>CM053506.1:59327222-59739210 GCA_028627145.1 Eidolon dupreanum
GCCTAGACTCACATGGAGCCAGCTGGCCTTGGTTTCTGGTGTGGCCTTTTGAGGCAACTATAAGCATAGCATCTGTGGATTGCTTGCAGAATCTTAACAGGTGGCCCCAAAGGGACACAGGCTGAGGCTAACCTGGGCCCTCTGCTAAACCCCTTTTAGAACTGTGCCACTGGATACCTGCTTCACAAATCCACACTAATAAGACTGGAGATTTGCTTAGTACACAGAAACAGACACAGAAAGGCAGCCAAAATGGGAAGACAAAGAAGCAGAAACCATATGAGAGGACAGACAGAGATCCAGATATAATGGAGTCAAGTAATCTAACAGATGCAGAGTTCAAAACACTGGTTATAAAGATGCTCAACGAACTTTTGGGAAGTGTTGAGAACTTCAACAAAGAGATAAAAAACACAAAAATGAACATGGAAATTATAAAGGGAAACAATCTGAAATGGAGAACACATTATCTGAGGTGAGAAGTATATCAAATGGAAGAAACAAATGAATAAACAAAGTGAATAAAGAAAAGGATCAAATGCCTTATCTGAAGGATGGGAAAACCAAGGACACAGAATCAGAATGGCAAGAGATAAGATGCCAAGACTATAAAAAATAATTTAAGGAGATTATGAGACCCTGTTAAGGATCAAAATATCCATCTGATCAGTGTACCTGAAGAAAATCAAGATATTGAACAGCCGTTTGAAGAAATAATGATGGAAAACTTTCCTAACCTGGTGAAGGAAATAAAACCCCAGGAAGCTCAGAGAATTCCAAAAATCAGGGATCCAAAGAGGTCCACACTAAGACATATCATAATCAAAATGCGTAAGGTTAAATACAAAGAAAAAAATAGAAAAGCAGCAGGAGAAAAACAGATAGTTACTTATAACGGAACAGCCATAAGACTGGCAGCTGATTTCTCAAAAGAAACTATGCAAGACAGAAGAGCTTGGCAAAAAAATATTTGACAGGATGAAGACCGAGGATCTATAACCAAGAATAATTTATCCAGCAAAGCTATCATTTAGAGTTGAAGGACAGATAAAGAGCTTCTCAGACAAAAATAAGCTAAAGGAATTTATCACCACCAAGCCAGTATTACAGGAAATGTTAGAGAGACTTCTTTAAGAAGAAAAAGCATGTATCAAAAAACAGGAATAAAGAATGGTAACAACAACATTCCTATTAATAAGGACCTTAAATGAAAAAGAATTAAGTGCTCCAACCAAAAGATAGAGTGGCTGAAAGGTTAAGAAAACAAGACCCTGACATGTGAAAAGGAAGAGGATGGAAAAAGATATTACTTTGATGGACCTATAAGGTATCCAAGTCAGACAGAGAAAGATAAACACTATATGATTTCACTTATATGCAGAATCTAAGGAATAAAAAGAATAAACTAATCAAAAACAGACTCACAAACATAGTGGACAATTTGGTGATGGACAGAGGGGAGGGCAGTTTGGAGGTTAGAAGAATGGGTGAAGGGTTAAAGAAGTACAAATTAGTAGCTGATGCATGGTCACAGGGATGGGGAGCATGGCATACAGAATGCAGTTAGCATTAATAAGTTGGCTAGGTGGAGAGTCAGGGGAGGGAGAGAGCAATTGAGGGGATCATTTTATGAACTATATTGATGTCTAACCAATGTACTATATACTTGAAATTAATTAAAATTTAAAAAATACTTCGCTTAAAATGTGTGTAGATTCTAGTGATACTGTGCAAATAACTGATTTTATTCTGTGAATTGTATCTAAGCACTTGGCTTCATTCTGTGGGAAGTGTGGGTTCAACTAACCCTGTACCATCAAAGAGAGCCCTTGGCCTCTCTCCCCCACTACCCCACCTTGCACCCCAATGTAGTATATTTCCAAATAAGAAACCAATTTTTGGAGCAAATCATCATCATGTGGAAGACAAGCTAACTATTTGAAGACCAGCACCACCATGTCTACTCATCACTATATAGAACACTATTAGGGCTAGCTAAAATTTATATGTAATATTAAAATGGAAGTAACTATAGAAACATTGTCAATGGAGAAATGAAATGAAACAAACGAAACACTGTTGACCAGTTATTTTGTCTTTTTTAGGGAAAAATGACTTAAAGCCAATTAGTTATGCAGTGAAAATATTTGTGGAAAAGATGTTATGGCAAAAATGAGACACAAGAGTTTTTGTATGTGATTGAAGTTCAGTTGTTATAAACTTAAAATATATGGTTATAACTACAAAGTATTTTATGCAAATCTTGAAGTAACCAAAAAAAATCTACACAGACCTCTTATTATGTTTAGGATCTTCTGATGGTGAAAATGTCCTAGATTTCCTGGTAGGTCTAATATAATCACAAAGGGTCTTATAATAGGCAGGAGGGTACACACACACACACACACACACACACACACACACACACACATGATAGAAGCAGAGAGACAGAATATACAAGGATGGAAACAGAGATCAGAAAAATATATATATACTATGACACCTAAAAAAAATACACCTATAATAGATACACAAAGGATACAAAGAAAAACATCGACACATCATTACTAGAAATCACCCAATAACAAAGGTAGACAACAAGAAGAGAGGAACAAAATAACTGCAAAACAAACAGAAAACAACTGTATGGCAATAATAAGTCCTAACCTGTCAATTACTTGAAATGTAAATTGATTAAATGCCCAATAAAAGCATAAAGTGCCTGAATGGTTATAAAAACAAGATGCAGTGATATACTGTCTATAAGAGACACAGTTTCGATTTAAGGACACTTGCAGGTAAGTTCAACGGGAATGTATAACACTTATAAATTCATACATAGCAGACATATAAAATGCTAGTAAATATATTGCATTTCCAATATAATAACATGTAAAATATGACATATTTTATACATTAATAACTTCAAAACAGGCAATATTATTTTCTAGTATTTATTGACCAATTACAAATGTGGTCATAACAGATCAGGGGATATTCAAAGTTCCTACCCTTCAGATTATACTTGGAAGGTTTTTATCCATATCTGTGACCACATGTCTGTTCTGATCTTGTCAGTTGAGGAAAGGAGGTGGTAGCTAAGAATGTGTATAGTTTAAAAGCTGCCAAAAAATTTACATAAGAATCAATGCTTTGGATTTCTTGATCTGGTCATATTAGAATCCTTCTCAAGTTCAAAAACAAAAACAAAAACAACCTACAAATCAAGTTATCTGAAAACACATAAACCACTTAGGAACAACTAGCATAAGAATTAAAGACACCAAACAATTTACTCAAAAGCATAAAATCTTTCACAGGTCACTCTTGGACCAAAGAGGAAATCTAATCTCTATTCAAAATTATTCAGAATGAAGAAGAAATTCAAATATGACATGTAAAAATTAGGAGCAGAGAACCAGCCCTGAAAAGATATTTAGAGGTTGATGTATAAATGAACCAGAAATAATATAATCAAATGATTTATGCTTTCGATATAATGGAAATAGTATGTGAAAAAAATTGGAACTGAGGAGGCCAGTAATAAGCAATTGAAGATTAAACACAATAAAGTATAGAAATATAACAGGATAATGAAAATAGGTTAGAAAAGAACAGAGTGTATGAATGTACATAGAAAATTTGTATAAGATAGTTATGACATTTTTAAATGAATGAATAAACATTGAAGTGGTGATATTCACTGACCTTTTTTAGAAAAGTGTTAGTTTTGTATTTCCATAATACATGTCTTATAAGTCTCAGATGGCTTAAAAGAATATGAAAAAATAAAATGTTCAAAATTTAAATGTACCAAGACAGTTCAATGGAGGAAAGAATATTCCGTTCAACAAATGGTGCCAGATATCTACAAAATAATGATATAGGACATCTACATCACATACAAAAATTAACTAAAAATAGGTCATAGATGTAGTGTAAGAGACAGAAAATAACACTCTGGGATGAAAATATAGCAGTAAATCTTTGTGACATTATTTTAGGCCATGTTTTTAAATAACATCAAAAGCACAAAGTAACAAAAGAAAAGAGATACAGTTGATGTCATCCAACTTAAAAACTTTGTTGCCTCAGAACAGAAACAAGAAAGTAAAGCCAACCCATATAATGGGAGAAAGAATTTGCAAATCATATGTCTTATAAGTGACTTGTATCCAAATATATAAAGAACACTTTTTTTAAATTTATTTATTTTTCTTTTTTTTTTTATGGTGACATTGGTTAATGAAATCCAATAAGTTTCGGCTGTACATTTAACAGTAAGCCATATATATATTTGCCACAATGTGTTCACCTCCTATAGTTAGATATCTTTGTCACCACATATTTGACCTCCTTTACCCTGTCTACCTCCCCACTCTCCACCACCCCCTACCCTCTGGTAACCACTAGTCTATAGTCCATGTCCATGAGTCTTTGTTTTTTTGTCCTGTTCATTTGTTGATTTTAAGTTTATATCCCACATATAAGTGATATCACATGATTTTCAACTTTTTTGTTTGGTTTATTTACTCAGCATGATTATCTCGAGGTCCATCCATGTTGTTGCAAATGGCAGTATTTCAACTCTTCTTATAGCTGAGTAATATTCCATTGTATATATTTAGCCGACCATCTGTTGTAGGACACTTTGGTTGCTTGCATGTCCTGGCCACTGTGAATAATGCTGCTATGAACATTGGTGTGCAAATATCTTTTCAGATATGGGTTTTCAAGTCTTCGGGGTAAATACCCAATAGAGGGATTACTAGATCATATGGTAGATCAATTCTTAGCTTTTTGAGGGACTTCCATAATGTTTTCCATAGTGGCTGTACCAATTTCCTGTCCTACCAGCAGTGTATGAGGGTTCCTTTTCCTCCGCATCCTCTCTAGCATTTGTTATTATTTGTCTTGTTGATTATAGCTATTCTAGCAGGTGTGAGATGGTATCACATTGTGGTTTTGATTTGCATTTCCCTAATAGCTAGCACTGTTGAGCATCTTTTAATAATTTATTGGCCATTTGTATGTCTTCTAGGGAGAAGAGTCTGTTCAGGTCCTCTGCCCATTTTTTGATTGGATCATTTGGTTTTTTGTGGTTATCGAGTCATATGAATTCTTTGTATATTTTGGATATGAGGCCCTTATCAGAGGTGTTGCTTGAAAATATATTTTCCCATTCAGATAGTTGTCTCTTTACCTTGTTGACGGTTTCTTTTGCTGAGCAGAAGCTTTTTAGTTTGATGTAGTCACATTCACTTATTTTTGCTTTTACTTCCCTTGCCTTTGAGGTCAAATTTATAAAATCCTCTTTAAGTCCAAGGTCCTTGAATTTTGTTCCCCTGTTTTCTCCTATGCATTTTATTGTTTCAGGTCTTATATTCAGGTCCTTAATCTATTTTGAGTTAATTTTGGTGTATGGTGAGAGAAAACAGTCTAGTTTCATTCTTTTGTAGGTGGCCTTCCAGTTTTCCCCGCACCACATATTGAAGAGGCTTTCCTTTCTCCACTGTATGTTTTGGGCTTTTTTGTCAAAAATTATTTGCCCATATAAATATAGGTTTACTTCTGGACTCTTGATTCTGTTCCACTGCTCACGTGTCTGCCATTACCATGTCGTTTTGATTACTGTTGCTTTGTAGTATAATTTGAAGTCAGGCAGAGTGATGCCACCAGCCTCATTTAAAGAACACTTTTAACTCTAAGATAAATAGACATATAACCCTATTTAAAAATGGGCAAGTTATTTGAATAGACATTTCTTCCAAGGAGACATACAAGTGGCTAATAATCACATGAAAAGATGTTCAACATCCATTACGTCTTAGAGTTTCAGTCAAGGAAGGTGAATAAGCTCTAGAATCTGCTGTAAAACATTGTACCTATAATCAATAGGTATTAAATGATGTATTTTACACTTAAAAACTAATGTTAATACTAACATTACTCAAAAATGAAATAAAATTTTAAAAATAAAAGAAGAAATTTAAGTAGAGGAGGAAGACTTGACCCAGAATTTATAAATTGCTCTGAAGCCTCAACTTTTTCAAAGACAACTTGCCTATGAATAAAACTTAGAATGAATAAGAAAAAGAAAATTCAAATATAAAAGACTTCACATTTACTAGGATAGCTGTAGTAGTAGTAGTAGTGGTAGTAGTAGTAGTAGTAGTAGTAGTAGTAGTAATAGTAATAATAATAATAATAATAATAATAACAACAACAATACATTTTAAACCTTTCAAAGTAACATGGTTGGTGAGGGTGTAGAGGATTTTTAGCCCTCATACATTTTGGGTAGAATTAAAATGATGTAGCCATTTTTCAATTTTTCATTTGGCAGTTACTGAAAAAGAGAAACATAGAGCAATTTTATGACCAAGGTATTCCACTCCTAGATGCCTACTCAAGAGAAATGAGAACATATGTTTTCACAAAAACCTGTATACTAATGTTTTAGCAGCATTATTTATGATAGCCTCCAAAAATTGTGACAACTACTCACATGTCCATCTACTGATGAATGGATAAACAAAACCTGGTATATATATGCCTGGACCATTATTCAGCCATAAAAAAAAAATGAAGTACTGATACATACTACAACTGGATAAACATAGAATGTATTGTGCTGATTAAAAGAATCCAATCACAAAAGACCACAAATGATATGATTCTTTTTACATGAAATGTTCAGAATAGGCAGATCCATAGAGAAAGAAATTTAATTAGTGATTGCCAGTAGCTGATGGGGGTGGCCAAGAGTCTGGAGAAGCTGTTAATGGATATAGGGTTTCCTTATTGTGTGATGAGTACATGCTGATTTTTCAGCAAGTACTTGGCAATGTGTACCAGAAGCTGTATGAAGGATCGAATCTCTTCATCTAACAATTTTACCTCAATGTCTTGAATCAGAATATTATGCACACTTGTTAAAAAGGAGTGACCATCTACGTATTACTTATAGTCCCAAAAATTAGTAACATCCTCAAAGTCCAATAATGGATAAACAAGGGTTGTTACACACATATGAAATGACACCTGGAAGGCATGGGAACGGTCACATTCTATGGAATTATGTTCATGCCATAGTGTTCGGTGCAAGAGGTCCAATTACAGAATAAAGTTGACAGTGTGTACTCACATTGTCATTTATACAAGTCTGGGAATAGAAAATTCCAGGGCTTGACAACTACATGATGCTGGACCCCTTCTGCCCTAACCTAACCCTAATGCAAACCCTTGACATTTAACTTAATCAAAACCTAAGACAAACCCTAAACCTGAACTTAAACCTAACTCTAATTTAAATTTAAAATTGAACCTCAAAACTAACTCTAAGCCTAACCATAATTCTAACCCTAAAAACAAACTTGACCAAACCCTAAACCTATTGTAAACCCTAACCCAAATCATAACCATATCTCAAAACCTAACCCTTACCTTAAACCTAACCCTAATCATAAACTCAGTACTAACTCTAACCCAATCCTTAACCCTAAAATTAACTCAAAATTTAGCTCTAAAATGAAAATGTAAATCTAAGCCTAACACCCTACCTCTTACCCTAACCCCAAGTCTAACCCTAGTTTAAACCTAAACACTAAAGTAAAAGTTAATGCTACATATAACCCTAACCCTAACTTTAATACTATTTCTATCCTTAACACTTACCCAATACCTAATGATAACCCTAAACCTAACCCAGACCTTGACTCTCATCCTACACCTTGGCTGAAACCTAACCCTAAATTCAACCCTAGTTTAAACCCAAACCCTAACCTCAAAACTAATTCTAATCCTAAATATAAACCTAACCCTAACACTAAATCAAAACCTAACCCTAAATGTAAATATGATTGAAATATAAACCCTAAACTCAAAACTAAATCTAACCCTAACTCTAATCATAAAATCAAACTTCATCATAACTGTGGCCCTATTCATAACCCTAACTATAAACCTAACACTAAACCTAATCTTAATTCAAAACCTAACCCTAATCCTAAACCTAAGCTTAACCTCAACCCTAACCCTGACCTTATTTGTAACCCTATCCTAGCCCTAACTACAAATCTGACCCTAAATCTCACACCAAGCCTCAACCTAATCCAAAACTATGATTTGTTAATTCTAATCCTAACACTAATTCTCATTGAAACTCAAACCATAAACTTAATCAAACTCTAAACATAACACTGACCCTAATCTAAACCCAAAATTTAACATTAACCTCAACCATAGCACTAAACCTAAGCTTAATGCTAGCCTTTACTTTAACTCTCACCCTAACCCTAATCATAACCCTACCTCAAGACCTAACCCTAACCAAACCCTAGCCGTAAATATAGCACTAAACCTAGACCCTACCCTAATCCTTACCCTAAACCTAACCACAATTCAAACCAAAATCTAACCTTAAAGCTAACCTAACCCTAACCCTAGCTCTATCCCTGACCCTAACCCAACTTATTTCTAACCTTAAAACCAACTCAGAACACACACCTAAGCCTAATCTGAACCCCTGCCTTACCCTAATGCTAACCCAAACACTAACCCTATTTTAACCCCAAAGCCTTACTTCAAATAAAATTCTAACCCTAATTCTAACCCTAACCCCAATTATAAACTCAGCACTAAATCTACTCCTAACTCTAACAATAACCCCAACCCTAATTCAAAAGAAACTCTAATGCTAACCCTCACCCTGAACCTAAACCTAACTCAGACCTTACCTTAATCCTAACCTTAACACTAACCCTAATTTAAACCAGACCCTAACCACAAACCTAGATTTAAATCTAAACATAATCCTAAATCTAATGCAAAACCTAACCCTCAGCCTAGCCATTTCACGAACCTAACTCTAACCCTAACCATAATTTAAACCTAAATGCTAACTTCAAAACTAACTCTAACCCTAATGTTAACCATAACTCAAAATCTAAACTGTCAGTCTAACCCTAATCTTATACCTACCCCTTACCTTAACCCTAACCATAACTTTAACCCCAGACCTAAACTCAAAACTAACTTTAACTATAACCTTATCTTTAATCATAAATCCAACCCTAACCATAACCCTAACTCTAATTATAACTCTAACCCTAAACCTAACACTAACCCTAAAACTAACACACAATCTGACCCTAAACCTAGCACTCACCATAATTCTAAACCTAATCTTACTTTAAACCCAAATACTAACTACAAACCTAATTCTAATGCTAAAACGAACTTGAATGACAAACTCAACACTAACTCTAATTCTAACCTTAACTGAAAACCTAATCCTAACTCTAACACTGACCTTTACCCTAAACCTAACACTAATCTTAGCCCATACCCTAACCCTTACCTTAACCCTTACCTTAAATCTAATCCTAATTGAAACCCAAAGTCTAACCCCAAAAGAAACTCTAATGCAAACCCTATCACTAATCCTAATCATAAACTCAGCCCTAACCCTAACCATTACCATGATGGTTACTCTAAATCTCGCACTAACCCTAAACTCTAACCCTGAACCTAACTCTAATCCTAAAGATTATCTGCACCCTGTACCTTATCCTAATGCTTATTTAACACTAACCCTAATTTAAACCCAAATCCTTACCTCAAATCTAAATCTAAACTTAACCCTAACTCTTACATTAATCCTAATTGTACCGCTAATCAAAAACTCAACCCTAAACCTAATACTTACTCTAGAACTTATCCTAATCCTAAACCTAAACCTAAGCTTAACATGAATTCTTACCATAAGCCTAAACAAAACTTTAAACCAAAGTATAACCCTAATACTAACATTAAACCTAACCCTTACCCCAAGCTTTACACTAGACTTCAACCTACCCTATTTGTACTCAATAGCTAACCTCAAAGCTAACCCTAACCCAAACCCTGTCCCTAATCATAAACTTAACACTAAACATATCCCTAGCTTTAAACTTAAAGTTAACCCTATCGATAACTTAAAACCTAACCCTAACTTTAACCCTATATCTAACCCTAATTCTAACCCTGATTTAAATTCAAACTCTCATTTCAAAGCTAACTCTAACTATAACCACAACCCTAACCATAAACTCACCTTAAACTTAACGCTAACCCTAATGCTAACCATAACCTTAGTCTCAATCCAAACCTAATTTAAACCTAGACTCTGACTGCAAAGCTAACTCTAACTCTAATACTAATCATAAAGTCCACTCCAAGCTTAATTTAATCCCAAATACTAATCCCAAAGCTAACTGCAACCCCAACCTTAACCCTAACACAAACACAAATACTAGCTCTAAATTTAGCTCTAACCATAAACCTAACTAAACCCTAGACCTTACTCTAACCCTTTCATGAACAATAATCTAATCAAAAACCCATTTCTAACCTTAACCCAAATCCCATCCTGAAACTTAACACTATTCCTAACTCTAACCTTAAACCTAACAGTTACCTTAACCTTAATTCTAACTCTAATTTAAACCCTAAGTATAACCAAAAGCTAATTCTAACCCTAAGATGAAACTTAATCACAAACTCAACCCTAACTCTAACCCTACATCTTCCTCTACTACTATCCTTAAACCTTACCCGAATTCAAAAACTAAACCTGACCTTAAACATAATCCTAAACCTAATCCAAAGTCTAGCTCTTACACTAACCTTAACCCTATAACCGAAATCCTACTTTAAACCCAAAACCTAACATAAAAGCTAACTCTAAACCTAACCCTAACCTTTCATTGAATCATAAACTTAATGCTAATCATAACTCAAACCTTAATTAAATCCAAACCCTCACCTCGAAGTTTACTCTAACTCTAATGATAATGTAGCCCCAATCATAATTTCAACCCTGACCATAACTCTAACCATAAACCTCACTCTAATCCTCAGCCTAAACCTAACCTTAACAGGAAACCTAAACAAAAACTAGCTACAAACTTAACCCTAATCCTAGTCCTTACCCAAACTCTAAACAAAACCTAACTATAAATTCAAGACAAACCCTAACCTCAAAACTAAGTCTGATCCTAACCTTAAAACTAACCATAATTATAAACTCACCTCTAAACCAAACCCTATCCCTTAGTCTCACACTAACACTATCCTAACTTAACACTACCTGTAGCCTTACCTTAACCCTAACAATAACCCTACCCCTAACTTACACCCACATTCTAATCCGAGCTAAATTGAGCCCTAATCCTAGACCAAAACCTAATAATAAAATCAAATTTAAGCTTATCCCTAACCCTAACTTTAACCTTAACCCAAAACTCCAACAAAGAAACCTAAGCCTAACCCTAATGCTAAACTAACCCTAAACTCTATTTGAAGCCTAAAATTAACCCTTACTATAAGCCTAACCTTAAAAATGAACTCAACCCTAACCCTAACCCTAACTCTATCCTAGCCTTAAACACAAACTAACCCTAAGCCTAACCTCAAATATAAACCTCAACTCAACCCTAACCCTCAACCTAACCCTAACCCTAATCCTAAACTCAACCAAAACCTTAACCCTGACACAAACCCTAACTCTAATCCCAAACTCAATCCTAAACTAACTTCAGCTTTAACCCTAATTTAAAACTCAACCCCAAAACCTGACCATAACCTGAACCAGAACATAATTCTAACCTTAAACCAAACACTAATCTTAATGCTCACTATCACCCTAATACTAAACTCAAAAATAACCCTAACCCTAATCTCAAACCATGCCCAGCCCAAAAAGTAATTCTATCTAGACTGCAACCGCTAAACTACCCTAACTTTAACACTAATGTTAACCCTAATCCTTACCTCAGTGCTAACAACCCCAAAGGTAATTCTAACCTCAACCTCAGCCCTAACCTTAACATTAACACTAACTTTAATCCCACCCTCAACACAAACCCTAAACCTATCCCAAAACTAACTCCAGCACCAACTGCATCCTTGATCCTTCCTTAACCCTAAGCTAGGATATAAACCTAACTTCAACCCTAACCCTAGCCTCTAACCTACCCTTAACATTAACACTAACCCTAATCCTACCCTCAACCCAAATCCTAAACTTAACCCTACCCCAACCCTAATTCTACCCCCATCCCTAGCCATAACCTCAACTTGAACCCTAATTCCAACATCAACCCAAACCCTAACCCTAACACTAAGCCTGAACCTATACCAATCCAAACTCTAACACTAAACGTTAAGCCTAAATCTAAACCGAAACTTAAACTTAACCCTAACCCTAATTCTAACCATGACTGCAAAATTCTCCCTCACCCTAAATCTAACTCTAGTCCTGCCTCAAGTTAACACTTAAATCTTCCTGGTGTCTGATTGATTAGTCAAAAAGATGTATGCCTCTAAAATACTAACAAGTTATTTCCAAACAGTATTGTTCCTCACACTTGCCTCTCAGCAAATGGAAACTAAACGTATTCTCTAACCCTTGTGGTCTTTAGAAAAGTTGTCCAAAAGATGCTTTAGACACCAACTAGCACACTGAGATAGCATCAAATGTCTGTTCAGAACACTGCTTAGACAGAAAATGAAATTCATATTAATCTGTTATGTCTATGACTAAGATTATGATGTGACTGTTTTCAGTACTATTGTAATAGGCTAGTTGAAAACACTCTTTAGAACAGTGACTTCTTACTCTTCAAAGTCTTATACACTGTGAAAAGTGATTAGTTAAAATTAAGTTCTTACTTGTTGTAAATTCATACCAAACTAGATACTTGCTAAAATGTATCACAGCTTGTTTATTTGGTAAATAGATCCAAAAGCTTTCTGTAATACATGTGGTACGTTGTTCAAATATGATATATACTTTTTATATCATAAAAAGGTATTTGCAAACTTTGTTGATCAAGTCTTTTTCTCAGCAAATGGAAGCTGAACATACTCTCTAATCATATGGCCTGTGACCAACGTGTCTGAAAGACATTTTCACAAAAGCCTGGTACAGTATATGAGAACCAAGACTGCACTCCAAACAGTGTTTCATCAGAGAATAGACATCACACTTACCAGTAATGCTGATAGTAAAGCATTCGACTTGAACACACTATATTCCGCAGGGTTCATTCTTAAAGTGGAACTCAAACGCCTCCTCTCATGTATGGAGCTAAGTTTATGATGTGATTCGTTATTGAACTTTTTCTAAAAAGGCAGTTATTAAAAGCCTCTATAGCATTGGTCTTTTCATCATTAAACACATACACATTGCATAATACGATCAGTTAAATGTGTGATTTCACTGGTTTATAATTCATACCAAATGAGAGAGTTGCAAAAAGTGTTTTGCAGAGTGTTTATTTGGTGAACTGACCTAAAACCCTTTCTATAATACAGGTGCTGCTGTGTTTAAATATGATGTGTACTTTATATGTCATTTAAAAAAAAAAAGGCACTTGCAATCTTTACGCATCACTATTTTCTCTCAGCATAAGGAAGCTAAACTCATAATCTAATGCATGTAGTCCATGACCAATGTATCCAAAAGATCTTTTTAACAAAGTCCCAACATACTGTGTGAACACCAAGACTGCACTCAGCAGTGGTTACTTAGAGAATGGGTATCACACTCACCTATAATGTATGTATATAGTAAAGCCTTTGACTTGAGCACACTTTATTCAACATGGTTCTTTCTTTGACAGGAACTCGAACACATGCTGTCATGCCTAAATCTATGTTTAGAACTAGGGTTAAAATTAGGTTTAGGTTTAGGGTTACTCTTGGTGTTAGGGTAAGGGTTGGAGAAGGGATATGTTTAGGTTAGGGTTAGGTTTAGCTTTATTATGTGTGTTGATGTCAGGATAAGTGTTGGGATTATTTTTATGCATGTTTGTATTGAGGTTAGGATTAGGGTTAATATTAGGTGTAGGGTTAGGATTAAAGTTATGGTTAGATTTATGATGTGGTTTAAAATTAGGGTCAAAGTTAAGTTTACAGTTAAAATTATGGCTTAAGTTGAGGTTAGTGTTTCCTATGAGGTTAAATATAGGATTGGGGTTAAGTTTACAGTTAGAGCGTGTGTCATAGTAAGTGTTTAGGGTTAGGTTTAGGGTTAGGTTTAAGGTTAGTGATGAGTTTAGGATAATGGTCAGGGTTAGCTCCAATTTCAGGGCTAAGGTTTGGGTTGATGTTAATATTAGGGTTTAAATTAGGGGTAGGATCAGAATTAGGGTTAAGGTTAATGGTAGGTTTAATATTGGGTTGTGGATAGAATTGAGGTTAGTGTGTGGTATGAGGTTAGGTTTAGGATTGGGATTAAAAGAGTTTCTAAAGAGAAGGTTCAACTTGCCTGTTAGAAAGGTACTGATAAGAAGTCACACTATTAACTTTGCTACATGTGTGACTGGATGAGTTGGAGTTCCGTTTTACAAAAGACTCCTCCCGACTATAGTGAGCTTGAATCAAACCCTTTATTACAGGCATTGCAGAAAAGCGTGATTTCCATTCACTGTCTAAGCACTGTTCTGAACACAGTGTGCTAGAACTTGTCAAAAACATCTTTTTGAAAAGATGGTAAAACCAAAGATACCTGAGAATATGTTTAGTTTTCAGTCCCTGACAGATAAAAGTGATGCATGGTTTACAAGTAACTTGTTGGTAACATTAGAGATTACAGATCGTGTTTCAACTCTCTACATTCATTACAGAATGGCATCAGTTTCATTCACCTAACAAACACTGTGCTGAACTCAGTTGGCAACTAACCCATTTGGTAAAACTAAGTACAAGTTGGTGCCACCCACTTTACTACCTGCTTGTGTAGGAGTTTAATGACTAAAAGACCACTGCTGTAACACTAAATCAAATCCTAACCCCAATTCTAACTCAAAGCCCAAACCTAATCTTGATCCTTAGGCTAAATTTCAACCTAACCCTAAACCTAACACTAATTAAACACAAACCCTAAACTCAAAGCTATCTCTAACCATATTGTTAACTTTAATCCTAACACAAGACCCATCCCCAACCATAACCTGACACTATCCTTTATGAGATGGTAACCCTAACACTAACGCAACCCAAACCATCACCTCAAAGATACTTTAACACACTAACCCTAACCAAATCACATACAAAATACTAAACTTAACTCTAATCCTAATTTACATTAAACTCTAACCTCAAAGCTAACTCTAACCCTAACCATAATCCTACCCTAACTCAAAAGCTAACACTAACCCTACTATTCTAAATTTAGCTCTAACCCTAACCCTTACCCTAACCCTAACACTATCTCAAAAGCTAAACCTATTTTAACCCAAATGCTAACCTCAAAGATAACTGTAACCCTAATTGTAAGTGTTAACTCAACCCTAATATTAACCTAACCCTAACACTAACTCTAAATCTAACTCAAAACTTAACCCTTCCACTAACCTTAAATCTAACCCTAACTCTAACTAAAAATCTAAACCTAAACATAAACCTAATCTTAAAGCTAATCAAACCTAGTCCTTGCCCTAAATCTAACCCTAACAAGAATCTTTTTGAAAATGCAAACCTTAAGCTCAAATCTAACTCTAACCTTATTGTAAACCCAAAACCTAAACTTCAATCTAACCCTAACCTACACCTTAACCTAATCATAAACTCAACCCAAACCCTAACCCTAACACTAACCTTAACTATAAACCTAACCCAAAACCTAAACCTACCTCAAACCTAACCCTAACTCTAATCCTAGACTTGCTCTAACCCCAACCCTAATACCATCTCTAATTTATACCCAAACTCTGCCTTCAAAGTTCACCTTACACCGACACCTAACCCTAACAATTAACCTTAATGTATCCCTTAACCCAATTCTAACCAAACCCTAATCCTATTTTAAACCCAAACCCTAACTTCGAAGCTGATTCTAACCCTAAACCTAACCCTAATTCTAAAGTTAGCCTCTGTGGTCGGAACTCCTAGTCATTCAGGACACTTGTCTCAGGGCTGGGCCAACCCATGGGCCCCTTCTTGGAAGAAGTTGGGCTCATGGACCTTACACACACAAGGCTGGCTACAGAATTCACTACTGCACCTTTAACACCTGCCCATCTGGCCCCAGAGGCTGAGCCCAGCTGTTCTTCCAAGGAGGAAAGGGCATGTGGAGCCTTATTCTGGTGGCCTAAGGTGGGGTTATGAGCACCTATTTGTGTTAAGGGATTCCCCGGAGGGCCAGATCCCATGGTCGGTAGCCTCGCCAGTATCTTTAAATGGCGGGAGAGGGGGGAGAGGGGGCGGGTCTTGATGTCACATTCCCATTGCGTGCCACCCACGTCAGTGAGGGCCCTACCTCATACCAGGTGCCCCCCCAACTCACCCCTTCGGTCACCAGTTATCTTCCTCCTCTCCAGCCAGCCCAGCCCCCATGCCCCTCTCCCTTCCCTAGAATGCTCTGACCACAAAGTGATGGCACCCAGTGGTGGCTGACTAAAAGGACAGGACATTATAGCCTTAGGCAAGTCACTCACCTCCAAATTTCAGCTGTAAAATCCACTCTCTTCCCGTCAGAATATGTGGTCAGAGGACCTCCCCTCATCAGACCCTCCCTCCTGATCCAGGTGCTGCCTATTTTCTGAGCTCAAATGCAGTCACAGGAAAGTTCTATCCCTCAACACTGAGTCATTGGCTCATCTGTACTCCACAGGCAACCACTGTCCTGATTTCTATCCCCATAGATTAGTGTCTGTTCTAGAACTTCACATGGATAGACTTAAACATGCACCCTTTTGTATCTGGATCTTTTCATTCAACATTGTGTCTGTGAGGTTCATCCACATTGTTGCATGCATCAGGGAACTATTCTTTTCCACGGCTGTGTAATATTCCATACACTGTTGTATATACTTGTGTTTGTATGCATTTTAGGTATTTGTCCACATATTTGGGGGGCAGGTGTGTATGTTGTGTTGGTATGAGGCCGCACCACCCTTTCAAACATTTTCTAGCCAGTCAGTGGGTTCACAAAAAGCTATTGTTGTCTGTAGAAGCAGCCCCCATCTGGACTGCCTCCCCTGCCATCCCGTACTGCATATTCCACATGTGCCATGGATCCTTCCCCACTGAGCCCATGGGCAGCTCCTCCCTGGAGCCCTGAAGCAGTGAGGAAAGGCATGAAACTTCAGAGGTTACCATTGCTGTGCATGATTGTGTAGGTTGTAAATGGCAACCTTAGGGTTGTGCAATATACAACCTGTGCTACTGCATTGCTCCAGAACCTGGTCTGGAGGCCCTACCCTGTCCCAAGGCTAAGGACTCAGAACTATAGCTCAGCCTCTGTGCCAAGCCTCAGCAGAGAGTGAGAACAGTCTCAGGCCTCAGCACTGACCTCAACATTGATCCAGGAAAGGAAAAGAAGAGCCCTCTTAACACCTGGGCCCACACAGCCTGGTCCAGCACTCAGAACCCTCAAAGAACATCATTCCTCCTGTGTTGGATTGCATATCGGGAAACTGAGGCCCAGGAAGGGGCTGCAGCTGGCAGAGACAGGGAGAATGGATCTAGGCACCAGGTCACTGATTCACTCCTTTTTGTCCAGCCTAATTATCTGGCAGCCTCCATGTAGTTCCCCAATGGACCTCAGAGTCCTGGGGTAGGAAGCCCAGGTACAACCCAAGTGAACATCCCCCAGGTCCTTCACTGAGTTCTCCACTCGTGGAAATAGTTTGAACAAAGAAAAGCATTCTTTCTCTGTGGGTCTCTGCAAAAGGCCATTGAAATCCCAGAGACTGAACCCTTGGTACAGATGAAATTATCTTTTCCCTCAAAATGGGCCTCGTGCATCCCTCTTCCTGCACATGCTGTTCCCCCTGCCAGCAGCACTTGTCTGCTTTCCATCCCCCCACCAGGCTGATATAGGGGTCTTCCAACCCCTTATCTGTCCCAGCTTTTACAGTGGTGAGAACCCAAGTTGCTGTCTTGCTGGGGACCTCTCCTAGCATTAAGGGTTCCGGAGCAGGCCCCTAATCTCCTGCATATGGAAGGTGCAGGTCCAAAGAGATCAAAGCAGTGGCCAAGGTCACACAGCTGGGGAGGTGTGACATCCAGTCGTAGTGGGTGGTCTGCAATTCTCAGGCAGTGTGGGAGAGGGTGTGCAGTCATAGGAAAATGAGGGCATGTGTGCTGGCTGAAAGAGCATGCCAGTATCTGTGAGGAAGCTATGTTCTATCCCCTCTCCCCAAGCTGCTGTCATGTCCCACCCCCACCCTCAAAGGCCCCTGTGTCCATCACTGCAGGACACAGGTAGCTAAGGGAGCATAAGAATGGCTAGCATATTCTGGAGCCAAGTGGGGCCTTTCAAACACACACTCCACATAGTGGCACTCAAAGAGATCAAAATTCACTTAATCTGATCTAGTCTCATGGCCTATATCTTTAGATACTGCTATGTATTGAAAATAACATGAAAATTCTCCAGTTTTACCATTTAAAATATATTTGACATTCTGTGACCTCAAGCAGGGCAGACATCCCTTTGCAGGGGCCTCCTTCCCACCAGGACCCCCAACCCCCACCAGTACCCTCGAGCAGGCAGGGACTGGGAGGCACAGCACCAGCGGGGCACAGGAGGAGGCATGCAAGGGTGCACACACAGATACGCCATTCCTTGATATTTGTGCGCACAATTCTCAGGACCTGCACAGACTCACACACATATACACTGCCCCCAGCAGGCAGACACCATCTCCACTCATGGAAACTGGCACAGCTGCCACACAAATGCACCACACACATGTACATGTTCACATGGACAAACACGCACATGGCATCCTGCCCACAATCACTTACTGCTAGAAGCCAAGGACTCAAATACATGTGTGTAGATATTACCTCATACACACACACACACACACACACACACACACACACACACACAAGGCTTACCCTGGTAAACGTACTCCACACAGCCTATATGGACATGATCAGGGCAGAGAGCCAGTGGGACTACTGAGTTTATCTGTGCTGATGTCCATGGCTGGTGTCCATCCTGAGCAGTGTGTGCCAAGCCTTACAACTTGGTGAATATTTAAACCAACACTCACATATAAAACACGCACACACAAAGACATCTATGGATAATAAACACATAATTGTGTGTGTGTGTAAATATACATACACACATACATATCATGTATATATGGAGATCATCACATATGTACATCTGTACAACAGTCTCACACACGACGAATCCACATGGTCATGCACTTACAGGCAAAGCCATAATTGAATGTTTCATTCAAACATAGATGAGAATTCCACATATAAATTCACATACTTGGTACGCATATTCTCACAGTCACACATACACTGCCAGTACGGCCTACATAAGCAGCTAAATGTCTCAGGGTAGAAAGTACCAAAGGCCACATTCTTAGCCTACTCTCAACCTCTGGACTTCCCGGTTCAGGCTATTGAGAAACTTCTTGGAAACCCCACTGCCTAAGAGGGTGAGGGTGAGAGCAGGTTGGAACACACACCTGCATGTCACACAGATCACACATGACACACATATACTTGCACACACACACTCATCACACGCCACATGTACACACATATACAAGCATGCCCCACTCACCTGTGCACAGCACAGTCAGTGGGTTAACTAGCTCTCTACACATCGCACATGGGCACACATGCCCCCACATGTACCTCTCAGAGGCCATGTGATCCTTGCTTGGTAAGGATCCTCCTTACCATCCACCTCCCATCCACCTCCCATTTCAAGTGCATTAAAGAGGGAGACTGTTTTGGTCTTTAGCACAAGCAATAAATAAATAAATACAAGGAAGGAAAAGAAAAGGGCAGAAGAGTTTGAAAATGCAGCATCTGCCTTTGGCAGGGAATGAAAGGCAGCACGGAGTTGCTCTCCCATGGGATCTGGGGGCTGACCTGGGAGGGGACAGCCATGAAAGGAGGTATACCAGGCCACCCAAGACTGCCAGAGCTTTGGGGTTCTGCAGTTCCTGGGCTCTGCTGTGGATGGAGTGAGTGGAAGTCTGGTCCGCCCTGCCCTGGAAGGATTTCCAGGTCCTGGGCAGATCTGAGCACTGGCCCCTATGCTGCCCTGATTGTTTAGGGCCACCTTGTCCCTCCCTGGCTCAGCCTGACAATCTAGGCAGGGGCAAGTGGGTAAGTGCTCCTACATCAGCTCCACTCTTACCCTCAGCTAAAGCTGAGAACGCCAGCCAGGCTCAGGGCAGGGGCCATGCCAGGCTAGAAGGAGCCCCTCCAGCAGATCCTGAGAGGAGAAAGCTGCTTCCAGTGCCTTGAGCTGAATCTTCTTGGCTAGAAGTTGGGGTGAGGTCTGAGGCTAGGACAGGGTATGGAGAGTCAGGTCTACCTCAGGCCGGGGACTGCTGGGGTATCTCTGGGTGGGAGTTGATAGCCCATGCCCAGGGCCCTCCACAGCCCCTGACCTCAGGTCAGGTTTCCAGCTATCATGGGGATTGGTGGAGGAGGGAAGAGGCAGGAGACCATACCCAGGCCCCGGCCTCTCTGTCTCTCAAGTCCCATCCCCTATTTGTATAACTTTACACTGTCTCAGTTTCTGCACTTGGGCCAGAGTCTCTGGTGCCTTTAAGTTGTGAGCTGTCTTGGGGGCATATATTGGAGAGATCTGGTAAGGCAGGCTGAAGAGACCCAGTATATTTCTAATACTGACTTCCTTATGGGCCTGGTCATTTAGAAGGGCAGCATTCTTAGCCATCCTGGGAAAGGTTCCCAGCTCCATCCCAGGGTCCAGCCCCTGCCAGCTGTCTTCTCTGTCAAGTGCACGCCCACACTGGGCAGCTCCAGGTGCAAGGGCCTGCTTTTGGGCCAGTAGGGCCAACAACCTCTTCCCCATCAGGGTGTTTAGATGCGTGTGCCACTCCCAGTGACCTCAGCTGACAATTCCATGCCTTTCCTACAATTGCTTCTCTGCCATTCAGGCAGGATACATCCAGGCTGCCACCCAACTGGACTCACCTGTGCTGCCCCAGGTGCAGGGAGAGTACCAGGTCAGTCCAGTCTCTGCAGACAGAGGGGCTAGCAGGGACTTTGTGATGGAGTCAGGGCAATGGGAGGGGACAGTGGAGTTTGATAAAAACAAAAACAACTGGGGCCAGACCACTCAGAGTCTCTAAGGCACGATTCATGTGGGGGCCCCATTCAGGATAGGGCTGATCCATTTCCTCCTAGTCTGGAAAGTGAGCTTCCCTTCCCACAGAGCCACCCAGTCTTGCATTTCCCAACTGCCCGTCACCATGAAAAGGGTGGAGACCACTGGCCAGAAAAGGAGAAATAAACAAACCTGGAGAATCTGGTGCGTTGGAAGAAAGGGGACGCTCCATGGCAGGCAGGTCTCATATATGGCCCTGAGATGCACCTCTAAGGTACAAAGTCAAACTCAAAAATCTCAAGCTAGTTGTTTCCCAGCCCTTACTCCCACCTATGACATTGGAAAGCTTTTATTATGATCATTAACATGAACTTGGTTTTTCTATCACAAACGGACTCTAATCTGCTCATGCGCATAAAGAACCATGGTGAGCACTGTGCTTGCTGTCACTGCACCACCTGCACATGCCTGGCCTTTGCAGAGGAGAGGCCCGTCCAGCCTTAGAGAGCCTTTTGGATCCTCTACTCAGCTGCCTGCATCCTGGCAGACCAATGGAATTTTAATTGTCCTTAAAAATTTTTTTAATCATGTTAATTTTTTTTTGTAAACAGTCTTACTCAAGTTAAGATTGAGAAATTCAAAACCCATTGTTTCTCCCCAAGTTAAAAACCAGCAAGGTGCCCTGTAGCCTGCCAGTTTTCGCCCAAAGCCTGGGCAGCTACTGAGCCCTTTCTGGGCAGGCTGCAGCACTTTCCTCAGGCAGAAGCCCCTAACTCCCATGGCCCAGCCCTGAGGCCACCTCCTTGCCCCTGAGCCCGCTTGGGCCTTTGAGGCCGGGGTCTACCAGCTCCAGCTGCCCACTTCCCTGCCAAACTTTCAAGGCCATCATGAAGAACATAAAACATCTAAAGTGCTACTGAGTCTGCAACTGGGACACCTGGCCCATTCTGCTCAAAACCGGAGCCCTCACAGGATATGGGCCTCTCTTTGACTGAGTGGATGCTGCATCTTGGCCAACAGTGGCTCAGATCTCAGACTCCCGTCTGTAGGGCCGCTGCTCAAGGGCACCCCCACCAACTTGGAGTCTGTCAAAGTCATGCCTGGCCTGAGGGCTACTGCTGTCCTGGTCTTCATCTGCTTCATCATCCTCATCACGGCTTAGGAAGGCCAGCTCATTTTCATAGCAGAAGGAGTTGGCGCTGGGCAGTAGAAACTTGTTCTCCACCAGGTCCTTGGCACTGCATCGGGGAGTGGAGGGCACCTCGTAGGTCTTGTGGAAGTGCGAATAATCGATCTTGTACTGGTTTTTCTCCTCAAAGAGTACAGGCTCAAAGCGATGACCCCACAGGATCTCGTTCGCCAGGTAGGAGCTTCGGGCCTGTGTAGTCATGGCAGTAGCCTCCACCATGCCCTCCAGAATAACTACAATTTCGAAGTCATCTGTCTCCAGGTCCTGCTGGCTAATGCCAAAGAGCGGGCTGGCCTCATCGATCTCATGCAGGATGGTGATGGGCGACACCAGGAAGATGCGGTCAAGGCCCTTGTCGAAGCCAACATCAATGTCAATCTGGTCCAGTGGGATATACTCACCCTCCTCCGTGACCCTTGGCTTGATAAGCTGAGCCCTCACATGGGCCTCCACAATGTGGCTCTTACGCAGGTTGCCCACACGCCACATGAGGCAGAGTTTGCCATCACGCAGTGCCACAACAGCATTGTGGCTGAACAGTAGTGTCTGTGCCCGCTTCTTGGGCCTGGCCATCTTGGCCATGATGGCACCAATCATGAAGGAGTCAATGATGCAGCCCACAATGGACTGAGCCACCACCATGAAGACAGCCACTGGGCACTCCTCCGTCACACAGCGCAGCCCGTAGCCGATGGTGGTCTGTGTCTCAATGGAGAAGAGGAAGGCTGCCATGAAGCCATGGACCTGCATCACACAGGGCGTGCGACCACGGTCCTCAGCTGGCTCCAGGTCGCCATGGACCACAGCAATGACCCAAAAGATGACTCCGAATAGTAGCCAGGAGGCAAGGAAGGCCAGTGAGAAGATGAGCAGCATGTACCGCCAGCGGATATCCACGCAAGTGGTGAACATGTCAGCCAGGTAGCGTTGCGACTTCTCGTCCATGTTGGCAAACTCAATGTTGCACTGGCCGTTCTTCTTGACAAAGCGGTTTCGGCACCTGCGCCGCGTGTGCACCTTGCCATTGCCAAAGCCATTGGTGCCCGACATGGTAACCAGGTGCAGTCCGTCCTCCTCTGATGACACAATGCTGTAGGGATTGGCCCGGCCGGCAGTGGTCATCCCGGGGATGGGGTGGGCAAGCCAGGCCAGCTCCGGTTGGGGTGGCTCCTGCAACAGATAGGACAGCAAGTGTCCCACACTCACCCATATCTCTGCCCCCACCCAGAGCTCTCAGATGTGGCTGGCCAACATTTGACCCTAATTTACCCATAACCAAGCTCCTGATCTTCCTTCTCACCTTAAGCCAGCTCTTTACCCTCCTTCTCAGATTGGAAAACGGCCACTCCATCCTCCCAGCACCTCCAGCCAAAACCCTTGGATTCATCTTCAACTTCTTTTAATCCCACACCAAGGGCTCTGCTTTGAAAATATATTTAGGATCCAACCCTTTCTCTCACCCTCATGACCTGAGTCCCCTTCATCACCCACCTGGATCAGCATGGTGGCCACCTCACCAATCTTCCTGCTCCTGCTCCCACCCAACCTCAGTCCATCAGCAGCCAGGGGAAGCCTGTCCATTATCTGCACAAAGCCAGAGTTCCTGCTGGCACCTGCAGGGCCTGCATGAGCAGAGCCCAGGACCCCTTGGATCTCACCTCCCAGCTTCCCTATCACTTGCCCTGCTGTATGTAGCCCACTGTTCCTTAAACCTGCCCTGGACTCTCTCTTCCCATTTTCCCACCACCTCCCTCTTTCAGGTCTTGACTTTCATGCCACAAAAACATCTCCAGAGGCCTCTCTGTGCCTTCAGAAGATGGCACACCCCTTCCAGGTCCCCACTATAACCCCACACAGCCCTGACCTCTGACCTAATAATGGTAGTAATAATAATGGCAATGATGCACACGGGGTTACACTTGGCCACCATCCCTACCATGAGACTATTGGCCACCTGAGCACAAACAGCTTGCTGTTTCGCTCAATACTGTCTCACCCCCAGGGCCTAGAAATACCTCTGTTCCCAAGGACATCCCAAGCTGGGCCCCACCCACCCTCCTGATGTTCTTTGCCTTAGGCAACCACTCAGCACTCATGTCTCCTGTCACCAGCAGTAGCTAGGAGGGGACCACTGAGTCAGTGCCCAGAAGGGTCACTGACTGGCTGACCTCAGTCCAAGGGCCTTCTCCACTCCCACCTTCCTCAGCTCTAAAGAGTACATTAGGAGCACTCAGAAGTGTCACCGTCCTTGGCCAAATCAGGGGACGATCTGGTTGTCCTGCTGCATACACACATACACACACTGGGCCATCTCAGTGCCTGCCCCATGGCAATGCATCCTCACCAGACAAACACTGCTCCCATGGCTGGTGGTATGTGTCTAGAATCTAGACACACAGGCCAATGGCCACCTCTTCTCCAATGCCCTGCTGGCTCCAGGACAGCCTGCTGGTGCCAGGTTGAGGCATCTGTAGGCTGGGGGCCATGGCACCACCTGGCCCTGTGGGCATTAAGACAATCTGTCCATTAGCTTCAGGGCTTTCAATGCTCAGGACCTCAGCCTGTCTCAGCAGGGCTGGGCTGGCCTGAAAGGAGGGGGAGATCCCTGGCCAGTTGGCCTGGCCAGGGCATTGAGGAGTTGGGCATGTTCCTCCCCACAAGCAGGGACCTCACACACCCCCAATCCCCACCTGGTCAAAGCTAGACAAGGCTGGGAGCCCTTGAGCGCCCAGAAGACAACAAGGCCCCAGAGGAGAAGATCCCTGGGTGGCTGAGCCAGAAGCAGGGAGGCAGGTAGCTGGGCACCCACTAGAGGCTTGGAAACTGGAAGTGATATAGCCAGAAGGTGGCAATGCTAGGATTCAGCCCTCATCTGTGTGACCAGGTACAGCCAGAGCCTGAGAGGAGCAATGACCTCTGACCTCTGCTCCAAACATCTGGGAGACAAGTGAGGGTGGAGCCCTCAGGCTACAAGGCTGCAAGGCCTTTTAGGGTCTGTCTTGGTCACCAGGAGCTGCTGAGTCCCCAGAGTTCGCATGGCACTTACTGCCTGAGTGAACCAGCTCCTCAAACCACAGGTAAAGCAGGTCAAACACATAAGCAAATGCTCTTAAATTATCTGGACAATAGCTCAAGGAGGTAGGTTCTATCCTTACTTCTAGCCTCTGAATGCAGATTCAGAAAGGTAAAGTGACTTCCCCAAATCCACACAGCCAATAAGCAGGAGAGCTGAGATTTGAATCATTTTTGTCAAATGCAAGGTCTCCCATTATGGAGCCCCAGGTGCTGCAGAGGCTTCTCTTCACACTCCATCCTCGCCCCACAGGTGCTCCAGCTGACCACCTCACCATGGGTCTGAGGAGCTAAGGCTGGAGGCCATAATGAAGAATGCTGATTCTGCCTGGGCCAAGAGGCAGGGAGTTGGCAGTGGTGAGGACCCTGGGGACTTTGCCAGTAGATGGCTCAGCCTGAGATTCCTGGATCCTCCATAAGAAAGTGGTCAGAGTCGAGGTACTCAGATGCTGGCAGGAGGCTGCCAGATTGCAGGGGGTGGATTTGTGTGGCCTGGAGGCCTTGACGGATGTCCAGTGGGTCATGGCTGCTCTAGCTGGGGCTCCAAGCACTTAAGGTCTGTATAACACAGAATTACAATAATCGAAGTCCAGAGAGCCCAGCCTGGGGCACTGCTCCTGGCAGCTGGGCAGCCTCACACCTACCTGGCCAGCTCCCAGGTAGATGAGGCTGCTACAGTGACTCCTGGCATATCTTGAGTCCCAGACTGTGTCACACAAGCCTGGGAACTCCCTCTTCTGTTGACATTACTCCTAAAATTAACAAGATTGTGTTCACATCCACTCCTCCTTTTCTCAGAGCTGGAAACTTGAGACTCAGAACAAAGTCACTTGTCCAAAGTTACCCAGAAACTAAAGAACACAGAGTTGGAATCCTGTGTATTGATCCAGTCTTCAGCCTCTCATGCCCTCATGTGTGTGTGCATGTGCATGTGTGTATGTGTGTGTGAGATGCTCAGGGTGTAGGGAGCCCCTCATAGACTCTTGGTGAATACAGCACCTCAAAGAAAGATCCAGAAGAAGACCCATGAGTAGAAACCCCAGCACCACAAACTTGCCAAGGATACTCCTCACACACAAACACAGTCATGGCAAGAAGGCTACACAGCTCTGCAGTTTTTAAGGACTCAATTTAAGAAACGTGGGACAATATCCTCAACCAGGGATATACAAGCCTGATTGGCTCTTATTCTTACATATGGTTAAATCAGATAAGAAATGGAATTAGATTTGTTTTCCTAAAAGAGGCCTTAGCAAGGAAGGAGGCCAGCTCTCCTTTTTTATAGATGAGAAAATTGATGCTGAGACTCATCCCAGGTCACAAAGCAACTTGTAGACAGGGGTGAGATGGGAAAGATAACAGGATCATCATCAGCAGATGCTCAGCTTGGCCAACGGGGGTCCTAGCATTGCTGGGAGGTAACAGAAGAGAAGCAATGGGGTGCACTACCTGATCTAGAAAAGGCGACTTCCACACCAGAGACAGCAGCGAAGCAAGCCAAGAAGCAGAGAATGGGCAGTGGAGAACATGGATCCAGAGCCCCTGAGAGGTAGCAAAGCTGTCCCTGCTGGTCCCAGTGGCTGTGAACACAGCATCTTGGCACCCCGGCGTGTTCAGAACACTGGTCAGGCCTGGGCTGGGAGTTCTTAAAGAGGCAGCCACCACGTGACCAGTGGGAGGGGCCTGAAAATCCCCGGGAGGGGCCTCTCAATAGAGCTGGACACCCCATGCCCAGTCCACTGAGGCTCTGGATACCTCAGGTTTCAGCGACATCCAGGAAAAGAACAGGGCAAGGCTTTGGCCCATATTCTCAATGTCAAAAAAAGCAGTGACTAGAAGGGCTAGTGGAGGGGGCTCCAAGGGGACAGGACTAAAGGTTGCCTTCCATCAATGCACAGACAGCCTCTGCCCACAGTGAACACCCATGGCCTGCAAACATGCCGAGCAGGCTCTCTGTGCCAAGGCCATGCTAGGCCAGAGGAGAGAAATAACAATGACACATTGGTATGTGCTGGGGGTGGGGTGTGATCAGTTTACCATCAATTCCCCAGGCCCTTACCATTCCAGGGCCCACTGCCCAATTTCCAACCACCAACACCAGTCTTTTATCCCAAAAGCTCTCTCCAGTCACTGAAGAATGCTCTGCCCACGCATTGAGCAGGCAAGGGAATGAATGCCCCTTGAAGGAGCAGGCTTCAGTCAGTGATCAGCTCCCTGTCCCCCACAGGCACACTCTGGGGACACACTCTGGGGTACCTGCTCTACATTGTCACCCCAGGTTCCTTGGTCAAAGTGAGTCCAGTTGCCCCCAGCAGGGACTGTCAAAAATACACCCCATAGAGGCTCCTTCCCCTCCTGGTCTCACTGGCCACTAAACTACCTGCACAGAACCTTGTCCCTTGGGCCTCCCTCACAGGCCTCAGGTGGCCTCTCCATGGCAAAGGTGCCTGAAGTGGAGCCTTCTCTCCCAGATGCCTCACAACACCACATGGCCAATATGGTTCCTCCTCTTCTTCCATACTTCTTTCTCCCCTTTCCCCTCCCTCACCTCTTCTCCTCCCCCTCTCTCCCCTCCTCCCACTCTTCATGGGGTCAGTTGGCAGTCTGACCACTTCTTTAGTTGCCCCAGCCAGAAGCCTGGCCTTCTCCTTCTCCTTCAGCCCCCTATGTCTACTCCCTCACCAAGTCCCATGTATTTTACCTCCCAAATTCTCAAAGCCATCCAGCCTTCTCCTTGCCCACAGCCACCCACCTTCCCAAGCCACTTCTGTCTGGACACAGCAACAGGCTCCTGATGGATTTCATTGTGATGACCCTCCACCCCATGTGGTCCAACCCCCAAATCACAGCCGAAGGGAATCTTTAAAATCTTCCTATCCATTAGGGATCAGCTGAAGGCCACTACTTCCATGAAGTCCTTTTGGATTCTCTGGCCCTGGGTTTCTCCTTTTAGGGCCAGTAGCTACTCTACCTTGTATAAGAGTTGACCTTGCTCAGGCTCCATCTCTGGTTAACCTTAGAGGCCCAGAGGCTGATGCAGGCCTAGCACAGAGAGGGCATCCAGAAAACACTCACTGACCAGACAAAAGGATGAGAGAATAAGCAGCTGAATAGAGAAATGGGTGAGGAGATGGATGGATCAATAAATGAGTAGACAGATATATGTAGAGATGGGTGGTCGAGCATAAGGATGGATAAACAGGACTGAGAGATGCATAAATGGATGAATTGGTGGTGACCAGAGAGATGGATGGGTTAGGTGGGTGGAAAACTATTAGATGGGTTGGATGGGTAGATTAGTGAGTGAATGAATAGATGGATGAATCAGTGGGTGGAAAGATGGATGGGTGGCTGGCTGAGTGGATGAATGGCTAGGGAGTGGATGAACAGTTGGGAGAAGAGTGAATACATGGCTAGAAAGATAGATGCATAGATTGGATAGGTGGGTAGATTGGTAGGTGGATAGCAAATGGATGGGAGGATATGTGGAACTAGTGGATAAATAATGGGTGAATGAGAGGTTGAATAAGTGGGTGGATGGGTGATTAGGTAGATGAATACATAGATGAGGGGGTAGATGAGTACACAGATGAGTGTTAGGTTAAATAGATGACAGGTGCACATCAGTGACCTTAATCTTACCTCTTGAACCCTATCTTCTAAGTAACAGTGCTGAGCAGGCAAGTGGCTGTCTTCAAGGCCGCCTTAGCAGCAGCTGCCATTTCCCAGGTACCAGTCGGAGAAGAATCAGTCACTAGAAGACCCTAAAGTTAACAAAGCAAAGCCAAATTACTGCAGACAGTGCCACTCTCCTTGGAGGGGCTCAGAAGTCAGAAATTTCCACATTAACCCACATTTCTGCTTTCCCCAGGGGTCCATGGGAGATGGAGGTGGCCTCCCACACTTCTGATGCCCCACACCTTTGCAGCCTGTGAGCCTGTTCATAGAAAACTTTCAGAACCAGAGAAAGGCAGAACAAGATGCCCAAAGAAAGTAACAGCTGATAATTAGCAAGTGCCTACTGTATCCTAAACACTGTGGTAAGTGTTTTACAGACATCAACTCTTGTAATGCTCACAACAATCCACAAGATTGGAACTATTGCTGTTCCCATTTCAGAGAGGTAGGTAATGTAAGAATTCTCCTAAGGTCACAGAGGAACTCAGGTCCCTAGCCTGTGCTCCTAACAACCATCTGCAGAGCCTTGCCAGTGCCAATAACATTGTGGATGGATGGACGGACGAACGGACAAACGGATGGATGGATGGATCAACTGCTTGATGGATGATGGATGGACGAGTGGGTGGATGAAAGGGTGACAGATAGATAAATGAATGGATGTGGACACATGGATAGTTGGGTGGGTGGGTGGATGGACGCATGGATGGATGGATGGGTGAGTGGACTGATTATGAATGGGTAGGTGGATGTGTAGATGGATAAATGAATGGGTGAGTGGATGAATGGATAATTAGGTGGGTGGTGGATGGATGGATGGATGGATGGATGGATAGACGATGGATGGGTGAATTATGAATGGTCGGGTGGATTATAGATGGAAAGATGATGAATGAGTATATGGACAGATAATGGATGGATGGATGGATGGATGGATGGATGGATGGATGGATGGATGGGCAAATTATGGATGGGCTGTGTGGGTGTGTAGTTGGGTAGAAGGGTGAGTAGATGCACGTGTGAATGAATGGATGGATAAATAAGGTGGTTGGGTGGGACAGATGGATAAATGAGTAGGTGAGCAGATAGATGACTATACAGATGGGTACACATCAGTAACTTGTCAGACACTTACCATAAACATACACACATCCTATATGGTCCCTGCAACCCCAAGCCTATTATCCCATATATCAAAGGTGCTCCCAGCTTTCCCCTCCCATGATCTGTGATCAGAAGAGAGTGTGTTGGTTAGGGATTCTGAGAATTTCCAGAGGTAAGCTGACTTGGGATGCCCTTCTCACCTTCCCCCACCTGTCAGCCACAGAGCCCATGGAGCCCACCCTTTTACAGCCAAGGCTATCTATAATCCACTGTCACAGTGAATTCTCTGGCAGGGATTAAGGCAACTGTTGGTGAGTCATCCACACATCATGAGCCTCCGGGGCAATCAACAGCAATGGGTTTAGAAGCACACAAAGCTGGGTTCAAGTTCCAGCTCTGCCCTTCACAAGCTGTGTGACCTTGGGTGAGTCACCTCCCCTCTCTAGGACTCTGCTTACTCTGTAGAGGTATAGCCTGGTTGGTCCCTCTTCACCCTCTGGGTTTTCACCTCAAGACTCTCAGTCCTTACCTCCTGCTTTCCAATGCCTCATCATTCCCTGAGCAGTTGCCATGGGCCCTACAGTGCCTCTCTTAGGTCTTTCGCTCTCAAAACTGATTGGGAAATTGAGGCTCAGGAAGGCTCCATCACAGACCACTGCCCACAGCTGGGAACCTCCATAGCAAGAACTTGTGACCAGGTCTCATCCCCTTGAGCAGGCCACCTTGTGCCTAGCCCTATGTGCTCCACTCCTGGCTTCAGTTATTCCAACCTTCACAGCCCCATCTTGAGGGAGAGTTGATTCTCCCTACTGGAAAGACAGAGAAATTGAGGCTGAGAAAAGTTAAGTCACTTGTTCAGGGTCACCTAGAGCTGGAACTCTGAGCAGAGGAGGTGTCTATCACAGGGCAAGGGAGCTAAAGACTAGAGAAAAGGGGTAAAGATGAGAGGTGTAGACAGCCTGCCCCTCCCACTTCCTGTTGGTCATTTGGCCTGCTCCAGGCTCTCTCAACCTCATTCCTGACTCCCTATTTCCTAAAAGGGGCTTTCTCCAGACCCACAAATCTAGTCAGTCAGATTTGTTCTCACCCATGAGGGAGGCAAAATTAGCTCCACAATAGAAGGACACAGGCTCAGAGCCAAGAAGTGATTTGCCCAAGATTACAAGGCCACTGAGTGGCAGCTCAGACAAGAATACAGGTCCCTGAGTGCTCTGTCCAGTGCTTCCCCTGCCACCCTGCAGCGGTTGTAACAGCCCATGATGTGAGCTCAGCTCTCTGAAGTTAACCAGGCACTTTTCTGGGTCACGGTCAAGTCCTGGACAGGATAGTCTGATTTGGGACCTACACATGACAGAAAGGCAGCCTGAGACTAGACAGACCACACTGGCCTTCAGTCTCCCAGCAAGAAAAAGGCAGGTCCTGGACTGACACTGGAGGCTTCCTGCACCTTATCCCTCCCTCCCCACTCCCAATGGAGCACCAACCTGTCAGCCAAGGCTACAGCTAAAACTGCCAGGGGCACAGGGCAAGGCATTTCCCCTTCCTGAGGCCTAGCTTCCTCCTGTACAAAACGGGCTGATGACTGGCCTCCCAGAGGATGTGCCCATGAAACTCAATGTGGTGAGGGAGGTATGACCTGGGCACAGAGCCTGGCACAGCAGGGCTCTGGGAAGAGGCAGCTGTCATCATCGCTATAATGACATCAGCCATCCCTGGAGGAGTGGGACAAGGGGCCAGCAAGTCTCCAGTCCTGCATTTGAGGCCTGGCCACTTCCCAGCTTACTGAAGGCCCTTCCATGGGCCTCAGCCCCCTCATCTGCAAAATGGGTAGACCCTGCCTACATCAGGAGACTGTCAAGAAGGTAAACTGAGGCCCTGTCTCAATGTGTGGCACACAGCAGACCCACAATAAGTGCCAGGTCCTCCCAGTGTTCTCTGAGAAGGATTTCCCAGCTCTGACAACCAACACAAGCAGCTCAGAGAAGAAATGAGAATTCCCAGTGGGATCAAAGCTGGAGAATCCCTGACCCTCGCACATGGCCCCTAGTGATATGCTCCCAATGCATCTCAACAGGCAACAAAGCAAAAGAGCCCTGAGTTCCACTTGAGCAGCAACCTGGCTGCCTTTCTCCTCTGTGCCTGGGATAGTGCCAGCTGGCAGGCAGTGCTCGGTACATGCTGGTCATAACATCCACAAGTGCCCATGACCCTTACATGGTCTGGAGACAGGGGCTGGACAAATGTGTCCCATCTCCTGAGGTAGGTGGAGTCTACCCATTTTGCAGGTGAAGCTGAGGCCCAGGGAAGGGCCTACAGTGAACTGGAGAGTGACCATGCCTCAAATGCAGGACTGGGGACTCACTAGCCCCTGGGTCCTACCCAACCCCCTGAGAGATAGGCTGTACCAAGTGGCTGAGAGGAACAGACATTTACCCTCTAAGTCCTGAAGGGAAGCTGGGACAGGAGGTTCTGGCCCCCAGGGTGGATGACAGGCTAGACCAGGCACCAGAAAATGTTTCCAGTCAATCTAGGCACCAGGGAATGTTTCTGAGGGTATTTTTATCTTGAGAACATCTTCTACAGGGGGTGGGGACAGGAGGGAGATAGGGTGTCCTTGGCCTCAGGCCTCTGGGAGCAGCTGAGGATAGAGGCCTCTGGGCACTCTCTACTAGAATTGTCATTACAGGCAGTGCACCATCCCTGGCTTTTGTTGGGTCCCAGGAGCAGGTGGAACCTGTAGGGTTTTGGGAGTTTCATGGAGCTCCCTGCTCTGCTCCAACCTGCTGTGTGACCTGGAGCAGGTCTCTGTCCTACTCTGGGTCTCCCTTTTGCAGCCAGCCTTTCTTGAGGGCCTACTTATGCTGGTCTCAGCTGAGCACCAAGGACTTAGAGATGGACCAGCAAGCACCTGCCTGTGTAGCACCCCACCAAGAAGGGTTGACAGAGTAACCAGCAGCTATGACAAGGCTGGATCAAGGCCAAGGTCAGAGTCCTTGGAACCCAGAGGAGGTATCTAACCCAGCTGTGGGGCAGGAAGCCTTCCTGGAGGGAGCAGCGGGAGCAAAGAGAGCTCACCTTGAGACTGCAGTGTGGTGAGGGGGACTCAGAGCTCCACGGACTAGGATACCCATCTGGCTCTGTTCCTCACACACTGGGCCTTGGACAAGGTCTTCCTGCCACTAAGCCTTCCAGTTCCTATCTGTCATTGATGGGGCTGGCCCTTCCAAGCCTGACATTCCAGGATCCTAAGAGATTTGGGGCTGCGGGGAGAAGGAGAGTAGAGAAACAGGCAGGGGCACACCTTGTCACCCTAATAACAGAGAAGAAGGTGTATTGAGTACCTACATGCACAGGCATGGGAGCCAGGGCACTACATTGACAGATGAAGAAACTGAGGCTCTGAGAGGCCCTAGATGCATATTAATGAGCTGGGACTTGATGCCGGAGGAGAGTTAGAAAATGTGAGTCAAATCTTATCTCTGGGTTCAGATTTTGTCTCTGTCCTTTCCTGTGTGATCTTGGGCAAGTCATATAACCTGAGTCCCAGTTTTCTCACTTGTAAAATGGGATGAACAATAGTATGTCTCATGGGGTGATGATGGGTTTTCAGCAAGTTAATACATGGAGGTTGCTCAACTGGAAATCTCCTGCCCCCCTGCCACTCACTCCCATCACCACATCCCCGAGCCCAAACCCACAGTGGAGGGATCGTAGGCCCTAGAGGCCTCAGCTGGACCTCACTCCAGGCAAAAAAGGAATGAGCAGATGGACAGAATGGAAAGGAATTCCAGAGAAAAGGACCCAGTGAGCAAATGCACCATAGTTTCTATTTTTCTTGCAGTGGTAATTTCTCAAGTTTCAACCTAATTTGAGTCTCACACATTTCCTAAGCGCCCAGTATGTACATGGAAGAGCAAAGACCTGAGATTAAGTAACAAAAAACATCCTGGAACAAAAAATACCAAAATAAATAGGCTGAAAAATTTGCAACATAATAATATTTGTGATATTGTTTATCAAAACTCACAATAAGCAAAATAAAAGTTATAAATTCTTTGTTTGATGTGTTTTATTAATAAAAGGATCAATGTACTTCAAATATAAAGAATTCTTATAAATCAACAAGAGAAAAGGTCACACTGGGAACGAACAGAAGGTAGGGCTGAGCTCCCCACTGAGGGTCACGTGATCCTCAGTGAGCAACGTTTCAGGAACATAAACACTTCAGAGCCTCAATGTAAGCTGACCCTCACTGTGGAAGGACTTGCCCTGCCTTCCAGAACTTGATACATCCTCCAAGCTCAAAGGATGCCACCTCTATGAAGTCTTCTAAGATTCCCCTGGGTCCCCTGCTGCATCTTGCCAAGTCCCCTTAACATGTTTCTTGGGCCCCTAGAACAAGTACCTGGCTTCAGCTGAGTGTTTCTGGCATTGTATCAGAGATTGTTCGAGGAGAGGTGGCCTAACCATCTTTGACAAAGAAGGAAATAAGTCAGAGAGGTTCACAGCCATGTCCAAGGTCACCAGTCTATGAGCCACATTGCTGAGCCTAGCACCCAGGTTTCTTGCCTCTGGTCCCTGTGTGTTCCAGCCACCTCCTCCCTAATGGGTCTTCCAGGTCCACCTTGCCCCCATCAAGGAAAAACCCCTCCTTGGGGGCTACATATCTTCATGGGTTGTGCCCAACATGAAGCCTGTCTAGGCAAAGACCAGGCAGGATCAGGGCCTAAGCCCCAGCCTCAGTCCTCCAATTACCCAGAAGTTCTGCTGAGGGAACACAGAAACAGTTGTTTTCTCAACTTCCTTTTCTTTCTCTTCTCATTTTGTAAATTTGATTTTATTTTGGGACCAGGAATTCATTAGGAGGGCCTGACAGACCTCTGAGGGCCCTGGGGTTCACCTGGCATGGGCAGGAGTCTGAGCTCAGAGATCAGAGTCAATGAAAATAGGGTGGGCTTCCATCACTCTACCCTAGGAACCCCAAAACAGCTCAAGTCTGGGGTAACTGCCAAGGCCTTGCTCACCAGTCATTCTAAGCCTTTACTCACTCAGCAGATATCTACTAAGCCTCTACTATGTGCAGGCATAATGCCTGGGGCCAACATTCGAATGGGGCAAGACAGACAGAAAACATGTTAAGGAGAAATAAACCCAAATAATTCTGAAAGCAGGGTGAGCACTATTCTAGAGGTCAGGTAAGAGAATATGGGAATACTGTTCCTGGAACAGTCAGGACAATGGCCCTGAGACTAGAATGTTGCTCTATGTTTTCAAGCAACTGGAGAGTGGGCAATGGTGCTGAAGCTGAGTGTGCCAGAGAGAGGGGCGAGTAGGTAAGAGGAAGCAGGGACAACTCAAAAAGAGAGACTTATCTGGGGACACACAGCTAGCTAGGCAGATGGGAGCACCTGGGCCTTCTCTTCCTCATGTGCCAGTGATGACAATCCATGTCTCAGAAATGGTGCTTCCTGTCTCCCTGCCGACTCACCACATGCCAGATTCTCTGCACAATGCCCTTTCTTCCTTATTCTCCCTCAAACTCCTATGCATCATTCAACGACCACTTCCAAGTCCCTGCCCCTTGTAATTCCTTCAGTCCTAAACCAGATCATTCTAGGTGGCAATTACTTATCCCTCCAAGTTGTCCCCACCAGGCTTGGAGAGCCCTGAGGCCAGGGCCTAGGTCTGATGCCTTGAGCATGGAGCCAGTTTCCAGAAGGAGTCTAAGGGGAGCAATAGGAATGGGGCCTCATAAGCCCCTCATGATCTGCCCCTGTAATCCAGGAGTACCCTTGAGGCCTGCACTGAAAGAAGGCAGGCAGGGCTGCAATCTGTCCAAAGACCACTCCAGCCTCAACTTGTCCTGGGACTTCGTCCTGTCTGGGCCTGTTTCCCCATCTGTTAAATGAGAGGCTCCTCTGTGTCCTGTTCAACTTGTTGCAGGGAAAAGGCTGTGGCCTGGGGGACGGGGAGTCCCCTACCTCCTTCCTGTATTAACTGCTCATAGCAGGGAGAGGAGTATGGCTGTCACCACTAAATGCCCCTTGGAACTCTGGGCGAGCCCATAGGGTAGGAAATGTCAGCTTTCTGCCAGGTCAGCAGGGGGGCTCCAGACCAAGCCTCAGGGTGTTGGGGGGCCCTCCCACCCCTAATAGGACCCTGCTGGGAGACATCACAATGCCTGCCTTGGACATTTCACCCAGAACAGCCAGGTGGGTAGGCCTAAGAAAGCAGCTTCTCCACTGTTGTAGATGCCTGTGCTGGCCCCCAGACCCCTATGATGGCTGCCCAAAGAGACTGGAGGCAAATCAAGGGGCTATGTGGAGGGGTTTGGCAGGCTGTGTGGGGCAGAGCAGGGCTTTGTGGTCCCTGCCACAACTCAGTGCCTGCCAGGAAATCTTACCCAGGCCCAAGGATGGAATTCAGGGCTCTACGAACTTGATGGAGAAAACATGTGAACTCTCCCTTTTCTCTCTGCAAAATGTACTGTTGTTCTCTCAGCTTGGCACTGTGTACAGGTGGTATGAGGGCCTCTGCTAGGTCTTGCTGTGGAAGGCATTATTAAACAACAACATACTAATTACCATATCACATATTCTAAAATAATATTTTATTTTGATAAGTATTCACATTTCTGGTTTCCTCTGTGGCCCTATACAGATTCTCTCATGCGTTCAAAAATGTTATCCTGAGCAAGTGAACATCAAAGGCATCCACAATCAACCTGGTTGGGACCGGGATCCAACTTGTGAAATGGTGGGGTTGTCTAGGCCATCTACTCACTCATTCATTCATTCATTCGTTCATTCCACAAGCATATCTTCATTGAGCACCAAGTCCATGCAAGGCCTTGTGTAAGGCATAGTGTGAACAGGGTGGAAAGCCCCTCTGCCTCGGTGCTCAGGATAGGAGGGGAGAGACAGACATCTCAGAAGAAAAGAAATAAATGAAGATTTAGGCTGCAGGAGGCGCTGTAGGACCACCTGGGGGCGGTGTGGTCCTGCCAGTTGGGAAAGAGCCAGGGCTTGGAACAGAAAACAGGGCTCCAGGCGAAGGCCGGGGAGGCAAGAATGAGCTTCAGTCTGAGGAAGGAAGTCAGCAAGAGGGAAAGGGGGGAGATGAAGACTGAGAGTAAACAGTTGGTGTGGGCAGGTCAAGGTCTCACCTGTGACCAATCTATGATGTCCCAGGTCAAATCAAAGTCCCTTGGGAGGCTTCTGAGGGCCCAGGCCAGAAACATAAACCTAAGGAATTTTCTGGAACACAGGGAAAAGTATTGATAGCATCATCCTTCCATGCATTACTTCATCTACTCCTGGATAAGGTTCAGAGTGGGAAGGCACCCACAGGTAGAGGGCGACTGACATTCTGACCCTATAGCCACATCACACCAGCCTCACCACCACACAAGCCTTTCCAACCCCAAGGAACTAAAACTGTACATCCATAATGCATCAGGCAGGCCCAACACTTGACACATGTTACTTCAGTTCACGTAATCATTCCTTTCAATAGAGGAAAGAGACTGGGGCTCAGAGAGGGAGAATGCCTTGCCCAGAGCCAAACGGCCAGTCCACAGCAGTGCTGAGAATCCAGGCTATGGGAACAGAGATCCTGGAACTGATCACACATGCCTGGTCCTAATGTCTCTAGGAGAAGCCAGTCTCCCTATGTGGCTCAGGATCACCACCTAGAAGAAACTTTCCCTAGTCACATGGCTCCTACCACCTCTCCCTCATGGCTAACTGGTTCATTGGAAAGGCAGGGTCTATAGACAGCCAGGGGCTGAGGGAGCGAGGGCCTGGTATCTGGACCTTGTTTGGCCCCTGCTATGCTGTGTGACCTTGAGACACTGGCCCTCTCTGAGCCTGTGCTCAGGAGAATGTGGAAAATTTGGGGGCATTTGTACCGCGGCAAGGGGTCTTACCAGCATGTCTCTGCCCTGAGAGCAGGAAGGGCAGCCACTGAAAGTCCCAGGAAAGGTTTTCTCATGCTTCGAGCTTTTATTTAGCACCTACTGTGTGTGCCTCTCAATAACCCTACAAGACAATGCCTGGGTCTCTCCCTGCCCTGAGAGGAAGAAAAGGGGTCAAAGAAAATCCAGTGGCCCAAAGTGAACAACTGGTCAGTGCCTAGGAGACTGTCCCCCCTTCATGCTAGGCATCCTGGTGGATGGAGCACATGGCCAGAGCTGGGAGGATGAACAAGGGTGCTTTCTACCTCTGTCCTCATACCAGTATTTGCCAGTGGCAGAGAAGGGTGGGTAACAGAGTGAGGGAGGCATGGATTCTTCCTATGACAGGTACTGGCTTTCTCTGCTCTAGCTTGTTCTACTCCCACCTCTAAGGCACACATTTGTATCATTAATCCTTGCCTAAATTTACACAATTTCCACTATTGGGAATTAATGGAATTAGAGGATGAAAAGTGCCCAGATCTGAGTCTAGTACACAATAGGTGCTCATGTGTGCATCATCTTTTCATGGACACACAGCCTGGAGTATGGTGCATGCTATTCTAGGAGTGTCGAGGATGGATGTGCACCTGGCCTCGCTTTGCATTTCCCCAGAAACAGACCTTGAGTCAAAGATTTGGGAGCAAGCAATTTGGAATGTGACCCCGAGGAAAGAGGTGGGTAAGGACAATAGCTAGTAATGAGCTTGTTGATGAGCACCTCACCATGGCAGGCACCAGGGCTTTAGCCTGCTAGTGCCTAGAACTTGTGCCCTCATTATCCCCCTCAGGGGCCAGGAAGCTCCTGGAGTGGCCCATGGTGCTGTAGGATGTGGGGGTGGCAGTGGCTTGGTGCCATCTACTGAGGGCACCAAGGCGGATACAGTTCAGTTAGCCAGAGGAAGTGCTCGTGCAGAGATGAGGGTACAGATGGAAGTTTAAGGTATGAAGTGGGCAAGCTGACAGCTCACATCTCTCACGCAGCGGTGTGTGTCTGCATGTTTAGCTTGTGTCAGCTACGCAGCCCTGCTCCTTTGTGGAAACATAAGCACGTGTACAGTGTGCACAGACACGGGCTTGTGTGGTCACAAGGATAGAGCTGTGTCAACATTAGTGCTGCTGCTGGACACCATGGACTAGGTTTCTGTGTGCTCTTGCACACATGTATGCAAGCTTTGTGTACCAGGCATGGCACACACATGCATGTGTGCTCAGGCTATGTGCATGTGTGTGCATCATTGTCGCTTGCCCAACCCTGGTAGTGGAGATGGTCTAGTCCCCTTGGCAATGGAGCAGGAGCTGGTTAAGCTGGGGCAGCTTTGGTTCAAACCACAAAACACAAAGAAGCTGTGAAAAGAAAAGAAGCTAGAGGGCTGGGAGGGGGCAAGCCTCAGCCTCCTGGCTCTCCTCACAGCTGCCCCACCTGCACCGGGACCTGTCCCATCCCTGCCCCCGTTGACAGCTTCTGGAAACTGGGACACAGGTCCAAGGCCTTGTATCAGTCCAGGCTACCTGAGCATCCTAGGGACCCCACCTCAAAGGACAGCAAGCATTAATGAAGTGGGCCCCCACCCAGGCTCCAACTCTTCAGAATCTGGGGAGAGCTGGCTCCCAGATTCACCAGCACCAGAAGAAAATGCCCCAGACACCAGGCACTTTGTAAACCAAGAGATGCTGGGTCACACAGCACAGAGGTCACCCTCTCTAGACAATTAATGCATTAATTGCACATGCTGTCCCATGGCAGTTCATTAGCCCAAATCATGAGATAATTTACTCACTAGCTCCAATCTCTTTCTGATCCCTATGACCAGCTCATCAGCTTTGCTGCACATGCCAGAGGGCCCTAACCAGAGACACTCCCCTATCCTTGTTCAAAAATACTGCATGTTATTTACATTTTATCAGACAGAGTGCATAAGGATGAAAGTGCCATGACTGCTGCCCACAAGCAGCCAGGAACTGAATCCTCACATGGGTACTTTTGGGAAGTGGATTCTGGCTTTCTAGGCAGAAGTCCATGGTTTCTTGCACTCTTTCAGGGCAGCCCTTGCCTGACAGCGTGTAACATGCCCTCTGCTCATATTTACTGGGGTTTTACCTTGACTGTCTCATTGTGTCCTAAGAAAGCCCTGCAGAAAAGTCTACTATTATCCCCATTTGTCAGATGAGAAAACTGAGGTTCACAGAGGTAAAGTGACTTACCCAATACCAATAGCCTATAAGAGGCAGAGGTGGGGGCTAAAGCTAGGTAAGTGGCCCCAGAGCCTGTGCCTTTACTGCACAGTATTTGGCCTCCTTAACTGAGTCCCAAAGCAGCTCTATGAGGTGGGCCCCATTATGATCCGTTTTACAGATAAGAAAACCAAAGCTCAGAGAAGTGAAGTGATTTGCCTAGGGTCACACAGCCAAGAATGCAAGCCAGACAAATGACCTTGACTGATAATGTGCTCCAATTCATGCCCTAGGTGATCCCTCTAATGTGTCCAGGGAACAGCCCCTAGGAGGATGAGAATGGCTCAGTGTAGTCAGTCCCCACTACTACGTGAAGTCACAACCACAGCAGGTCCCCTCGCCTGGCTTCTTCAGTGCTTCAATGTCCAGCCCCACCTCCTAGACGCTGTGTGGAGGCCCAGGTTGGCTGACCCTGGTAGCTCCAAGGACCCAGCTGTCAGCACACTGACAAGTGTGAAGGGCCTTCAAATTGCAGCACTGACCTCTTGTCATCACCTTCACAGAGAAGGGGCCCCTTGCCCAGCTGAACAGGCCCAGCCATGTCAACACTGGGCTGGGAGTTCTGAGAAGTCCCTGCCTATCCCCAGGGCATCCTATAACCCTTAGTTTCTCCTGAGACCCCTGGGAACAGAGCTAGCTAGAACCCCAAATCCTGCTGGACATGTTGGCCCCCTATTTGGAACTCAGTGTCTTCATCTGTAAGGTGGGTGCTGATAGCCCCTCCAAGGGTGAATTTGGGCATGTGAGGACTTGGTGACCAGCACAGGGCCTGTATGCAGTAATCACCCAGCAAGTAGCTGCTGTGGTTGGCATTCACACAAATTTGTAAAGCCTGAGGAAGCACACCTACTTGAATACAGACTGCATAGGTTTTGCTAAGAGTAGGTTGTGGGTTCATTCCAGCTCTGTGACTCCCTGGTTATATATCTTGGGCACCCAGCTGCCCCTCTCTGAGTTTCAGTTTCCTGACCTGTCAGCTGAGGATATTACTTCTTCCCCCATAGGGGACATAGTGAGCCCAGGTGTGTGCAACACTCATCTCCAGCCTCAACAAGCACTAAGAACTGATCAGCCCCTCTCCCCCATTCCAACTCTAAAGGCAGGGCAGCTGGCACCTCTGAGAAACACCCTGTTAGTGTCTGCTGACCAGGGACTCAGAGTGGCCAGTGTGTCAGGCCTAGGAGGGACCCTGGAACAGCAGAAGTGCAGCCCAGCTGGGGAGTGGAAAGTGCTGGCACAGAGGCCCAGAGAGGACCAGCTGTGCCTGGGCCACTGAGAACAGGGCAGGGCACGATGGACCCCCTACCAGAAACAGCCCACCAACTCACACTGCTTCAGAACACCCTTGCCCTCTCCCTGGGCCATTCCACAACCCTTGCCTGAACACCGACTATGTTCAAATTGCACCTCTGCTGCTCAGATGTAACAAAATCTTGGGCAGGTCCCTTCACTGCTCTGGGCCTCAGTTTCCCCATCTATAACATGGGGGTAATAAGATGTGATTGTTGTGAGAATTAATGAATTCATAAATCACTTATAACTGTGCCTGGCATAGGGAAACGTTATCATATACCACTATTATTAACATCATCAGCTTTTCTGTGCTAGGCACTGGGGACATAGCATGGGTCTCAGCACTGATCACACTGTGTTCATGGTCTGTGTCCAGGCCTGCTGGCTCCAGGAGTCCTCATGTACTTCCAAGTGCCCCTTTTCTGTGGCTTCAGTAGGTCCTGGAAAGAGCTTCTGGAAAGAAAATGAACTGACGTTTTCTGATGGTTTACCTCTGGCAACACTAAACTCCTAGCAGTCTTACTGCCATGCCTGTGCCCAGAATATTCCCCCTCATTCTCCTACCCCTAGGATGCCCAGCTTCTGACTAATCTCTGGCATGTCCTTCAGGCACCCAGGCTCGGTATGGGTTCTTCCCCCAACCCTCTGCAGCTCCTGGGTTTCTCTCTGTCACAGCCCTGACTACACTAAGCTTCTTCTCTACCCCCAGCCTTGAGTACAGCTTCTAGTCCTGATTCATGTCTGGAGTCACCCAGCACAGGGTCAGGCACACAGCAAGGGTACCATGTCTGCATTAAAAACAACAATCTATAACAAGAGCTCATGTTTACTGAGCCGGTCTGTAAGCCAGGATTCTCTCCTTTAAGCCTCCCAAAAGTACTATGAAATAGATATTATAATTTTATAGATGAAGAAACTGAGGCACAGGGAGATATCCTAAGAACACGGGAGACTTCACATGGGCTGAAGCCTGGACTCAGACTCCCCTCTCTGCCCGTGAGGCAGGCAGGAGAGGCCAGGACTAGTGACCATAAGTGCCCTGCAGTGGAGATGGTCCCCTTAGGCTTAAATTTGGAGGAGCCTCGTTCTGTCAGCCACCAGCCCATATGAGAGGCTTCAGTGCTCAGTGTGAGACAGGACAAAAGAATGATGGAGGGGCTGGTTTCAGACTTGTGGGATGGCATCGTGCACTCCAGGCCCCTGTAGCCTCATCTGTAGGGTGGGGCAGAGTGGGTGCTCAGCAATCAGTCCTGGAGGAAAGAGTTGAAGGAGCCTGCTGGCCTTGTTCCACTCACGCCTCTACCCCCTAGTGGCAGGTCAGCCCAGACAGGCGTCTGAGGTCCCCAGAGGGGCATTACAGGACCCAGCACCAGATCTATGGCCCACTGTGAGCAAAACAGAAAAAGCACCTGAGGCCTGGGACAAAGGCCAAGAGCTGCGCAGGCTGAGTGTGCATGGAGAAGGGCAGCCTAGGGGCAGCAGTAAGCAGAGCCCCCCCTGGGGGCAGCCAATAAGTCAGGGCAGACAGCGAGGGGCACTGATGCTGGGCTTTTGAGGACTGCCCATCAGCCAGAGCCTGACCCCTGTTGATCAGGGCTCAGAGAAGCACCTGAGTACTAGAAAAATCCCTTAAACCTCTAGGAGCCTCATGTCTTTATCTGTAAATGGGGATAACAAGAGAAAGGCACCTTCTAGGGTTATCATATGAAAGCAAATGTCCTTTCCCAAGACCCAGGAGCCTGTACTCTCCCTCTAGCCAAGTGGGGAGTGTGGGGAGTGTTGGGGGGACGAGGACAGGTAAGCCAGAAAACCTGGGAGTTGGGGAGATGCAGGCACTGTAGTGGAGGGAGACAACAAAAAACTCGAAAGACATGTGGACTTAAAAATCCAGCCCTGGCCTGGAAACAGCCTGGGCCTCTCCCCAGAGAGTGGTGAGTTGGGCAAGAGGAGGCAGAAGTTACTGAAAATCAGAGCATAGGGGAGTGGGAACCCAACCAACCGATGTATGCCATCCACATCATTCACACTGCCCTCCTCCACAGCCAAGGAACTCCAGCCTCCACTGCCCATACCTGCCTTCAGGCCTTCCATCCCTCTCCACAGTCCACATCCATCTACACTGCCCCAAAGCTGTACCCATCACTGTGGGCCACAACCTATCTATACTGTCTGACATTCACACAGCCTGACCCTGTCTACATGGCTGGTCCCAGCCTTCACTCTCTGAACCTACTTGCCTGGGCTCCACTGGTTGTGAAAAGGGAAAAACAGAGGGGAATCATGAAAACTGCACTTCTAATAGCACTAGCACTCCCAGGCCAAGGGGAGCCAGGTGACTTGGATACCCTCCAAATCCAGTTGCTGGGCACAGCCCTGGTCGGGGACTCCTGCTGGCTCTTCAATACTGACAGGCTAATTAGGGAATGGGGGATCAGCTGGGCCAGTGCCTCCTGCCTCAAGAAGCTGCACCCTTGCGGGGAGCAGAGAGAGGACCCTTTTGGGAAGAGACACCTGTCCCCTGCCTTGTTTTCCATCCCCACCGCAGACCCACCCTTCCTTGGGGAGTCCCACCCACTGGATTGGCAACCACTGAGGACACACACGTCTGTATCCATGACCCCCACGTGAGTACACACTGAGCGCCTACTGTATGCCAGGCCTGCAGGAACCCCTGGACACATAGTCCTGCTAAGACCTCTACTAGGTACGTTATTCCCATTTTATACCTAAAAGAAATTAGGCTCAGAAGAGCTCTGTGGCATGCCTGGAATGCTTCCTACAGGAGTTGCTGCTGTTCAGGAAGCAAGAAGGGAGGAGAAGCCCCTTCAGGAAGCCCCCTGTGCAGGCTACACATGTGGCCCTCTGCACAAATCATCTGGGTTCACCACCATAAGGTCCGCCCTAGGAAACAGGTGGGGGTTCTCACACATTCAGTTGAAGAGCCCAGACTGGCACAGTGAAGCCCTACTGAAGGTGGTCCCCCCAGGTCAGCCCTCCCCTCCTGCTGGATTATTCTACATGTTTCTGAGAGGTCATCCAGGTCATCCTCAGCATGAATGCTGCACCTTCCTCTCTTGGGGAGAGAGGCAGGGAAGAGCAGAAGCTTGGGGGAAGGTGGGAGCTCAGCTCTGATCATGAAGATCCTGAGGTGTCTGCAGACACCTGGGGGAGACCCACATGGGCAGGTAGGTGGCTGAGCCCGGAGGTAGGAGAAAGGTCTGGACTAGGGATGAAAACTTGGAGCTTGTTGGGGGATGGGCTGAGCTCTGCAGGAGATTGAAGGGGCGCTCCAGTGAGCAGGCCTCAGGGAGGAAGCCAAGCCTCAGGGCCAGGAGGCCGAATGGATGCCAAGTCATGCAGCATTCCCAGGAGGAGTGAGAATGAGTAGGACGAAGACTGGAGGTAACCATGGACCTGAACAGTTTCACTGGCATCACAGAGGCGAAAGCCAAGAGGAGAAATTGAGGAAAGCAAATGGGGACACCACCTGTGAGTTGTGTGGTTCCTGAGAGCAGAGAAGTGAGACAGAAGCCGGAGGCAGGTCAAGGGAGGTGCTCTAATGTTGAAAGATGCCTTTCAAAGATAACATGTCTTCAGAAGCTTAAACAGAGAGCTACCACAGGACGCAGCAATTCCACTCCAGGTATATACCCAAGAGAACTGAAAACAGGTGTTCAGACAAAACTGTGTACACAAATGTTCACAGCAGCATTATTATTCATAACAGCCAAAGGTGAAAACAGCCCAAATGTTCATCAGCTGCTGAAGGATAAACAACTGTTGTGCATCCACACACTGGAACATCATTCAGCCATAAAAAGGACTCAAGCACTGACCCATACTACATAGATGAGACTTAGAAACATTCTGCCAAGTAAGAGAAGCCGGACACAAAAGACCACATACGGTATGATTCCATGTATATAAATGTCCAGAAGAGGCAGATCCAGAGACAGAAAGCAGATTAGTGGTTTCCAGGAGTCGGGGAGTGACTGCTGATGAGTGCAGGATTTCCTCTTGGGTGATGTGAAAGTGTTTTGCAACTAGATAGAGGTACTGGTTGCACAATAATATTGTGAATGTTCTAAATGCTACTGAAAGATTCACTTTAAAATGTTTACTATTATGTTATGTGAATTTCACCTAAAAAATATTTGCTGCTTTGAGACGACACATGAAAAAGATTTGAACCCAACTGCAGGCTGACTGATCCAAGCCTAATACCCGCTAATTACAGCCTCAGCCACCTACCAGAGAGTGGAAAAGAAATGCTTGTGGCTGTAAGAAAGAAACAATACAAGAATGCTACACTGCATTCCAGTCCTCTGCAAGCTCCCTGCTTGCTCACTCTGCTCCAGCCCCACTGTTCTGTTCCCCAAGCTGGTCCTTGAACCCAATGAGTACCATCTACCTCTGGCCTCTCCCCCACCACTCCCCGCCCTCTTCAGTTCAGGTATCCTCCTGGCTTCTCCCTGATTCCATACAGGTCCCTGCTCAGATGTCTACTTCCCTCTCACATGTTCTGTGGTCATTTATTCAGAAGTCTGTGCTGTTACATAGTGACATGTGAGGGCAGGGGTTCATTTTTTTTTTTCCTCCAAGACTATTTTTAGAGCAATTTTAGGTTTACAACAAAATTGAAAGGAAGGTACAGAGATTTTCCACATACACCCCGACACACACACAGCCTCTCCCATTATCAGCATCACTCACCACAGTAGTCCATTTGTCACGGTCTATGAACCCACATTGACACATCATCATCACCCAAAGTCCATAGTTTACCTTAGAATTCACTCTTGGTATTATACTTTCTAAGGGTTTGGATGAATGGATAGTGACATGTATCCACTATTATAATACCAGAGTATTTTTACTGCCCTAAAATTCCTTTGTGCTCTGTCTATTCATCTCCCCTTCTCTAACCCTGAAAACCACTGATATTTTTACTGGCTCCGTAGCTTTGCCTTTTCCAAGATATCATATAGTCAGAATGATACAGTATGCAGCCTTTTCACATTGGCTTCTTTCACTTAGTAACATGCATTTAAGATTCCTCCATGTCTTTTCATGGTTTGATAGCTCATTTCATTTTAGCACTGAATAATATTCCATTGTCTGGATGTATCAATTTATTTATCCATTCTCCTACTGAAGGACATCTTAACTGCTTCCACGTTTTGGCAATTATGAATAAAACTGCTATAAACATTCCCATGCAGGTTTTGTGTAAACAGAAGTTTCCAAGGAATATGATTACTAGACAGTAAGGATATGTTTAGATTCGTAAGAAACCATCAAACTATCTTCCAAAGTGGCTGCGCCATTTTGCCTACCAACCAGCATTTAAAGTTCCTGTTGTTCTACATCCTCATCGGTATTTGGTGACGTCTGTGTCCTGAATTTTGGCCAAATAGGTGTTTAGTGGTATCTCATTTTAATTTGCATTTTTCCCTGATGACATATGTTGTGGAGCATGTTTTCATGTTTACTTGCCATCCATAAATCTTCTTTGCTGCAGTATCCATTCAGGTCTTTGGCCCATTTTTTATAATCAGGTTGTTTGTTTCCTATTATTTGAGTTTTAAGAGTTCTTTGTGTATTTTGAATAATAGTCCTTTATCAGATGTGTATTTTGCAAATATTGTCTCCCAGCCTGTGGCTTCTCATTCTCTTGACAATGACTTTCGCAGAGCAGGAGTTTTTAATTTTAAAGAAGTCCAGTTCATCAATTATTTTTTTTATAGATTGTGCCTATGATATTTTATCTAAAAAGTCCTCGCTATACTCAAGGTCATCTAGGTTTTCTCTTATGTTATCTTTTAGGAGTTTTATAGTTTTGCAATTACATTTAGATCTATGATCCATTTGAGGTAATTTTTGTGAAGGGTGTAAGGTCTGTGTGTCTAGATTCATTTTTTGCATGTAGATGCACAGTTGTTCTAGCATCTTTTATTAAAAAGACTGTCTTTGCTTCATTGTATTGCCTGTGCTCCTTTGTGAAAGATTAATTGACTATATTTATCTAGATCTATTTCTGCATTCTCTACTCTGTTCCATTGTTCTATTTGTCAATTCTTTTGCCAATACCACACTGTTTGATTCCTGTAGTTTTATAGTAAGTCTTGAAGTTGGGTAACATCAGTCTCTCAACTTTGTTCTTCTCCTTCAATACCATATTGGCTGTTCTGGGTCTTTTGCCTCTCTATAAACTTTAGAACCAGTTTGTCAATATACACAATACAACTCACTTGTACTTTGATTAGGATTGCTTTAAATCTATAGACCAAATTGAGAAGAACTGACATCTTGACAATATTGAGTTTTCATATCCATGAACATAAAATATCTCTCCATTCATTTAGTTCTTTGATTTCCTTTATCGGACTTATGGTTTCCCTCATATAGATCTTGTATAGATTTTGTTAGGCTTATACCTAAATATTTCATTTTGAGAGGGCTAATATAAATGGTATTATTTTTAATCTCAAATTCCACTTCTTCATTGCTGGTAGATAGGAAAGCAATTGACTTTTTTTATATCATCCTGCAACCTTGATATAATTGCTTATTCGTCCCAGGAGTTGTTGTGTTTTTTTTGTTTGTTTTGTTTTGTTTTGTTTTGTTGGCAATTCTTTCAGATATTCTACATAGACAATCATGTTATCTGTAAACAAAAACAGTTTATGTCTTCCTTCCTAATACATACAGCTTTTATTTCCTTTTCTTCACTAATCACATTAGCAAGAACTTCCAATAAGGTGCTGAAAAGGAGTGGTGTGATGGACATCCTTGCCTAGTTCCTGATCCTTGTGGGGAAGCTTTGAGTTTCTCATCATTAAGTATGATGTTAGCTGCAGGTATTTTGTAGATATTCTTTTTCAAATTCGGGAGGTTCCCCTTTATTCCTACTGTACTAAAGGTTTTTATCATGAATGGTTGTTGGTAGGGCTTTATTTTGTCCCCTGGAGTGTCCTGATGCTTAGAGAAAGTGCAGGCCCACGTGGGCCCCTAATGATCACCTTGGGAAGAAACCGGTGCAGGATGTAGAAGAGTATCCAGCAGAAAGAGGGAGCCTCACAACAGCAATGCCCTTGCGCAGGCAAGAGGGGTGGAGCACAAGGTAGGGAAAACATCCCACCCACAGGAGAGGGAGGAAGGCATGGTGAGGGGTGCAGGTGCCAGGACATGGGTAGCTGTAGTGGGAGCAAGTGGAAGTTCTCTTCTTTGATTTTCTCAGTGAAAGAGGAAGCCGTGCTGTTAGCTCAGAGTCCAGAGCTTTGGAGTGGAAGGTGGGGTCCCAGGACTGAGGGGGCAAGTTCTGGAATGGGGAGAAAAGAGGTAGTTCTAAGACCAGTGGCCCAAGCTTGAAAGCAGGACCTGAAGTGAGAGGGGTCTATATAAGGCCAATCAGCAAAAGGCTGAGCAACAGAGGGCTGCAGGGCTTCTCCACTACCCCTCACAGGGCCCAGAAGGGCCCATGGCATTCTTAAAAGACCTTGTGCCTTTGGAGAGAAACTGAGGTCTATCTATGGGGCTTCTCCGTCTGGGTTCAAATGCAATTTGGCCACCTGCCTCCCTCAGTGGTCTTCTCTCCCAAGTACTCCTCCCCATCAGGCCAGGATGTTTTAAGAATTAAATGAGATAATGTTCAAAAAAGCACTGAGCACAGCACCTGGCACCAGAAAGCACTGGGTAAACAGTCATTTTCATTATTAATTTTGAGTGCCAAGTCTCAGTAAAACGTCATATCGCTTCCTGAGAAATAAAGGAACCTGGTGAGACCATGGCTGCTAAATTCACCACCAAGGCATGTATTTTGCTGAAGCCCCCAAAATATCTTGATGACTGCCCAGAGCCAAGGGACAGGACAAGGACACCCAGGATCCCCAGGCCACATGGCATCAGGCCAGAGCATGACAGCAGTTCATTAGTGCACCAGCCATCTCCAGAAGGACACTGCCTGGCAGGCCAGTGAAAGGGTAGTATGGGGCTAGCAGGAGTGAAACCCAGCCCCTTTCCTCCAGCAACAGAAAACTTTCAGAGAAACCAAGAGGCCTGAGGAGCCTACTCTCAGGTTCCAGGTTGCAGACTGGGCTGCTGTGCAGTCTCTCTGAGCCTCAGTTTGGGCATCTATGAAATGAGGCAGCTGCTTCCTGTCTGTCCCTGGGGTCAGCCAGATCTCAGGAACATGAGATCTGCTAGAATGAGAAAGGGCCCCACATGGGGCAAGTGCATCCCACCTGACTCCCAGATACCTCATCTGGGGAAGGATGAAGGTCAGGGAAATAACTTCCTTGCAGGAGTCAGCAGCTTCCAGAAAAGGCACTGAGAAAGGTGTTTTCAAATGATAGGACGTTCCACCTGGCTCTAAAACAAGGGAAATGCATATTGAGTGACTGAAGTGAAGGTGCCACTCTTCATGGCCAGGATTGGCAGGGTCTAGGTGATGGGCAATGTTGGTGGCCGGTGGGTAGAGGTGATCCAGGCATACTTAACGCCACCAAGGGGTGGGGGAACTGAGATGACTCCATGGAGGACATAGGATTGACAGTTCTCCAAGTCACAAAGGCAAAGGTCATCTGACACATCTGGGCCATTTCCAGAATTTTTTGCTCAGACAGCCCAGGCACAAGGACCTAAGTATCCAGGTATTCATAGCAGCATTATAGACAGTAATGGCCAAGGGCTGGACAAAGACCTAGAAGTGCATAGGAATAAGACAGGCTAACTAAATGAAAATTCAGCCTCCTGCAGGAAATACTAGTTAAATTTTAAAACCATTTTACCGATTGATGTACTAACAAAAGGTGTCATCTACCACACTCTCCCCATTCCAGGGCTGCATGTTACCCCTGATTGCTCCCATCAGCCTGATGGGGGAAAGAACCATGAATATCCCCATTTTGCAGAAGAACAAACTGACTCACAGAACAGTTGGGTAATTTGCCCATGTATATACGGCTGGTAAGTAGCAGAGACAAAGCAGAAAACCCCAATGCCATATGTCTCCAAGATACATTGCTAAAACAGAATATTTCTCTTAAAAAAGAAGAAGTCGGAAAAATAAAAAAAAGAAAGTCAAGATACAGGGTAGTTTATTCAGGTTGATTGTGTATAATGGGTTGAATAATGTCCTCCCAGAAAAGATATGTCCACCTAAAACCTGTGAATGTAAACTTACTTAGATAAAGGATCTTTGCAGATATAATTAAGGCTCTGGAAATGAGATCATCCTGGATTAGGATGGGACTTTGTGATAAGTTTAATGATGAATTTAATGATGAGTGTTCCTATAAAAGAAGAGGACAAGACACAGGGAGAAGAAGACTATATGAAGACAGAGACAGAGATTAGAAAGATGTGCCTATAAGCCAAGGAACACCAAAGATCACCAGCAGCCACAGAAACCAGGAGAAAGGCATAAAACAATTCTCCCTCAGAGCCTCCAGTAAGAAGCAACCCTGCCAACATCTTGATTTCAAACTTCTGGCCTCCAGAATTGGGAGATGATAAATCTGTGTTGTTTTAAGCTACCCAGTTTGTGGTCATTTGTTATGGCAACCATAGAAACTAATACAGTGTCCAATTTGCTCCCCGCTGTCTCTATCTGTTTTCCTTTTTGGACCTGACTGATTGTTCCCCCCTGGAATGCTGCCCCAGTGCTCCTTCCACACCCCAGACACAATGACAAGTGTATAGATTCATTTAACCCATTTTCCCTGGAGTTCCCATTTCACAGAGAAGAAAACTGAGACCACAGGCTCATCAGGTCAGTTCCCAGGGGTGCTATTCCCCAACCACCTCCACCTGCCCTTGATCTGTGGCAGAATAATGAGAGAACCCCTGGGGCCCACCCAGTTGCAGCTGGTCCCGAGGCTGCCAAGAGGACAGCTGGTTCAGGACAGGGCCCAGAGTCTAGTCACCTGGCCCTGGAGCTTCAGGGCCAAGGCATCTGCTATAGGATCAGGGCCAGGCCCCATAGGTGCCTATGAGGCTGTCACTGGCAGGGCCAGCAGAGGAAAGGAAGAGGGCAGCCAGGGTCTATTCCATTATGCAGCCCCCAAAGAGGGGCTGCCCACTCTGTGGCTGTCCCCAGGGACTTCTGGGAGCACCCCCTCCAGTGGTCCTGAAGGCTCCCAGGGCCTGGGGCAGGGAGTTCTGACTGCCCCAGCCAGGCAGGTGCTACAACAGCTTGAGGCCCAGCAGGCCAAGGTGATGGACACAGCTGAGCCTCCGGCTCACAAGGCAGAGGGAGGGGAAGCAGGGAGAAAGGAAGCTTCCCTGCCCTGCCCTGCCCTGCCCTGCCCTGCCCTGCCCTGTCCTGCCTGCAGAGCCAAAGCCAAGAGGCAATGAGAAAGCGGACACTCAGATTGGGGCTTGGTGTTTATTTCATAAATAGAGAAACGGAGGCTTAGGGAAAAAGAGGAACAGGGGTGATTAACATCTCTGTTAGACTTAGTCTATCAGATCCTTTCCAACAGGGACCCTAAGTGGAACAAGGTGGAGACCATCCTGATTTGAATCAAACCAGGTTACAAGAATGACAGGGTGGTGGGCTCCTGAGATGGAGAAGCTCAGAGATGAATCAAGGATGACCAATTCCCCTAGAGGCTTTCTCCCCATCTGAGGACCATGAAAGAACAAGTAATCAAGGCAAGCACCTTCCCTGTGGTGTTCAAGCAGAGTAGCAGCCTCTTATTTGTCTATACTGTGCTGCATGGAAGCCAGATTGGCCCCCAAAGTGGGGAGGACCTGTCTCAGGATCAGGGAGCTTAACTGCAGCAGAGTGACTTCTCTGCAGGGGGCTGAGCTAAGGGCTGTACTGCTGGGGAAATTAAAAAAATGTAGATTCCCAGGCTCTATCCCAGGCCCTCTAAACCAGAATTTCTGGGATGGAGCCAAGAGATCTGGATTCTCCAAATCAGGGGTCTAAGGAAGGAGATACCCTGGCAATGATTCAGCACCTCATCCAGGGCTAAGACAAGCCAATTCTGCAATTCCAGGTTCTCTGTCTCAAAGAGGCTACAACTTCATAACTCGAAGAATTCATGACCCATGAATAGCCCTGTGCATTAAAAGACTCCATGGCTGAGTCTATAATCTGGAGGCTTTGTAACATAGCCCTCAACCCAATGCCCATCAAAGGAGAGAGAATGAAGTCTCTGGGTCGAGATTGCTAGGGTACCAACAGGAGCAGCAGGTATGGAATGAATCTATGGATGAAAAAAAAAAAAAAAAAAACCGAAACAAAAAGAGAAAGAGAGAGGGAGGGAGGGAGAGAAAGGAGAAAAGGAGCTATATATGTTGGCATGTTTATATAACTACATTCACATGTTTGCATAAGCACTCAGTCAATCCAGAAGGTTCTCTAATGATGAGCACTTCAAGAACAGAAAGCTTTGGGGTGGGAGTGAGGTAGAGACAAGGTTTGAGAGAAAGAAATTCACTTTCTATCCTTATAATTGTTTAATACTTTAACATGAGCATGTAACATTCATAATTAAAAATTGTAATAATTAACAAAAAAATATGACAAAATCTGTACTTCCTTATGTATTTGTTTACTTCTTTTCTCCTCCCCACCTACCCAGACATCAGTCCCCAGCCCTGGCATGGGGCAGAACTCACATGCTCAAGAGCTAGTTGTTGTAAGTGTGAATAACATGAGACCTCTCTGAGAAGGGAAGGGAGGGGCCAGCAAGACAAGAGATGCCCGGGATGCTGGTCCCTCGGGTGATGTGTAAAAGGGGTTTCCAGGGCCTGTCCATATCCCGCTTGCACAAGACCCATTTCTAGGCCCCCCACATGCCCTAGGATCTCAGAACCCTCGGAAGCCCCAGGCGTCCATCCGCCTCTGCCTTCTGTGTGACACAGCCAGGCCCTTGCAACTCTAGGCCTTGCCAAGATCTAGTCCTATAAAGGGATGGGGCCAGCCTCCTTTGGCCCTCCTCAGTCCTCCTTGGGCCCCCACAGGCCTGAGTGAAAGCCTGGCCTGGCCTTGGCTTTGAAACAAGAGCCCAGAAGCATAGGGGCAGGGGCAAGGGGGTGGCACGGCTGCAACTACCCAGAACACCAGCTGCTGGCAGCGATTAATTTTTGCTTTAAGTGCTGGAGAATTGCAGGGCTGGAGCCACCAGCTCAGGGGGCTCAGGCTGCAGCTGGAAGGAGAAGGAGGTGGGCAGGGGGTGGGGGGCACACAACCCTTCCCTGTCCTCTCTTGTCCTTGGTCTTTCAGCCTTTCCATTACACACACACACACAAACATGCACACACAACACACATGCGAACCGGCAAATACACAGATAGCTCAGCACCTCCTCATCTCCACACACTCTCTCCTCCCAGCCCCAGCTGCCAAAGTAAGTCTCAAAACAGATTTGATAAGGCTTTGGGGAGCAGAGGGTCTCCTCTGCTGCTCCCCACATTGCTTCTAAGGAGTCATGCCACCTCTGGTTGTGACTGTCCCTCTCTGAGCCTCAGGCTGCCCACTCCCACAGTAAGGATGTCATGTCACACCCTCCCACCAGGGTACCCCCTCACAGGGTAGGGACAGGTCAGAGGCTGGTGACAGCCACAGGTGAGCTGGACACGAGTCTGGTTATCATTAGGACCAGGTCCCTTTTATGCCCTGGAGGTGAGCCTCAAGAGACAGTGTCCTGCCCTGGGCACATCCACCAGAGAGGCCCAGCCAGGACCTGGTAGAGCCCAACAGCCCTGGCTGGGACCCAGCCCCTTGGACCCATCTGCTCAAGTAAGCCCTAACTTGTCACAGGTGACGGGAAGATGAGAGAACAAAAGGGGGAAACATGTAGGTTCTTTTTAAAGTGGGAAGCTACTAAAGTTAAAAATGGCAAATACTGAAAAATAAAAAAATTTAAACCTGGGAGTCATGTTCAAAAAAGAGACTGGAAAGGGGAGGTCAAACACACTGACACAAAATACAAATGGCCAACGGACACTTGAAAATGCTTAATTGAGCAAGAAATGGAGACATTGAGCCCTGGGTCACCCCAGGCCCAAAGCCTGATTCATGGATGGGCGGGGCATGGATGAGAGCTGAGCAGCAGGGCTACCTGTGCCTCAGTTTGCTCAGATCTGCAATGGAAACAGCTTCTGCCCCTCACAGGGGTGTGGTAGGGACATCCTAAGCTGGAAGCGGGCCAAGTGCCAGGGACATAGCAGGCTCAGAGTTTGAAGCTCACAGAAAGAGCTCAACACAGAGTAGGGGCCTGAAATAAATGCCAACTCCCTCCCCCTCACACAGACATATGGCAAGCCAAGGGCTCAGAACAAAGGTCTGAATACCAGTTCTGCCCCTGAAAAGCTCCACAATTCTGGGACAGTGATGTCACCCTGCTGAGGCTTGGTTTTCTCATCTGGAGAATGAGACATTAATTCTGGCTACCACTGCTACTGAGCACTCACTGTGCGTCAGGTACCATGAATGGATACTGAGCACCTACATACACTGGGCATGCCATAGCACTGGGAACATAGCTGCGAACAAACCTGACCAAAACCCCTGCACTCAAGGAGCTTACATTCCAGGGAGAATAGGCAGTAAACAAGATAAGCAAATAAAACATAAGTTCTATAAAAGGAAAAGAGCAGGAGAGGGAATGTGGGGAAAGGAGGCCATGGTGTTACCCAGGAAAGCCAGAAGCCTCATGGAGGAGGTAGAACTTTTGGACAAGACCTGAAGGTGGTGAGGGCGGGGGCTATGTGGAGATCTGGGGAAGAGTGCTCCAGGCAAAGGGAACAGTAAGTGCAAAGGTCCTGGGGTGGGAGCAGGCCTGGTGTGTTAGCAGCATAGCAAGAAGGGAGATGGGTGGCTTGAGGGGAAGAAAAAAGTGGTGAAAGGGCAGTAATGAGGACCCAACTGTGTAGCACCTTATGGACCACAGTGAGGAACGTGGCTTTTATTCTGAGTGAGAGGAGAACCATGCGAGGGTCCCAAGACCAGCGCTGTCTCAAAACTAAAGAACCCAGAGTATATCGAGTATACATTTGGAACTCAAGAAACCATGCCATGGGTGGCACTGGCAAAAGATTCCTCTCTGAGGGCTTTAATTTTTGCTCCCTGACGCCTCTCCAAGCCTGAGTCCTCCAGAGAGGCCTAGACCATAGGTAAGGGGAGGAAGGTGAGGCTTCATTTGCCCAAGGAGGTGAGAGAACTCAGTCCAGGCTAGTAAGGTTTGGGGGTTCCCCAGCAGGATCCAGGAGGCCACTCCCACTGACTCTGTGGCAGCATTAATGCACAGCCAGAGCAGATGTGCTCCCTGAGGCCAAAATGGGCTTCCACTCCTATCTGGCCATGAAAATAGAACTGTGTTCAGTGCTGCAGAACAGAAGACCAATCCGGAGTTGGACCAGGGGTCCCCAAGGTCCCCACAGCTTCGCACTGCCTCTGCAGCTGTTATTTCAGCAGCCAAGTAGGAAGACCTGAGCTGTAGAACATCAGTAGGGCAGGTGGAGGAAGAGGGTAGGAAGGGGGGGATACAGAGGACACAGCAAGAACAGGAGTCCTGCATTTAAGGCCCTCTTTTGCTGTAGCAAATCATCTGCCCTCTCTGGGCCTCAGTTCCCTACATGTCAAAGGGAACTCTGGACTAGAATGACAAATTCCTAAGGCTCTGGTATCCCAAATGGGGTATATATAGGGGACTTCTGTTGAGACCCCTTGCCCAGAGGCACACATAGAGGCTCACATTTCTACTCTCCCATCCCGGATGCTCTCAGCAGCCTCCCCAGCTGGGGCTTCAATCCTTCTCCATGGACGATAAACTAAGGCCCAAGAGGAGAAGTGACTCAGCCACAGTCATACCACAGTCCTCACTCGCTCTAGCTGTCTGCCCAGAAATCTCCTCCCAAACACTGAGATCCTCAAGGGCAGGGGATGGGTCTCCATTTATTCAACATATAAAGAAGATGTTTATAAGCATCTTCTTTATGCCAAACACTGCAATGGGGTTCAGCTGAGTACTGGAGTGCCAGGGTCTCTATCCCTAGAGCTCACAGCCAGCCACAACTCATGCCAGCACAGCAAGGCCCCACTGAGGACTCTGTGGCCAGAGAAAGCAGCCAAGACACAGACTCACCAAACATTTGCTGAGCACCTACTGCATACCAGGCCTTCACCAGTTCCCAGGGACACAGCAACCCAGGAGCTGCAATGGCAGGCAGGCACCAGGGCCTGTGTAGGACCAGCTTGTGGAGGGGTGGCAAGAGGGGATACCATGCGATTCTGGCTGCCCCACAGCCAACCTGGTGCACATATGTACCTGGCAGGGTATCTGTGGAATGAGCTCTGTCTCTGGGAGAGTGCCAGGGTTCTGGAACTAAGGGGGCACAGATTCCATTCTTCCCCAGTGCCTCAACTCTCCTATCTTTACAATAGAGTTAATGCCATCCCTTGCACTGGTAGACCATTAGGAAATTAAATCAGCTAGCAGAGTGCTGGGCTTTTACCCAGTGCCCAGTGGATGCCCAGTGAGGACTCTAGTCCTGCCCTCCTCCCCAGCTCCTCTGGAAAACCTACCTGCCTTGGCCCAACCTTGGTCTCCTCTGAAGCCTCCAGCCTCCCTACCCTGCCCATCACGCAGTTTCAGGCCAGCTTTCTTCCATCTTCAGCTTTCGCTCTCTCCCTATCATCCTGCCAATTCCCCTGGTGCAGCTGTCCCATGAGACTAAGCCCATACCCACACCTTCTGAGTGGCAGACGTAGCTTCCACCCCTCCTGCTGCCCACAAGCTGCCTCCCTCCCAGTCTCTATTCTGTGCCAGCCTGTGGCAGGGCTCCAGTTGCAGGACCCAGGAGAGGAGGAGGTGTACCCATGTGTCACTCACAGCAAAGCCCTGGCAGGAACTCAAAAGCAAATACCAGCTGCACCTGTCAGAGGGGTAGCCCAGCCCAGAGCCGAGCCTGGGAGCATCAGGACTGAGGGTAGGCATCAGGTGGCCTCCAAGAGAGCAAGAGCAGCCCCCAGCCTGGGACTGGCCAAAGGCCACAGAAGTTGCTAGGGGTGACAATGCAGTTGCTTCCACTCCAGACACATGCCAAGGCCTCTGGGTGCCATCTATGGCCCAGGGCACCAGAGGGAGGCCTGGCTGGGCCAGAGGAAACTGTCCACGGGCAGAACCAGTCCCAGTGCTATAGGGTGCTGTTATCCCTCTTATTGTTATAACTATTATCATTGCTATCATTTATTATTTCACAGGGCCACCAATGTTAACTTATTCTGCTTTAAGCAGACTTTCGGGAAAGGGCACCATGGCCCTGACAGGAAGCCTGACAGGGAAGAGCTAAGTGGGGGCTTCTGCTCAAACTCCTGACTTGTGTGGCTTTGGACAAGATCCTGCCCCCTCCCTGGACACCTCTTCCTCCCAGCACTGCACAGCTCACTGAACATCCCTCCACCAGGACACCTAGAGGGGTTCCCTCCTGAGCAACCTAGAATCCCCACAGGGGTCTGATGTGGCATTGGGTATGGTAGGAGGGGTATCCAGGGACAGGCTGAAAAAACTCAGGCTCTGCTCCCTTCCCCCAAGAGAAGAGCCAATTCCTTCAGGGTTGGGGAGGGAGCTCTGTTGTGCCCTCACCTGGAGAGGGGGAAAAAGAGGGAGGTAGGGGACTTGGAGCTGTGTCTGCCAGGTCTGTGTCAACACCCAGCATTTAGAGCACCCATTGTATATGCTCAGCAGGGCACCAGTGGAGAAGTGGGACCTTCTCTGTTGTCCAGCACACTGGAACCGACTTCTTGTCCCCAGGTATACTCAAGTAAGTTCCTACCCCTCTTTACCCTGCTCTCCCTCACAGGTCTTGGCCTCGCCTGATGGGAGCCCTTCCAAGGTTTCCCTCTTGGAGCTGCCAACCTCCAGTACCCTGGCTAGAGGGGAGGGGCAACCAGAAAGCCATAGGGTAGAATGCTGAGAGTCGGTTAGGGTCCCAGCATGTAGGAGGGAGGGGTACTCTTCTCAGAAAAGAAGTGATACTCCACGAAAAGACCACGAGCCTCTGGCGGTAGTGCCCAGGGCTGGGATCTCCTCCCTGACCCTCTCTGGCCACATGGCAGTGGTCCAGGGTCTGGAGCAATCTAGCACAAGGTAAGGCTGAAGTTGGGGCAGGGTAGCAGCTAGTGGCCACCTTTCCTTTAGCACTTCAGGAAGCATGTCATGGATAGGCCTGGGGGCTAATGCCTCTGGGTTTGCCCCTTCAAGGAGGCAGCTGCTGATTTCAGCGGCATAGGGGCACCTCTGTTCTCCCAAGAGATGGAGTCTAAGAACCTGCTTTTGAGGATGAGGATCTTGGGAACAGGAGGTCCTCAGCACTTTATTCCAGTGCTCTGTCCTGGCCACAGAGAGTAATCAAGAAAGTAGAAATGGTCACAGGTAGCACAGCACTCTGGGATGGACATGCCCCCTAGGAAATGGAAAGCAAGTGGCCCCAGGTCCTAGCAAGTTCTGGCTGTGGGGAGGCAGAAGAACCTCCCCAAACCGAAGACCACCTCCAAAGAAACACTTCCTGCGACCTTACATTCCGAACACAGCTTTTAAAGAATTCACGCGGCAGGTGCACATTCCACCCAAACAGGCAGCACAGACATTCCCTCGGGCCTCAGCTCCCCTCTTAAGCACCCTGCCAGGCGCTCCCAACCCCAGTTGCTTTTCAGTGAGCTCTGCCTTCCACACCCCAGGACATCCACAGCCCACACGAGCACGTGGGGTGGAACGCGGCCCTGAAACTCGGAGGGGCTTCTCAGCTGCGGGGCCATCTCCTCCGCGGTCAAGGCCCATTTCTAGAAGCAAAAAAGCGTTGGCTGGAATAGTGGGCTCTCTTGCTAGCGGAAAGCACCATTTCCAGAATATTTTTACTTCATTAGAGCACAGAAAGTGAGAAAGAGAACGACTCTAAGGACCCGCAGATCTCTGGCCTGGGGGGATTTGGGGGGCCGCTCGTAGAGGGCGCCCCCACCCGCCCCCCTCCCTGATCGCTATGTCTCGGGGAAGGTCACGCGTAGGGCTGATGCCACGCGCTAAACTGCCTCCCCACACTCCCTCTCAAGCATCCTCGTGCAAGTCAGCCAGAAGGGGCCGAGGGCTCCTCAAAGTTTCTCATAGCGCCCCCAGAACGAAGGTTAGCAAAGAGCAAAGTTCCCTGGTGGCGTAGCCGGAGACATGGCAGGGGAAGAAAAGCTAGTAGTCAGCATTTTCTCCTATGGCTCATCAAGGGGTGGGGCGGGGGGGACAGAAAACGAGAGAAAGAAAAACCTCCTGCCCCACCTTCCCTGTTGCCGCACCACCTCTTGCTCACTTCGGGCCGAGAGGGGTCCTGCGGGTAGCTGGAGCCCGGCCTCGGGGAATGTGCGCCCAGCGGCCGCGCACTTACCTCGTTCAGTGCCCGGGGCACGGCACGCTCTGCGTCCTCCGAGCTCCGGGCGGCCGTTCCTGGCCCCGGCCGCCGCCGCGCTGGCTGCATAGCCGCCGCCGCCTCAGGGCAGCACCCGGGGGCGCTCCATGCCTAGAGGCGCGTCGGTGCGGGAAGCCGATCGCCCCTGTCCAGCCACGGGTCGGGGGTACGCGCCTGGACGGTTTCCCAGAGCGCGGGGCGCTCGCTCCAGCCCGCGCCGCTAGTCAGTCTCTCCGTTGGGCTGTGAGCGCAGCCGGTGCACCCCCTCCCCCGCCAGCTGTTATCTGATCCCGGGCAGGCCGGGCGCGCTCCGCGCCGCCCTGAGCCTCCCTCCCCGCTCCAGCCGCACAAGCTCCCTCACCCCGGGGTACCGTTCCCAGGGAGGCGATGATAGCGGCCAGGCCCGGGGAAGGCGGCGAGAGACGGAAGGAGGGCAAGGAGGCGACGGGAGGCTGAAGCTCAGCGCGCACCCAGCTCCGCGCCCGGCTGCCACCAGAGCCCAGCTCAGCAACTCCTCTAACTCTCTGCCGAGAGCACGCCCGCCCCGCACCGCGCCGCCGCTGCCCCCGCCCACCCGGACCCTGGCCTAGCTAGGGCACCTTTCCAGCCCCGGGATGTCCCCCACACACACCACCAGCTACTTGCGCACTGGCGCGCGCGCGCGCGCGCGCGAACACACACACACACACACACACACACACACACACACACACACACACAGAGGCATGTCCTCCAGGGACACAAGCACACACAAGTGCATGGAGAGCGCACACACAAGCAAGGGAATTTTGCACACAGGCATGCACACAGCCTGCGCACAAGTTCAGGTGCCTGTATCCACACGTACAAAATGCATGCCCTGACGTGCATGATTTTTGCAGGTACACAGGTGCATACACACTCATATATGCACATGTGGGGTAGGGTCTGCACGTGTGCACATGTGCCCACAGATCCCAGCTTGAACATTCCCACAGAATCCTTTCCTTTTGTACACTCACATACACACATCATCTTTTCCTCTTTAATAGCACTTCCCTCCCATTTTGTTCTCTGTTTGGCTTCTTCTGTCTCCTGCTTTCTCTTCTGTGCTCCTCCCCCTGTCCTCCCTCTTTTCAGACCTGACCCCCATGTGACCCTCTTCTCTTGCCACCCCTGCCTCTGGAGGCTCAGATTTTTTTTTCCCAGCCTGTCCCCTTGAGCCCTGCCCTCCCAGCCTCCTGGGGCCTATTGTCTGAGCCTCAGATCTCTCAGTCTCCTGCAGGGCCCACGTCTTTCATCCTTGTAGACAGACCTGCCCAGCTGGGCCTTGGCCCAGGGAGACCCCATTTTATCACCAGTCTGACCCCTTGCTCAGCCTTGGGCCTAAAAATTGGGCCAAGGAGACAGGTTTGTGCCTGGAGCTCAAGCCTGAAAAGGCTCTCAGGCCCCCTCAGCCTCCAGCTCCCTCTTTAATGTGAAATATAATTATGTGTCTGCACAGCAGGCAGATTGGCTGCAGGATTCTAACTGAGGAGGATCTGGCCAACGCCCAGATTGCTGGCAGCTCAGACAGAGCAGTCTGCAGGCTCTACCAGTCCCTGGCTCCTGCCCCAAGCTTCTGGCCTCAGGCAGCTAGCCAGTAGGTACAGCCTGGCCTAGGCCACCCAGAGAGTTTGCTGACCTTAGGTTGTCCAGGGTTTGAATCCCACCACCTCCACTGACCAGATGTGGAAGCAGCTCTCCATGCCACTTTTCCATTATCAAGTGGGTATAGTGAGATTTCCTATGACCTAGAGCTGCAGTGAGAGTCTAGTGAGTACAGAGTCTACCCAGAGTGCCTGGCACAGATCTGACTGTGTAAAAGAGCACTCAACACATACAAGACTCTGTGCTAAGGACTTCTCTAGAATTATTTGTCACTGCACCCCTCTGGGGTCACTGACCCTATTTTACAAGTGAAGGAGCTGAGACACAGAGAAAGGTGTGGTCATTTGCCTTTCACAGAGCCAGGCCTCAGAGCCAGGTCTGTCCACAGGATGAAATCCCTGCCCTGTTCCAGGGACGGCTACCTAGGACTGCAGTGGACAGAGGGGCATCCCAGGAGATTCCTATGCTGCTCCTGACTGGCACACAGTGTCCTGATTTCTTCCTCCTCCACAGAGACCAGCCTCCCAGGGGACCAAAAAGCACTCAGGGAACTTTTTTCTCCTTCCTCCTTGAAAGAGGGAAGTGACTCAGCTCTCCACCCTCCCTGCCCCATTTCCCGGAACATAGAGGCAACAATTCCACCCCAGAAGTAATGGACCCCAAGACACTCCTTCTATAAGGCCCCATCATGGGTCGCCTCAGCTGGGAGACTGGGTCTTTGACAGGAACATCTAGGGTACTTCTGTGTCTAGGATGCTAACAGCTCCTAGGACAAGGGAGTGAGCCCAGGGCATCCTCAATCCTAACCCCTCCCACCCACCCACATACACACAGAGCCCGCCACCCTGCTGCTTACCAGGTGGGCTAGTGGAAGGCAAGCTAGATCTTCTCCCTGGGCTCCAGGCCTTCCCCAGAGTCATATCAGACTCCTTTCACAGAAGCAGCAAGTATCTTGCCCAAGTTCACCCAGCAAAGAATATCCCTGCAGAGGTGCAGGCTTTACTCCCCAGTCCACTGCCCTTTAGGTTTCGCATCCCACCCTCCTGACCCACTTGCTGCATCAGAATTCAATTCTCAATCATAATCACATCCTGTGAGCAGCTGTTATGGGCCCTGGATGTATTGCCCTTTGCCAGACGACATAAGGTGCTAGCCTTCTTAAGGGGAGCAAGCCCGTGTTCCAGATGCAAGGACTGAGGCACAGAGGGACAGGGACGTGTGCGGGTATCTCTTTAACCAGCTCACACACCTTCCCCAGGGCTTTCTGTCTGTGAGCAGAAGGGCTCAAGGCCCTCCTAGGGCACTGCCCGCAGCCAGGGACTGCATTACTCCTCTCTCTAGTATTGAGTGGAGGCTGAGCAGGGCCAGGTGGTGGTGGGACCCTAGATATGTCCCTTGTTTATGTCCCACTCTGTAACATGGAGGTTATGGTAACAGCCACAACAAACACAATAATCATGACCCTCTCACAACCATTGGAGATGCTGTTAAGATGAAAGGGAGTTCAGGGTCCCCCATGTAGTAGGAGTTCTAGCAACATACAATCTTCCCAACCCTTTCTGACTATGCCTGGTGCCCAGTTTCCTCTTAATCTGAAATTCTTTTCTTCCTCTCCAGAGTGGGGCCCAGTCCCTCCCAGCCCTGTGCCTGGCACATAGTTATTCAAGAAACATTTTCTGACTTGGGTATCCCTCAGAGCCACAGGCCAAGAGACCAAAGAACCCTTCTTCTCACTTGAAACCATGTCTTCATTTTAGGAAAGGGAGGCCCAGACAGGGGAGTTAGCTTCCAAGTCTACAAAGCTGTCGGGATGTTTGGGGGGCATGCTGCTAGCTGGGGTTTGCTGGTCTGAGTAGGCAGCAGGCTCAGAGCTGCTGGCTCTTGTAATATTCATGTTTTAATATGACAATGCTGATGCATTTGTTTCAGTCATAAATAAATCATTGATTGAGATATTAAAACCAAAGTCTCTCACTGGTATCTCTTTAGCCCCACAGGCAGCTACGCCAGTGTGCCCCAGAATCCTCCTAGCATCACAGTGACTTGAGGGCTACCTTCTCCTAGGAGCCCACCCAGGTTTCTTCTGCACCACCTAGACTTCAGCCCAGCCCTGGCCACTGAGTCGGAAGACCCTTGAAATGTAAAATGGGTTTATGACTTGCCCAGTTCAAACTCTCCCAGGGCAGACAGGAAGCCCAGGACCTGCCCACCCTCATCTCACACAGCCCCCTTGGCCTTCTTGTTCCAGACATTTTGACCCACCATCTAGGTCCTCAGACACCACCAGCTTAATTCTATCTCTGGGCTCTTTCTCCAAACTGTTCTTCCTTCAGAGGCAGCTCAGGCAGCACCTCTTAGAAAGGTCCACCAGGGTCTCCAATGGCCCATTTTACTTCCTTTCCACACTGGCCACTCTCTGTTGATTTCTTCTGAGGCATATCAGCTCTGTAAGGGCATGCCTTCCCCTTATCACGAAGACATTCCCCACATCTGTCTGGAGTGGTCCCAGCCCAGAGCCCAGCACACAGTAGCCCTGCCATGAATGTCTACAGAATGAAAACAAAGGGGCACAGGATGGAGAGACCCAGGAGATCACAGGTCAGTTCTCAGCAAGAGCCTGGCATCCTTCTCCAGGCTGGTGTCTAGGGTATGAGGCTTGCCCTGCTTTTCACCTCCACCTCCATAAGGCGTTCAGAGAGAACTGTGCCTGGCTGGTCCAGGATATGCATTTGTGGTAGGACACACAAAACTCTAGCCAGAGGGCAAGAGCTGCAGAATTGTACTCCACCAGGGCCAACAGGGTAGGAGAGGCCACTGATCACTCAGGCAGTGAGTGGCAAAGCAGAGCTGGGTTTCGGGAGTTCTGCCCTTGGCCTAGGCCCTTCCCTCAACACCATTTTCTCCAAGAATAACAACAATGATGGCAACAATAGATGACACCAATTGTACATTTGGCTTCTGCCAGGCTCTAGGTTTAATGCCCACTGCATGAACCCATCATGAAGGATGACATAATTGCTCCAATTGATAGACAGATAGATGCCACCCCAGATGAAGAAACAACTCCCAGATAGGTCTGAGTTCCTACAGTAAAAGAAATTGTCTGGGAGGATGTGAACTGTCCAACCGTGGTGGCCTTTTGTCAGAGGTGCTGTGGAGGGGTGAAGGTGCAGAGAGATCAAGAGACTGTCTTGCTTCCTCAAGGCCACACACTCTCCCTGTCCCCAGGTGTCCACAGGCCCCAGGCTGACCCTGTGGCATTAATTTGAGGAGAGAACTTCAGGAATGGCTGGCGGCCCTGGAAATAGGACATTGAGTCCCTCCCAACCCACCAGGAAGTATGCATTGATCCACTCAGCCTGAAGCTGGCCAGGGATTTATTTCTCTCATACACAGGCTCTGACACTCGCCCTACTGCCTTCGCTCCTCCTCTCTGTCTCCCCTGGACCTTCAGTTGTCAGGAAGATGGGCTGATGGAGGCAATGGGGCTGAAGGCTAGGACTTTAGGCCACAGACTATCTGGCCTCTCCTGGGTGTCAGGAGTTTTCTGGCTGCACAACCTTAGAGGTGTCAGTGCTCCATATCCCCCATTGTTTAGGCCCTCCTTTTGGGAACCTTGCTCTTTGGGGACTCACCCCAATATCCCATACTCTCTATCACATGCTTTTTGGGAGGCTGGGACCATCCCCAGGGCCAAGGGATAGGCAAGTGACCCAAGCCTGGCTGTGAGCTTTAACTGCTATTGGTTGAGGGACTGACATGTGATTGGAACAAACCAATGAAGATAGCCCTAGGTCTTTGGTTGCATCAGCTGGAAAAGAAGAAGCTCTGAGAACAGAGGCTGCTGGGGACCCCTTGCCCCTACATCAGCTGAGCGCCCTAAAACAAGACCCACCCAGAGGAGAGCAGAACTGAAAAGTTGAGAGAAACAAGATTTCAAACATGCTTCTTTGGAGCCCTTAGATCCACCCATGGAGTTTTGAGTTTTGTAAACTAGCAATCTCTTTTCAAACTTGAGATTTTTGAGATGGTTTCTAATACTTCTCTTCATGCTCTCAAGGCCCTACTGGAGGAGGTGGCAGATGTAAAAAGACCAGAAAACACTCCAAAATGTCCCTCAAACCTCCTGAACTTCTTTCCTCTTCTATAACAGTGTGCATGAGAGCTGCCTGGCAGAACTGTGCAGGGATAAACACTGGCACAAGCCAAGAGCATCTTCTCCCTCCCTTTCTTTTCACTTTTTCCCATCCTCTAAAGGGATAGAGCTTCCAGGAAAGTGGCAAGGCCTGCAGGCCCCAGGAAGACAGGAATAAAGGGCAATAAAGGGAGGGAGAGAAGTCACTTCAGCCTCCCTCACAGTTAAAAATAGCTTCTCCCAAGGAGGCCTCCCAGCTGGGATAATTGAGCCAATTACCCGGCCCCCCTCCATCCCTGTGGACAGTGCCTGCCTCCTCTCTGAGAACCCCATCAGTCCCTACATGAGGCCATCACTCCAGGGATGGGGCTTCTGCCCCCAACACGTGCCCTATGACCAACCCCTCACCCTTTTTTCCTCATGAGGGGGCAGGGCTGGAGCCCTCAGCCTCAGTCTTCTTTTCTCTGAAGTGGGCCTGACTCTGAAACAGAATGAGGTAGATCTATCTCTAAGGCTTGATAATGGAGAGTTAATTGGCCAAGACACACTGTCTCCCCTCCCCACCCGCCAAAAAAGAATCAAGAGGCAGAATAGAGCCTAGTGTTAAGAAAAACTACAGATATATTTGCATCAGCAAAGCAAAAGATCTGGAAGTTTAGAGATGAAACTGCCAGTGGTGTGTCCTCCTGGTAGGGAACCTTTTTCTTCATTCACTTTTGTATGCAGGCAAATGTCTGTACCTGCTTCCTGAGTGTTCTGGACTCAGACCCACCTGGTCGGATTCCAGACCCTTCAGTTGCCCAGCCAAGGAAGACTTCAGCAGGAGCTCAGTTTCTCTCTGAGTCCTCTGCTCGGTGGGATGTGAGGAATGAGAGCAGTTTGGGCGTATGTGACACATAGGCATGTCCTACAGCTTCAGGGCTTCTAAAGTTTGTACAATAAGCTTGCTTTTTTTTTTTTTTTTAAGTCAAGTTACCTTGTCAAAGTAATAAAGCCTGACAACTCAGTAATGAAGTGAACAAAACTTCCTGGTATCCTGAAGTCCATTCCCAGGAATCATGACGGAAGCTGATATTTATAGGAACACTCAGAGCCTGGGCCATTCTCAGGGACAGGGACAGAAAGGAAGGGGACTAGATGTCTGGGGCTGTGGTTTTTGCTTTCTGCCTCCAAGCCTCAGTTTCATCAACTATAGAACAGGCATGCTGCTTCCCTACTATAGTATCCAGTGCTTATGAGGCCCTAAAGTTATTCATTGCACAAGTGAATGAATGATATAGATCTCCTGGGGTAATGTGTGAGAAGGGCCCAGGACAGCCACAGATGCACAGTGGGTGCTCAGTGAAGAAGCTGCCTCCTAGGAGCCTCCGTGGATGCTCCCCACCAAGACTGGGTCCTGCTCCTCCTCTGGGCGCCCACAGCCTCCTGGGCTGCCCCATCATAGGTCTCCAGGGTTGTTGTCCCTCTCCAATCCTGCCTTCCTCAAACTGAGGGCTCCTTGAGGGCTAAGGTGGCCTCTCTGCTCTCCCTCCACAAGCACATCCCACCACTGACCTGTATCTCCCTCTCCACCCAAATCAGCCTCACCTCCAGCCTGGGTCATCTCCCTGCCCACAACCTAAACCCTGAACTTTCAACCACAATCTGGTGACAGCTAGCCAAGTTAAGAAAGCACATCTCTTTAACCCCAGGAATTTTGTGTCTAGGAGTTTATCCCATGAAATTCTTGCACACTGGTAGCAAGAGTTCAGTTACTCTCTTTGTAATAGCAACAACCTTCAAGGAAGGTGCTTCCGGAGAAGGTGAAGCCAGCAACACACATCAGTGTAGCTGTAAGAAAGTAAGGACCCAGACTCCCTAAGAATAGGGGTCTAGCCTATCTGGCTACATGAGAACATTTAGTAGGTGCTTAATAAATATTTGTTGAATGAAGTTAATGGGGAAAGTTTTCTAAGGCACAGTGAAAAATCACAGGGCAGAAGAGTGGGTACTGGATGCCATCGCTGGGACTTTTTAAAAAGGGGAATCCAGGCATATGCATGCACCCATGTGTGTTTGGTAGTTTTGAAAAGAGGCATCAAAACTGGCTACTGGGAGGTTAGGGGGAGCAGGAGGGAGGTGAGCTGTTCTTGATAGGTCTTTTGTACCTTTATACCATGTTCAAGGATTCCATGTGTCCCCAACATAAATTCATTTTTAATGTAACCCACTGCCGGTCCTGAGCTCCTCCCTTCGCTCCTTTCCAAGTCAGGTTCCTTCCCACTCCAACTCCTCATGTAACTACCCATCCCCATCCTGTCTATGGTGATTAATAAACACTCTATGATGACCTGAATCTCACGGAAGCTCCTGGGGGACAGCCTTGTTCTCTGCTGTAGACCAGGAGGACCTGCTAGCAAGAGGGGCTTGTGCGGCTCTCCCAGGAGAGAGTTCTTACCACCACACATTTACCTACTGTTTCCGCAGGAGTACCCTTCCTACTTGAGTTTCTGCCTATTTAAATCGTTACCATAGGTTCAATGTTGTTCTATGTTAAGGGATTTGGTCTCAGAGCTGCAGTAAATTCTGTCCCCAGGCTGGCTCAGCCACAGCACAGGGATAATTAGTATCAATTCCATTTAAAATCCATTATCCTGCCCGGGTAAGAGGATGATACATATAGAATCAATTGTAAATCCAGAGCCCAGCACAGCCCCAGAGCTTGTCTGTCTCTCTATGAAGGAAGAGGATTCAGCAGTGACCCTTTAAATGGGCCAAACATCTATTAAGCCCCACTTGTGTGCCAGGAATTCTACTGGGGCGAGGGTAACAGCACAGGATCTGGAGTCAGACAGACTTGGGGTCAAATCCTGATACCAACACTTAAACTGGGGCAAATTACTTAATCTCTCTGTGTCTCAGTCGATCTCTCTGTAGAATGGGGATTACACTAGCTCCTGCCTCGTAGGGCTGTGGTGAGGATCAGATGAGGAAAAGCACTCACACGAAAAGCAGACACCCAATGTCTGGCACGATGCAAAACCTCCATAAAGACCAGCACTCATCCTTTGTCACCGTTAGTCACTGAATATGGTATTATTGGTGTGGCTGCTCTTCCTCTTCCTGGCAGGGAGTGCAGGAGCAGGAGAAATGTCAGGATGGAATTTGGGGTCTATATATTTGAACAGAGGAAATATCACTATTTTTATTAACCTCTAGCTGGAATTTAGTGTTTCCTTCGACTGTGTGAAGGAAGCCCTGGTATCATCAGCAGCGTCTGGGACTTTGTCACCAAGAAAAGTCACAGATGTGTTCATATCCCACTCCTTGGGTTGCGGCCCTCTCCAAATGTTATTTGCATTCATTTCTGGTCTGAAATTATGGTTGGGATTAAACTTATCATCAATGCATCCATATAGAAGCACATATTTCACCTTATCACAAATGTGCTTTTTACCTATTGTAATAACTGGCTTCTTTGGAATCCTGTGTGCTATCTGATACATGTAAGACCAGGGTTCTGAGGATGGGTCTGAGGCACAATAAAGGGCCAGAAGGATGGCACCATGATGGCACTGGACCCATTCCTGCCAAGACCTCACAACTCCAATCCTGGGCCTGTCTCCATAGGGCCTTCTTTGCTCTGGGCCTTGCACATCTATCTGCACAAGTTCTAGTATATCTATGACACTTCAGAGAGGTCAGACCAAGATGGGGATGTCTGAGCCCTTGCTGGGGATCCAGATAGGATGTTGTGGTTGGGGGTGCCTCTGCCTCCCCTCTCATGCCCTGGGGATGTCTCATGCCTTTACCCCTGGAGCCTTGATGTCCAAGTCTGCCTGGAGAGCCCTCTTACCACCAGCCGCAGGTCTCAATCCCTCACAAGCATCCTAGCTGAGCCTTCTGATGCCTCTGGCACTCCAGAAGCCCCTGCAAGCCCATCATCTCCAGCCCCTGAAACTGGCACTCAGAAGATGAGGAGGGGGAGAAGTGACAAGAAGATCTGGGAGGGCAGGACAGGAGGTGGGATGTGAGGGAACAGGATTGTCTTCAATAAGAGGCTCTTGAGTAGGAAGGGTGGATCACATTGAGAAAAGAGCCCTTCCTTGAATCCTCAACGCTGCAGCTTAGCAGCACATGGGTGCCCGGAATCCCATGACTCTTGGAGAAACCCAAAGACCTCAGGGTGTTTCAGTTCATCCTTGGGACCAATGTGCTAAATTCCCTAGGCAGCCTCTCCTCCCATATTTCCATTCCTCTAGTTAGAGCATTTTGCCATTTTACAGATGAGAGAAATCAAGGCATAGAAATGTTAGTTTCAAGGTCACATAACCATGAAGTAGCTGCCTCTAGAATAATGCTCCTAACCACTGCATAATGTTCCCTTCCCAGAGGAAAGTAGTTTCAGGGTTCAAGTTTCCCCCAGTTCTCTAGTGCCTGGAAGTCCAACACTATACTTATAATGAGAGAAGAAAGGGCAGTAAGCACATAGGGCTGGTTGTGGGGATTGGGATGTGTGTGTCTAATGGAACCAAGGTCTCTTGGAGAGCCCTCTGCATTAGTGCAGAAGGAAAAACAACCTTTTAAGATCTGAGCAAATCAAAGTCAAAGATGGCTGCCCTGAGAGGTAGTAAGCACCGCATAGCAAGAAGTATGCAAGTAGCCAAGACCCTTCTGTCCCTGGGTAGCAGTCCTGGGATGTGTGAGTGGCAGCTCTTGTCAGCTTGCCCTGTGTGTGTGAGGGTGGAGGGGGTATGCAGAGATCAGGCCTATCCAGGCACGGCCACAAGGTCAGTGCCAGAGCCAGGGCACATTGTCCTGGGATCCCTCCTGGGCCTTTGGTAGAGCCAGGGCTTAGGCACAAAATGGGTGCAGTGAGGTAAGCAAGATGGGGAATTCAGGGCTGTGTCAGCACATAGCTCATGATGGGTGAGGCCGGTACTGCCCCTACCACTGGGCCCCCCACCCAGGGAGGGGCCCCTTTCAATCTCACCAGTCTCAGGAGTTCTGAAGTTCAGAAACACCCCAACTCTCAGTATCATTTGGGAAGGTTGAGAAAGGATTTTTATCATTTTGCTTTTGAAACAATTTCAGTTTACAGCTGGCTGTGCCATACACATCCTTACGAGTTTCTGCCACAGGTAAAAGTTGGACCATAAACTTTCCAAAAGGAAAAGATAAAGTTTCTAGAGGTGACATTGGCAGTGATGTGGGCTTGATGCCACTTCCTGGTACATGTTTTCATTCCCATCTGCAGCCTCTTTCTTGTGCTTGGAGCTGGGAGCCAAGGTTTGGGTCTTAGGTCCCAGCTGTTTACCAGCCTGGACCCCCAAGCTCTTGTGCAACTAATGCCAGTCCTTGCCTGGGGCCTGGTCTGGGGCAGCTACCAGATCCTTGCAGGCTCCACAGGGGCAACTAGGTGTGAATGAAGCAGCGTGGAGGGCAGGGAGGAAGGGCTGAGCCCCTGAAGGGTCTAAGAGAGAGGTTGTTCCACTGGAGACAAACAGCCCCTTCCTCTTACATCACAGCCTTAGGAGCCTGTGAAGACCCTCTGCTCCAAACCCACCCATGACTCCCAGCTCAGCCACACCCTCAAAGCCCCCATTACCTCTTCAATATCATCTCCTATCCCTCTCCTCATACTTTCTTGTTATTCCTCCAACACCCAGTTCCTGCCCATGCCAAGGCCTTTGCACTTGCGACTCTTTCTGCCAGAATGCTCTTCCCCCAGATCTCTGCATGGTTCACTTTTTCCACCAACTTCAAGTCTCTGTGAATCATCTCTTCTCAGGGATATGCCTTTCTGGATACTGTATTTAAAATTGCACCCTTCCCCATTCCATCATACTTTCTCCAACTTTATTTTTTTGTATCACTTATCCCCACATGATATGGTGTACAATTTACTTACTTATATTAATTGCTTTTCCTAAAGGCAGGAATGTTTGTCTGTTTTATCCCTAGGACCTAGAGTGTACCTGGGAAAACATAAAACTTTGTTTAAAGACTAGAATCTTAAAAAGATTCAAGGCAGGCATCCATTTCCCAATTTTAAAGAGAAGACTGAGGTTCAGAAAGAAGTGACTTGCCTAGGCTCTCCCACAAGGACGTAGTAGGGCTGGTTGGAATCATCATCAGTAGAATCTTAGCACCGACAACATCCCAAATACTTTACATCCATCATCTCACTGTACATTCTCAATATTCCAGTGAGCCAACTGGGCATAAGGATGCTTGTTGTATCCTTTGAACACTAAGACTCAGAGCAGTGAGGCCCAGGTCTGAGGGGCTGACTGGAGCACAGGCCCTGAGGATCATGAGTCTCACTGAAACAGACTCCCTTTGTCTACAGTGAATCATGCCAGCTGCCTTCTTACCCACAACTCCTTCCTCGTAGGTGGGGCCACCTGGTGCCAGTGTAGTGAGGAGGATTACAGGTGAGCTGTTCTCACTGTCTCACTCCTCTGGGGCCAAATGTAGCTGTAAACATCAGATTGGAGCCAACAGATCTTCACAGAGACCTCTTCCCCTACAGGCCAGCTTTGGCGAAACCCAGACAGGTTGCCTGACCCCAAAATGTGGACACTCATGTGGTGGGGATCCAGTCCTGAAGAACAAAGGCTAAGCTGACTTGGATGGAAATCTGGTCTCAACCTCTCCTCAGCCATTGGCCTTGGTAAGTCATTTCACATCTCTGAGACTTAGTTTTTCCATCTGTAAAATGGGGACATAAATCCCTGCTTCATAAGATTGTAATGGGAATTAAATGAGATTGAGTATGTGAAGTGCGGGCAGAGCACACAAGACACATTCAATAAATAATAGGAGTTTTTATTATAATCATCATCATCATCATCATCATCATCATTATCTTAGCCATCTGTCTACCCATCTGACCACCCATCGATTGATCCATTCATTCATTCATTTGCCAATCCACCCATCTATCCATCAACCCATTTATCCATCCACCCATCCATTTGTCTATCCATCCATCCATTATCCTTCTATCCAACTACCCACTCATTCATCTATGTAACCATCTCTTTTCTTTCTTCATCATTTATAGCATCAGATTTCTCACTCATCTCTCACTTCCAGAAATTTATCTAGGATCTGACCCCAATCTTCTCAATACATATCCTCTCTCTGCCTCTCACTGCTGCCAGAGTCAGAACCAAACTTTAAACTTAGCTGGATCTTCACCATTTACACAGGACCCTGCTGAGGCCTTGGGGCTCACATGGGGGAAGAGTAGGGCATAAGAGGAGAGAGGACAGCCACCCATCCTCAGCCCTTCACACTCCTCTCCAGCCAAGCACAGACTCGAGCAAGACACCCTCTAAGCATCCAATCAATCAATCAATCAATTAATCATTCATTTAAGTAATAACTTTTGGATACCCACTGTGTGCCAGATACTGTGCTAGCTGCTGAGGACAGAACAATGAACAAAACAGAATCTCTGTTCTTATTCAGGAGACAGGGAATAAACAAGCTGAGTGAAAATCAGAATGTCAGGTGTTATGGAGAAAAATAAAGAAGGGTTTTTTGGGGGGAGGGTTGCAATTTTAGGTTAGGCCACTAAAGTTTTCATTGAGAAAGACCTGAAGAAGGTAAAGGAGGAGCCATGAGGATATCTGGAGGAAAAGCAGTCCAGGCAGGGAGAACAACACATGCAAAGGCCCTGAGGTGGGACTCGTCTGGTGAGTTCCAGCAGAAGCCCACATTGCTGAGCAGTAAAATTAAGGGCAAGGGGGTGGGTTCTTGGGTCAGGGCTGACATGCAGAGTCTTGAGACCTTAGGAAAACTTTGCCTTGGTCTCCAAGAGAGAAAGGAACCGGGGGAAGGTTTTGAGTAGAGGGGTGGCCTGAATGGACTTAGGTTTCAAAATGGAGGCAGATGAGACCTCTGAAGCAGATAAGTGAGCCTGATTGGCAAGGCCCCCTCACTTCTACCAGCAAGACCCTCAGAGTGGCTGGTGGCTATAATTATGGGTTCTCATGCACAGTTCCTAGAAGATGTCTGCCTCTACAATCTGACTGGAGGAGTCTAAGCACAGAGCATGTGTCTGTCCCATTGTCCTCAACACTCAAATGGAATCTGACAGAGTAGGAGCTGGAGAACCATTCACTGAAATAAAGAAAGAAGGAAGGGCCATGTGAACAAGAGAATAAATGAACAAAGGAATGAATGAATAAGTGAGTGAATGAATGAATGAGGACAGAGGTTAGGAGTCTCTGCTCTTCCTTCTCTCCTTCTCCTCTTCCCTGACCTCTGAGGTCTCCACCGCCCACCCGTAAAATGGGACACTGTCCAAGGGCTGCAAGCTCCAGAGGCCCCCTGGCAGCCTCACCCTGAAGCCTTTAGCTTCCATCGGCCACAAGATAGCCTCCCTGATCCTGGGCCAGGGCTCCACAGAGAACTACTCCCACCCACCACTTGGCCCCTAGCCATTACAGACCCTGTTGAGATCACTGAGCCTCTGCAATGGGAGCACAGCCTTCCCTGCAGGCCTCATCATCCCTGTAGACAATTGGCATCTCCATTTTACAGATGGGGAAGTAGAGACCCCTGAAGCCAGCTTCTGAGAGCCCCAAGCAATGGTTCCTCATGAGGGTCACAGTTTCCAGCCACTGTTCCATTCCCAGATATATTTGTTAAAGTAAAATCATGTTTTTAAAAATTAGTTTGAAATTTAAAATTTTAGTATAAAATGATAACAATAATATCTGCTTTGCTCACTGACCCAGACCACTGACCAAGGGCCAGGCTGTGTGAGGTAGAGATCCTGGGGACGTCTCCTCTGTTGGACCCTGGGCAGGCTCCTCACAACCAGGAAAAAGAACCTCCATCCCTCCCCACCCCAACATCAGCACCACATGAACATATTTCAGCTTTGCAAATATTTGTGGCTCTCTCCTCACACTGACGAGTTCATTATAAAATCATTGACACTTGTAACGGTTTTCTTCCTCAAGGATCCCAATTAAGACATCATTTTACATTCATCTTCCCATGAAGACCATCTTTGATTCCCCTCCCTGGCAGGCACCAGAGAGAGGGAAAGATGGGAGAGGCATAGGGGAAGGAATAAAGGGTCCTAGGAATTTGAATTCTTCTTGTTATGCAAAGGACAGATGTTGGAGGGGCATAACCCAGCTCAGATTTCACAGAATTCCTCTAGCTATGCTTTGAGTGGAAAAGGAGCAGCAGGGAAGCCAGTGAAGAGGCTACTACATGTGTCCTGGTAAGCAAGATGATGGTTCTAACCAGGCTAGGAGAGTGGAGAAAAGAGGATGGATTCGGAATCGCTTGGAGTCTGAATCACCAGGAATTACAATCTTCATGAATCTTAGAATTAGACTCCCCTAATTAGAACTACAGAGGGAAGACTCATAGAATCCTGGCATTAGAATATGGCAAGAAGCTCAGGGGAACCTGGTCCATCTCCTATGGCCTCAGCAACCCATCCCCACCTCAGCCTCTGCCTGAAACCTTCTGCCCATCCCAAATGTACTGGCAGACTTAATGGGTCAGCCATTGAAAGTTTGCATCCCCCAATGTCCCTCCTAGCAAGAGTGGCCACATGATGTAGCCTGTCCATGTGCTAAGAGCTTCACAATATTACTTTATTTGCTTCTCAGGAGGACCTGATGAGATATATGCCGTTATTCTCCCCATTTCGTAGATGGAGAAACTGAGGCTCAGAAATAGACTGGATCCTGCCTTCTGTCAGGCCTGTCCTTGGGGTGGACAGAGCCGGAGAAGAAGGGGAAGGCCTGACAACAAGAGTAGCACCTGGCACAGTATTTTTAGCTTGCTGTCTGCCCTGCCTGCCAGGGGAGAGGAATCAAAGACGGTCTTCACGGGAGGATGAGCGTAAAATGATGTCTTAATTGGGATCCTTGAGGACAAAAACTGTTACAAGTGCTCAATGATTTTATAATGAACTCGTCAGTGTGAAGAGAGAGCCACAAATATTTGCAAAGCTGAAATATGTTCATGTGGTGCTGATGTTGGGGTGGGGAGGAATGGAGGTTCTTTTTCCTGGTTGTTAGGAGCCTGCTCAGTGTCTGTGCCAGAAAAGTCCTTTTGCTTCACAATTCACTCATTGATGAGCCACTGATGGAGGACTTTCAGGCACTGAGAGGGACTCTGGTGAAGATCCAGAAGCTGACAGACCCTTTCTCCTTGCCCCTGCTAGGTGGGAGAGGGGCACAAGTAGGGGAAGAGGGGCTCTCTTGGAAGGACAGACCCACACTTATCTCTCTATGAGTTATCACCAGCTCAACACTCTCCAGTGGCTTCCCATCGCCCTCCTGTAACATAGTGACACTGCTTTATCTCCTGCATAGCACTTCCCTTTCATAAATTGTCCCATTTATTCCTTCACATATTCATTTTCCACCTCTCCCACTGGAATTTGCCTTTTTCACTGCCACTTGCCTTTTTCACTGCTGTGCCCCAGGATATGACATACAGTAGGTGCCCAATAAATATTTGTTGGCAAGTGAATAAATTCTCTAATTAGGGTAGTCTGAGTCTGTGCCCTTTCACCCAGGTTCTGATGTTTTGTTTTGTTTTGTTTTTTAGCTCAGTGGATATTTGTTGATTGACTGAACTGGCAATCTCCTCCTGAGTGAAAGGCACTTCATATAGGCTGTGGGGAAGAAAGCAGAGATCAGCCCACAAATCTTATTTCACAAAAGGAGAGAAGGGACTTTGTGCTTAGCTGCTGCCCCATGGGACACACATCTCTACCTGCCTTCACTACCTGCTCAGTGGGTCCGGCAACCGACTCACACCTGCCAGGCTCTCCTTCACCCTTTATCTTCCACAATTCTGACAGCTCTGACCAGGCACAGGCTGACCAGGCCTTAACCATTGATGGGGGCCTCTGAGGCCTGCTGGGGTTGGTATTAGGGGCCAGAAGCCCTGCCAGGAAGTACAGGGCAGGTCTTGAGGTAAAGTGAGGGCTTGGGGGAGGGAAGATAGGGCTAATGGACTGCTAATGGCCTCACAGCTGCAATCTGGTGACCCTTGGTTCTCCAGGGGCTGTTAGCAGATGCTCCTTCCTGCAGCAGGCTCTCCTTTCCTGGTCCAAGGTCCTCAGGGCTGTTAAGTGGATAAGTGGCAGGGAAGGAAGGGAAGAGCAAGCAACCCCTCTTCCACCTTAGTACTCAGGCAGCTTAGGGAGCCATGTTAGTATATGTGCATCAATCTGTTCCTATTCATCCCCTGTCTTCCAACCCCTGTGACCATGGCTCACTTCTCTCTCTGGGCTGTAGGACTCCAATCACAGACCCTCGAGAACAGCTTCCAACCTAGCCCATAGGCGGAAAGCTAGCGACCACTCACCCACTGGGTACAGTGGGCACAGTGACTAGGGCCCATTAATTTCTAGGATCAACAAGGGGAAAAGTGAGAGGAATGACAAGAGCTATACAGGACCTTGGAATCCCACTAAGTTTGAAGTTTGGGTTGGATAGGTCAGCAGTGGGAAGTGAAAAGGGAATTTGTGCTGAGCAGGTTGTAGTCAGATGCTAAAAAAAAAATCTCTGGAGATAAGAGATGAATGCAGAGACAGGTGCAGTAAATGTTGAAGAAAGAAAACAGATGGATATGTGGACAGGTGGAGGAGTAAATAGACAGGTGAGTGTATGTATGGGAAGGATGGACAATTAAATGAGATGAACAGGTGGGTTGAGAGGAATGAAAGGAAGGGTGGATGAATGATTGATGGATAGGTTTGGGGGTGGATGGAAGGATAGATAGGTGGGTGGATGGATGGATGGGTGAACTAAAATGTTTCCATCATTCCAAAAGAAAATCCTACTCTCATTAACCAGTCACTCCCCATTCCCTACTCCCTTCCTCCCCAGGCCTGGCAACCAACAATCTACTTTCTGTCTCTGTGAGTTGCCTATTCTGGACATTCCATATAAATGAAATCATACATTATGTGATCTTTTGTGTCTGGCTTTTTTTTTTTTTTTTTTTTTGCTTATAATGTTTTCAAGGTTATTCCATGTGGTAGTGTGCACCAGTACTTCATTCATTTTTATGGCTGAATAATATTCCATTTTATGAATACACCACATTTTGTTTATCCATGCATTCATTGTTGGACATTAGCATTGTTTCCAACTTGTGGAGACTGTGAATATTGCTGTATGAACACCCATACTTGTTTGGATGCCTCTTTTCATTTCTCTTGGGACTATACCTAGGAGTGGAATTGCTGGATCCTATAGTAACTCTAGGCATAACCATCGAACTCTTTTCCACAGTAGCTGCAGGGATGGTCTCTCTGTGCTTTAAACTATCTCCCAGTTGCCATGCAAAGAGGATGTTAGATGGGAAAGTGTGGCCCAGGGAGGCTGTGAGGCAGCCACTAATCTAGTCTAGTCAAGCAATGATGGTGACACTGTAGGTGGGGAAGAGGTTGGATTTGGAATTCAGCAGGTAAAACTGCAGGATTTACTGAGAGGCTGGGGGTGGGGGTGAAGGAAAGGGAGAAATTGCCACTTCCTGAGGTGAAAATTCCAGGAATATTCCCACCTCAGCACCTTTGCATTGCTATTCCCTCTGCCAGGAATGCTCTTTCTCAAATGTATTCTTGTTTAATCCTCACTCATTTCAAGTCTTTTCTCAGCTGTTGCCTTCTCAGGAAGGCCTTCCTGGACTACTGGATTTAAAAGTATAGCCACTCCCACCCTGGCAGTGTGGGCCCCTCTCTCCTGCTTTATTTTTCAAAGACACCTATTGTTACCTGATATTTATCAATTCCCCAACTCAGATGTCAACTCCACAAGAGAAGCGTCATGGTTCTGTCACCACTGGGTCCCTAGCCCCTTCCATGGGGCTTAGCACATGGTAGGTGCCCAGTAAGTGTCATAGAATAGGGAAGACTGACAGAGAATGCGCCTGAGGAGCCAAAAGTCAGAGGAATTGACAATCATTCATCAAGTTTATTCATTCAACAATGCCTTTCTCCTTCTCTCCTCAAGCACTTACTATGTGCCAATCACTATTCTAGGCACTGGGGAGGTAAGCAAGTCAGAAGACATCCCTGTCTTTTTGAGGTGACATTCCAGCAAGGAACACAAGTGATAAACATGCCAATGCATCCATGGAAAATGGGATGATGCAGGAAGTGCTCAGGGCCAGGAAGGAAAGAAACAAGACATAGGATGCTGGGGTGACCACTCAGGGCAGGCATACTCATCTCACATCAGCTTTGAGAATGTACTTTTCTCAAAGATGGGAAGACTGAGGCTCAGAAGGGGAAGCCTTGGGGCAGGGCCTCGGCATTGGTGCTGACCTCCTGCCTCCTAGCCTATCCCTGGTGACCTCCCCATCCTTCCTGGTCAGTGGACATGGAGGTGGAGACCATGACCTCGTCCATCAGCTGTTCCTGGGCAGCAGGGTCATTCTGCTCACACGTGTGCAAGGCCTGCAGGCCCCTCTCTCTAGAGGACACCTGGCTTTCTCAACAGCCCCTGCAATGCTTCCTATAGTCCCTGTTGCCCAGAGAGAGTGGGACAGTGGGCCTACCCATGATCACATAGCCAGAACAGTTCAGGCAAGAAAAATAGCCCAGACCCCTGGACTGTGGGAAAGGCACAGTGTTCACTCCCTCCAGCTTGGCTTCTTGCTTACTTGTCCCTCAGGCCACCACCTCACCTTCTGAGCCTCAGTTTGCTCATTTGTAAATGTATTAATGAGGCTGAGCTGTGGAGGAAGTAGTGGGTGGGGTAGGGCAGCCTTTGAATAGCCCAGAGTGGACTTCAGAGTCTCCTAGGCCTAACCCCAAGTAGACCCTCCTAGTCAGGAGACCTTGGGCTGGGTCTTGTCCTCCATGTTCACATCTAGAAAATGGAGATATAATTGTGCCCCCCATGGGGTTGCTGTGATAGCCCAAAACTACAACACAGGCACCTCTGTTGGGAGCAGAGGCCTGTGACAAGTCATAGAGGCTATGATTGAGGGAGGGGGCTGGTGGAGGGAGGGACAACCAACACACAAGTGTCTGGATATATTCTCCAGTATGAAAAGCCACACTGGCCTGAGGCTGGCATGAGCAAAGGGCTTAGAACAGAGCTTGGCCCCCAAACATGTTGTTTGCCCACTTAGTGTCAGTGGGATCCCTGCTGGTGAGCTATGCAAGAAGAGACATGATGACAGCCCAACAGGGACCCCACAGGCATCCAAGCATCCCATGGGCAAGATCTGGCCTTCCACTTCTAGACTCGCACATAGGTCTAGGGGATCAGAAGGTGCCTAGAAATCCAAGAGAGTTTCCATGGAAGGCAACCAGGGCCCAGGCTGTCCAAGTGACCAGATGAGGACCAGGCCACTGGCTAAGCCAGTTCTGGCCACCAGGTGGGCATGAATCAGAGAAGGTGGGTAGGAGTGGAGGCTGAGTCTTCCAGCTAGGCCAAGGCAGAGAGTACACTTTTGGAGGCCCAGAGATGTGAGCCTGCCTAACTAAGTAGCGTGAGGCCCTGGCAGATGGAACCAAGAAGAAGGACAGGAGTACCAAGCATAGGCCTCTCACACACAGCTCCTCCACCAGTCAACACCTCAACTCCACTTTAAAGATAAGGAAACTGAGTTTTAGAGTAGTTGTCGATGGCAAATCCAAAACAATGAGTCAGACCTGACTCCAGCTTTTAACTCTTAGCTGGCTCGCTCATAACCTTCTGGAGTAGGAGATGGGTGGGTGGAGGGAGACAGGACTGCCCTTTCATGATCCTTCAAACCCCAAAGGCCAGGCAGAGGCAGTACAGCACAAGGAATCACCTTGGGCCAGTGGCACATGGAGTGAGTTGGGGTGCAGAGAGCAGAGGTTGCCTTACTGGGGGGCATGGAGGCAGGGGCATCCCAGAGGGAGGATTAATTCCTTCAGGGAGGGTTCTCATGACTTAAGCAGAGAGGAAGTTGCATTCTCTTCCCATAAACACCCTGAGGATTCTCTAAGATTCCCAGCACCAAAGGTAGGAACCTACCGGGTACCCAGCATGGCCCTACTGGACATAGCAGGGAACTTCAGTGCTGTTCACCCAAACAACATAATGACACATTCTCATGGAACAAGTATAGAAGGCAAGGAGTCTTGAGGGATCAGTCTAAGTCCCCAGCCCACCCCCACTACCTCTGGGCTAATGGGACAAGGGGGGCCAACATGGGGTCAACCCTGCCCAGGGACACACAGAAGCTTGTGTACAGGTCGGGGCCTACCAAAAAGACCCTCACAATCTGGCCTAAGCCCTCTGGCTGCCTCGTGCCCCCTGCCTATCATCCACTCTACTCCAGCCACATTGGCCTTCTGGAGCACCCAAATAAGGCACACCTCTGGGACTAACAAGGCATCTCAGTGCCTGCTGCCATCTCTGTGAGACCACATAAGGGAGGGCTCACCATGAAGCCCACAGCTAGAGCCTAGAGCTTTGCCTCAGAAACATGGTGAGTGTGTAGTAAGTGCTCCAGCCATCCTGGGAGCCAAGGGGAACCCGGCTTTGAGAACCCTACAGGCTCCAGTGATGCAGCAGCTCCATGGACTCCTGCAGCTGTGCTCACTTACTGCATCTCCAAGCGGCAAGTCTTAGCATTGTCTCCTTGCCTTCTCCAGCTCCCCTCGGCCCCAGGCTTCTTGCTGGGGCACCTTAGTTTTGGGGAAGGAGCCCCAGGTGGGAGATCACAGTCTCATGTTCTACAGGTGGCACAGTCTCATCACCAAGACCACCCCAAGTTATGTTGAGGATTAACCCAAGGTGCAACAAGTCGAGTAGCAGGAACGCCACAAGCACAGAAATAATAAATTAATATGTGCTCCTTCTGCTTGCCATCTCCCCTCTCTGACACTGCAATGCTGTATAACCTTGGGTGGATTTCTTCCCTAGGGTTTCTAATTGGTCCTCTGAGAGAGCACTACCAGGAACCCTGAGGTTCTGGGATTTTGGTGCTACTCACCCCTCCCTTCAGGAGTGTATGCTACAACAATTGTGTGAGCAGAGAGGGATGGGATTAAGACATTCATAGGCCCCAGCAGTGCCCAGAAGCTGCCTCTTTCCATGGCCTCAGTGGCCAGCATGGGATGGACGGAGGAGACCTGCAGGGTGTTTGTGGAATGAATGAGAAAGTAGCATTGGAGCTGAGCTTGAATGGTATCCCAGAATGCCCATTTCCCAGAGGCAACTTGGTGAGCACAAAGAGCCTAGGAAAAGTGATGACAGCTGGGGATCGGCTCCAACTTTGTCTTGGTCTTGACTCGCTGTGTGATCTAGGCCATCACCTGGCACCCATGTTTCTCCATGGGTCAAAAAGGAATAACATCCCCCTACCTGCCTCAGGGGCTGCATGGGGGTGGATGGGGTGGAGGCGGTTAAAGCCCTGATTCTCCTCAGTAGTGGGAATCTGATCATGCCACTGCAACTCTCTGAACCTCAGTTTACCCAAATGCTCAGCGGGAATGGATCTATGGCTTCTGGCCCACCATTTCAAGCCAGGAAAATTGCCCCCCACCCTAAGCAGGGAGAGGGACATGGATGACTGGGAGACGAGGCCAAACCCAAGCCCAAAATAGCCTGGGATGGCAGGATGATGGAGGCGGTGCTGGGTTGGGCGGCAGGAGCCAGTAATTGATGGCTCTGTGTGGCCATGAATAAAACATCAGTCTCCGCTCCATTTTGGGTTCATTATTTGCTAAGGGGGACAGGCCTCGTTTGTTAGGGTCACCCCTGCTCACCTTCTCCCTGAGTCCTCCCTTCTTCCTCTCCTGACTTGGCTCCCTAATGCCCAGAAGACAAACTGAGGCTCTTGTACCCTCCTGCTAAGCCGACAACCCTCACTGCTCCCTGAATCCACCTTGACTACCACACCTCCTTGCCTTTGCCTATGCTGTTTCACCTGCCTGGAGTACCCTTCCTTCTCCTCCTCACCTGAGGAAATCCTTCGCCCATCTCAAGGCCCCACTGAAGTCAATTTTCAGGAAGTTTTGCCTGCCCTCAACATGTACCTGTGACATGTGGAACATGTGAGCTTGGTTAGTACTGCCTATCCATGTGACAACTGATTGTCCAAGCATCCCTCCCTCCACCCCCACCACTCCCTTTTGCCAACTCTAAAAGTACAAACTAAATTCAACCTTCCCAAAGTTCCCATTTTCACCATTCAATTGTCAAAAGCACCAGCATAATACTGGATAGTGGGCACCACACTCATCACTGGCCTGACAGCCACCATGGAGGGCCGTTTAGGCAAGCTTGGCAGAAATTATTGACCCCTAGATCCACTAAAGGCTTTAGCTCATGTATATGCTCACACACATGTGAAGCAACACCTGAGCAAGGATGCTCACTGCAACCTGTTTGCAAAAGCAAAACATCATACACCAGTATGCCTGTGGATGCAATAATTCTTAATGACTTTATACAGTAGAATATTACAGAGCCAAGGAAAAGAACGAGGTAACTCAATGGCTCCTAACATGAGGCACTTCCAAGATATACCAGGTTAAAAAAAAAGCAATGTACAGAACAGCATTCACACATACTGTTTTCTCTTCAAATTAAGAACCACAAAACAAGATTTCATTCTAATGTTGTGTATCTATGGAAGCCTCTGGAAGGACACACAAGAAATCTAGTAGCTGCCCACAGAGAGACATGAGAGGCTGGGAGACAAAGGGTAGGAGACAGCTACTCTATACCCTAATGCTCTGTACAGTGTGTTTATTACATATTCAGTATAAAAATAAAACCTGCTGATCCATTGACCCAGAAATTTTACAATGGTGCACAAACACTCTGGAAATAACTAGGATATGTGGAAATTGTAATCTTGGGGGTACTGCAGCAGAATTGTTTTAATGGCTAATTGGTGGAAAGGGCTCAATATCCAGCAAGAGGGGATGGTGTTCAGGGGCAGGACAGCCATCCACACAGAAGGACCTGATGGTGCGGAAGGCACCCCCACACAGACAGTGATGGGGAAAGCAGATGGCAGGTATTGCAGCAGAAGAATAGTAAGATGTGTTTAATGCATAGAGAAGTGTGGAGAGGGCAACATTCCAAATATTCGCAAAGTTTATCCCTGGGCCCAGGTTTTCAGTCTCTTCTTTTTGCTTTCCCTGTGTTTTTAAGAAAGCATATTACTGGTGGGATGAAGGAAACTATACCCTAGGTTCACTGAACCCCTGAAGCTGTACTGGGGATTCCACAGCAGCCCTGAGGTTGCCCCGACACAGCTCAGGTTACTTAGGGTATGGTTAGCAATGTCTGCGTGCTGTCCTATGAGTATCCTCCTTCCTGGCAACTCCAGGACAAGGTCATATCTGATCATCACAGTCCCCACCACAGGGCTTGACATTAGAGAAGGAGCCAACTCAGACCCACTGGCCACCTTCCAGGATGCCAACCCTGGAGCTGTCCAGCCAGCTCATATTAGCTGCCCCCTTTCTGGGCTCAGAGACAGGAGGCCCCCTTCAACTCCCTATGCAACCAAACTAACTCCCTGACTCATGGAAACAAGGACCCACCATGCCTCCCACTCTCACACCCACACCAAGAGATCTATAAGGGACAGAACCGGGGGCTACAAGGAGCTTTCAAAGGCTAATCACCCCCCACGCTGCACTACAGCCCCTCCTTCCATAGACAGAGCCGCACAGGGTACCCTCTGAGGACTCAGCCCAGCAGAGGCAGTGGTCTTGTTGGCTTGGGGTCCCAGCTGCCACTTACTGCTTCATGATCTTATGCAAGGCATTGTGTGACCATAGGTAGAATGGCACATTCAATTTGAACACTTAGGACCCATTTAGCCCTGAGTTCCAAGCTTCTGGGAAAAGAGGAGTAGAGGAAAGGAGTGAGGACTTCGGAGGTGTCTGGAAACTACGCACAACGAGGACAGGTGCTGTGTGACTGCAGGCAAGAGGCTCAGCCTCTCTAGGCAGCCTTCCTCTGAGTGTGTAACAGCACCTCTAAGGTCATAGGCCCAGACCTTTTGAGATTCCTGGAGCTACCTTTGTGAGAAGGCCCTGCCAGTCTCAACCACAGGTCCTGGGATGCAGAATTGAGGCCACAAAACAGACCCTCAGAGTACCCCCATCCAAAAAAAAAAAAAAAGAGAAAGAAAGAAAGAAAGAAAGAAAGAAAGAAAGAAAGAAAGAAAGAAAGAAAGAAAGAAAGAAGAAAGAGAAAGAAAGAGAAAGAAAGAGAAAAGAAAAAATTTAAAAAAAATCTGGCCCTAAAAACAGGCTGGTTTAGAGTAAGTCAAGCCTGAGTGGAATGAGGGCTCTGAGTGTCTGAGGACAGAATGAAGAGGAGTCCTAGGTCTGGGGCCCAGAGCCCATCACCTCTGCTACTGAGAGGGCAGAAGAAATGTCGAAATAGGCCCTGGTGGCTAAGCAGTCCTCTCTGCCCCAGAGATTAGAAGGCCAAGGGTCTCCTTCTCAGACTTCCTTGCTGCTAAGTGGGCACATGCTCCAATTCTAGACACTAGGACACAAGGGGGTGTTTTCTGGGGCCTCAGAACAGGCAACCCCATCTTCTTAGGCATGAGATGTCACTGTGGGGCCTTCAGGAGGCCAGCCCAGGTTCAGGGGCAATGCTCAGGGAAGGGCGATGGGAACTGGTTCTTCATAACATCCTTGAGCCACTGGACTTGCCCTGTACCACATGAAGTGACATCATCAGATGTGACATTATCAGAGGTCTCCTCAAAACCTGAGGCCTCACAGCTGGTGTCTGCAGCTCTGACTCCTCACTTGTTAGCCTTGGAAGAGTCAAGTGTCCTCTTAGAATATGGGTCCTCTCTTCTCTAGGGTAAGATCACCTCTCAAATGGCAGGATGGTTGGAGGCCCCTTTCTGTTTCATCAAGCAAGGCTCTGGGACTGAGATAAGATTACCAGATGCCAACAGGACAAAAGGAAAAAAACTAGCCCCCTAAACCAGTAAGTTGGGCCCCAAAACATCATGGAGTCCTCATTCTCATCTTCCCCCTTCAATGGCCCATGGGTATTGTCATGGCAACATGGTGGCTTACCCTTGACCTCTGCCACTTCCCAGCTGTGTATCCTTGGGCAGGTCTGTGAGCCTCTTTGAACTTCAGTCACCTCACTTGTAAGATGGGATTATTTAGAGCACTTGGGGGCTGTCCATACCCATACCTAGTACCCACTATGTTTCACTTATTCTTCAATACTTACTGAGAACCTGGGTCAAGCACTATTGTGAACAAGAGGTTCTGATCCCTGCCCATTGGCGCTTCTGGGATGGTGGAGAGTTTAGGTGTATAATCACAGTCGGTGATAAGAATGCTGATGGGTAAGCCTCTAATTGTGATTGCCTAAAGCACACGAAGGCCTCCTCCATGAGGTGACATCTGTCCTGAAACTTAAAGCTTGAGTAGTTGGGAGAGGGTCATCTCAAGCTTACTGTGGGGAAAGCACAAAGCAAAAGCCTGTTGCTAAAAGGAGTTTGGGATATTCAACTAAGGGAGAAGGCCACAGTGGAGCAAGGGTAGAGGGGGTCTGGGCTGGGAGGTGGCAGAGGCCAGCAGTCTGAGAGGGAAGGATCATTTATCCCCGGGACAGAGACAAGCCTTCTTCAGCAGGATGGGTGGGAAGGAGGGAGAGACCCAGGCCCTTGCCCCAGTCCTGTTACCATGTCACTATTGGGACTTGTTCACTCCCATCTCTGGAACTCAGCAGCTCAGAGCAGAAGCTGGGAGGACAAGCCTTGAGCCCATCCACCCGACTCAGTTCTCTGGCTGCTCCAGATGTCTGTCCAAAGCCAAAGGCTCCAGCTTAACATGGGCCATGCAGGGTGCCCAGCCGAAGATCAGGGTCCAGACAGTGGTGGGCGAATACCCAGCAAGCCTGGGACTCAAGCATGGCTCCCAGCCTTCCAAACATGAACAAAGCCCTGCTTCTCTCATTCATTCATCCATACATCCATCTATTCAAGCAAGAAAACCTGTGCCAGCACCTCCTCTGCACCCAGCATAGTGAGCCTAGGCTAAGAGCATGTGCCTCAGTTTACTTACCTATTAAAAGGCAGCAAGAGCTTATAGAGTGCTTGATTCATGGGGTAATTGTGAGATGGAAATGGTTACTACATGTGTTACTCTATGCCATTCCTGGACTCTTCCTTCCAGGAAGGAAGCAGCCCTTCCTCATCCTCAGGATGCTCACAGTTCTGGTGAGGAAATAGACTTGGAGCCAGATGATTCCAGTTTGTGTGGCCAGGATGTAAGCCAGGTGAAACGGGCAAGATACAACCAGGAAACAGCCCATCCAGGTCTCTCAGAGAGAATTGCTTCTAGGGAACTGGTTATGTGGGTGATTAGGGCATGGAGTGAACACCAGTGATTAACATCATCAGGAAACAGCTCCACCTAAAGCCATGGAAAAGGTGCAGCTGCTGCTGGAGATACTGTCGAAGGTAGAGAGGAGGGAGCAGAACACCCTCTTCTCACCCTCCAAACTCCAGATGGACAAAGGTCAGGGCCACAGCTAAACTTTTATCAGGGGCCCTGACCCCCTCAGCCTAATGTACAATAGGTGCTCAAAGATAGGGGATGAACAATGAATGGGAGATAAAGTTCAGGGAGGAAGAGAAGAAGGAAAGAAAGCAGATAGGGTGCATTCGATCCCAGATCTCTGGGCCCTGAATGCCAGGTTGAGTTTAGCTTAAACCTAAAGGCTTCTCTCTTTGACCCTAAATTAAAATATATAAGATCTTTAGCACTAAAGCATCAAAGACCCTGACTTCTATTTCTGCCCTGAGCTAGACAGGTCAGTGTTTATTTCTCCCCCTTTTCCAGCTAAGGAAACTGAGGCACAGAGAAGTAACTTAACCAAGTGACAAGGTGCCCTGCCCAAGATTTTAATTAGGGGCAGCACAGACACAGTAAGGGGCAAGTGTACCCCCTGACTTTCCAGAGGTGAAAAAAAATTGCTTGTGAATTGTCAGAAACTGGAGAGAAATAGGAAAACAACATTGTGTAATCTTTCAGTCCTGCCTTGTTTGGTGGCAATGGTGCTTCAATGTTTTAATGACCAGTTTTTCCTCCAGAGAAAATCTAGAGAAAAAGTCTGTGGTAATGCCTAAGTGATCCATGTCCTGTCCTCTGGTACACAAAATGACGCTGGCCAGGGGCCACCAGTGCAAATCCTACAGGACTCAGGCAAGAGAGCGTAGTGAGAGGAAATGAGAGGCAAAGGGGTGGATGATGTTTGACTTCAGATTTCCAGAACAAGGGCTCAGTGTTGTCAGAGCTCTGATTTCTGAAGAGAGGCTGGAATAGTCTCAGATTTTAAAATGTTAACCATTAATTCAAAATTGTAAAACCAGCAAGAGAGCTCATTTTCTAAAGGCCAAATGGAATGTGTCTGCGGGCTGAACCAAGTCTGTGATCCTTGCCATTTCTTAGGCAACTTTCTCAAATGCACCAAGCATGTGCAGATCTCAGGGCCTTAGCACTTGCTGCTCCTTTGCCTGGAAAATTCTTCCTCCAGATATCTCATACGTCCTTCCTCACTTTGTTCAGTATCTGCTCATATGACATCACTTCCAAGAGGCCTTCCCTGACCTTTTTCTTCCTATTTCCCTGCATTCTTTTTCTTCACATCACTTACCTCCACCTGGCATTTTAGAATTGTCTGTTTGCCTGATGAGAACACTGACTCCATGTGGTTAGGGTCTTTGTCTTGGGCGTCCTTAGATATACAAGAGTTACTTAGCATGGGATAGACAGTCAACATTTGTTAAATGGGTAGTTCATCTCCTCCCCAGAATCCTGAGGTGCTCAGAGGGGACTGACTCAGGGATCGATGCTCATGGCCAGTGGGATAGGAAGATCCAGGACCTGAGAACATGTTGGCATTGGGCTCAGGGCTTGCTGAAAAGAGGCCAGCTTATGCTTGGGGCAGGAATCAGAGGAGCTGGTTCCTGACCCATCCCCACCCCATAGCCTCAGTTTGTCACTTTGGAGAAGCCCACCCCAATGGAAGCCTCAGTTTCCTCACCCGCACAGTGAAGGGAGTGGTAAATACCACTGTTTGGGGCACTCATGGGACCCCAAAGGGGACATATCCATGGATCAGTTCAATATTTAAGCTGCTCAGAAGAAGAGGTGGAGGGCTGCAAACTGAGTGAAGCCAGGGCCCCCGGAGGAAGGAAAATAAATGCCATAATCCCAATCAGGGCTGCAGGAGGGCCATGCTCATGCAGAGGCAGGTCTCTTTGCCTGCTGCTTTTGGGCTTCAGAGAGGCAGCTGGGGAGAGGCAGGAGGCTGCTGCCTTTCTTTGGGAGAACAGGGGGACAGCAAAAATCCCTCCTAAATGCATACTCCAAGAAGACTGTCTAGGAGTTTTGATCACATCCCCACATCAAGCAGCTGGGGGCTGCAGGGGGTTCAGTCCCTGGCATGTCTTTGTCCATGCAAGCCAAGACATTTCATGGACACCTCTGACAGGATGAAAAACTCATGTGAGGTTATCATTGCAGTGCAGAATCTAGCTGGGGTTCATTTTCCCATAAAAGTGTCACATACTGCCCCAGATTTTCAAAGAATGTCAAAGCCCCAAGAAAATTGGATGTGAGTATTTGGCTTTCTCTGGAATAATGCCCATATGAGATAGGCAGAGGCAGTGCAAGGAACCAGGACTTGGTCTCAAGGGCTTGGGTTCAAATTCCAGTTCAGCTTCTTCTCTCTAGGCCAGATGCCTTTCCCCTGTGGGCCTTGATTTTCTTGTTTGTGGCCTTGTCCCTTAGAACCCTGGGCCCCTGGCCAGAGCCCCCAGTAATAAGTGAGGGAAGGAGCAAAGTACAGCCTTGTGAGGACAGAGAGAGGGCTTGTGACCAGAAGGAAAGTCACGTGCAAGTCAGATCACCAAGGGGAGCAGAGTAGAGAAGAGTGCTTCCAGCTGAGTAAATCAGGGTCACTTATCACAATGACTATTGTTAAGGTTTCACCAGCAAAAAAACAAAACCTTAAAATGCCAGACACCATATATGATCCAGTAACTCCCCTATAAATTCTCTGCAAAAAGAACTGAAACTGTCATTCACATAAAACTGGTGCATGAATGTTGATAACTGCACCATTGACAATGGCCAGACATAGAACAATTCAGTGGCCATACACAGATGATGGATAAACAGATGGGGTCCATCTACACATGGAATATTACTCAGCCATAAAAAGGAATGAAGTTATGACACATGCTACAACATGGATGAACTTTGAATACATTATGCCAAGTGAAATAAGCAGGATGCAAAAAGCTAAATACTGTATGATCTCACTTATATGAAATGTCTAGAATAGGCAAATTCACAGAGACAGAAAACAAACTAGAGGTTGCCAAGGGCCGGGGGAGGGAATGGGGAGCATTTGCCAACATGTGCCAGGTGTCCTTGTGAGGCGATGAAATGTTCTGGAACTAAAGAGTAGATATGTTTACACTGCAAATATATCCAATGCCACTGAACTGTACAGTTTTAAATGGGTTATTTTATGTTATATGAGTTTTGCCTCAATAAAAAGGGAGGAAACCCACAGGGACACAGTAAGCCAGACCACCTGGATACAAATGCCCCTTCAGCCTCCTGCCAGATGTGTGACCTTGGGCACATCTCTTCACCTCTCTGAACCTCCATTTCTCCATCTATGAAGTGGGGATAAGAAGAGTGCCTGCTCTGGGCCTGCTGTGAGGACTAATAGAGTGAGCATGTGAGAGTGCCAGAAACAGGCCTGCCTCACTGAAGCACCATGCATTATCAATCTTCTCTTGGAGTACCCAGAGCTGCCACCAACAGGGGCCACAACATCTGCAGGATGTCTAGGTGGTAAGCCCTGCTGCCCAGGGTAGGTGAGGCTTCCAAGCTGTCCCAGGCCCCGTCTAGAGCCATGGCCCCCACTCCAGTGGCCAAGAGCTAAGCCAGAATGGCCATCTCTTTGTTTCCTTGGTCACACATCTCCTCCCTCAGCCTCACCCACCATCTGGAAAAGGGATGGACATCAATCTTCTATGAAGCTTCTACTCCCAGAACCTTTCTGCTTCTGGGGTCTCCATGGGAAGGCAATCAATCAACATGATGGAGAGGGAGGCAGGGTTGTGCACTGGGTCAGCAGCAGTGATTAAGCAACAGCCGAGGGTTCATATCCCAGCTCCACTACTTCCCAACCCTCCACCCCTTAGAACCTGGTTGCTTCAGCTGGCCTCTCTGTGCCACAGTCTCCCTTCTATAAAATGTGAATAATAATTGCAACTACCTTGTAGGGTGTTGTAAGGACTAAACAAGTCCATTAGAACAATGCCTGTCTCTACAGTATGGATTTTAGTCATGTGTGATTCCTACAACAACCCTTTCTTCAGGTGAAGGAATGGGAGGGTCATGAGTACAGCTGGCTAGAATATGAAAAGGGGAGAGGGTTGATGCTGCAGGCCATGCCCCCTCCATTTAAAATAGACTGACTGTGCTAAGCCCATGTCCCCTACCCCAAATGGAAATTCAGGCTGTCAGGGCAGAACAATGTGAGGCCAGGAAAAAAGAAGAGTGAGGGAGAGGGCTGAGGTGGGAGCTGGCCCTCACACAACACAGACACACACAGACACACAGACACACACAGACACACAGACACACACAGACACACAGACACACAGACACACACACATGCACATGTGCACAGACAGGAAGACAGGAAGAGCTGCCTGGAGTGGGGAGTAGGGGCAGACAGTATAGACTGTGCCAGGGGTGGATTCAGTCCTACCAGCCACACTTTATAAATTTTACATCATCTTGGCTATGAATAGTTTCCTCCACAGCAAGACAGACAGTTCAAAGGGAAGAAAAGGGCCTGAGGTGGGGAGTAGATTCTAGAGACAAGGGTGTTGGAAGATGGGAAGAGCCTCCACTATATCCCTCAGGGGCCAGGTGAGAGTATCCAAGTCCAGGGAGTGATGCTGTGCAAGGGTCCCCACAGAGCCCTGACAGCCCCAGGAAGACTTCCAAGATTGGCCCAAGAAGACTAGGCAGGGGGTGTAGAGGGGTCTAAGAGCCTGGACTGGCACATGACTCCACCTAGAGATCCCCATCGTCCCCCTGCCCTGTGAGGCTCAAGAGACAGAGGCTGCAAGGCCATTTCTGAGGGGCACACCAAGGCCTGGGGAGGTCATACTCTACCAAATGTCATATACACCAGCCTGGACCTGAAGTAAAGTGGCCAGTAGAGTGGGGGTTGGTGAGTGGACCAGCTAGAGAGGGGCTAATTGTGCCCCAGGGAGTAGGGTGAGCAAAGGACTCAGGGAGATTATGGTGAGACTGATGGTATCATGGCAACTTCCACAACCTCTGTGGCTGGAGAACCTGGGTTCAAATCTAAGCTTTACCCCTTTCTGGCTGGGTGGCCTTGGGAAAGACACACACACACACACACACACACACACACACACACACACACACAGAAAAATAAAAAACTCACTGTGACTCAGTTTCCCCAATAATAAATGCATAATAAAACAATAAAATACCTACCTCACAGGGTAAGAATTAGGTGAGGTCTTTGGGCCCCTCTGCCCAGTTCAAGGCCCAGCCCTGCTGCTCACTAGCTGTGGAACTTTGCTCTTACCATCTGCAGAATGGGCTGACACTGTGCTCCTACCCCATGTGACTGTGAGAGGATTAGGAGAGTGGGTACAGCATCTAGAGGGAGCCTGGCATAACGTAAGGGCCACATGAGTATATATCACCGTTGTTAATTTTTTGGTCAGTGAAACATGAAGGGGACCCCTCATCTATAAATAGAGAAAGTCACTACTGGGCAGCCCCAACCTGCCACCAGGGGCAGGGGTACCCTGTAGTGTCTGAGGAAAACATCCAGTCCCCATTAGGCTGGCTGACCCTGGCTAAGGCCAGGGAGCATGGTGAAGGGATGCTCAGACAATGACGCTAGCCCCGGAGGGTGAGTGCCAGACACTTTGTCCTCTGGCTGTCCCCTCTGCCAGGTCTGGGGGATGACCAGGCCATGTCCCCATGGGGCTCTGCTGGGCACTACCACTTACACCCATGGCCCATGTTCCTCAGGCCACCTCCTTAACCCCATGCATTGGTGAGTTGACATGTAAACTGAAGAAAGTGTGCCAGCCACCTCATTGAGCTGCAGGGAGAACTCACATGCCCAGCACCCCATCCATGTCAGTTATTCATATAACCTTAACAGCCCGCTTTCCTGATTGCTTACTTTATATGTGTTAATTCACTTCATCCTCAATCTGCTCCTCTGAGGAGATGCAATTAACATCACATTTTACAGATGGGAAAACTGAGGCTGGAGGAAATGAAGGAACTTGCCCAGGATGTGGGGACTCCTCATGACCAGGGACCTCAGTTTACCCAGCAGTCACAGGTTTGAAGTGAAAAGAGCAAAATCCTAGAGCAATCCTTGGGCCCTTCCCTAGGTTACTGGGGTAGAGAGTCCTTAACATTCTCTGTGCCTCAGTTTCCTCATCTGTAAAACAAGGTAATAACACTTATCCTGGAATGTTGTCATGAGAATGAAAGAAAGTAAGCCCAGGACAGTGCTCAGCAAACAATTGCTGCTGTTGCTGTCATTGTCCCACCATCCAGGAGATGCAGCAGGAATCCAAGGCTCTCCCTGAGGCAGGCCCCTGCCTGGAAAACACAGGGCCTTGTGATTTTCCTTATATTGAATCCTCCTCCCCAGGTGACAAGAAGCAATTGATGGATACACCTCCCTCCTTCCCAAATGACACACAGCAAACACATCAGAAAAGAAAGCAAGGTTGCAAGACAGCAAGAGAGCTCAAAGAAGGCAGAGCAGGGGCTGGAGAGCAGGGGGCTCCCACAGAATAGCACCTGGCCAGGGCCCTAGGCTTCCCCATGTCTCCTGGAGACCCTCATACTGCCTGTATTTTGGAGGTTCCAAGTGGGTCTGGTCCAGCTTGCTCGAACCCCCAGCCTCCTGCCCAAACCACCAGCCCCCTGCCTCCCCACACGCAAATGCACACACATCTACATGTTGGGATTTGGGAGCATCATTAGCTCACCTGGGAATATCTTACCTACTAAATCATCCATCAAAGCTAGTTGGCTTGGGACAGGTGCAAAAAGATGCGATTTGCAGTCCCAATAGGATAAGGCAGAGGCGATGCTGGGCCAGGTCTGAGACTAGGTCTCCAGAGGCCTTGCAGCTTCCACTGTTGTGCTGCAGACCCATCTACTGCTGTATGAACTAACTTGGCTGACCTGCTGGAGAGTGAGAGACCTCTTGGAGAGCAAGGCCCAGCCATCCCAGCTGAAGTTACAGACTGAGAAAGGTTGAGCCAAACCCATATTGCCAACTCAAAGAATTGTAAGCTAAGTAAAATTGTTATTGTTTTGTATTCCTGAGGTTTAGGGATGTTTGTTACAGTGCAATAACTAATTGATACACACCATATCCCCATTTTACAGGTAAGGAGATTGAGGTTTCAATGGACCACATCTCCTACCCACTCTCCCATCAAGAGGAAACCAAGGGATGCAGCAGCAGTGAATGAAAAGTGCACACCCAGGAGATGGGTGGCCACGACAGTTGGTGCCAGAAGTTTTGGTTGCATTATTGAAAGCATCATTAATGAAGATGTGTTGTTGCAGATAAAGCTCATGCCAAGGGTGCCTTCTAATTGCTCCTGACATTTTTGCACATTAATCAAGAGGACAGCCTGGCAGATCATGCCAGATAAAGGGCCAGCATCAGCCTCCTCACTACAAACCCTGAGGACCACGAGGAGGGAGCTTCTCTATCACGAAGTTGGCTGTGCTCTGAATGGTGACAAAAGAGAGGTGAGGAAGAGAACTCAGAGCCAACTTGGCTTCCCACTGACAAGCAGGGGCTTCCTTGTGCTCCTGCAGTCCAGGGAAAGTTAAGTGTTTTCTGCACCTGCCATGCCTTTGCAACTGCTATTCCTTCTGCCTGGAGTACCTGCTCTTCTTTCCTTGCTAGAACATGACCAACTCGTGTGTAGCCATCAAGGCCCAGACAAGTTAATTTCTTTTTAGGTCTTGTTTGCTGTCTCCTGATTCCAGGTAGGATCTATCTCTCTATGGCTCCCTCTGCCCCACCCCCAACCTAAAATGAGCAGTTCAGTACCATCTCTCCCACCAGTATGGGACTATCTCAAGGTCAGGAGCCATGCTCCCCACACTCTTACTCCAGGCCCATACAGGACTTGGTCCCAACAGGTACTTGACGATGTGTGGATTTGCCTTGGCCCGAATTAAAGCAAGTTATAGGGAAATCAAACTCAGTCACCATCTGATTACATTTCTCCAGGAATATGCATTTCCAAGACACTGTGTCCATTTCCACCATCTCAAACCCGGTCTTGGGTCTCAGTCACTGGGTGAGGTCCAGGGGGTAGGAGTTGTTAAAAATTATATATCACAAGACCTCACCTCAGACAGCACATCAATCTCTATGGGGATGGGGCTCCAGAATTTGTATTTTAAAGAGCTTTGCCCTCTGCCTACACCCATGATTCCTCTTGTACTACGCCCATGATTCCTCTTGTACATGACCAAGGTTGGGATTGGCTGGGCTGGAACAGATGTTCTCAAACTGGGTTCCAGAGTACCCTAGGATCTATAGGGGCATAGGGTGTGGGTGGGGGTCAAGGGAGGTGCAGGCTCCCTCCCTGCTTTGAATCTGGCACCTAGCTTCCAACCTGCTCTATATATCAGGACTCATGGGCATTTCTTTTTTCTTTCAATAGGCTTGTTAACTTCCATACAGTGCAGGTAGGAGTATAATTAGAACAACCGCTTTGGAAAACAGTCTGGCAGTAAAGATACACAATGCCTGTGATCAAGCAAGTTCGTTCCTGGGTGTGAACCCAAAGGATATATGAAGACATGTGTCCACCAGAAGATACACACCAGCGTGTTCTGGCAGCTTTATACAGAACAGTCCTAAATGGGAACAAACAATCAAGAGGAGAAAGGATAAACCCATTGTGTCTATTCATGCAATGGAATACAACACAGCTAGAAAGAGGACAAGCTGCAGACACAACCATAACATGGATGAACAATGCAGATGTTATTCTCAGTGAATAATATGCAAAGCCATATGTAAAAGGGCATATACTGTACAATTCCACTGACATGAAGTTCAAGGACAGGCCAAATGATTCTTGGTGATATCGATTTGAACAGTGCTGTCTATAGAGGTGCTGGGCTGGCAGTGCTCTATTTCCTGAGCTGGGTAGTAGCCAGGTGGGTGAACACATATAAACATGAATGGAGCTGTGTTTAGGTTTGTGTACTTTATATAAGCTGCATCTTGGAAAAAAAAGTTTAATAAAGTGAGTTCATTTAACAACCACTAGTGTCGGGAAAGCGAAACTGGCCTCAGAGATTTTCAGATCTGGACTCGATCCCGGCTTTGCTTCTCACCAATCATGTGGCCTTGGACAAGTCCCATCACCACTCTGGGCTCACATGGATCAAGGCTACCAAAGGTGAGTAGTCTGTGACATCTGGGTGTCCATACAGGCCTGGGCATCCCTCTGACTCCACAAAGACTACCCAGGGCCAGGTGTAGCTAAGTCAGCAACTGGAAAGGGGGCATCGGGTCTTCTTCTGGCAGGAACACAAGACCCTGCTGCTGCTCCCCAAGCCTATAGCAAAGCATGCCAGTCTTATTGACCTGGATTTCCCAGTGGCTTGCTCTATCCAGCAACCATGGTCTCTCACCATTCCGCCAGTAGATCTTGCTTGTACCTCACCACAGGCCCTTTGCACATGCTCTGCCAAGATCACTGTCCCCCAGTTCCCTGCATATCTGGCTCTTTCGCAGTATTCAAGTCTCAACTTTATGACGCCTCCTCTGAAAAGCTTCCTGTCAGCTCAGCCAAGTGCTAGAAAGGCCGACCCTACCTTCATTCCTCTCCATGAGCACTTCTTATGATTATAATTTTAATTATTTGTTTTTTGGATTAGTTGTTTCTGTTAGCCCCACTAGACTGGGCTTCACAGAGGCAGATCATGTTTAATGCTGTGTCCACAAACAGTCTGCTCAAAGTAGAGCCAGTGGATATGTATTGGATAAGTAAGTGAATAAATGAAGGGATAGCCAACACTAGAACCTCTTGAAATTGCAAGCATAAATGGAGGTATCCAAGGAGCAGAGGCAGAGATCACCAGGATGAGGGGTAGGGGCTGGGGCCTCAGCAGAGAGTAATAGCTGTGAATGAACCAGCATCTGTAGATAGGGAACACAACATTGCCAGTAACAGCTCTGAAACCAGCCTTGTCTGAAGGTAACATTTATGAACCCCAGCCCTGAAGCAAGACTACCTGGGCTCAGATCTTTACTCTGCATCATTCCAGTGTTATTTACCCAGGTTACTCACTGCTCTCATTGCAGTAGCCTATGCAACCATTGTGGAGATTCATCATGGGCTGGTATAGAGAATGCTTAGAACAGAGCTGGCTACACAAATGTTAAAACTGTTTTTGAGATTTGCCATGAGCAGTGGTGGTGTTCACACCTACCACATAAGGTAATTTTGTAGATAAGGAAGCACAGAGATAGTCATACCATTGGTCAGAGGTGAAGCCAGGATATGAGACAAGTCCTCACTCTTGAACCCAAGCACTTTCCCAACCAAGGCAGAAGGGTACTAGAGTCTTGTGGTCCTTCAACTCTCAGCTCATTGTCCTCCACCCAGACACACACTGTATGACTTTAGCCATGTCAACACCCTCTGAGTGTAGCTTCCCACCCTCAAGTCATGGCCCACTGCCCACCCCAACAACCTCAAAAGGCCTGGTCAGGAAGATGCTCTGCCCAGCACCTTGCCTATCTATCCTTACTGATGGTGCAGACCAGCACCGTCCTCTCAACTCACAGCTAGCAAGTTAAAAATATACCTAAATGATGTTTCCATTGACTTGCCCTGAGTTATTGCTGTGGCTGCTGCCAGCTCTGACTCCAGAGGCCTCAGAGGAGAACATGCTGCTCTGGATGAGCCAGACCAAATGCACATCCCACCTTGCAGCCCAGCAGAATGCCCTCACCTTTCTCACCTGTGAAATGGGCTAGCAGTGCCCCTCTCTGAAGCTCACTGGGTGGGCACATTTCCACAACAAAGCATCTGTAATTGGCACCTCCAATCCAAACAGTGGTCTGAGGGGCAAGGGCAGATTAAAAGAGTAATTCAGAAGAAGATAAAGGACTTTAGAATTGTGCCAAGTCCTCCATGCTCTGGAGTAGGGGGTTCTCAGCTGAAGAGACATGAAGAGTGGTTGGAACATTTATCAGAAGTAGAAATCAAAGCCAGAATATCCTTGGAAATTTTGGAGAGGAAGCTGCTGCACTTTCCACAGTGCTCAGGGTGGGGCTGAAGGTCTTGAGAGTGGTGAGTTCAGCACACTGGTTCACTCATGGGGTGAGTTCTTTCCAACTCCCCTCCTGGGGAAAGGATCATAAGTGTCTAAGGTCACATAGGCCTCATTTAATACCTCTTTTCCACCCCACCCTCTCACACGCACACCTGGGTCCTCATCTATTTAGAGGTGCTGCCCCTGGCAGACCCCTTGGTTATCCTCTCAACAGCTGTCTCCCTTCTCCCCAGATAACCAAAGCCATACCTAATTTAGCTATAGGCAAAGTGCCCAGCCTCTAGAGCTATGCTGTACATTACAATAGCCTCTAACCACACATAGATATTTAAATTTAAATTAATTAATATTAAATTTAATAAAAATTCAGTTCCTTGGTCTCACTAACTATATACAGTTCAAGTACCAATAGCCACATGTGGCTAATGGATACCATATCAGACAGCACAGATCTAGACATTGCCATCATCATAGAAAATTCTTTTAGACAGCTCAGCTTTAGAGGGTGAATCCTGGTCTAAACCAGTCATGGAATTCCATTTCCCATTGCCATTCCCCATTGGTCTGTTGTAGTGTGACTTCTTCTGAACACTGAGACATAAGGGAAGACTGGGAAAGATGATCCTCCTGGTGTAAGGAGATAAAAATGGGAGGAATACACTTTACACACTGGCTACCTCCCCCTCCCTTGCCTCCAGCACTTAAAGGTGGTAGTGAAAAGATATGATGGCAGGAGCTGAGGAAGCCATCTTGCAGCCATAAGGCAATATGCCTAAGAACAAAAGCCAACATACTGAAGGGGACAAAACGGAAGGATGGAAGGAGCCTGGAGATCCATTGAGGTGTGGAACTAGCTGCCTCTGAGCTTTTCTTTATATAAACTATTTCGATGTCTTTATTATTCAAACCCCTGTAGTTGGAGATTTCTGTTCTCTCTGCAGCTGAATGCTTTCTAAGTGATACCTGCATTCAGCTTTCAGGGATCTGAGTAAGGTGCTCCCTCTAAGGGAAATGTCTCTATTCACATTTCTTTTGAAATTCCATCCATGTTTTAGGGCCCAGATCAAGGACCACCTTCCCTTAGAAGCCTTCTCTTAACTCTGCCTCCCCTCTCACCCTCCTTCACTCCTCGCCCAAAGCTAAAAGTGACCACTCCCTCCTGTAATCTCAGATTGGTCCCTGCCCTCCAGCACTTGGCACCAGTAACTGGCAGAGTGAGGGCTGGATCTATATCCATTTTCATGGAGCTGTACTCCTGAGCCTTAGAAAAGCATCCGGCAAGTAGCAGGTACTCAACTAATATTTGGTGAATAAAAGCATAGATACTTTATTTTAGCATCCCACCATGCCCTACACATGTGTAAGTTTACACTAAAGTTTATGAAATGAAGGAGTAAATTTCTCACAGTTCTCAGAAGCAGAGAAACGCCAAGTAGGCTGCCTACCCCTACCTCACACCATATACCCAAAGACATTCTAGTAAATCAAAGAGTCAAATGCAGAAGCAAAAAGTCGATATTTTTATTTATTTATTTTTAATTCTATGTGGAGTCCATAGATGGATAAATGAATAAACAAAATATGGTATATACATACAACGGAATATTTATTCAGCCTTAAAAGAAAGGAAATTCTGACACATGCTACAACATGGATGAAACTTGAAAACATTATGCTAAGTGAAATAAACCATTCACAAAAATACAAATATTATGCCGTTACATTTAAATGAGGCACCTAGAGTAGTCATTGTCTGTGTGCAGCTTCTCTTTGTCCGGAGCCTTCTGAACTAAGAGTTAGTTATCTTCCCCTTTTCATACATACCCAATAAACAAGGGTGGAACAGAGTTAAGATGACCACAATAAGGATTCCCATTTGGAACCTATCAATACATTCTAAAATTCATCTAGAATTTCAAATTTAAAAATATCTAGAATTTCAAAATTCATAGCACTCTTGAGAACCCACCAGGTACACTTTGTGCAGCCCCCACCTTGAGAATGAGAAATTTCTCAGATTAGACCCTGAGTCCTCTATCTGGGAGAAACTTCCAGTCCAGCGTCCTCCATGGCCCCTCACCCTGCCTTTTGAGGGTGTTCTTTTTCTCCCCTATTTCATTTTCCTTCTAGACCGTATCTCAAGTAAGCTATCTTACTTTCTCAGCCCATTTCCTGTCTCCTAGAAGGGGTGAAGGCATGAATGTCATTTCATCCCTTTTGAAGTCTCAAATAATCAAAGGATTTTGTAGGCTGGGCGTGGATTTCATTAAAATCATATTCCCTTTAAAAACCTAGCAGGCATCTAATCTATTTGCCTCAGGTCTGTTCTATGTGCTAGCTGCTACACCCAAACATTTTTACAGGAGGTAAATGCCTTTGCTTTATCACCTATGGGCCTCTTTCTCTCAATTTAATGATTGAAGCTATCTGAAATAGGTGGGAAGGCCACACCATTAACCTAATATTTACCCTCAGGCACCTTAATCCTGTGATGTTGCAGGGTTTCTGGCCCAAAGCTTATTAAATATCATCTCAGACTGTTAGGAATCAAGAAGCAGCTGAGAACAAACTGGTCATTGCTAGATGGGGGGGATTTGGGAGGCTGGGTGAAAACGGTAAAGGGATTAAGAAGTACAAATTGTTAGTTACAAAATAGTCACAGGGATCTGTAGCACAACATAGGGAATACAGTCAATAAAATTGTAATGTATAGTGCCAGGTGGGTACTAGAATAATTGAGGGATCACTTCATAAATTATATAAATATCTAATCATTGTGCTGTACACCTGAAACTAAACTAAACTAAAATAGAAGCAGCTGAGCGTTTCAGCCCTGCTCCGTCCTGAACTTCTGACTTATTCCAACCCCTTTCCATTATTTAGAGCTGATTTCTTTCTTGTAATCCGTCCCAAATGCAGCCAACAGGAGTGAAGGAACATTACCAGCATCTTCTTTTCTAGCCTCCTCCCCTAAAATGATAAATTCAGGAGTCACTTGGTATGTCATCCTAATTGTCATAGGAGACAGGTTTGCAAAATGGTTTGCCACTGCATTACATGGATCTCTGTCTTTCTAGTCTCTAATATCAGTGTCTTTGCCACATGTCCCTATACTGCTAAGCCAATTCCACTGATTTCAGGGGTGTGCAATGGCAGCATTACTCTTTCATATCCATTTCTGTATGAGTCAGAATAAGACAGGCTGTGTTAATAAGCCCCCCAAATTCAATGACTTATACCATCCTAGAAGTTTACTGTTTGCTCACATTTGGTCTGATATGGACTGATGGGGGGTCTAGGACTCAAGGGTCCGTCTCATATGCAGCTATGTCATCCAAGATGACCACAGCCTTGAAATAAAGAGGTGGAAGAAGCACACTAGGTCTTAGCTGCTTGAGCCTGGAAGTGACATGCATTGTGGAAACTGGAAGGACTTAATTCACACTCCCAGGTATGGGCGATCACAAGGGGCCTATGGAAAGGTTTTGTTAGATAGTTAGTCAGGCATGAGTGACAGGAGAGAAGGCCTAGCTCTGTAACTGTAGAAACTTCCTTTGAAGACCTTCCTTAAGGACCTCCCAGAAACACCTCCCTTTTAGGGTTATAAATTGTCCCAAATCCTAGAGCACTAAGGCCATAAAAGCTGCTGGCTAAACCAGCCACAAATATATGCACAGAAAATATTACCCTAACCTACCCTTCTACAACCTCAGCCTCATTATAGCATCATTATAATATCATGACTATGACTGGAAGTTCATCAATCTAGTAACAGACTGAATTCTAGGTAAGCACGTGCATAGTAGGCAAAGTGTTATCTAGCAGCCAGCTGCCAGTCAAGGTACCTCACTCACAGATCATCTGGGACCTCCCATCACAGCCCAAATATAAACAGACCTTCCCACTTCTGTGTTGTTACAGCTCTCTTTGCTGAAAAACTGCTCCTCCCTTAGGACATACTCTGTCTTATCGCTTCACTTTCCAAAATTCACAGGGCTGCAGCCTTCCTTAGCATGGCCCCTCTCCTTCAAAAAAAATACTTTCAATAAATCTTACTTTTTCTAAATCTTGCTGACCTGTAATTCTTTGCTATGCTACATCAGCAGGGAAGAACCGAGAGACAATGCACTACTGTCCTCCCCCATGTTGCTGGGGCGACACCAGATTTCATATCACCCCAGCAGGAACAATTTGAAGGGGCAAGAGTAATGCAGGCCCTGTAAACTTTCAATACTAATAACAAACGAAAGCTCTCTTCAATGGCAGGGCCCCAAACTGAGAAGGATTTGCTGAGAGTAGAATCCAAATTGGGCAGAACAGACAATGGTGACCAAAAAATAAAAATGAAAGAGAAAAGAGAAGGGAGGAGAGGAGGGGAGGGGAGGGAAGGGGAGAAGAGAAGAGAAGAGATAAGAAAAAGAGAAGAGAAGTAGAGAAAGAGGGAGGGAGGGAGGGAGGTAGGGAGGGAGTTAGGGAGGAAGAAAGGAAGGGAAGGAGGCAGGGAGAAAGGGAGAGAAGGTTTAGGTGAAAGAGAAAAGGTAATACCTTTTGTGTAACATTTCGTAAAACAACAGAAGAGGGAAAGCTAGAGTCATGCAGCATAAAAAGCGATTCTGATCCACCCTTCCTCTTGAAAGTTCAGAAAATTCATTTCATGTAAAAAAAAAGTAAGCATCAGAAAAGGATTGTAGTCAAAATCCCATACAAAGTTGTCATAAGAAAAATGAGAATAATGAGCCATGTCCCTATAGATAATGAAGGCATTACAGAAATATATGCCCACAGAACACATGCTTCAAAACATAAAAACTGTATCCTAATATTTAAAAATGAGTCAACAAAAATTAAGAAAGTAACAAAAGATACAAAAGATACAAATCATAATGAGAAGCCCTCAGAGAAGATGTGCTAGAACTAAGGAAAGAACTAGGAATAAAAGAAAAACTCATTAAAGAATAAAAACTAAACTAAAAGGAACACAAGAGCAAATAAACGCAGCAGATAATGCCTAAGAGAATTAGAAGATAAAATGGTAGGAAATTCTTAAGCAAACAAAAAAATGGAAGATATAAATAGAATTCAAGAGAAAGTAACTATGTTGAGAGTAAGGAAAAAGATCTAACATATGTATAACAAAAGTCACGGAAGGAAGAAACCAAAGCTAGAGAATCAATCAAAAGCAAAACACTGTAATAAAAAATAAAAAATAAAAAATAAATAAAAAAACCTTTCCTGAAATAAATAACTTGAAACAACACTGGGTTCTTGGAAAAATTGACCCAGAATATTCAACACAGAGACATATTCTATGACATATTCTACAGATGCCTTTGGGAATACAGGCAAAAAAAAAAAAAAAAAGATGAAGTCACTAATTAGGAAAATCAGATTGGTATTAGACTTACCTGCATCAACACTTCCTTCCAGAAGTAACAGAAGGCATATTTACAATATTAAAGGAGAACAGTATGAGCCAAGAATGATATATCTAGCTAAACTGACTTTCAAATATAAAGGTCATGAATAAACTGTTATACAACTCAGCTTCGAAGGCCCTGAGCATCACTTCTGCCACACTCCACTTGTGGCTGAAGTAGTCATAAGTCCTCAGAGTCAAGGGTAGGGACATAGATCACACCTCTCAATGAAAGTCCAAGAATTGTGGCCATGTTTTACAACTGCCACCAAGGTTACATGAAGGGGAGAGACCCTCAGTAAGGGTAATTATTGCAATCAATTGAAACACATTAAATTTCTTTCAATCCATGAATTCATAATTATTTTTAATTCCCACTTGATCACCACTGGAGAATCAATTTAATTTACAAAACTGTTAGAGCAACCAAGGCAAGTATATATCTATCCTGCCTTTCCTTTACAAACCATACCATCAAGTAACTAAAGAGTAGGGGAGAGGGAGTGTCTCTCCATAGAAACATTTCAGCAAATAAATGGGGCAAGAACGACAGATTTAGGATATCACCAGTTTGCAACTACTAATAAATTAGAATTCTGGTACTGAGCATCAGCAGCTACTAACACCACAGATATGGTAGAACACTGTGCCTCTCTCTAGAGGAACACAGGACTCTCTACCAAGTATTCTTGTCAAAAAAAAAAAAATTCCAACATTAAATCAAGTTTCTAGACGCAGGTCCCAATTTACAGGAAATACAGAAACTGTGGAAAACTCTACAGGTCTAACAACCCAATTTCTTTATAACAAATAAATTACAAGGAAGAAAACATGAAAGGGCAAACTTGAGATGAAAGATATTTGGGAGATACTTCAGCCAATGTGATGTCAGGACTTTATTCAGATCCTAAATGATGAAAACTATTTTTGTTCATTCTGACATCTCTGAGACAATTCTAAATTTGAACAGATACTGGATATTTGCTAATATTAAGGAATTATTGTTACATATGAAATATTAAATAATGGTATTGTCAAGAAAAAAGAGAAAGGACACCAGTTAACAAAATCAGAGATGAAAGAGGGGAAATTACAACAGACACCACAGAAATACAAAGGATCATACAAGAATACTACGAAAAACTATATAACACCAAATTTAATAACCTAGAAGAAAAGGACCAGTACTTAGAAAAATACAACCTTTCTTGACTGAATCAAGAAGAATTGGAAAATCTAAATACTGATCAGCATTATGGAAATTGAAACAATCATTAAAAACCTACAAAAAAGTAAAGTCCAGGACCAGATGGCTTCACTATTAAATGCTACCAAACATTCAAAGATATAATACCTGTTCTCCTCGAACTCTTCCAAAAAATCAAAGAGAAGGCAATACTTCCCAACTCATTTTATGAGGCCAATATCACTCTGATACCAAAACCTGGTAAAGATAATACACACACACACACACACAAAACTACAGACCAATATCTCTCATGAACACAGATGCAAAAATCCTAAATAAGATACTAGCAAACTGAATACAGCAACATATTAAAAAGATTATATACCACGATCAAGTGGGCTTCATCCCAGGGGCACAGGGATGGTTCAACATATGCAAATTGATTAATGTGATACACCATATAAACAAATTAAAAAATAAGAATTATATGATCATATCAATAGATGCATAAAAAGCCTTTGACAAGATACAACCTGCTGGCTTATTTATGATCAAAACAGTTAACAAAATTGGTATAGAAAGAAAGTAACTTAACATTATAAAGGCCATCTTTATACTTAATGGAGAAAAACTAAAAATCTTTCCTCTAAGATCAGGAACAAGACAAGGCTGTCCACTATCACCACTGTTAATCAATATAACATTGGAGGTCCTAGCAAGTGCAATCAGGCAAGAGAAAGATATAAAAGGTATCCAAATAGGAAATGAAGAAGTCAAACTGTCACTATTTGCGGATGACATAATTCTCTATATAGAAAACCCTAAAGATTCCACAAAAACACTACTAGAAACAATAAGCAAATACAGAAAAATTTCTGGATACAAAATTAATATTCAAAAATCCATAGCATTCCTGTACTCTAACAATGAATTGTTAGAGTGGAAAAAATAATTCATTTTGCAATTGGAACAAAAAGAATAAAATACCTAGGAATAAATTTAACAAAACATGTGAAGGACCTATATGATGAAAACTATAAGACCCTGTTAAAAGAAATTGGAGAAGATACAAAGAAATGAAAAGATATTCTGTGTTCTTGGATTGGAAGAGCCAACATAGTTAAAATAACCTTATTACCTAGATTTTTAACATGCTGGCACCATGTGGCCATCATTGTTGCTACAGTCTACTGCCCCTCAAACTGTTACAGGCGAGAGTAAAATAATCATCTGTCTGGTTTAAACAATCATCAGTTTGGTTTTCTGTTGTTTTTAATAAGCAGCCAAACCTAGATCCTAATCAATAAACTCATTCTATTAAAATGTACCCATGATGCCTAGGGCCAGTAGGTTGCCTTATGCCAGGCTCTCCCAGAAGCAGAGCCTGAGGCAAGTATCAAGATGTAAGTGCATCTTAAAGGAAGTTTTGACAGAAACCAGTAAGGAAACAAGGGAAACAGGAGAGAGTAGGAAAAGCCAAGAAAGCATGCATTTTAGTCCTGGCCAAGGCTTGATCCCAGGGAGCTCTACTGTGTAGATTACACCTCTAATTTTTTACTGCCTTAAGGCAAAGAGCTGGGCTTTCCTGCTGTAGTAGATTGGCTGGTGGTGCCCAAGAAAGTGGATGTCAACTCTCAGGCACTCCAACTCTGCTGTATGGAGTGAAGCAGACCCAAGGGTGGTTCTCTGAAACAGGTCTAAGATGTGAGCTGCCAGCCAAGAACACAGAGGAAAGGTATGCGGTTCCCATAAGGAGAACTTTGGACACCAAACCCAGGTAGTGGGGGGCAGGGGCTTCCAGGCCCATTGTGATCCCCACCCTTTCAATCTCCCCTACCAGCCTCAGCTGCCCTCCTCATACTGTGGCCCCAGAGGAGGTGAACAGTGACAGCCCCAAAGACACCTCCCCAGGGACCCTAAGCCATGAGTGCTGTCAGATGCTGTGAGAATTGTGAGAATCATGTTGCTGAGTAAACAATGCTGGTGTTGCCTTAAGAAGGCAACAGTTTTCATTACATGGGGCTGAGAATGTAGAGAATCAAAGAAGTGCAGTGACTTGCCCAAGGTCACACAGATAAAGTGGAGGGCCTGAGGTGGGTGGGCAAAGGGAGAAACAATGTTACAGAAAAGCCTAAAACTGTGAGAGAAACTGGGGAAAGTAGACCCCAGGCTCTGTGGGGAGCCAGTACAGCTTATGAGGGCAGGGTGGCCCCAGTGAGGCAGGGTGAATTCCTGTAACAATTCCAGGGGTCATGTGCTGAGCACTTCCATGGACTAAAAGTTTGACCTCCATTAGCTACTGCACTCGTCACCATAATTCTCAGAGGTGCCATCTTCTTAGGTTCTCCCTGCAACAGATACTGAGAGAAGGATTTGAATGCAAGGACATTCTGGTGGGAAAAATCCACAGAGAAGTGAGACTGAGGTGGGAAGAAGCCAATAATGGTATATTCTCAACACAGTTCCCCCTAGGGGTGCCTGGAGCTCCATCCAGCTAGAGAAGCTGGGAGACAAAGCTGTGCTAGCCCAGAGAAAGGTCGTGGATACAACTGCAGTGACTGGAGCAGAAGCAGGCACGGCAGCACCCACTACAAGTAGGTTCTTTTATTCTCCCATACAGAGGTGAGGGGCTGCCCATCGCCATGTAGCTGGAAGGCATGGCCATGAAGGCCTATTCAACCCTGGGCACAAGATCTTTCCACCCTTGCAGTTGTTTCTCCTTTTTAGTTCTGAAAATAGCATTTGCCAAAGTTTTAGGAACTGTGTACATTCTTTATTTCAATAGCTTCAAGATTTGAATGACACAGAGCTTTTAATTTAAACATTGGCATTTTATTTACTCAGCTTGATTAACCCACCCTGGGGGGTAGAAGATCACTGTCTCACTGTCTTCAAATACCTGAGAAGGAAGAGCAGCCAAGTGGCCATACCCCACTGCGGATGGAACAGCCCTGGGGACTGCACACCCCCTCACTCACCAACCCTTAGAGCCAGGCTACCTGGGCTCAGATCTCAGGTCTGCCCTCACCAGCTGTACGATGTGGACAAATTGCTTAGCATCTTTGTGCCTGGTTTTCATCATTTGTAAAATGGAAAAGGCAACAGAACCCTCCTACTAGGACTCTTGTGAAAATTCAATACAATAACCTGTGCAAAGTGCACAGAACTATGCCTGGTACTTAATAAATGCTGGCTCAACCTCTGCCTCAGGGGAGCAGTGTGGTACAGGAAGCAGATTTGGACATAAACATGACCACCCAGTGTGATTAAGGCTGCAGAGAGAGAATAAAGGGGCTGTAGGAACCCTGAGAAAGGGGTAACTAATACAGAAACTTCACAAAGAGCCAGCAGAAGTGAGTTTTGAGGGATAAGCAGTTTACAGGTGGAACAGGGGAGGTGTCATGAATATGTGTTTTGAGGTGGGGTGGCTATACAATATCCAAACGCCTTCTTATTTGGGAGGGAACCTTCTATGTAGACTCTCAGGTAGACAGTATCATATTTTGTACTGCAGAAGCAAAAGGAACCAGACTTTGGTTTGGTCTATAGGCTACTCTTGCCTGGGACTCTGAAACTTAATATCTGGGTCAAGGGTCACAGTAGAGTACTGACCAGATTGGCTTAGATGCTCAGGCCCCTCTAGCCTCCACAGCCCCTGAAAATTCTCCTGTTCATTCTGTAAGCCCTGAGATTGAATCAAGAAATCCCCCCTTTACCTAGGGTGGACAGAGTCACTTCTGTTGCTTGCAACCAAGCATTCTGGAGTGAATTCCTGGCAAAAGACCAGAATGAGCAAGAGATTGTAAATAACAATATAAACTGAACCACTTCAAAATGGAGACAGAGCTGCCATGCCAGAGGAATTGCCCTGCATGTCTTAATGCCACAAGTCTTGGAAGGTTAAAAACAGGGCAAAATAACTTTTGGACATAGCCTAAGCAACCATGTTTCCCAAAGAACTGTTTGCAAAGATAACAAGAAAGCAGTTATAATAACTACTGGACTGATGACCAGAAGACTGAAAATTAAAAACACTGAAACACTGTTTAGAATTAATATCACTGGGTTATCTTATCTGCACCAATAGAAATACCTTATTTCAACTGATAATTATTTCCCTTCTCTTTCTCATAAATACCATTTCCTTTTTCTCATAATCAATATACTGTTTGGGTTTCTGCCTGAATCAGTGCTTCCTGAATAGCTATTTTTTATTGATCTCAAATAAATGTTGTTGCCTCTCCCTTTGAAATGTTCTTTTCTTTTTAAGTTAACAAGATGGAAGGGAGATACTGCTCTAGTGATCCTGGCCCTAATCCCCACCCACCCAACTCCTTCCCCAAGCTTTTCTCACTGAGACTCACTGAGATCAATCAAGCAGGTAGGCTGGATGGTAGGGCAGGAGGAGGTGGCTCTCACTCAGTTTCATAATTAACAATTTTGACCCCTGGAAGAATTAGTGACTTGCTGAAGTTCATCCATAGTCAGAGGGGACCAAGTGGGCTTCAATGGAGGATTGGATACCTGGCCAGGATCTGCTCTTGCTCCAGTCAGGGGCCCTGGGACCTCAAGATAGGCAGGTCTGTCCCCACTTGTCACAGCAGCCTGTGAAATCTTACAATCCCAGAACAGACACTGAGACCAAGGTTTAAAAATCAAGCCCATCTTGGCCACAGATGTGCGTCCTAGGGAGACCACAGGGAATGATGTTTTTGTTTAAAGCCAACTATGAGAAGGAGAATGAATTTGGAGACTGAGGAACACAGTGCCTAGTGCTCATCATTCATTCTCTGGTACTGAGTGGGTCCAAGGGTAGAAAACAGGAACAGGTTCATTAACTGAGCACCAACAGTGTGCCAGGTTTATGATGGGCCTTTGTGCCCTCCAGAGTCTTTTGGAAACCACCTGTAGTCCTGCAAAATCAGTGTTAGTGCCCCCAATTTGCAGACAAAAAAACTAAGTCTCAGAGAGGTGTTGTGACATCTTCAAGGGGTGACAAAGTCAAATCAAATCTGTCTGACCCAAGACCTTGGGATGAGGGGTAGATAAATCTTCACGCAGGTCAGAGCATGGAGCAGGGCTTTGAAGCAGAAAGGCAGCCTGGCAGAGACAAGGACATTTCTGAAAGGTGATGCTGTTGTTGTTATCATTGTTCCTAATGTAAATAAGATCACATCTCTTCCCTCCTTTAAGCCCTCCAATGACTTCTCTTGCGCCTTGAAAATAAAGTCTAGAGTCTTTGCCATGGACTGCAGGGCCTTGTGTGATCTGCGCCTCAACTCCTAATTCTCTTCAGTGGTTCCAAATCCCCTCCTGCCTTAGGGCCTTTGCACAGGCTAATCCTGGCATGCTCTCTTCACTCCTCATCCACTTAATTTTTGCTCTTCCTGCTGCTGCCCTCCCCACTACATGGAGTCTTCTGAAGCTGTGGGCTGTCTCCCATAACTAGCTCCAAGTAAAGATCTCACTCTCATGTGCCCCCTTTCTTTCAAGGCATGAATGCAGGTTATAATTTTCTGCACCATTATGTTCAAGGGAGGGAAAAGTTGCTTCTTGGGGGGTGAAAAAAGTTAGATAGTACAATTATTTGTGGCACTGCACAACAAAATCTTATTCCTTAGTATTGTATCTCTCGTTGAGAAGAAATTAAATTTAAATAATTGTAATTAAGTTTAATTAATTTAAATAATTTAATTAACTCATTCATTTAATCAGACGTTTCTCCTTAGGGAATGATAATGAAAAAAGTAGGAAGCACTTCTTAAAGCATCTGTGAGTTTGCTTCTGTTGTGTCTGATGTCCTCACATCTGCCAGGGCAGGCCCAGGTCTATCGGTCCTGCTGTAGCTCCACCTACCATGTGCCAAGCCCTGCAGAGAACAATCCAGACAAGGTTCTGCTGTAGAGAATCCATGCTGGGTCTCCTTTCCCTGGATCCCGAGGCATTGGGGAACCATGGTAGGTTTGGGATCCGGAAAGGAAAGAATTTCCTGGGCTGCTGCATTTTCAACCAGAGATCACAGCTGCTGCTGCCTCCCAAGCCTCGTCATCCAAGATCCATGACAAGGCAGGCCCAGGACAGGAATAGAGCAGCCCACAGCTTCTGCAAGCCTGAAGGGGGTGGATGCAACTAAACTGGGCTTAGCAGGTAGCTCACTCAAGGTGGTCAGAGTCTGGTCTGGGGGTGGAGAGTGGGGCAGGAGTCCTGGGTTTCTGGGCTCACCAGGCTCTCCCTCACTGTCTGGGGGGCCTTGGTCAGGGCTGGACCCTGGTGGAGGATTTGCAACTTCCCGGAGAACCTGACTGCCCTAGGCATGAGGATAAACAAGCTATGATAAACATAGCACAGCTGATGTATATGTTGACCCACCCACCTGGTTCCCAAAAGGATTCACAACGGCTTTCATAAGAGGCAAAGAAATGAGTATTTAGAGCAAGCCAGAGTTTATACATCAGGCCCTCACGTCACAGGCCTCAGGGAGTAGAACCAAGACAAGAAGAATCTCTGATCTCTCCAGGAATCACCTCTCAAAGGGAATGAGCTCCCCACCAGGGGAGGAGCGCAAGCAGAGGCTGCAGCCCCTGGTGGAGGTGTGGCTGGGAAGGGGTCCATGCATCAGACAAGGCTTAGCTAGATACTGTTAAGACTTTTCTAAGAGAAGAGATGACACCAGCCCTGCTTGCTCCATCATCACCCCTGCCCACAAAGCAGCCAAGGATACAGCCAAGGATAAAGCTGATGGTGGAAGCCACTTGCTGGCCCCTTTCTCCTTCCCTGGGCCAGAGTTACCAGATGGGCTTAAAAAATGGAGCAGGGAAATACCCTTTATCTTAGTTCCTGGGATTGCTATGTTGAAGTCTGCAAATCCAAAGAAAGCCCTGCCCTCAGACATAGAGCAAGGCTACCTGATGTCTGGGGAACCCCGACCACATGGTCATTCAGTTCCAAGCTTTGGCACTGCTTGCTATGTGGCCTTGAGCTGGTTGCTTCCTTGCTTCCCTTCTCTGAACACACAGTCCCTAGTCAGTAAAATGAGGGGTTTGCCTTGCTCCTGGAGAGCCATCCCAGGACTGATGTCCACAGTAAATAGAACCACAGCCCCTACTCCCTCCCCAGCCCAAACCTTGGCACAGTTGGCAGGCCCAGTTCCCTGGGCCCCACTGCTCTAGTTCTAGACTTGTCCTTGGGGGCTGGAGGACACCTTCCCTGTGCTTGCTATTTCCTCTGTCATGCACCCCTTCGTGCCAGGCTCTGAACAAGACGGACTCATCCTAGACCTAGAAGAGCTCCCAGTCTATCTAGCAAGGGTGGTGGTCAGTGAACAAGAATGTACATAAATTGCTAACCTAAAAATGAAAGGGCCTTTCAAAGTAAGAGGCAACAAGCCTTTATTGAGATCAGTAAAAATATAGCTATTGAGGAAGCACTGATTCAGGCAGAAGCCCAAATAATGTTCTGATTAGACAAAAAAAGGCAGTGAGTCTTTATGAGAAAGGGAAAGGGAATGATTACATCAATAGAAGAAAGGCATTTCTATTAGAGCAGATAATATGGTGATGTTAATTCTAAACAGTGTTTTTAATTTTCAGTTCGATAGTCATCATAACTGCTTTCTTGTTATCTTTGCAAACAGTTCTTTGGGAAACAGGTTGCTTAAGCCCAGTCCAAAGTTATTTTGCCCTCTTTTTAACCTTCCAAAGCTTGAGGCCTAAGACATGCAGAGCAGGTCCTCTGGCATGGCAGCTCTGCCTCCACTTTAAAGTGACTCCATTTTAAAGTGGCTCCATTAGTATTATTGTTTACAAAATAAATATGAAAAAAATATGGCAGGGTGAGGGAATAAATTGATGGGATGTTCAGAGAGGTCTCCATGAGGCATCTGATCATAGATATCTGAGCCAGCCAGCAGGACATCTTGGGAGAGAGCATTCTGGGCAGAGAGGACAGCTAGTACAAAAGCCCTGAGGAAGATCTGGGCTTGATGTGTTTGAGTACAAAAAGGCTGAAGCTCAGGGAACAAGTGGGAGAGTGGTGGGAGGGGCGGTCCGGGTGGACCAACTGGTGTGGGCATTGTGGACTATTGGGAGGCTTGGACTGGGGGAGGTGGGAGCCGCAGCACAATTCTGAGGGGAGGAGAGATTGAGATATTTAATAAGGAGGTTGCCTTCTGTGGCCTCTAGAAGGGAACTCCCCAAATCCTCCCTCAGGAGCCACCTCCCCACTCTAGGCCAGGCCTGAATGTTGCATTTTTTATGCTGCCTGATGAGGAGGCTCCTGAAACTGTAACTGAATCAGAAGGTCCACATGTCTCTTACCTCTGTATGTCCAGAAAGACTCCTTAGCTCTGGGTCCGGGACATGGGTGCCCAGCCCCTGCTGCCTGGAGGGTGATAAAGGCATCTGGCCTCCACAAAGGGCCCAGTCCAGCCCCTGTGCCTGTGATTTCTACCTCACAGTTTGGGGACAGGGAAGTGGACCCTGCCACTTGGGCAAGATGCATGGTAGGGAGACTTCACTGAAGTCATCACTGAAGTCATGAGTTGTATAAACTATCAAGAATCTGTGGATGTCAGAATTCTTGCCCTGTCACCCTACATCAACCCAGAGCTCCCACCAAGGCCTATGCATGAAGGTGCGCGGTGGTGGGGTGGGGAACCTGCACACAGGCAGATCAGTGGACTTATAATACAAAGGCACAGAACTGAGCCGAGCGGATCAGAGCCTCCATACAGGCCCCTGGTCTTCCAGGAGACCCTGTTCCCCTCTAAAATGGAGGAAGAGTGGAGGTGGACAGGGGAAAGAGTTGGTAGACAGGGCCCTCAAAGGCCAAGCCTGGCAGAGCTCCGGGAGAGGGGGTCGAAGTCAGAGTTCTGACGCCTCCTGGTGACTGCAGGAGGAGCGACAGAGGCTGTGCCCCTAGGACACAGCTCTGGCCTGCCCAAAGCAGGGGTGGGGGAGGGATGCGTGCATGCACACGCTCACATGTAGGCCAATCCACGCAGGCACACAAATCCATGTGTGCACCCACACATAGGATCTCAAGATTCATTCACTCTTTCATGCTTTGTATATTCATTGATTAGTGCTTTCATTCACCAAAGGTTGACTGAGCTGTTCACTAGGTGTCAGCACTGGAGACACAACAGAGGCAGGTCAAATCTGCCCAGATAAAGCAGATAAAGATTGGCTACACTGGCTGGACCAGGTGGGAGATGGCCTCCCTGAGAAAGTGACATAGGGTTCTAGGCAGAGGGCACAGGCAGTATAAAGGCCCTGAGGTGAGAACAAGCCTTCATCTTGGTGGGAGGGGCACAAAAACCTCTCTGAACTTGTTAAATGCTGTGTCAGGGAAGGGTCGACAGGCAGAAGGCTGTCTCAGACTGAGGACTATTTGGAGACAGGCTAAGAAAGGAACAGAGGAGTGGTGGACTGAGGTTGGGAGATAGATCCCAAAAGGATCTGTGCCTCCTTCTGGGAACATGCCCTAATATCGTGTGGAGGACTAGGGAGGGCCTGCTCTCAGACTTTGAGCTATGAGTGGGCTAATTCTTCTGTATTTAACCCTCCTAGCTTGTGATTGGTTTGGGAATGAGCATGTGACTCCTTCCCATCAAATAAGCCAGCCCTGGGACTTCAGCTCTGGACAACTTTGCTAAGCTGGTGGGAGCCATTGAGTTCTGACTTGTCCCCATGCGGAGAGTATGAAACTAATACAGAGCTAAGGTGGACACAAGTTTTACAGGATATTAACCATGCTCCTGGATTCAACTGTGCCTGAAGTGATACAGATCTGCTTACATGAGCAAATAAACTCCCTTCTGCTGAAATATGGAGGACGTTTCTGGCCCAGCCTAGGCCTCAAGGATCACAGAGCCAGACTGGACCCCAGCAAGGAGGCCTTCCTTGGGTTGCCCCCACACCCCTAAGAGCCCTCTCCAGGGGACCACTGCCTGTCCCCAAGACTGTTTCTCCATCTTACAAGCAATGTGGCTTTGGGCAAGTTACTTCAATTCTCTGGGCCTGTTCTCTCATCTGTAAACCAGGGTTAAGAGCATAATAACCTGAGATAATAACATAACACCTTCAATGAGGTGACAATATCAAGGCCCGACACCTGCTCATCACTCTGTGCATCTGGCAAAGTATTCTTCAATGACAGTGGGGCAAGTGGCCCTCCTAGTGGTTGGGCCTGTGTCTGCTGCTTTGTCCAGTGTCCAGCATAGGGCCTGGTGCCTCATCACAGTTCTCTGGGAGCTTTGGTATCCTCATAGATAAAAGTGCAGGACTCTGGCAGGCCAGCAAGCCCCTACTCCCCTGATCACACTGCCCTGGCCTTCTCCCAGGGGAAGGGGTCCTTCTAGAGGCCATAGACCTTCGACAAGGAGTAGGGCTCGCCGCTGTGACACAGTCTCACACAACCTTTTGACCTGCTTTTTTTTTTTTTTTTTTAAATCAAAACAGCATTCATGTAACTGCCCCAATTCACCAGGGATAGAACCCAGAACAGGTAGTCCTTCAAAAATTTTTTTCTTTTTTCTTTTCTAACACCAAAAGCAAATTCATAGCCCTGTCAAGCCAATCCCCAAGAATACCTTTCTAAGCAGAGACTTTGGGATCATCCTCCTAGACTCCAGCCTGAGTGGAGAGGGTGGGTCTCAGCCCGCTGGTCCCCTAGGGGGTGGCAGAAAAGTTACTGGCTCCAAACCATGCGAGAAAAACCAGCCAAACCCACAAGCAAAAGAAAAAAAAGACAAGTTTGTTTTTAAAAAGTGAAACAACACCCCTAGAGGTGGCAGGCAGAGGCTAGGTGTCCTTGGTGCCCCTTAGAGGCCATTTGCCAGGGCTGGGTGAAGGCCTCAAGTGGCTCTGGCTCCTCCCTCAGAGGGGGATCAGGAGGACTCATGTGGCTCATCCTCGTGTCCCCTCTACTGATGCTGGGAGAGATGTGTGACCACCCTTGAAGTGTGCAAAGTTCATTCAGTCGAAAGATACAAAAATATACAACTTGGTGGCATCCAAGGCTGGGTCAAGGCAGTGGCCTGTGCACAAGCACCGGATGCCTTCTGTGAGGGGCAGCAGCATCTGGCAGGGGCATCCAGGCCCCTCCAAGTCCAAGGCCTCAGGGCTGGAGACTTGGAACAGCAGGACAGAGGCACTGGTGGGGCCCACATGGGCCCAGCAGGGGGCCCCGACAGTCTGGTTCTTTGGCACTTGGGAGCAGCCCCCTCGATTCCTCTTGGAATGCCCAAAGCCAGGGTGGCAGTAGCTTATGGGTGTGGGCAAGCACTGCACCAGCACAGGGGGCTGTGGGGCACTAGAGGGCCAGAGTGGGGTCCGAGGCCCTGCCCACTATGAGTCCTCTCCCAGGATTTCCTTCACAAAAGCAGTGATGTCTGTCTTCTTGGTTTTGTGCAAGGTGAAGAAAGGATGCTCCTATTGGAGAACAGAAAATGTGAGGTAGAGATGGCCCCACCTCCCCAAACCAGCCCCAGCCCCTCCCTACTGCTCCTTCTGCCTGGCAAACTCCTACTCATCCTTTAGGACCTCCACCCCCAGGAAGCCCTCCTTGTTAGATACAACATTGAGGCTTCCTCCTTAGCCCTCCTGCAGCTATCCTCTGGCCACACAAAACTCACTTTTCCCCATACATGCCAGGCTTCTACCCATGATGGGCATTTGACTTGGAATGCTCTTTGCATCAGTGGGTAAATCCTTATTCATCCTTCCAGGCCCAATTCAAATGTCACCCAATCTGTGAAGCCTTCCCTTATGCCTTTAGATAAAATTATCCACCTGGCCTCCCTACCCTATCCCTCCCCCATCCCTCTGCACCATCTGTCACAGCACTGCCTGTGTACCCCTCCACAGGGCCTGGCATAGAGGAGAAAGCAGAGAGCCAGAGTAGGCATGAGCAAATGAATGACTGAGTACCTGAATGAATTAATGCAGAAGCAAGCCAGAGAGGCAACCCACCTCTGTGTTTGTGGAATCAGCCCTCTCCCTAGAGAGTTAGCCCAGTGCTGCTCTCACCCACACTCACCATCAGCTCCAGGTAGCTCATGCGCTCCGCGGGGTTCTTTCTTAGGCTAGGAGAGAAGAGGGCAGTCTGGGGCCAGACTGGCACAGAGGAAGCAAGTCCAGCCCCTCCAAGGTGGCCAAGCCAGCTGGGGTCACCCCTAACTGGGCAGCAAGAGGCTTGGGAAAGAAGGGGTGGGGCTGTTCTGGGGAACTCCTGAGGGCAGAGTGGAATCCGTGGGTGCAAAGACATGGACCAAGTTCTTTGCCTCTTGGGGTGTTAGTTCTTTGCCTCTTGGGGTGTTAGCCTTCTTGTCTCCATAGCAATCTAGGAAATTTCCAATGACTCTAATACTAAAATGATATGGAAATGCCACCATTAACAATGGTATACTTGCTATCCTTAATTAGGAGGGGAAATTCCTTATCACAGGTCCTGGGAGAAGGGCAGCCCCAATTAAAAGGGGTCAAGGTGATCAATGACTGTTTGCAAAGCTCATTTGTTTTCAGTCATTTTTATTTTCTAATTAAAGAAATAAAGGCTACAAATTTTCCTCTGAGTATCTCTTTACCCACAACACATAGATGTTGACGTTATGTTCTCACTGTCGTTCACGTCTGAATAGCTTGTAATTTTATTTTTCAAATCTCTTTCATAATCCAAGAGTGAGTCAGAAGAATTTACTTTGAATTTCAATGTAGTTTTTTCCTCTTTAGTTATGGACTTATTTTATTTACTTATGAGCAGAGAATGTAGCCTGTATGACTTTGCCTTTTTCCTTTTTCCCTGTTTCCTTTTTAACTTCAAACACAATTTTCATACAGCTCCCGCAGGCATTCTTTAATTTGGTACAAAGTTCTAAACATCAGTAAAAGCAAATTTTTTTATGCTATTAAATCTTCTACAAGCTTTCATTTTCCTTTTCAGTCTAACTGATCTGTCCACTTCTAAGACTGTATTAAAAATCTCCCCAAGGACCACAGTTTGTCATATTTTCCTTGTGCTCTATTTCTGCCTCACATATTCTGAGGCTACATTGTTTGGGGGCTTATTTGTTAAAGAAAAGGGAGGAACTGGGATCTGGCCAGGTCAGAGCTATAGACTCACCACTGTGCAGTGAAGTCCACAAACTCAGGGGAAAAACGGTCAGCTGGGAGCTGGGGGGACGGCTCCTCCACCACTTGCTTCAGTTGCTGGAACGGGGTCCCCCAGGACTCATAAGGAAACCGTAGAATGGCCATCTCGATCTGCAGTGGGGACAGAGGCACTGTGTCAGATGCATCCACACTCTGCACCCAGAAGGAGAGCATTTAAGAACCTGCCTGTCCTGGCCCAGCACTTGGAGCTGGACCGAGGCAGGCCAAGGCGGGTCAAGGGGCTAACGTGTGATATAGACCAAAGATGAAAGCTAGGGGGACACAGTATTAGCTGCTCTGACACGACCAACAGATCTTGCCCCGGGCTGTGACTGGTTTGATCATCCTTGGGTTTTCAAACAATATGAATTCAGAAGATTTTATATAAAAATAAAAAATTAAAAAAAAAAACAAAACAGGTTTTAGCTAATTTGGAAAAATCAGAAGCTGGCAGCCCTGGGCCACCTTCCTAAAAGGCAGCAGTTAGCAAAGGAACTTGGACAGGCAACGATGCCACTGCTTACAACAGGCCACTCCCCTCCCTAACGTCTCTATAATGTCTTAGCCTCTGTTGCCACTGATTTGGGCAGCTATTGTTACTACAGAGAAGGCAAATGAAAAATGAAATGATGCCCATATTCCTGTCTCTCCCCCAAGGCTGTAGAAGGAATGTTATGAGGCCCACATCTGATCAGCTACTTCACTCTACAACAGTCCACTCCAGGCCTCATCAGGAATTGATGTTTGCAGCCCCTCCTCCTCCATACCCCCCACCGTCCACCCACTGGCATCCTATAAGGCCCATCACTAATACTTCCTCCTCCAAGAAGCCTTCCCCTCTCTGCCCCATCACTGTTTCTCCCTGACTCCATGAACAGGTGGCTACCATGGCCTCATCGATCCTACTGGACCTGGACCTCTCTGCAAACAACATCAGAGCTACCAAGACGCTGCATCTAGCCCTGTGCCTCGCCTGCAGTTAACTGGAAGTCATTTATGGAAAAAAACTGGCTAGCTTATGACAAACTCTGAGTTCTAATTTTGACTGCTGAAAAGAAAAAAACAAATCAGGTCAGCTCAGGCCCTGCCTGAAACAGCACAGAAGCTTCTCACTGACAGCATAATGACCACAATAAACAGAAGATACCTCAGCTCAAACAAATGCTTCACGTTGGCAACTGGTACCTGATCAGTTCACTAATTATTGTGCTAACAAAGCTTTCCATTAGGCTAACGGCCCCTTTCTAGTCAAGACATGAACACACCACACAGATGGAGGATACACACAATACAATGGGCGTAGGTGTGATTCTATGTGTGTTTATTTTCACTGGATAAATTCAGAATGCTTTTTTCCTAGAATTTTCACTGATTCCAACAAGCAGAAGTGAGGACCCTGCGTGGACTGACAGAGAAGGACCCAGAGGACTACCAGACTTTATAATTAGGAAAGTGGAAACATGTCCAAACCCTTTACCTGGTAGTCCCTTTCCTGGTAACTTTTTTCTAAAGAGCTCAAAAAATGAAAAACCAAACAAAAACAGCCTCAGGCAGATAGATACATGGCGTGTTGTTATTTGTAATAGTAAATATTGAGAAGCACCCAAAAGTGCAGTGCTAGGGACCAGCCTGTCACAGGACAGTTGAGTATCCATGGTGACTGTGAAGTGTGCCCTGTGACATCCCAGACAAGGGTTCACATGATCAGCACTTGGTTGACACTCATTATGGCTGAGAGGCTTCCCAAACATTAGCCCGTGTTTATTCTGGTAAATGCTCTTTATGTTCCATAGCTACAGTCAAGTGCCCACAAAGAGCTACCCAGGGTGGGTTCAGCGAGAACGGTAGGGAGACCACCCAGAGGGGTGAGCCCAGCATGCATTGTTTCACCAGTCACTCCCCCAGTATGGCCAAGGACTTCAAATGGAAAGACAAAACCAGAAACAAGTGAAATTCCCCAAATTAAGAGACTGGCTGAGCACACAGTGGCAAATGCCTACAGGGGTTTATAACAATCCAGAGAAATGTGAATAAGGCTAAGTGAAAAAAAGCAAAATAAAACTACATATTTTTTTTTATAAAGAGACAAAACATTTAAAAGGAAATGTAAAATATTGGCAGTTGACAATGGAAAGAAAGGGCTGTTTGTCTGGAGTAGAACCACCATGGTGATCTTTTTTTCCCTTTTACTTTTCCTCTATATTTTTATATTGTTTCTATGACTTTGTAACTTCTGGGGGGCAACCAAGCCTGTACTTTGGCAGCTGGTCTCCCACATGGCCATCACACCTTCTCCTCCGTGGGTGTGCTTGCCAGTGTCCCCATCCAGAAGTGGAGTCTATTTCCTCTTGAACCTGGCTGGCCTGTGACTTGCTCTGACCCCCACAATGAGGCAGAGTGACATTGGGCCAGTCCCAGGAGTAGCACTTAATAGCACTTCCCTTGTGGAAGCCAGTTAGCAAGAAGGACTTCAACCACTCTCACTGCCATGCTGTAAGGATGCCCAGCGAACAGCCTGCCCTAAGGGAGGCCGTGTACAAGACCCCGTTTGTAAAGCCTTCTTGAAACTTCTGGCACAGCCCAGCCCTGACCCCAGCCAGAGCCAGGTAGAGTGGAAGGCCTGCCCAGCTAAGTCTAGCCTAGACTGCAGAAACATGAGAAATAATAAACAGTTATTGGTTTGAGTCACTAGGTTCTGGTTTATAACGTGGCATTTGGTAACTAAAATCTGCACTTGGCATGTTTCAAGTTCCACCAGCAATATTAGCAGGTCACTGAGATGTGGTGGTTCCCCAGTAATGATGATAGATGGGCAGAGGGAAGGGAGAGGGGGATAGAGGAGGGAGGGGAGCAGGGGTGGGTGTGAAGTGGTCATGAATGAGGTCTCTAACATCCAACCACCTGTGTGTAGCCTGTAAATATAGAAAGAACTTGGCCTTATTTTTTAACTGAGTGGTTGAACAACTTTTATCTGTAGGTATATTCATCTTTAGACTGTGAATATTCCTCTCTTCTTCAAAAAGAAAAAAGTTTAATTGGAAAATGATATGTCAGCAGTATTAAGGAAAACTGAAGGTATCACTCAGTTCTGCATCTCTGGCAAAATGATTCTGATCCTTTCTCAGTCACTGTGAACAAACACAGGTTATAAAGCTATAGTCATACAATAACAACAAGGATTACTATAATTGCAACATCAGTAAAATCTAAAACACCTCTGTTGACCCCTAACCTCCCCATGGATCTGGCCCCCAAGCTCACACTAGGCATGCCTCCAACTTGGGCCTCTGCCCCCAGGCTCTTGTGGGCCCCTCTCCCCCTCCCCCCTCCCACCCGGAGCCTTGTGTGGCTCTGCTCCCGCTGCCCCACAGTCACTCCCCCTACCTCACTTTACTCCTCTCCACACTCCTTTGCACCATATATTGCACTGACTGATTTTGATTATTGACTAAACCCCGTCCCCAACACCAGGAAACCAGAGGGACTGGGCTGGGAGGGTGCTGACACTACATAAACATCAAGGACAAATACACACCCTGTTAGTTCCAGTGGTTTGAATCGGAGGTGGAGAGCAACAACCACTCAGGCCAGTGAGTCAGCTGGACTGACTCATGCATGCTACAGCCACCATGATGGTAACGTTTTCCCACATACCCAGGTCTCATGCACAACTAACTCCTCCCCGGCAAGGGAATTAGCATCATAGTCTTTTCCTGTCCCTCCGGCCCATGCTTCACACATGAGCTTCCTATAAATAACTAAACCTTGACCCACACCTGAGCCTGGGCAGTTCTTGAAAAACAAGAGCCACATGAGTCCAGGCCGACCCCGTGACCTCAGATGCAGCCACTCCAGCTCAGCCAAGGGCTGGGTGTCTGTCCTTACCTAACCCAAGCCCCCACAGTCCTAAGACAGACCAACCCATCCCACCCTACCCCACCCAAGGAAATGCACCAGGACCCCACAGGCAACACACTTCTTGCTATAAAAAAAATTTTTAGGACTTTTACCATTTTACTTTTAAAATTATTTTTGTACCAGGACCTCTCTTAATTTGGGATTGACTGTAATTTCTCGACAAGCACCACAAGCTCTGGGGAAAATCTAACAGATGAGTAATCACACACTGTTGAGAACTTTCGTAAAGGGTACCCATCACCACTAGGGAAGGGCTTAATGTCACCTTTAGACATTTTATTCAATGCACTATAATTCCATATGGCGCATTTTCTTCTCAGATAGTGAAGCCAATACTTTTTTTCCAGGGCCTAAACTATTTGATGGGCCCTCCAAAAACTCACTGACTGGGCCCAGCCCCACCCCAGCTCCACCCAATCAGCCAGAGCTAGACCCAGCCCCAGCCAGGTGTTACCATGGTGATTCCGAGGCTCCAGACATCAGACTTGACGTTGTAGCCCTTCTGGTTCAGCTCCGGGTTGATTCTCTCAGGCTGAAAGAGGGGCCAGTGAGGCGTGAAAACCTACCCCATGGGGAGGGACCAGAATAGGGGGCACCCAAGTCCCCTCACGTCTTGCCTCCCCAACCTGAAACTGAGGCGATCAGTACTCATCCTGTCCCACTCTCCATGGGACAGATGAGAAAATTGAGGCCAGCAAGGGCTAGAGTCTCATGGTGAAGGCCCAAACTTTGCCTCAAAGGTACCTCCACCTGGGGATTGAGAGAAGCACCTTCAGGACACGAGGGGAGGGGTGAGATCTGCACAGATCCCACAAATCACCTACATGTGGGTGTCCATGAAACTTATCCAAATGGGCACTTCAAGGCACAGTTAATAACAGAGGTAAGAGGGACTGCTGGGCAGCAGGGCACCCCCTCTATGGCAGGGAATGCGGGGTCTAGGGGAGGCACCGTCCCTGATAGACAGAGGATGCAACCTGATGTTATCTCCCAGGCACATCCTCTCCTGACCCTCAACCATGGCCCAGGACTTGGGGTGGCAAGGGATCACTCACAGCCATATAGGGCTTGCAGCCAGCATCCATTGTCTTGGCTACAGAATCCACCAAGTAGCCGCTGATCCCAAAATCACACATCTTCACATGGCCCTCCTTGTTGATGAGGACATTAGATGGCTTCACATCTGCCAGGGACAGAACACACCTTTTCGGACCAGGGAGCCCTGGCTAACGGGCAGCAGGCTCTTCCCATACCCCAACCACCTAAAGGGCAGTTGCTGCCAGGGTTCAGGGAGCAGATGAGGGACTGAGGCTCTGAGAGGCTGATGGCAGTGAAGCATGGACATGCCCCAGCCACTGGCCATGAGTGAGGAAGGAAGTCAGGGCTCTGCTGCTTCACCCAGAATGGCATCTTGGTGCCCATCATCAGCACTTTGGACACAAGGTCCAGATGGACCTCACAGCCAGGACTCAAATCCCACTTCCCAGCACAACCCCTAGTTCTGGAGTCCTCCCAGGCTGGGTAGGGATGAATGGGTCATCACTGATAGGGTGAGTCCTGGGAACCACCCAAGTGTCTACATAGGAAGCACAGGGCAGCAGCTAAAACACAGAAGGTGGGTCTGCATGAGAACATGAAGCCCACCCCACAACTCAAAGTAGATACAGAGCGGACTGCAGGGTGCACAGCAAGGAATCTTCCAGTAAACACACATACACAACACACATATATCCCATGTGCTTTCTATGAGGAAGTGCGTAAGGATAGAAATGCACAGAAAAAGGAGTGGCAGGTTCCATACTGAACTGTCAACAGTGGTGAGCTGCGGGTGGGGGCTGGGATGGCCGCTGAGTGGCCAAAGGGAGCTTAATCTAATTAACTTAGAAACTACAACAACCCAGGTGGATCTCAGAAACATTAGGCCAAGTGAAAGAGACTAGATGAAGGGCATGTGCATGTGAGCATATGTATATGAAGTTCAAGAACAAGAAAAAATAATTTACTGTGGGAAAAATCAGACAAGGAGTATGAGGGGATATGGGTGAGCAAGGACCAGCCAGGAAGGGACAAGAGAACTTTCGGGGGTGGGGTGAAGAGTGGAAATATACTGTATCTTGCCAGGGATGCAAGTTACATGGGTATAAACTCTGAAGAGATTTACTGAACAGTAATTACAGATCTGTGCACTTCACAATATATAAACAATATGCCCAAAATAATCAGGCTTTCCAGGGCAAAGGTCCATCTAGTCCTTATTCTGAGTATCAGCAAACCTAAGGGGAGGTAGCTGAAAGGTGGGACTGGTTCTGGGGTGGGGGCCAAGGAAAATGGCTTGGCAAAGTGGAGAGTGGCCTAGACTGAGGAGCAAGCTCAACTCCCAACCCCAGCAGGCACATCCCCACCTATCACCTCTCTGAGCCTCAGTTGGCTCATCTTGAAAAAGGAGAGAGGTCCACCTGCCTTACAGGACAGGGCAAGACCATGCATGTGAGTAGCCCGTGAGCCTCTTCCTAATGGTTGACATTGGGTACTGACCTCTGTGGATCACGGACAGCTTGCTGTGCAGATGCTCCAGTGCCCTCACAATCTTACATGCAGGATAGAGAGAGAAACAGAACTGTTGTTACTTACAGTTACATCAATGATACAAAGCAGTAAGACGTCCCTGTCCGTGTCTATCTGTCTCCCTCTCCTACTTACACAGCCAGCCTCTCATTAACCCAGCCTCCTGCCCAAGTATCCAAGTATCCTAATACTTGCCCTGGTGGCCTGACAACCTTGGTGCAAACACACCTAGCCTCCAGCTTTTCTCCCACCCATTGGAGTAAGCCAGAGCCTTGGGCCCATGCCTTTACCAGGGAAAGATGTACTGGAGACCCCTGAAGAGTCTCAGGCGTGTGACTGTGCCCCCCCCAGGGGACCATCAACACTCCCTACCAGGTTCTTGGGTAAAACCCAGCCCTTCTGCAGCCTCTCTAGCTCCTCTCCTCTCTGTCAACAGTCAGTAGACTACATGCTTGAGCTATTCCCCTCAGGAAGATATGGTGGGGGAGCCGGGCAATTAACCCAAAGATTCTGACTCATTACTCATGCATCAGTATATTTTAAATGGTCCCAGATGCAGTCAAGACTGAGAACCACCAGTATACCCTTTTTTTTTGCTTTGGCTGCCGGGACATTCAAGCCCAAGATTGCTGCCCTCCTCTAGTAATGTTCAACCTCAAAAGGCAAACACTTCAGATGCTAACCTTTCCCTCAGATTAACTTGTACCACTTTGAGCTGACTGAGAGCCCTTTCAGCATGAGGAAGTTATAACTACTAAGTCCTTTTGTAAAATGGTCTAGGAAGCTTGGAAGTTGCACATAAAAGCCTAGAGAACCAGAAGCTGCCAATCTGTATGTCTCCCAGAGCCCCAGGCTCCAAAGTCTTGATCAAGCAAGAAGGCTCTGGTCCAGGGTCGGGTCCCTGGTGGGCAGTAGCCCATGTTCGGGGCCATAGTGGGACCCAGCTCTCTCCAAAATACCACCATCAGACTGGGCTTTGTGCCTGCTGGGGCAGGGCTGGTGCATCTGGCTATGTATCTGGAACTCCAGACCCACCCAGGCCACTTACAGACACAGCAATCTCCCCAAGAATGTCCTCTGGAATCGTCATGTTTTTATCAAGCACCTTCCGGTAGAATTTATCCAGGGATGTGTCCATGAGCTCCATGCAGATCCATACATCTCCCTGTGGGTAGATGCCCAGAGGTCAGCCCAGGCCTGCCTAGGGCTGCACCTGTGCCTGAACTGCCTGCCCTGGTGCCAGCATCAGCCAGGCCTCCAGCAGACACATCTCCCATCCTTCAGCCCACAGAGATTTACTGAGTTCCCAGCTTCTCCCATCCTGCCTCCCAAAATCTCTTGACCTGCCTGCTTCTACACCTTCCAGGCTTGCCTACACTGCTGGGTCCACACACTAGTCTCCCCCAACTCTGTCACCTCTGGTCTCTCCTATCTGATCCCTAATTCCATGGCAATTTTGAAAGACAAGTGACTAAAACACCTGATGTGTCCCTCCAGTGGGGACTTTCAGAGGCTGGCTGCAGCTCAGCTCCATGACCCAGCCCTGTAGACCCCTCCTGCTTCAGCCCTTATGGCCCCCAACACACATAGCTTGTCCCAGCTCTGACCCTGGTGGATGGTTCCCTCCTCCACCTGCAATGCCTTGCCTCCCCTGCCCCTGGTCCCCCAGCAAACTCCTGTGTATCCTTCAGCACAGCCTTCTGGGAAGGCTGGGTACAGCGCCTCCTTGGAGGCATCCACAGGCTCCTGGGCCTCCCTGCCAGCTCTGATCCCATGTATGGTGAGACTCCTGGGTATGTGTCTGTCCTCCTAAGTGGCAAGGGGATAGAGAGCTTGAACCTGAAATGCAGTGGGTGCTTAGCCAATCAGACAAGTAGATCCGGTGAGGCACTGGGTCTGCCACACCAGTAAGTTCAGAGACCCAGTAAGTGCTCATAGAGTGAGGCTAGGCAAGGGGAGCCCTGATCTCAGCCCTGAACTCTAGGTGGCAAATCTCCATCACAAACCCAGCACATCTAACCCAGGTTCCTGGTCTCTGTTCATACCCTATACCATCCCTTTATACTACTCAGCAACAGCCTGTCCCTCCAGCTCCACAGGCAACACTCCCTTGATGTCACTATCCCTCTCTCACCCCCCATCCAGTACTTCCTGTAGACCCAGAACAGAATCCTTGAACACCTCCATGGCTGCCTCTGCTTGGAGCCCCATCCTGCTGGCCAGGATGCTAGTAAGGCAGGTAGTCACACAAACTTGTGGCACACACAACCTTGAGTGCCAGGCCCTAGGCTACATCATTTCATCTTCATGTCAACTGTGTGAGGTGGGTACAATTACTGGCCTCATTTCAAAGATGAGGAAACTGAGGCTAAATGGAAGGGAGCAGATGTGCAGACAGAAGGTCAGGACAGTCCCCAGCCTAGCATCCACCACCCACCCTCCCACCAAGGCCACACCTCTCTGAAGAGGGCCCCATAAAAGGTGACAGTATAGAAGCAGTCGACAGTACGCATGTTGACGTCCAAGTCCATGAGCAGACGCTTCTGCTCCTGTGTGTTGACAGTGGCCCGGATCCGCTGCAGGTGAGAGGGCAACAGTTAAGGAGCCGTGTGGCAGGGGACAAGCACCTTACCATCGCTTACACAACGGCCAGGAGCTCTGAGGGGCACCCACAGGTAGTCTCAGCCCCCACACCTCCTGAGTATCCCCTGGCCCAGGGCTCCCTGGCAGAGTGGGACCCTGCTTACCTTTACAGCCATGATGGTGCCACTCTGGGCATGCCGCACCTTCTCTACCACCCCATAGGCTCCACGCCCCAGTTCTGAAATGGTCACCAGGTCATCAGCCTCTACCTCAAAGTTCTTGGGGGACAGAAAAGAGAGAGAGTTGGTGGCCAAAAGAACTGGCTCTCACACCTCATTCAGTGGAAACGGCTGGGGCAGTGGAAGAGAAGACAGCCAGTCAGTCAGGTATGGGCTCAAATCCTGCACCAACCTCAAATCCTGCCATGTGACCTAGGACAAGTCACTTAACCTCTCCGAGCTTCACATTACCCTCTATAAAACAGACACGGCACCAATATTCAAAGGCCGTTGTGATGTTTAAGTAAAACGTGCCCCCAGCAGGCACATGGAACTTAAGAGATGGCCTTTCCCTCTTGCCCCCACCCTAGTCAGGTGAATAGACTGAATCATTCATTCAACCAGTATTTACTGAGCACCTATTTTAGACACTGGAGACACAGAGAGAACAAAACAAATGTCTTGCCCACACAGTGAACAGTGTGGCCCTGGGCTGCCTACTTTCTCTCTTGCTCTCTATTGTGGGAGGCATACAAAAAAGGAAGGAGTAGATGAACTAGACATCAAATAGTGACAAGTGTCAGGGATGAAAAATAAGCCTAGAGGGGCTATCAGCTAAGAAGAGGCCTCCAGAGTAAGATCTCTGTCTGAAGCCCCTCAGCATGTCTGGTGGGTTTAGCCTGGTCACTAAGCTAGAATTCTCAGTCCCTGCTGCCCAAGCCATCAGAGGTGCATGTGAAATACAGGTTCCCAGGCTCTGGTCCTAAGGGTACAGCCAGGAGTCTTCTTTTCCCACAACCCAAACTCTGAGGTCAAGAAACTCACCAGGGCCCCAGGAGGGAGGCCAATGTCCCTATCCCAGATGAGAGGGTTAAAGAGTGGGAGGCCCAGGGTCACAGAGTTAAGATCCTGTGAGCAAAACTCTCCTCCAAAGCCTAGATCTGTCCAACACCCACAGCCACCTCCCAGTGGTCCTGGGGGGTCAGCTAGGGCCCACTGTCAGATGAAGACACCAAGGCTGAGAGATGTAAAGGCCATGCCCCAGGCTGCAGCCCGCGCCTACCCTATCTCCAATGGTGATGAAGGTCCGGGAGTCCAGGTTCCGGGGTGGCCTGTAAGAAGAAAGCAACCCCATGAGCCTCAGAGACACCTACATCCTTCCCCTGAGAGAAGGTGCAAACCAGCCTGGCACGGGGCAAGTCCTGTCCCCAAGAGACAGTGCTTCTCAAGGCACCTCAGCTCAGCCACTGAGCATCTACTATGCAAGGCACAAGGTGCCTCAATTTCCCATCTCTGAGATGGGGCAAGAAGGGGCACAGAGCAAATGCATGATGCCTGTAAGCCCCATCACTAGAGGCATTGCCTAGGACACACTCCCCCACCACTGGCTCCACTGAGAACCCTCAAGGAAGCCACAACAGGCTGAGCCAGGGAAGAAACTGAGGCAGACTCACGTGGGGTTGGGCACAGGTGGCTTAGACACACAAGATATTCGTAAATCCTTCTTCCTCTTAGATTTTCCTAAAAGAGAGAGACGATGAGACAGACAGTAAGTCTCTGTGAAGCCTCCCGGTCTGTGATACTTAGTTCTGGCAGCCTTAGCAAACTGATACAGATGCCCTCCCCTATCGTGATGCTAACCTTGGTGGGGGTTCCTGAAGCAGACAGTGTTCCTTTCAGGTCCCAGCTCTGTTGCCCACACCACCTCTGAGCCTCAATTTTCACATCTGTAACCTTAGAACATAAATGCCCACCTCAGTGGTGGCTGGGAGGCTTGGAAGGACACAGGCTGGGGAATCCCTGGCTGAAACCTGGTGCCCATTTTTCTCCCACCGCAATAGTTCTTAACCTTTGCTGCTCCCTTCAAAGGCACCCCAGGAAGCTGGCTCCTCTTTTAGGGTACCAGGTGGCCTCGAGTCCTGAGGCAATTCCTCCTTTACCTTCACTCCTGAGGACGGGTAAGGGGCTTGACCCTTCAGAGCCCCAGTGTGGCTGAGCTCCACACCTCTCGACCTAGATGCATGTGGCCAGGTGTTCAGCATGTGACCAGTGCTAAAGAAGATGCAGTATGATGGAGTACTGGACACAGATGAGGCTGGCACAGCAGTGGGAGCTTTCATTAGGGCCACCATCTCAGAAAAGCAAGGAAAGTAAGATTTGGAGACATCAGGGAGCCCATGAGTAAGGAGCAAGATGGGCTTGATTGAGTCCTCAGTCCTTGCTCTCAGGGGCTTCATTTTCCAGAGAAGGGGAGTTGCCCAAGTCACTGAGCACATGGGTGGCAGAGCTGGGACACAACCATGACTCCCCAAACCACTCACAGCAGAAACAGTGCAGCTCACATCCCTGCTCCAGCAGCAGAATCTTTCCTGCTTCCTTGCATGGCCCAGCAACCTGCTCTGCCCTCCCAACCCAACCCACACCACCACTGCTGATGCACTCTGGCCACCAGAGAACTAAGAACCACCCAAGGCTCTGCCACCACCTGCTACGAGTGTGCAGGGGGCACCAGGAGACCCCAGCCCCAAAGCCACCTCTGAACAGGGTTCATATCCAACTTCTGTCATGCCTCACTGTGCGACCTCAGTGCCTCATCTGTGAACCTGGCATGGCGGGGCCCATACGCTCAGGCCCAGCAGGCAGGCTGCCTGGCACCACTGTCAAGTGATGGGGTGGGGCTGTTATTGCCACTAAGATTATGAAGCCCAGTCCAGGCTGTCCTCAGAACAGATAAACCTCCAGGAAACAGAACAGCCCCAGCGGGGATAGGGTCCCAGTGTCTGCGCTGAGGTGGGTGAGCAGAGCACAGCAGGTACCTGCAGCCTCTCCACAGAAGCCACCCCAGGGACACCCTAACGCCAGGCCAAAAGCATGGGCTCTCTCTGCCCCAAGTTCAAATCCTACCTTTGCCCCTTACAGGCTGGGTGACCTCAGGCAATTCTTCACACCTCTCTAAGCCTCAGTATATTTATCCTTGCAACAGGGATAAAAACAGCACCTATTTCGTAGCTTTACTGAGTAAAGCACTTAGAACAGCGCTCAGCCTGCATCAAAGCTACTGCACCTGTCCAGGGCCTGACCCGGAGGCCTCAGGAAACAACAGTTTCAACAAAGTAATAACAGCAGCAGAAACAGCTGTACTCACTGGGTCCACCATCGGCTTCCCTGGTACTGGGATGTACCAGTCACCTAATCATGACCTCCCACGTGAGGTATCTTCATCTCATTTTACAGAAGAGGTAATATGGCTGGTTGTCAGGGGCTGGGTAAGTCTCACTCCAAAGCTTTCAACCATCAAAGCAGTAGCCTGTCAGTCACACGCATAGCCCTTCCCAACACGCATGGCAGATGCTCCGCAACCCTAAGGGAAGAGATCTTAGCCTCACTTTACTTGGGGAAATTAGTCAGGGGTCTAGCTGGGAAAGCACGCCTGGATTTGTTGACTTGGAGACCCCAAGAAGCCAGGTCAAGTGGCTCACAGCATCGCCTCCTGCAGGAAGCTTCTCCTTGTGGCTGGAGGGATAGGACTGCTACACACCCCAACAGGAATCACTGTGGTATCTCATGCTGACCAGGAACCCAGATGCTTTGCCAGGTGTCCCAGGCCCCAGCACATTCCACATAGCAAGAGGAAAACAGAAAAAAGCCAAGGCATACAGGGCCATCAATTCCCAAGGCCACTTCTGTGCTGTCTCAGAATCAGACTAGGTCTACACCAGCCTCTGGGGTAAGGACATGGGCCCTGGGCTGCAGGCCCAGAAGCTTGTGGAGGCCGCTGGCCAGGCTGGCGTTGCTATCACTGCATTTGGCATGTGGCTGCCCAAGGAAGTCCAGTTATGCACCCTAGCTGAGACCCAGCACAGTACCTTCCTCTCTGCACTTCGGGTTCCCAATCTGCAAAACAAGACCTCAAAGAAATGCTCACCTGCCTGGCTAAGACAAGGTCTCATCTGCGGGGCACTCAGCACAGAGCTTGGCACAGTGTATGTAATCCTGTAATGCAGCAGCCCCCAACATTTTTTGGCATCAGGGACCAGTGCTCCTATGAGAATTTAATGCCTGATGATCTGAGGTGGAGCTGAGGCAGTGGTGCTAGTGCTGGGGAGCGTTGGCAAGTATAGATGAAACTTCACTCACTAGCCCACCACTCACCTCCTGCTGTGCAGCCCAGGGGTTGGGGATCCCCGCTGCAATGGACCAAAAATGGCCACCATGGTTATTATCAGCCTCTCCACAGAGGTAAAAATTTTCATCTTAAGTAATTAGAATTATGTGTACCTTTTATTCTTGACTTGATGTTTTTTGTAAATAGAAAGTAAACTATTTTATGTGAAAAGTTAACACATTCAGGGTTCTGCTGGGGCTCACCGCCATACCCTTCCCACACTACTCTGCTCCTGGCCTCATCTGCACCATCCCCTGGCTCTAGCCTGCACACCCACCTCCTGCCCTGTGATCTGTTCATAAGATATGTTCCCCCTCACCAAGCCTCAGTTTCCCCATCTGTCAAGGGAGCTTCCACACTGTAGCCAGTCCAGGTGGGTGAGGACTATGTGAGGAGGCCTGAGGCGCTCAGTGAAGGTACACTCCCATCTGCCGTTCTCATAGGCCTGGAGACAGACAGAGGCTGCTTTGAGCACATGGGCTGGATGAGTGGGAGGAGTGTGGTCCTGGCCTTCTCACCCACCTGCCTTTCAGAGTCACCTGACCTGAGTCTAGAGTAACATGGGCTCCATGGGACAGCCATGCCAGCTGTGGGAGAAAATGGGTGAGGCCACCAAGGAGACAACACAGAAACAGGCCACAGCCTGCTAGCTGCTACCAGTCTGCCATAGATATCAGCACTGGGCCCAGATAGTCAGGCAGCCCAAGGCCACCCAGGTATGGGCCCACTGCAGCAACTGTCACCACAACAAACAGAGGTTCACAGGCCACTACCAGCAAACTACAACAAGCCCGCTAGCCTCAGATTACAGGGCCCCCAGCATAGGAGGGCACAGAGCCAGACAACTCTATGTCCTCAGCCTGCACTAACCTCCTAACAGTGCCACAGGCAAGGAACAAGGAATTTAGCCACTGACCTAAGATACACAGACAGTAAAAGAGCAGTGCCCCAGATTCGGACACAACTCCCACCGTCGCATCATCCTTGCCTTTGTCTCCTCCCACTCATTACTTCTTGAATTATCTTCTTTCCCACCTCAGTGCTTTTGCACATTCTGTGCCCTCTGTTTAGAATGGCCTTCCCTGCAACTTCGTCCCAGCTGGTATATGATTCTTACCTTTTACCTACTGAAAGAGGCTCTCCCAATTGCTCCAGCTAAGCCCCCTTGTTACTGGCTCTCCTTGTGTCCAGCTGGCTTCTTCCCTGTCACTTTTCATAAGTCACCACTCTGAGAAGCAGCTAGCAAATGTTTATGAACACTTACTCTAGAGCCAGGCAGCCTGAGTTCAAATTGCATTTCAGCCACTCCCTAGCTGTGTGCCCTCAGGCAAGTGACTTAACCCATGTGGGCATCATGGCCTCAACTGTGAAATGAGAATAATGGACCAATTTCTCAGGGTTATCAGGTGCATAAACAATGAGGTTATCAGTGTCATGCCTTAGTAGAGGCTGACACATAGAAAATTAGACTAAGCCATCTTGAAACCTGACGTACCCAAGATAACACCAGGCCCTCAGCCCCAGACGGCCATTCTGTTAATACTCTCAGCAGCCCATGAGGGAAGTGTTTTCTTGTATCTGTTGTACCAAGGGGTTCAGAGAGGAGAGATGACTTGATGGAGGTCATACAGTGAGTGTCTGGTAAAAAGTAGATGTGAAGATAGGTCTGTTTAGCTCCAATGACCAAACATCAACAGAGACCCTGAGAGAGAGACTTCCCTAACCCCTGCTGCCGCTCCTCCCCCAGGGCTTTGGGGAGATTCATAATAGACTGGTCTGTGCCACTCTCTCTCAGAATCTATCATGGGGAGTGAGGGGCAGGGATAGAACAACTCCTCACCACAGACCCTGTGAGGCTCTCCACTCTCACAAAGGGAGCACCCACACTATGTCCAATTCAGTCCTATCCTATGGTTTCTGATAACAACAAAAGCAATACTCCCAATTTATTATTCTCACCCCCTACTTTTGAGTATTTAGAGTGCTTCTCATGATTTCTGATTCCACTGGAGAAGTCCTGGGCCCCGAGTGTCCATGTCCAGCAGTTAAAGTACCACACATCGCCAATGGCGATGTAGAAAGCCATTTATCTGGAAGCTCCCCACGCCCCTTCCCAACCTTTGCCCCACTCAGATGATCACCTCTATCCTGTGGGAGTCCCTTAGAGAGAGATCAACTAGGCCAACCAACTCCCATTAAACAGGTACGTAAACTGAGGCTCCAAGAAGGGGAGGGGCAGGCTTTTAGGTGGGCAGGAGACTCATCTGGATAGCTAATGTTTATTGGCTTTGACAAGCCAAAGCCTGTGACCAGCATTTGACATTCATTACCTCCACTAACCGCAGTTGTAATACCAGCCCCACCAGGGTGAGGTACTCAGAGCACCTACTTCACAGAGAGGATCACTGAGGCTCAGAGCCATTAAGCAGGAGCATTAAGGACAAGCAATCAGGCCCACGCCTGTCTGGGGCCAGAGTCCCTGCCCCATGGTATCTCTCCCTCAAAGAGGCCTCTATGGAGCTTTCAGGGGCTACCGCGGTCAAGTATTGGCAAGGAGCAAGGACAGACTTTTCTTCCCCAGTTATCTGTGTCCCCAGTGCTGTAGCACCCTTTTCCCAATGTCCTGGAAGAGGGGAAAGGCTCTCTCATTTACTGAATGCCTATACGTGCCAGGCCTGTCACCTGCCACAGGCACCATCTGTACCCTACCCGCAGGTGAACAATAGGCTGGGCCATGGGGAGTGCTCAATCCCTTGACCCTGCCCTCTTTCCTCCTACCTGTGTAGTGGCGAGGTGCTAGCCTCCTTGTCCCTTGGCACTCTCCTTGTCCCTCCACCTCTCAGAGCCTTTCTCATCTGCAAAGCACACAGGGAGGATTCTGTGCCTGCCTACCTCATGGCACCCACCCTTCTGCAATGAGCAGACAGGGGATCTGGACTCCTCAGACTATGCTCCAATCATAGACACGTGGCAATGTCGGCAATGTCTGCGAACATTCTGATTGTCACAAAACATGGAGTCAATGGAGGAGAAATACTTAAAAGGTATTCTTGGTGGTAAAAACACTAATACATAGCTCAAGTGCAAATTCAGCACTGATGGGGCACGTATCATATCCCTAGACTTGACAGGTCTCATTGCTTCTCACCCTCAACAGCAGCCTGAGAGGTGGGTGTTTTTATTCCCTTGGGTCAGATGAGAACACTGAGGCTCCGGAGGTCACAAAGGAAGCTGGGGCAGAGCGGGCCTAGAACCAGCCCCTCCCACCTAGAAGTCCTCTCAGGCTCAACTATCAAGGGTCCAACCACGCTTTCTAGGGTCTGCCCCAGGTAACCTGAGGTAGGTAAGCTGTGCCAGAATAGCAGGAGGGTTTGGGGTAGACCAGAAGGCTAAGTCACAGACATGCAAAAGAATAATAAGGTAGGGAACATTCTCCAGCCCCTACACCCACAGAAGTCTTGGGCAGTCCTTTCATCCAAGCCTCAGCAGCCACAGATTATCAACACTGATGAAGCGCACCTACTTACTGGGTTCACAGCAGTGCTCCTCAGCTCCCTATTTACTTCCTAATTGTGCCCAAACACCTCCACTGACATCCAAGTCCCTTTGCTTGTCACTTCACACCTACTGGCAACTCTTAGGACAAACCTCTGAAGCTGGTGCCATTAGCACAATGATGTAGGTGAAGAAAGTCAGAGCTGTCAGTACAGCTGCACTGGCAGAGCACTATGCAATTTGGCCTTGGGAATTTAAAATTCACCTAAAGTAGCGGTCCCCAACCTTTTTGGCACAAGGGTCCGGTGCTCTTATGAGAATCTAATGCCTGAGTGCTCTTATGAGAATCTAATGCCTGATGATCTGAGGTGGAGCTGAGGTAGTAATGCTAGCGCTGGAGAGCAGCTGTAAATACAAATGAAACTTTACTCACTCGCCCGCCACTCAGCTCCTGCTGTGCAGCCCAGTTCCTAAGAGGCCACGGACCGGTATCGGTCAGGTGTTGGGAACCTCTGACCTAAAGCCACAACAAGAACAGCTGCAAACACTCATATACACAAACTCTGAACCAGCTCCCGTAGTTACTACTTCCATATATTAACCCATTGAATCCTCATAGCGACCCTGCAATTTAGGTTCTAGTATCATCCCCACAATACAGATGAGGAAACTGAGGCTACACAGCTTGTGCATGGCAGAAACAGTCCAAAACTGGACTGGCTGGCTCTAGTCTCTCCCTACTACCACATATCAGTGTTAGCCCCATGGACCATGGTATGGACGCTGACCATGGTAGGGATTCCGTAGGACAGTGAGCTTAAACATACCACTTGTAAGTTATTTAAGTTTTATTTAAAAAAATAAAAAGGGGACATTTGAGATCTTACTCCCTGGCATATGTTGTCAGTTTGGCTCAAATAAACTTGTATAAAAATTCTCAAAAAATGATTTAAAAAAATATTCAAATTAAATAAATAAAATAATAAAGAAATGACTAATACAAGAAGTCAGGACAGTTGTTAGGGAGATGTGATTCCAGGGGGACTTCAGGGACACAGTAATGTTTCATTTCTTTAACTGAGCATTGGATACACAGAATTCACTTCATTTTTATTCTTTAAAATATAGAGATACATTCTATACATTCCTTTGGTGTTTGAGATATATCTACAATTAAAAAATTAAAAAAGAATAGAAAGCCCACCTGCCAGGATGGGGCTCAGCCAGGAGGTGTCAGCACAGCAGGATGCAGGCCCCATCCAGACATGGCAGGAAGGTTGCTACAGAGCCACTACAGGGCAGGGTGCCAGCTGGGAAAGGGGCAGAGAAGCCAGGGTAGCCCCTGGGATGTCAGCTTAGTCATGACAGCCCAGAGAGAGACACTCAAGGCAGGGAGAAGGTGACAGAAACCTGTGCCCAGGACCAGGGGTGGAGGGGAGGAAAGCTGCTTCAGGGTGAGGCTGGTGACCCTCTCTGGACTCGGTTTCTGGCCCCAACTTGGTGTCTATGAACTGCACAGGGGCCTACCAGGCTGCCACTGCCACCGCCCAGCCTTGTCTGCTCTTCATGCCCTTTACATGAAACTTTTTGGGGTTTCCATGGCCACTGCTGGGGGAAGCACTGACAGAAGCAGCTGGGTGAGCAGGCCTGACTTATGTGGGCAATGCCAAGAGGCTACGAGCCCCACCACTGGGAGCTCCACAGGCCTGTCTCATCACCCCATCCAACTGGATGGGGCTCTCTCTGTATGGCATCTTCTGTGTTGCTCTCCAGTGTTCTTCCTCTGGGACCAAGTGCTGACAAGGTATCCCTCCTGAGATCTGCCCATGGTTGCTAAGGCCCTACATCCTTCAGGTCGAACCTGCTGTCCACTGGCACATCTGGCCTTGGGTCTGGACTGTTAGAACCACTATTGCCAAGGCTTCCTTCTGTTCCCCAAGTGGAGCTCTTCGAGTCAGGGTACTCTTCACTCACCCCTATAACCCTGCAGCCACACCAGGTCTGGCATGCATGAAGTTTTACCAACTGAGGCCCTTGCCTAGGAGGCTCCATCCTCCTGATTCCTCATTTCACACCTTCCCATACTTCAGGGAATACAGACCTGTAGCACCCAGTCCTCTTTGTTCCTCATGGGACCTCTGGAGGAAGGCCCAAGAGGCAATGAGAGCCCCTAGCTCCAGCTTGGGGACCAGTGGGTAAAGAGCCTGGTACATTCTGGCTGGCATTACAGGACCCTGCAGCCAGAGAATCTTCATGTCACAGAGCTTACAAGTCCATCATCAGAGGTTCCAGTCCTGTTTATTCATCCACCAATGAACAACTGCCATGACCATAGCAATAAGAAAATAGTAACGGATGTCATTTGTTTGACAAACACTATCTCCAATCTTTACTACCACCCTGCAAGGGAGGGGTATGTACTCCCACTTTACAGAAGAGGAGACTTAGGGTCAAAGAGGGCATATAAGAAAGTTTCAAAGCAGTGAGCAAGTCAGAATTTGAATGCAGGCCCATCCACCCCCACCCCTCAAGCTCAAGCTCTGTCCCCACTTCCTGTCTCACCAGGTTCTTCGTGGGCAGAGGGCAGTCTTGCTGTGCCGAGTACCTGACACTTAGCAAGAGTGGAATGAGTTTGTCTACATCCATCCTTGTGGCTGCCAGCAAGACAGGCAGGTGGGGTCCCATTCCAATCCTTCAGATAAGGAAACTGAGGCCTCTCATCCAAAAGGTGAGCCACACCCAGGGGACTGAAATCATTGAGAGTGCAGTGAATGTACCATACACATGACTTGTCCCACATCACACAGCAAAAGCGGCTAAGCTGGGATTTGAATGCAATCTTCAGCTTTCCACACTCCTGTCTTCCCAAGCTCAGGCCAATACTGCACCACCTATGCTCCTCAGCCTCCCTGAACCCCCAACAGCACATATGATGAGCCTGAGGAGCCCCTGTGCCAGGGACAGTGAACAGCCACCATCATCTGTTCCTGCTCTTCAAGCAAGAGGAAGCAGGGCCCTTGCCTAACAGAGGAAGTTCCTGGGTGAAGTGGATACAGGTACAGGAGGGCCAACCCAGGGGTCCTAGCCCAGTCTGAGGTGCAGGAAGGGGACCACTTCCAGTGCCCAACTCAGGGCCATATGATGGCCTGTGAGGCCAGAGCTCACAGTTCCTTTCTTACCCACCAGCCAGCAGGCCATAACCCCTTTAAGCAGCAGCAGCCAGCTGGCTGACATGCCCAGCAGGTGAGTCAGCAACAGTGCCGGCTGAGTCACCCACCGGAAACCTTCTGCTGCCCTGGCTTTCTCCACACACAGACAACTGAGAACTCTGATCCCTTCAGGCCCCAAGCTACAGGCTGGCTGATAATTTCCTGTGTGTCATGCCAGGGGTGGGGGAAGTCCCCAAGGTGCCACCCTCCAACAGCTGGGAAGGAACTGGACAAGTGGGGGATGTGGAGGTAGGGCATCAGCCATGGCCAGCAAGGCCAGGACACAGACAGTGCTCTTTTCAGCCTCAGTGTCCTATCTGGCTCCTGGGAGGAGCATAAAGATCAACCATAAAATGCCCACATGGGCAGCAGTCACAGTGAAACAGGAGCAGTGACAGGATACATGTGGCACCCCCAAGGACAAATGTGGCTTGAGGCAGCAGACCTAGACCATGCAGACCAAATGTGCCCCTTCACCCCCTAGCCCCAGTGCCAGCTGCCCTTAGCCTCTGACCCTAGCCAAAGATGGCACATAGGCAAGAAGTCCAAGGAAAGCCAGCAGGGCTCTGGGGCCTGGGGCCTATAGCACTCACAGAAAACTCCCCAGGCCGGTGGCACAAAGGATGAGGCAGGGTACCCACTGCAAGGCAGGAAGTTCAAACATAAAGTTCCCTTAAGGTCAAATGTAAACCATACCCTGCTTTGTTCAAATTCCTCTTAGGAATCAGAGAGGAGCACAACACTGGGGCCCTGTGCCCAGGATGGGGAGAGCACTGGTGAGCACCCAGCTCTGTGAATTCAATCCAGCCACCCCGTACCCTGGTCTGACCTTGGTTTTGCCATCTGTCAAGTGGGTGGAGCTGCAGTGAGTATAAAATGTACCAACTGTAAAAGCGCTGTGCACATGAGGCATCACCTCTAGTTTAGTCTGTCCTTCAGCCTGAGCATGGACTAGAGGAGATACCTACTGGATACAGGTGTAATGGGGGGAAGGGAGTGCCCCACCAGCTCAGCTCAAGCATCCAGCACAAGAATAGAGATGCACCAAGGAGGTCTTTGGAGACACACAGTCCCAGGTAGAACCCTAGCTCCATCTGTCACAGCTGTGTGACCTCAGGCAAGGCACTAAATACCTGAGCCTCAGTTTCCTCATCTGTAAATGGAGCTGTGAGGAATAAATGAAGAGTTCATGGTACATGGGGAAAAAAAGCTTGGTAGGTGGGAGCTCCTGGAATGTTTGCTGAGGGAGCATTGTGGCTCTGCCACCATATCCTTTCACAGACCCCAAAGAGGCTGACAGAGTCTCTGGGCCTTGGGGAGGCCCCTAACCCTCCATCCAACCCATCCAACATTATCTGTTACCTGAACTCACAAACTGGAAATTCATCCTGGTCCTTTCTCTGCAAGAGTCTCAGAGAGGGCAATGCCAGAATTCAAGTCACACAGCATAGGGGGACCAAGCAGTGTCTCCTCAAAATGCTTTTTCCTTTCACACCCATGCCCCCTCTCCCTTCACACTCCTGCAACTTAAACTTTTATTTTGATGAGGCATTCCCTGCCTGGAAGAGCTGAAAGGACCTTCAACAACAAAGACTGCTTCCAACCTCTTCCTTCCACCCATGAAAACATTGTGGCCCAGAGAGATTGAGGGATCTGCCCTAAGTTCCACTGCACTAACCAAGCAAGGCCTAGACCCTAAGCTTGAGAAAAGAAGTGTCTGATTTCCCACTTCTCCAGAGTAGAGCTTATGATTTCCTTGTTCTCAAGCTCTACAAGGTCTATGCAGTACAAGTTCTCCCCAGTCACCTCCCCCATCGAGTGCCTCCTGAGTTACTCACAGTGGTTGGGCAATGGTCAGGGATCCGACCTCCCACTTATGTAAGACGTAACTGCCCTGCTCACCAGCTAGCTGGGCCCTGGCTCACAGCCACCACAGAATCCCACATACCCTCCTACTGCCTAGGTCCCTCCAGAGAAAAAGAGGAAGGAACAACCCCTAATTAGGGACCCACTAAATACCAGCTGTTACCTCCCCCCCAACTCTGCAGCTGCAACCCAAGCACACGCAAGGCCCTGACCCCACGTGGCTGAGCCCTTTCCAGAAAGAAAAATGGTAACAGTAACAGGCCCGCACAGCAATCATCCCTTCCTAAGCACCTACTATGCACCAGGTACCATGCTGAGGTCTTCATCTCACCACCTACGCTTGCTTAAAACTCTTTAGTATTCACTGTCTCACATTATACTCAAGTCCACAGAAGATAGATGCGATGACTCCCATTTTACAGATAAGGAAACTGAGGACCAGTGACACTCCTGCTGCTGGGGTGAGGCAGCCCATTCGTTACAGCTATGCCCGATTTGGAAATCTCTCACACAATCTAGCCTGCTGAGACACCGACATGCCAAAAACATCCTTTCCTCTTCCTGCAAAAAAATCCCCCTTCCACCCTCCAAGTCTCATCCTTCCCCCTCCACATGACAAATCCTGCTGCCACCGCAGCCGCCACCTCACAAAAATTTCCAGGAAGACCGGATACTTGGAGAAGACAAGAGTAAGCCCATTACACAGCCAGCACCCTGGGCTGGCAGCTGGCCCGGGACCCATAGACAGCAGGGACAGGCCTGGTAGCAATCATCTCTGGAAACACTGGGGTAGGGGTGGCAGGGTGAGGTCCCCAAGCGCGGAGAGAAGCATGAAAGTCATGACAAGAAGGAACCCATGGAGAAGGGGCTGTGCATTAGAGTGGGGTTGGAGGCCAAGAGAAGTTCCCAGGGGACAGAGCTGCAGGATGGAACGCAGGACAGCCAGCGATAGGGCAATGTGGGGCTTACAAGGATGGGGAGAGTTGAGGGAGAGGACAGGGAGTTCTGAGCTAGAGTGTAACCAGGGCAACCCACGGGGGAAGGTGAGTAGGTTACAATGAGGTCCCCAGCAGCAAAGCACCGCTGGGGCCCAAACAGAGAGTCAGTCAAATCCCAGCATGGTCACAGCCCTGCGACCCGGGTGTGGAAGGGTGCAGGATCAGAGTGAATCCCACCTGGGTCCAGCTGAGAAACCCAGATTGGGAGAGTTCCTGTCCAGAGTGCAGTTCAGGCCTAAATGAGAAGGTCAGAATGAGGTTCCTGACCTGGCGCGGGGAGATCAGAACGAGATCCTAGCCTCAGTTCGGGCCTGGGTGCAGTTCCAAGGCCTAAATCGGGAATCCGGGCGAGGTCCCGGGCTGAGACTCGGATCCGAATAGGGTGGGTTTCTTGGGCAGGGTGCTACCTGGGTCCGGAACGGGCTGGGGTAGGATCACGCAAAGGTCAGGGTTCGCGGCCTGGGCCCAGATTGGGCGCGGGGGTCAAGCCGCAGTCACGGCAGGTCGCTCCTACCTTTGGACTGGGGTATGCTGGCAGGCTGGCTCGAGGCGGGCGACTCCATGGTGCAGGCGGTCCGGGGACGGCAGCGAGGACTAATCTAGAAGACAGCGGGCTCGACTTGGGAGGAGCGCGTTCATGGCTGCGGACGGGGAGCCCGGACGCCGAGCAGGAGCAGAGGCGGGAGGAGCAGAAGAGAGACCGCGACGGGTGGCGCCGGAGCCAGACTCTGAAGTAGCGCCGTAGCCTGGGTCGGATGGCGCTGGCGCAGGCCCCGACCCCGCGTGCCGATTGGCCTGCCAGTCTCTAGGGCCCGTCCCCTGCCTATCAAATGCCGGCCTGAACCCTGCCTGTCAAGCACAAGCCCCGCCCTCTGCAGGCCCAGAATCCGGCTCCTCTTCACTGTCTGTCAAGCCCGCCAACCGGGAAACCCAAGCCCAGTCAGGCTCCTCCCCTTTCTAGGCTTGAGCCGTGTCCTTCACACTGCCTGTCAAGACGCAATCCCGGCCCACTCCTCCAGACCTGCGGAGCCCGCCTTTCGCTTGTCAGGCTTTAGGCCGGGCCCCTGCGCCTCTCCCCTCAACCCCCTAGCCCCCACACCCAGCCCAACCCGCTACGCCCCGCCAGTGCGATTTGTAGGCCCGCCCTGGGTGAGTAATCTTGTAAGAAAAACCCAGGTACCCTAGAGTGGCCCAGCAGCAGCCCTGGGAACCCAGAAGGTAGGGTGCTGCGGAGGGGTTAAAAGTGCGCCCCGGGGTGAGATCGGGGTTCAAATACCGACTTGGATACTTTCTAGCGGTGACCTTGGGCAAGTCAGGTAACCTCTGAGCCTGAGTTTTCGCTTCTGTAAAAGAGGGACTGTAAAAGCCCTGTCTCCTGACTCTGCTGATAAGAACTGGCCCGGTTTTCGCGGACGGTGTTTGTTGACTGAACCTTGGAAAAGGCTTAGCACAAAGCCAGCATGCGCACATTTCCTGCTTCACCTAATATCCACTGAGCGTCCACGGTGCATCAGGCCCAGTCAACTATGGGGATACAGTGGTGAACGTGAAGCCTGCGAATGAGCTTTAATGTTTTTGTCGTTATTGTCCCCCATTCCGCATATAACGAAACTGAGTCTTGGAGGGAGTAAGATAGCATTTCAATGCATTTTACTCCAGTCAGCAAGCTCTTCTCTCCTCTTGGGGCCTCAATCTGCTCATCTGTATAACGGCCAGATCAGTCAATCTTCCCTTCTGCTCCTACATGGAGCCTTGGTAGATTTCAAGAGCGACTGACTAATCTGTTGCTGGGATCAGGAGACTTGGTTGAAAGCCATGGGCTAGTGAGGCCAGGAAGTACCTGACAAAAGTCAAGGGGCAGCCCCTTGCCTCCAGGCAGGCATGATGGTGTGGCTTGCCAGGGACCTCTGGTTATGGAGACAGATTCCACCACCTGCTAGAAACTCTTGGAGCAGGGGGCTGACATCTGCGTGCGTATTAGTAAAACAGGGGTGATCCCTGCCAGGCCCCACCTACACAGTGATGGGGAGGGCCAGATGAGATAAAGAGGGGATGGGGAGAGCTTATAATTATCATTATTCTCTTCCTGCATCTCTTGCTCACCCTTTCTAGGCAGTGGGTAGAAAGTCATGAGCTATGGGCTCAGGTATAGATTTGAATGTCAACTCTGCCACTTACTAGAAATCACTGAACAGTTCTATGTATGTTCCATGGAGACAATGAGGTCTCTTTGAAATCAGTCTAGGAACTCAGGGTTGGAAGTGCCTGGCTCAAGGCCTAGCACTCACTAGATGCCCGAGAAATATTTGTACACACACTGTGGGCCACCTCCTATAGGAAGCCACACTTGCTTTACCACTCCTAGGTGTCTGGAGTAGCCCAGAGCACTCTGTCCCAAATGGGCCATATGACCTTGGGCCAGTCATATCCCTTCAAGATCTGAAGCTATCCATCTATAAAATGGGCACCCAGCAGCAGCTACCTCCCTACCAAGACTGCAAGCCTGGCCCAGTGGGTTTTCAGGATTCAAGCCTGCTGACCACTCAGATTTCTGTTCCTCCTATGCTCTCTCTCACTTTTTCTGCTCCTTGCTCTATTCAGGGGTCTTAGTGCTGCCCCTTGAACATACCTATACAGGTCCTGCCTCAGGGCCTTTGCCCTTGCTATTCCCTCTGCCTAGAACATCTTTCCCCCCTGCTCTCCCTCCATGATTCCTGGGGCTGGTTCCCTTTCATCCTACAGGCCGCCTCTTAAATGAACTGCCCTAAGAGACCTTCCTAGTCATGCTTCAGGTTTTAATTCTTTGTACAGCACTCATCCCTCCAATGCCTTTCTTATTTACTATTTTTAATCTGGCTCTCCCTCTAGACTGTTGGTCCCTCCTGGGCAGGAATCTTGCAAACTTATTCTCTGCTGCATTCCTGATGCATAGCTCAGGGCCTACCACATAGTAGGTGCCTAATAAATATTTGAAGAATGAACAAAGGAAGGATGAAACGCATGCCATAAACATCAATGAAATGACTCTAGTCCCATGCCAGTCTCCTAGGTGCCCATATGACTCAGACAAGGCCCTCCAGTTGGAGGAGTTGACAGGATTAGTCGGAGAGTCTGACAGACAGATCCAAGAATCACAAAACTTGTATGGGGTGCTATAAATAGATGCATGAGCAAGAGTTCCAGGAAGGTGCCAGACTCCACCTGGGTGAGGTTAGGGAAGGCTCCTCAGAGGAGGTGACTTTGATAGTGGACCTTTAAGGATCAGTAGGAGCTTGTCAGGTGGAGAAGCAAGAAAGTCTCCCTGGAAAGGTTTGGAGGTATGAAAGAGGCCACACATGAGAGCCATGCTGGGGTGCAGAGCTGCACTGCTGCTGGGGTAGGAAGTACTACCAGAGAGCTTCTTTTTCTCTTCCTAGCTGTTTGCAGCAACATCTGTTGGCCTCTCTCTGCCTCTAAGTAACACAGTGAGGCTGGGGAACTCCACAACCACTCAGAAACTAGAAGGTACATTTGATAGGGTCACAACAGGCTACCTCTTACCCTGACTCCTAGAAGAAAGATCCTAAACACCCCTCTCTGTACACTCAGGGAAACTGAGTCACAGGTGAAAAGGGGTATGACTGAAGTCATGATGTGGGTATGAGCTGAGATGGGCAGGACCTGAGGTGACAGAGGGCTGGAGATAGAATGGTCTGAAGAATCTGGGAAGCTCATTCATTAATTCAACAACTATTTATTGAACACTTACTGTGCCTAACACGGAGGGCACAGCACTAAACAAGATACAACTCCCTGCCTTCAGGAGGTGACAGCTTGGTGGGCAAGCCAGACAAGCAAAATGCCTAAGTGAAATTATAGTCTGTTACAGGATGATAAGTGCTCCTGGGGAAATGAGGGATGGGGACATGGACTGTGTCTAGGGATGGGGGCTGTAATTTTAAAGAGGAAGGTCAGGAAAAGCCTCACTGGATGATAACATGTAAGCACAGACATAAGGGAGGAGTCATGAGATGTCTGGGGTAGACATTCCAGGCAGAGGGAACATCATGTGCAAAGGCCCTGAGGTAAATGGCTTATAGGGAAATAACAGTATAGCTGGAGTAGTGGAAGATGATGGGGCCCCTGTTCTCAGCTATGTGCATTCTTGCATATGCTCATTCACAGGCCTTTGCACAGTCCCAGCACCTCTTTCACACCCGTGTAAGTCCACACACCCCAAATACACGTGCACACAACCTGCATAAACACAGCAGAGTGCACAATAGTGTATATGCACGTGGAGTAGCCACACAGGCTCAAGTACATTCGCAGACACAAACCACATGCACAGCTGTGTCAGCCGCAACGCCTGACACCGGCGGGGGCCTCCACAGCTTGCTGATTCACAGCGCCCTCTGGTGGCCAATTCTGGTATGGCGCTGAAAGTCAGCAGGCCACTCTTTGGAGCCTTGAGCAGCATCAGTGACTCTCTCTGCCCCTCCTTTTCCTCTGTGCTTCCTGCCCCCAGTTCCTCCACATTGCAGCCAGAGAGAGTCCTAAAACACAGGGCTTGACAAGCTCCCAACTCCGCTAACGTTCTCGCTAAGTGAGGAACTGCCCCAAACATCTCTGCAGTCCAGCTGCTCCCAGCCTAAGCTCTCCTCCCTGGACCTTTATTTGCAAAAGCTGTTCCTGCAGCAAAGAATGCTCTTCCCTGCCTTCTACACCTGAATCATTCCTAACCCCCTTCAAGGAGGACCATTTCTGACAATAGGAGAGGTTCTCCCTGGCACCATCACCCCAGTGCCCCCGCCCCACCCCTCTCATCAAGGGACTCCCACTCTGCCAGTGGCCACATCCCAATCTGCCTCTCCATCAGACTTGTGCTGCTCCAAAACGGCGCCTGGAGCTGGTTCCTTCTGGCCTAGCATCGGGCTGGCTGGAAGTGGTGCTTTAGGGCAGTAAGAAGCTATCCTTGTATCCTAGATTGTAGGGAGGCAGGAGCCCTAACTTAGGATCAGGCTCGGAAGTTGCAGCATACAAAGGAGAAAACTGTGAGGGAGAACGGGACTTAATGCCTCGATTTAAATTGTCACCACTCACAAGTATCAAAGGGTGAATTCATACATATTAGATAGCTCCACTAGCAAAATAGAAAGTACCATTTTTAGAGCACTTACTATATGCTAATCCTTGAAGCACATCATCTCATGGACTCGCTCCAATGAAAGATGTATGGAGAATGACTTTGCTTTGGTCAGTGAGGCATTCTGGTACTCAGTGAACAGCTGTGGAATCACCTCACCCCAGCAAGGTGAGAAACATGGGAAAACTGAGGCTCGGAGAGGTGCCAGAGGTCACTGGTAATGGCAGAGCTATTGTTGGAACTGTCAGAGACAGTTTTCTCTGTCTTTTCCTACAGATGCTTCCATTAAAATATTTTGCAACACCCTTCTTCTGAGCAAAACAAGTCACCCGTTAGCTCCTTCCACTGCTTTCTGTTAAGATTCCAAGCTCTTTTCCTTCTGATGGAGGCTCAGGCCTGAAGGGTTGCACAGAAACCCCGAGACAGTCTCAGTAGCCTGTCCAGGCTCCTTGGGCCTCTAAGTACCCTAGGAGTCTCGACCCGGAGCCTGTCTATCCCTTGTCCTCACATGTGACACTTCCTGCCCTGGAGGTAGGGACAAGCATTTCTTGATACCTGTTGCACTCCAAGCCTGACACTTAACGTGACCTGATTAGGCCAATGGGGCTAGACCCTCATCTCACAGATGAGGAAACTGAGGCCCAAGGCTTTAAGCAGCTTGTCCACATCCCACTCCCAGGCAGGATGAAACCAGGCTTTTAACTCAGATCATCAGAACAGCCTACTATGTATTAGGCATTTTACTAGAAGGCTCATGCTTGTTATCCTATACCCAGGACCTCAGAGTTGTTCTTATCACCGTGGTACAGGGGAGAAGTACAGCAAACACAGAGATAAGCAACTTGCCCAAGATCATACGACCAGGGAGAGGAAAAGCAGAATGCATATGGATCAGGCTGACTCCATGACCTGGGTGCATCCCAATATCTGCCTGCAAAGGGCTGTTTTTTAATCTGAGGGGTGTCCTAGCTCCCCCATGAAGTAGCTGAGTGACCTTGAGCCAATCACTTATCACAGCCATGCCTTGGAGATCATCACATCCATTCTAATCAGTGTTTCCATCCCCTTTCAGCCATCCTCAAGCCTGGGCTTATAGCCCTCCCATGATGAGGGTATCACCCTTTCACTGGCAGTGTCTTCCATCCTCCAGGGAACTCTGACCATTACCACCTTCTTCCTTAAGTGATGCTGAAGTTTGTCTCCTAGAGATTCCAAGCTCAAATCCATCTATCCATCCATCCATCCATCCAACCAACCAACATAAATTCTTGAGTATCTATTTTTACCTGACACTGTGTTAAGTGCTGAGGACAGAATGAAGAACAAGAGAAATCAATCCTCATCTTCTGTAGTAGGAAACCATCAGACACAAGGTCCCTGCCTTTATGGAGCAAACCTGGAGGAGGCTGAGAAAGAAGGCAAATACATGAATGAAAGTAAATATGTAAAATAATTTCAAATAGTGATAGAGGCTATGAACAAAAGCCAAGCAGGGTGATGTAGCAGGAAGGCACTAGGGTGGCTTCATAAGATAAAGTGGTTGAAGAGGGCTTCCTGGAAGAAATGTCCTGAGCTCAGACTTAGGTGACAAAAAGACCTATGTGAAACTGGGGGTAGGAACTGACTTAAAATAGTCCATGGCACACAGAAAGGGAGAAGGTGAGAGGGAGTTCTAGTTAACCATGAACTGAACTGGGATGTTTTTCTCCCTTCCCTCCCAAAACACGCTAAAATGGCAGTAAAATTTAAAAACTTTAAGGCATAAACTTATAAAGGCAAAGAGAACAAAAAAGTCAATGTCAGAGACAAGAGGAATCTACAATTTTTTTAAAGCTGGAAAATAGAAAAATGGTAACCAACTTAACAAAATGGAGGAAAGTGAAATCAAAGTGTGCAGGGGGAGGGAGCTAATCTGAGGCCAGACCAGTGACATGACAGCCCCCTAGAAGCACTCAACCTGGGAGGCACCTGGTTCCTTGAGGTGGAGGAGCAAGTGGAGATGGAAACAAAATGAGTTAAGAGTTCATAAAAGGAGGAGTTTTGCCTTACAACTTCCCAGAACCAAAGGTCATAAGTCTCCAGGATGAAAGGATCCTGAGTACCCAGCTTGATAAGAGAAGAAAAGAAGGCAATTATTGACTCCTAGAAAAACAAATAACACAAAATAGAAAATGTAGTCCTAAAGTACTGCATAGCTCAGCGGGGAACAATATTTACATAATTATAATATCGTAAACACTAAATAGTGATGTATCCAAAAATTGTGATGAAATGAGAGTGGCCTTTGAGGGAGAAGCACAGGGATCCATGTGTAGGAGAACTAAATCATCATCTTCTATAGTAGAAAACCATCAGATACTGTCTAAAATTGAAAATAAAGAAAAGAAATTGCAATGTAGGCACGTAACAGAAATAAGAAGGGAAGAGCTAAAAAGGTCTGGAGGCGTTTACACTAGAATATCAGCTGTGGAAGGGTAGGGACTTGGTCTGCTTGGGTCACCGCTATAGTCCCAGTGCCTAGTACAGAGTCTGGTATATAGTAAATGCTCAATTTCTGTTTCCCATGGTGTGAGAAGGCAACTGCTGTTTTTTGATGTTCTTATAAGCCTTGTAGAACTGTTTGACTTTTAACACTATGTGCACGCATTTCTTTAGTAAAAAGTAAAAGTAAACATAAAGAAAAATTAAAAAGCCAGTGTCTAGAGTACAGCACAAGCAGGAGGGAGTACATGAGGAGCAGAACATGAGCCTAGGAGGCGAGTAGGTCCAAGTCGTGGAAGGCCAAAAATGGAGTATTTTCAGAGGACCTTGAGTTATTCGAGGACTCTCCAGCCTGCAAGCCAAACGTTCAGAAAAAAAGGCACAAGTCACTCCCCAGAGCCATATAGATGAAGACACCAAAGCTGCCACTGGCGCTGTGACCATGCCCACCGCTGAAAGGCCGAGTGCTGTCCTCCGCCCCCACCCCTCAGCCTGGTTTCCAGGCAGAGCCTCACGCGGCCCTATTGGCTATGCACTGTCACGTGCTTACAGCGCCCTGGGACGTGTGAGTCTGGCGTTCCCCACGTCTCCAGTGGAGGCGGCTCCTCCTGGGAAGGAGGGGTGCTGGAGGGTACCCCAGGGCAAAGTATGCAGCCGAGCAGGTGAAGGGTGCTCTAGAAGGCCAGGACTAGTAGAGGCTGCTGTTCAGTGTCCCTGCAGGCCTTGGCTGGTATGCGACCTTGGGGCCAAGGGCCTGTCTGAGGGGCCTGGCCGGGAGATAACTGGGGCTGCGCAGCCCTGAATGCAGACTCAAAGTCAAGCCCCTGATCCAGAACAGTACCTCACAGGAGCAGAAATAATACTGGTTTTTCTTTTCTTTCACGAGTGTTTCCAACCTCTCTGCACAGAAAAGAGGCCCGCGTCTCCTCAGGGAAACTGCTGACCAGCTGGGCAAAAGCACTGTTTGCAGCCCTGTTCTGTAAAACTCCACCTTATGAAATGCCCTTGGCTGCCACCCCCAGCCTGCTCAACAAAGGCTCAGCCATCCCAACCTCCCAAATGTTCTGTTTCCAGACCCTTTCCAGCAATCAGCAGGTCTTCCTCATATAAGGGGAGAAAGGGTGTTCAAGAGATTGATCTTGGGAAACTGCAAACATTCTTGGGTGGAAAGAATTTATCCCTTGGGGGAAGGCAGGCTGCTGGGGAGACCTTGAGGCCACAAGTGAAGGAATTTATTTCTTCCCATGGTACCCAGCATTCAGACTGATTCAGACATCTGTCAGTTGGTGGTCAGGGTGTTCCAGGCTTGCTTAAACAAGTGGCTTCCTTTGCCCTCCTAAGCATACATTTCCACTGCCCTGGGTCTGGAAATATAAACAATAATATAAATGAAACCATTTTAAAATGGAGACAGAGCTGCCATGCCAGAGGAACTGCCTTACATGTCTTATGCCTCAAACCTCAGAATGTTAAAACAGAGCAAAATAACCTTTTGACTGGGCCTAGGGCAACATTGTTCCAAAGAACTGTTTGCAGAGATGACAAGAAAGCACTTATGATGTCTACAGGACTGAAGATTAAAAACATTGTTAGAATTAACATTACTATGTTGTTTTCTGCACCAATAGAAAGGCCTTCCTTCTATTGATATAATTGTTTCCCTTTCTCATAAATACTCATTGCCTTTGTCTCCTAATCAGAACATTATTTGGCCTTCTGCCTGAATCAGTGCTTCTACAATAGCTATTTTTATTGATCTCAATAAATGCTTGTTGCCTCTCACTTAGAAAGGCCCTTTTATTTTTAGATTAGCAGAGGTTCTTGTTTGGCTTGGAAATTAGTGAACCAAGAAGTGACAGGAAGAATGGTCAGTCTTTCACACTTGGAGGTTTCCCCCAGCAGGGTTGTTCTGTTAATGACTTAAAGCTTGGGCCACTACAGGGGGAACTTCTGTGATGATCTTGTCCTTGGGGCTGTGCAGGGGCCCAGAAGGAGAGCACCAAGCCAGCACCCTTCTCAGGGCCACATGCCCCAAATGCAACCTCTTCTGCAGCTGGGCTAGTGAAACTCTTCGTTCTGCCTTCTGGTCTCCACCTTGAGCCTTCAGGAAAGTTTGTTAAAGTTGCAACCTGGTCCAAGTTGCAGAGTGGGAATGTAAGAAATACTCCAACAGGTCAGCCATGTGACTTCTGAGCATCGAGATTACAAGGAATATGTCTTCTTTATTCTTTTTCTGTCAAACATTTCTGCAAGATTCATGTGTTATTTTTAATCTATATTAACTAAATAGTATTTTAATATGTTAATAAACGCCATTATTATAATTAATGTTAATTTAATATTTTAATGTAAACATGCCATAATTATTTTTAACTCTGCCTGATCTTTACAACTCAAATTCTGCCTCTTACATGCAGCTTTCCTGGATTACTCAAACTGAGATCCTCTTGGGACTTGACACCATCTAGTGACAAGGCTCCAGATTCCAGTGATATCTCTGGTTACAGCCAATCCTCTCTGATTCTAATCCAGCCCTATCGTTTCACAAGGGAGGGGTAAACAGTGCTTCTAGGATTTGACCCTGGGCCCAGTTTCAAGCCAGTACTGCCTCTGCAGCCCCCAGCTCCTCTGCAGCTCCCAGCAAATATGTGTCGAGAAAGGAATGATAATCAGAGATGGAGAAAGTCACAAAATACTCCCTCTTCTTATCTTCTGGTGAGTTACAAACATCCCTAAACTCAGTGGTACAAAACAACTATTTTATGATGCTCATGGCACAGCAAGGGTGGTCCACCTGTATCCCACAGACATCTGGGGCCCCAGTTGGATTCATCTGGAGGCTCTTCACTTACACGTCAGGAACTTGGGCCCAGCTGGGGCTGTGGACTGGAGCACCTACACGTAGCCTCTGTGTCTGGCCAAGGCTTCCTCGCAGCATGGCAAATGGGCACCAAGCATGAGCAGCCTAAGAGAACCAGGTGGAAGCTGCCTGGACCTTTCAGATAGAGCATCAGAAGTCGCACTGTAACCCTTCTGCCTTACTCTGTTGGTTGAAGCAGCTCATCCAGTTTTAAGAGGAGGAGACATAGACCCTGCCTCAAAATTAAAGAAATGACAAAGAACTTGTAGCCATTTTTTAAAACCTCTACTCCACTTCTGCAATTTATCATGGACAATGACTATTCACAGAGCCACCTACCACAATTTCCAGTGTGTCAGCATGTCTCCTAGGGCAGGGATGCTGGCACGGACTTCCTCCTCCAGTGAGGAGGCTGGAGCAAGTCCAGATGGGATAGGTCGGGGGATGGAAGATGCGTATGGGATCTGAGAAAGGTTCAGAGGCCTTAGTGGCTGGCAGAAGGGGGCAGAGGCCAAAGGAGTAGGCCAGGGTAATGGGGAGGCTTGAAGTTTCCTGCCAGCTCAGGAGGAGAGTGCCAATCATAAAGATAAAACCAGTTGGGGCAGTACATGTGGGAAGAGAAGATAGTAAGCATAGTAGGGAACGTGTTGAGTTGAAGGGTTAGAAGCCACTTCATGTTCCTAGGCTGAGAGCCAGCACCACCTCCCCTAGGAAGCCTTCCTTGCTGCTCCAGGTGGAATTACTGTTCCTTTCTCTGGGCTCTCCCAGAACCCTGTGCTGCCCTCATCATACTGGATGGGAGCCCAAAAGCCCAGGCATGATGCATCTCTGGGTCCCCAGCCTCATCCATGGCAAGAGCAAGGCACCTCCAGGTTGAGGGGCCTCCCAGTAGCATCAGTATCCCACAACAGTCTACCAAGAACCTCTGGGGTTGAATTCTGGCTTCTTCATTAACTCATGTGATCCCACATGAGTTACAGGATTTTGTAACTGCTATGAGCCTCAGTTTCCTCCTCTGTGAAGTGGGGATTTGAGTAGTACTCACTTTAAAGAGAATGAGGGTTGGAATGTGTCTGGCACATAGTTAGAACTCAGTGAGGCTTGGCTGTGAAATCAGCCCACTCCTGAGGCCTGGGAGCAGGAGAAGGCCTCAGGATTTGGGCCCGATCAATGGCCGCCTAGGGTCTTGTGCTGGATGTGTGGGCTCCCCCTGAAAGACAAGCCTCAGCCTGGCCCTTCCCTCTGGGGTGTTCAGTCTGACCCAAAGACATACAAGGGAATGTAGGCACCTCCCTAAAACCTCTGGGGCAGCCAGATTTAGAAAAAGGCAGGACATCTCAATTACTCAAAAAACACCATGGGTGAGACACCTCAGATGGTAGTATCAGAGGTGGCTTCCCAGGGAAGCTGGAAGAGGAGATGGGAAGCCTGTTTGAAGGGGGGGGGGAGCCCAAAGCACTTGGGACCATTTTATTGTTGTGTTGTAGATAAGGAAACTGAGTCTCAGAAGGATAAAGTGGCTGCTCTAAGGCTGGTGGCAAACCATGACAGGAGGTAGACACAAAGAGACCTGCAGTGAGGCTTGGTAGTTCTGGGGCTGGGGAAAAAAGAAAGGTTGGTGGCAAGGACTATGGCGCTGAGGGCAGCCTGTGTACATATGATGGCTGGAGATGCTGAGATTTCAGGGTCATCCAGACATGTGACAGTACTGACTATACACAAGACAGGGGGTCAGAAGCCTTCTCACACGTTACCTCATTAACTCCTATGGATGAAAAAGGGCCACATTCTAAACTCAACATGCTCAGGGGAGACCAGCATGGTGGGCCCTACAAATTCAGACGCTGAAATTAACCACATAGGATGGTCTGAAATTCCTAACTAAAAGCAGATCATGGCAGGTAGTCACATCCTGGGCCTGTAGCTTTCTTGACAAAGGTCAATCTTTACCTTAAGTGAACATGTTTATTATCTTTCTGCATCTAAGATAACAAACCCTTGGAATGTCAGAGTAATCCCATTTTTTTCCAGACCCCTCAGGGCACAACCCACTGCACCAGAGCATGAGACTACAAAATCCTTCATAGTTATCTTGTCCCCCGCATACCATCTCTACAGTGCTGTAAGTTTTAACTAGTAATTTTCCTATACCTACCAATGTAAAAGAATTATACGTCCCTCCATTTTACTTTTTATCCAGTCCCAGGTATTTTCCCTTTTTGATTTCTTCTGCCCCCTTAATCTACCACTGATGAACCCTCCTTATGTCTCCTCTTTTAATTCTACTGAATAAAATTAGCTGCAAAACTATCATTCTCCAGAGCATTTTCTTAACCCATTGAGATTTTGCTTCCCGGCAATTGTCGTCAGTTTGGCTCAAATAAACTCATTAGAAATTCTCTCTAGGTTTGTACATTTGTTACACGATGTTTACTTGGCATAGTCAGCAGAATTCCAAAGAAGCCCTCCCAGGACCACCCTGCAGACCCAGACCCAAGTACTAGGTACCAGCAGGGGCCCATTGAGCTCCACCAGCTTCCCGCTTTGCATCAGGTGAACTTGGGTGAGTTCTTAGAATTTAAGGTAGGAGGCCCTGAATTTATTTGAGCTGTTTTTAAAAATCTTCAAGGTGGCATTAAAGGTTAAGTGTTGAGATAACTTAGGGACAAGAGAAAAAATTGGGTGGCTGGTTTTTTATTTTGGCTTTTCAATTGGAATTGTTTATTTCAAGTCTGAACAAAACCTTTGCTAAATAAATGAAAGTCTGAACTTGTTCAGCTCCAAAGTTAAGGGGCATTTGCTCCCTCCAGCTCAAATTTCAGGTATTAGTTGACTAAGGATTTATGTGGAGGTGTTTGAAGGTACCCCTCAAAACAAGCAGAGGCCCCATAGGGAATTTCAACACAACTGTAATTAAATAATTGACTCCTCTGGGACAGGCACATGAAGGCTGGTTACCTACTGCTCTAAGTTTTCACAGTTCTATTAGACAGCTGGAGAGAGAAACCCAGACACATAAGAGTGTTGAAGCTGCTCAGGAGGTGACAGCCCCTGGAGCTCAACTCATAAGCAGCACACTTCAACTCACTACACAATATTCCTAGAAATTTGTTTAGACTCTGCAGATCTCAAAAGCAAACTAAAATTAACATGAGAAATAGTGCCTCTTAAAGCCAATAAGCTCCCAGATCCAAGCCCCCATTAATTCTCCTGCATATGTACGATTCCTAGGGAATATTTACTTGTAAGTACTTACAGAAATGGGAAGATTTAGCTAGAAGTGATATTAATGTAAGATGACCAAAATGGAGTTATCTTGACACCTAAATTAATTTTTTTGTGCACAATTAGAAAAAGCTGGCTCTGAAATCAAACTGAATGAATGGGAGGCTTTCTTTAATTGACTAACAGAAGCCTCTGAAACAGAGCATTCTCTTAATCCATTGAGATTTGGCTTCCTGACAATTACATCAGTTTGGCTCATTAAATTCATCAAAATTCTTTACAAGTTTGGCCATTCCTTACGTCAAAATTTACCACCCAAAGCTGTGTTTCAGAGAAGTTAGGTGAGTCCCCTAGGTCACACAGCAAAGCCAGCACAGAGTAGGCCTATTGACTCCAACGCCAGTGTTTCTTGCTCTGGGGACAGAGGGAAGATGTGAGGCCCTGAGGACCAGCGTCAACCCCCAACTTGATGTGCAACTCAGTCAATCCACTTTTCTTCTCTGGGCCTCAGTTTCCACCTCCGTAAAGTGAAACTATAATAGATCCGCCCTTATAGAGCTCTGGGAGGAGAGAGAGAAGAGAAAGGGTTGGGAAGTGCTAACTCTGACCTCATCCCAACCAACCCAAACACCCGCTCTTACACTGGGTGAGGAAAATGAATTAGGAAGGTAAATCATTGGAGGAAAGAAATGACACTTCTTCCTTTTCTTTGGGCCTTAGTTTCCCCATCTTGCAGTGGGAGTGAATTGGACTAAATGACAGTTGGCAAACAGTTGCCACATTCCACACTCTAGCACCCACGTATGTTTCGTTGTACCTCCATGGTTGCTTTCCCCACCTTTCTCCCCAAATTTTTATTATGAAAAATTTCAAGCACAACTAATGGCCATTGTTCACACTTGGCCACTGTGCTCTTTTTCTCTCTCTTTCCCCATATAAGTATGTATTGTTTTCTGAATTGTTTGAGGGTAAGTTACTGACATCATAACCTTTGCTCCTAACCCTTCAGCACAAAAACATTCTCCACATAAGCACCTAAAATATGATTATCCCACCTAAGAAAAAGCTGTAATTCTACAGACATACAACACATGGTCCATATTCAAATACTCCATTAGCTCAAAAATGTCTTATATGGTTGAATTTTTTTGAACCAGGATATAACCAAGATTCACATATTCTATTTGTTTTTATCTCTTTTCCTTCAATTTTTTATTTTGAAAAATTTTTATTTCTTCAGAAAAATGGCCAGAATCCTGTATATAGACTTTATCTTGATCCAGCAATTGTTAACAATTTGCCAGATCATCAATCCCCCCACCCCAATCATTGAAGAGTTAGTGGCAGACATACATAATTGTGTTTTTAATCAGTTGCCATCATTTAAACAATAAGAGACCTCACTTCATTCTTTGATTTCCGGCTCCTATTGAGAAAACCAGAGAACCCAGAACAGGTCTTCCATATGAATGGTCAGCTGAAATGAGCAGTAGCTGCCCCTTTGGACAGACAGGTAGCCCCCACTTTGCCACATTCCTCACTGCTCCCTTTTATCTGGCACCCTGCATGTATCCCTCAGTCACATAACCTGCCTTGGCCCTATACCCACTGATTTTCAACCCTCAATCCATTCCAGATGATCTCTGAGGGCCTCCAGGTCTTCTCGGGAAGATGATATCACATCCCTTTCCGAGGCTCCTGTTAGTCAGGCCCATCCTGGGGCTTTGTCCTCTGTCTGGATATCAGACTTTGGACTTAGCCTCACTCAGGTTTGAATCCTGGCTCCACTATCTACCACCAAGGAGAACTATGGACAGTTCTCAGCCTCTCAAAAGCCTACTCCTTTCATTTGTATGATCCGTGCTCCTCAGGGTGGGTGTGAGGATTAATGAGGTCATGCATATGGAGCACTCTGCACATTACCTGGCAGGTGGGCAAAGTATGAACATATTCATCTCAGTGCAGTAAAGAATTGGAAATTAATGTAAATGCCAAACAACAGGGCATTAAGATAATTATTGTATCCTTAAGATGCAAGAATCAGCAGCTGAGACAAAGATGCTATATTTAGAAATGACCCAAATAGCCATCCATAAAGGACTGTATCAAACAGAATGGTTAAGATCTCATCTTCTATTATGACATCGTGATATTCATCCAGCAGAAGACTATACAGCTGGAGAGAAGGGTGAGAACACTGTCAATGTACTGACAGAGACAGAGCTCCAGAATATACTGGTAAAGTGACATGCTTAACTTTTGGGTTAAAATAGTAAGAAAAACTATGTCTTTCTATTTACTTGAGTTCATGTGTGGGGAAATGGAAAAATTCATAAGAAACCCCTCTGTGTGGTAAGGAGAAGAGGGAAAATGGAAGATAGGCATATGAGGCAGATTGTTCCCAGTTGCCTGTCTTTGTTTTGCTTTTGTTTTTGAAACAGGTAACTATATTACCTAATCAAAATTAAATTTAAAATATCCTTAAAGAATTATTCTGTGGTTTTTCACATATTAACAATGGAAATTGTTCACAGTATATTGTTAAATGGGGAAAAAAGATTACAAAACAGTGAATATGCTTACATTTTCATTGGAAGAAAACACTCAGTATATACAGAGCTCCATGTGAATGATTTTGTCTGTTTTACTCACTACTGTTTTCCTGGAATCTAGAATACAGAGTAGATCCTCAATTAACATCGACCAGGCAAGCAAATGAATAAGTGAATGAATGAAGGAATGGTTACAAGAACAAAAAGATGGAAAGAAGGACACATAGCCAAACTGTGAACACTGGTGGACTTCAGAGTTAGGTTTATGAAGGACTTTTATCTTCTTGATCATTTTCCATATATGCTGAAAATTTAAAATGAGCACCCCTTGTGCATCTAATCAGAAAGGAAGAATGGTTAAGGCATTAAAAGAAATGAAAGCTCAGTCTGTGGGCATGGAGCAGCCAGGATCCAGATGGGATAAGGAGGTGGGGGTTCACTGGGAAGAATGTTGGGCTGGTGACCAGGGCAGGTACCCACCCAACCCTACTCATACTCATTCCACCCAAGCCTAGAAGAGCTGAGGTCCCAGGGAGGGTGGGGCTATGAAAAGAAAGGTGAGGGCCAGAGAGGGCCTGCAACTGGCCTGGGGGCACAAAGCAGGGCCTGCTCAGGTCTCAGCCTCCAACATCAGGACACTTGGACATTTGATGAAGTTATTCATACCCCTTAACTCTTTTTCACAGATGAAGACACTAAGGGCCAGGAGTTTGAGGTACTAAGAGCAAGGCTCTAAAGACAGACTAATTCAAATTCTAAATCTTTCACTTATCCTTCCTGGGAGCCTCCTCCTCATGGAGCTTCAATTCCCCTCTCCTACAATGGAGTGGTAATGTCAGTGGGTGCGAAGCTCATGAGCTACCTACACATGGTGGGGTTCACTGGTAGTGGTGGCAGTTGAGGTTGACCTTTAGGATTATGAGGTCAAGTTCAGCTGCTTCCCTGGAGTTGGTGGCCCCTGGCCCCACCACAGTGAATCAGAACATCTGCAAGTGACCACAGAAATCCTTGGGGTGCCCTACAGAGACCATCCCACTCTTGTGGACGGAGTAGGGAGGTGCTGGGTTTGAATCGGACTCTACCACTTACCAGCTATATGACTCAAGGAAGTCACATAACCTCATCTGTAAAATAAGGCTGATGATAGCACCATCCAGGAAGCATTTTTGTGAGAACCAAAGAGCTCAGGACAACAAGCGCTGGTTGTTGTTGTCACTGCTTATCTGGACTAGTGCAGGGGTCCCCTGCCTCTCATCTTTCCCCTCCATGGTCCACACCCCATGTGGCAGGCAGAAGGTCCTCAAAACATAGGCTGATGTACCATTCCATGGAACAGATTGCTGACATGCACAGCACCCTGGGCCAATTGCAAAGGCATCATGCCGACTAAAGGAAGCAGACACAGGAGGCCACGTGCTGTGTAATACAGTTTATATGACATGCTGGGAAAGGCAAAATGATAGGGACAGAAAACAGGTGGGGGATGGGGTAGGGGAGGGTTAAAGGGACACGGGGGCAATGGGGATGTGAAAATTGTTTTCTAACTTGGTTGTGGTGGTAGCTACATGAGGGTATACATTTGTCAAAAGTACACTCTGAAAAGTATAATTTTTACTGTATATAAATACTACCTTTAATGTTTTAAACAAACAAACAAACAAGAAAAAGCACAAACAAAAACCAAACCATGATGTATATACTGGGCTTCATTTTATTGTTCTATTTATATATATGTTTGAAATTTTCCAATATTAAGAAAAAAAAAAAAACATCTAAATTTGTGTCCTTGATCTGCTCAAAATCATCTCATGGCTCCCTCCAGGCTCAGAGTAAAAGCTGAAGGCCTCGCTGTGGCCAGCAAAGGTTCTCAGTCTGCCCTCAGCTCTCTTGGCCTCACCCCTATTCCCTGGCTCACTCTGCCCCTGCCACACTGCTCTCAGTGTGTTCCTTAAACACACCTCAGGGCCTTTGCACTGGCTGTTCTCTCTACCTGGACTGCTCTTCCCCCAACAGCTCCTGACTCAATCCCTCACCTTCTTCAAGCCTTTCATTAGGAAAAAAAAAAAGCCCAACTCAGTTGAGGTCAGTCCTAGCTACCCTGTCTCAAACTTCCAAAAGCATATGCCACACCTCTTCCAGCTGAATCTGTCTCTAGGGGAGTTGAAATGAACCATATTTCTATTTTCTTCTTTATTCCTTGTCTCTCTCTCCCCTAGAATATAGCTCCTGAAGGACAAGGAGGTGGATCTGTTCATTGTTGTGTCCCCCTAGAATAGTGGAGGACTGGCACATAGTAGGTACTTAATAAATAGTTGCAAAATGAGTTAATGATTGACTAAATGATATCCTACATACATATGACCTGGTCTCCCTGTGGCAATGCCAGGTCCCAACCATGGGGCACTCAGGGTCCATTTGCTCCAAGACTGTTGGGACTCAAATTTGCTTTCTAACTTCAGGAGTCACACATCCATTCAGCAATCATTCCACCCAAGGTCTGCTCCATGACTGGCATGCTTTGGAGTTGAAAGATAGAGCAAACTCAATCATCCATTAATTGTTTGCTTTATTCTTTTATTACTAACCGCATTGTTCCTCAAAGGATTTCTGCAAGCTTCAAAGACCCCAATAAGCTAATAGACATTTAAAAGTAGGAGAAAAATAAGGGAGTCAAAAAACAGGTAGGACCCTGGTTCTTATGCTGGGCCCAATTTGCACTGGGACCTGGCAGGGACTTAACAGAAGAGGACTCTCCTGTGCACCCAGGCTGACTGGGGAGCATCAATGAAGGCTTCCCAAAGGAAGTGATGTTTGGACAACAGTGTATGTGAAGGCCCAGAGTGGGAAACAGCATAGCTTGTTCATGGAATTTCCAGAAACTTGTTCTTGCCTCCCCACCTCACTCAAGTTCTTTGGAGACAAAGAAGTCACCCAAGATACACACAAGATCACAATTTGTGCTCAGGATTGCAGCTAGCCCTGACTCAGTTGAGGTCAGGGCCCTCTCTGACTCCAGCATCCCTTTCTGTCTCCTTGTATATAATAACTCACAGCTTTGTTTTGTTTCCAAACTCCATGATAATACAAATACTTGTTAAAAATATTTTTAATTGCTAGGGTATTCTCAATAAATAAACTGACAAAGGACACATAAACACACTATAAAAAGAACTCAAAAAGAAAAAAAATGAATAGGCAAAATACTTAAATAGGCACTTTACAAAGTAGATTTCCTAATGACCAAGGAGCATATGAAAAAGGTTCCACACCATGAGTCACTAGGCAAATGCAAATTAAAGCCAGTGAGAGACCACTTCACACTCATCAGAATCGCTAAAATTAAAAACACTGAAAAGACTGACACCACCAATCTCTCAAAACTGTCCGTAGGACTGTGAAATGGTATGACTACTTTGGAAAGGAGTCGGGCAATTTCTAATGAAACTCAAGATGCACCTACTATAAGATCCAGCAATCCATTCCTGGTGGCCACGCAACTGGAGTGCTACAATACAGATCCCAAAAGATGTGGTCAAGAATGTATTTGGTGGGTTTATTCACAACAGTCAAAATCCAAAAACAATCCAAATGACCGTCAAAGGTGAATGGATAAATAAATTGTAAATACACACAGTGGAATACTATTCAGTGATGAAAAAGATACACCAACATGGATAAATCTCACAGATAAAATGAACAAAAGAAACTGGACACTAAAAATACTATGTGATTCCATTTGTATGAAGTTCTGGGAAAAGCAAATTAGTCAAGGTAGTAGTTACCTTAAGGGGTGGGGCACTGATTGTAAGGAGACGAGGGAAACACTGTTCTGTATCTTGATTTGGGTGATGGTCATGTGTGAACACCAAGCTTACACCTTAATAAACAAACTAGTAAAAAGTAACCTATAGTCATGTGATTCAGTGCTGCAGCTGTGAATGGGAAGGAAGGTAGCTTCAGATGTGAGCAAGTCGGGACTCGGGACGGGGAGGGGTAGGGGTTGGGAGTGAGGAGCGGGGGGGGGGGGGCGCCTGGTCAAGTTTCCTTGCACAAAAGTCTGGGTCCTGGGGAGTCTGGCCTGTCCTCAAGCAAGTCCTTGGCTCTCTTGGGACCCAGTTTCCCCATCTGAGGAGCGGATCTGGGGATCTCCAAGGTCATTTCCTGTAGTTTTGCCTCTTCTGAGGAGCGGTAGCATTTCGCCCCTATCCCACAAAAGGTTTCTTAGACTAATTCCGCAGCACCAATCCTCCCAGGTCCCCAGCTGTGTGACCTCACTGCACTGGGTGTCTATTTCCTCATCTGTTAAACAGAATCGAGCATATCTATTTCTCAGGCTTGTGATGAAAATTTTCAATGAGCGCAATGAGTCCTTCCTTACTGAGAGCTTTCTATCTATACTCACTAGCGCTTTGCTATGCACAGGCCACGCACACAGCAAGTACTTAATAAATGGTGGCTGCGAGGGGACGATTAGAATTTCCCTAGAGATCATTACATCTTTTTGAGAAGGGATCCCTGTGAGAGCCTCAAAGTTGGTTGTGGGTCAAACGCAAGACAGAAAAGTGGCCTCGGGACGGATGTGGCGTGCGTTGTTTTGTTTGGAACTTCAATTGGAACGCAGCCGGCAAGGCGCGCGGCCCCTTTAAGAGTGGGATGGAATGTATCAAAACAAAAAGGCCCCGCGCCCACTGGCTGCGCTCTGCACGTGACCTCACAGCTGATTTCCTGCCCCCCCCTTTTTTGTTGCAGCCGCCGCCGAGTGTCAGTTTCAACGCCGTCGCCTGCGGTCTTTCAGGCGCGGGCTCCCGGCCGCCCCGCGCCCCCGCCTTCCCAGAGCCCCGGCTGTCACACCCGCACCTCCGCGCGCCCGCCGCAGCGGGCTTGGGCACCTCTCGGTACTCCCGGCCTCGCCTCGCCGGCGTTAGCCCGGGGTCCAAGCGGCCTCCTCCGCGCGCGCAGATGGCGCACTCGACGGCCGCGGTGCCGGTGGGCGCGCTGGAGCAGGGCTGCCCTATCCGCGTGGAGCACGACCGTCGGCGCCGCCAGTTCACCGTCAGGCTCAATGGTAACGCGGTGACCGGCCCGCCCCCGCCTTTTGTCTTCCAGCGACCGGAGCCCGCCGAGGCTGCCCCCTAGCTGGGGCGCGCGCCCCCCCTGGCCCTCAGCCCGGGAGGGGCGTCGCAAGCGCGCGCTATGAGGTGACCTCGGATGGCAATGGATCGGCCCAGCACTCCTGGGAGGGGGCTGAGCTCGCCAACTAGGTGGGGGCGCGGCCGACTCACGGGCGGGGGAGGGGCGGACCATCGTGGGACATCGTGGGACATCGTGGGAGGGCGGGCAGCAGGACCCCGGGGAGGGCGGAGGCAGAAGCGGAGAAGCCCTGGCCCCCTGCCGCCGGCTCCCAACCTCAATCACTGGGGACCCGCACCTGCTCAGCCCCGGCTGTTTTCTCGTGTTAGACACCCGCTGACGGCTGCTGTTTGAGAGAGCCTGAGAGCGGGTCAGCCATGACCTACGCCTTCCCCTGGTGTTAAATGGCGTCCTGCTGCCCTCAGGAGCCTTAGCTTTTCTGCACTGAGTCGTCAGTGCAGAATCGTTTGGGCAGACTTGGGGCTGATGGAGAGAGGGGCTTCTGCCAGCGAGGGGGTGTGTGGAGGGGTATAGTGTTATCGTCCTACCCCAGCGACTCTGAGACTTTGACCAAATTGCCTCATCTCTGTGTGCACCAGTTTCTCCTCCCTACTATGGGAATAACAGCAGCGTATGGCTGGTTGTAAGGATGAAATGCTGTGATAAGAGTAAAGGCTTAGAACAGCTCCTGTGGCACATAGGAAGTGCTAATAAACATGTACTGATCATTATTTTTTAAACCGTTGTTTTTAAAAGCAAAGTCAAGTCTTCCTGTAAAGAAAGGTTCTTCCATTCACTAGCCTACACCCCTCCTCCTAAGAGGTCTGGAGAATAGAAAATAGAATTATAAAATTAAGAACCATGAATTTCCTGCATCCCACCCCTTCAGCATTAATTTTTTCTTCCTTCTCAGCTGGGCTCCCTGTGGCAGTGTCCAAGCTGGAAAGATCCTTAGAGGCCAATGTGTCCATTTCTGAGAAGGGACAGCACAGATCCAGAATAGGGAGAGGCTTGCCTGATGTCAGACAGTGAGTTGGGGCAGAACTGGGATAGAGTCCTGCATGGTCTGACTCCTGGAACTTGGTTCCTCCAACCTGCACTTGGACACAATCAGGAAGGGCCAAGGCTTGGGGTATGGACATTTCTCAGACGCCTGTTAGGTTGTGCCGGGCATTGAATCAGGCCCTAGCACATCCCTGTTACAGTATCCTATGATGTAAGGATCACCACCCCACCTTACAGATGAGTAAACAGAGGCTCAAGACAACATGGCAGGAGTGACTTGCCCAGCATCATGAAGTGCCAGAGCCAGAACTCAGACACTGTGTTCTTTCCACATGGAAGCAAGTCCTTCCACCATCATGGTGCTAGCTGTGGACCAGCTGGCTGCGATACTCAAGTGCCCTGGCCACTCTTGTGGAGAGAGGCCTTGTGGCTTTTCTGAGGCTCCAGAGAAGTCTCTGCTTCCTTTGGTAGCTCAGGCAGTCACAAAGAAGAAGGGGACATTCAAGGTTTCCCTTCTTTCTCCTCCAAATGAGTCTAGCCAAAAGACATCTCTCTAAGCTGATTGTGGTCAGGGCTGGAGGTACCCAGCCACATTTCTAAACTTGCCCACTTCTGGAACCTACTTCCCAGATGGCTAAACTATAAATTGGATCAGGGATCTCCTAGCCAAGTCCAGGGAGCAGTGCAAGGCTGCCAGCCTCCTCCCCTCCCCACTCCAACCTGGACTTGGGCTATGCAGCCCAAGCTAGCCCAGTCCAGGTGTACATATTGGGGGAGGGGGAAGGGATAATCTGTGTCTGGGACTCACCCTGCCTCAGCTGGAGAGGGGAACAGCCTGTCATAGTGTCTTTTGAACTACAGGGCCATCCTTGACAGCCAATTCGTCATGCCCATTGAGAGGTATAAACACTGAGGCTGAGGGGTAAAGTGGCCTCTGGGGCTCCTGATGCCCAAGCCATCCCCATAGTGAGGTTCCAGCAAGCTCTGGTTCTGGGTAAAGGAAGAGGTTTGAGCAGCTGTATTGAGTCTTTGTTGTGTTCCAAGCAAACCCTGTACATGTAGAGTCATACCTTATCCTCATAGCACTGCTGGGTGCAGTGAGGGGAAACTGCTCTTCTGTTTTATATATGTTTTATATATGAGAAGACTGAGGCATGAACAAGTAACGGACACACCCAAGGTCTTGCACCTTGGAGGTTGAACAGCTAAGATTCATTCCACAGGTCCTTTTTGAGCATATGCTCTGTGCCAAGCACTGTTCTAGATGCTGAGGACTCATGGGACTGACAGTCTGGAGGGTGACGGACAATAAATCAAGTGTAAGTTGTCCTAGAAAACAAGGGCCTGGTGAGAAATAGAGCAAGGCAGGGAAGGCAGGGAAGGCATGTCAGGAAAGGGCTACTGCTTAGAATCAGGTGTCCAGGAGGGCCTCTCTGAGAAAGTAGCGTTTAAGTAAGGAAGGCAGCTAGTGGGAAGAGCATTCCAAGTGGAAACAGCAGCAAGTGTAGAGACCCTGTGGTGCCTGGTGGGCACTAAGCAGCAGGGGTTGGAGGAATGTAAAAAGCAGCATCATAGCAGATGATATCAGGAGGTCATGGGGGCAGATGGTATAGGGGCCTTGGAGGGCATTGTGAGGACTTGGCTTTAACTCCGAGTGAGTTGAGTGCATGGCAGGATCCTTAGCAGAGAATGGATGGGATGTTCTAGGCTCACTCTGGCTGGTCCGAGGGAAACAGACTGTGTGAATCAAGAAAGAGCAGGGATAAGCTACTGCACTAGTCCAGGCAGTGTGAGCAGAGGTGGAGAGAAAAGGCTAGCCCCTAGACAGATGTTGAAGGAAGCCTGAATAGGTCTTGCTGACATAGGATGTGAGAGAATGACAAAACTCAGGCTTGTCTGACCTCCAAATCCAGGTTCTGAAATGCTAATTTGTATATCACCATTTCATAGGTGGAGAAACCAGGGAACACAGCCAGTAGGCACCTAAGCCAAAATTGAGCCACCACCCCTAGGTAGCCCCTTCTTTGGCCTTCTGTCTCCCCTCTAAGCCAGGGCTGAGTGTCTAATTTGCTTCAAGAAAAGTCATTTCAGGGTCCTAGAATCCTGGTGCTTTCCACATCCTCCCCAACCCCCATTTTACATATGGGAAGACTGAGGCCCCAGAGAGTCAGCAGCTACCTCTGGCCTCCCTCAGCACCCCCAGAGGCAGCAGGGCTGAAAGTGCGGCAGCAGGGCTTGTGGCATTCATATCCTTGGGTATGAGGCCCCTGCACGAGCCCATGCTGCTGCCCTCAGAGAGCCCCCATTCCCCCCCCCATAGCATCCTATGATGGCCATCTAGAGCCCTGTTCCTGAGCAGAGTGGGTGGGGGGATGCCAGGTGTGGCAAGAGGACCGACTGGGACTGTGGTTGGACTTCACTAGGTAACCCCTAGGGTCTGCCCTCACATGCTTCCTGGCTGATCCCCTTAAGCTTTCCCAGGCTGCAGTCCCCTCTGCCTAACCTACCTCTGAGCCACCAGTGTGGGCCCCTCCCCAACCAGGCTATGTACATGAAGATACCCAAAACACCAACCGGGTGCTTCTGGGGCCTGCCCCTTGTCCCACTTGTCCCCAGTCGGCTACCTCATCTCTCAGAGGCAGCTGAAGGCCTGGTGCTGGCTTTGCCCCTGCCTCACTCTCCTCATCTGCACAAAGGGCACTTTGATCCACTTGCTCTCCTCCCAGGGCTGGTGAGGCAGAGCGGAGATGGCGGCAGTATTCACCCTCTGCAAAGACCCATGTCTCCTACTCAGAACCCCTGCTCCTCTTCCCCATCTGTCAGGAAAGATGATTTCTTGGTGACCATCTCCCCTGATAACTTCCTAGGGCTTTTGATTCTGGGGCTGGGGCTGGTGGTGATACTGGGGGAGAGACCCAGGGAAGAGTCTCATTCCCCTACTCACTCTAACTTTTCTCAAAACTAGCTTAGTTTGTGATCTCCATATGATTCTTAGGCCCAAGAGGGAAGTAGCAGTTGTCCCAGGACAAGTCAGGTCTTGGGCACAAGGTGTTGGAACTGGTCTGAGGTCATCTGGAAGAGCTGGGACTAGAACTCAGGACCCTGCATTGGGCTTGTTCTGTGACTACTTAAGAGTGGTGCATACTGACACCCTTTGCTAATCAGAGGCTTCCAGTTCTTGAGAGCTCACAGAAACCAGCCCAGAGAAGAGCCTGGACCCAGCCCTGCCATGCCCTGGGGCTCTGCCCACAATACCGTGAACAGAGATTAGCAGTATCCTGTGGCCCAGACACTGGTGACAGGTGGCCATGTGCCCAGGGTCGGAGGGAGACTGATAGCCCAGCCCTCGCCTTCTGCTCATGGTTAGGGGGCCTCGAGGGTGGCATTTGGGCTCACCATGAACAATAATGAAGAACCAACCCTGAGAGGCTCTACGGGGAGCAGTGCCAGGTGGAGAGAGCAGCCTCACAGGCGGGGGGCTGTAGAGCGGGGTGTATGTGAGGAGCTGTGAGGAGGCCAGTGTGGCTGGACCAGAGCCCTGAGCAGAGAATGGATGGATCCGGCTCAGCTTCCATGGGGTGCCTGTGGAGATGTGAGCAGTGGCCAGATTCCAAGCATGTTTCGAAAGTTATATCCATGGATCAATTCAGAGTCTGAGAGAGAGACAAGGCAAGAAGGATCCTAGGATCTTGGCCTGAGCCACAGGGGTTGGTCATTTTCTGGGGCTCTTCAGGCAGATTTCGGGGAGGGGAAGGGGAGTTTGGGCCATGTCAGGTGTGGGCAGTTGGGACTGGGTGGCTTTTGCAGGCCTTCTAAGGCCAAGGTGCCAGGCCACAGGCCAGGTGTTTTAGATTGTCCACTAAGGGTCTGGTTCGTCCTCAGCTAGTGTGATGTGGTCTGGCTAGTGGGGGGAATAGTGGAGGTGTCATTAATATGCTCTTTCCCTCACGCATAGCTCATATCCACACTTTTGGCCCCGATGCCCTTCTGTTCCTCTTTTAGCCAGAAGAGCCCCCTAAGGGTGCTCAGCCTGTCTCCAGCCAGCTCCACACTGAGAGCTGTGTGACTGCCTCTTGGGGCCTCAGTTTCCCTCTCTGTAAACAGGGCTCTGAGAATTCTTTCCATTATATAAGATTCTCATGAGGATTAGTGTATAGAGAGAGCTGGACCCATGGCAAAGCCCCACAAAGTGTGAGCTGCAGATGTTCCCATCTGCTGTCTCTCTAAAGGTGCAGGGCCAGGCTCTGGGAAGGCTAGAGTGCTGGGCATACCAGTAGCCTGCAAGTAAGCCTCAAACCCCTATAGTGTCTTGCAGAGAGAGCACAACAGTTGTTTGTAGGACAGATATTTCTTGGATGTCTTCCCTAGGCAGGGCACTGGGAATGCAGTGGTGACTGAGCCCATGTAACCACCGGGAACTCACAGGGATGGGAATTATGGTGGGGCAGAGACTCCCCAAGGCCATTTGAGTTCTGGTCTATCCACAACCCAGGTGGCCACTCTAGGAGTGTTGACTGAGGTAATGGGTAGGCAAATGAACAGAGAAATGCTAGTAAGCCTGCAAGGGTCAAAGTCCTACCACCTCCCTCTCTGCAGGGATAGCAGTGGCACAAAAGTTGAGATCTTTTCAGTGGCCTGCAAGGACCCACATGATCTGGCCCCAGAATTTCCAGCATGGCTTCCTACCACTCTCCCCCACTCATTCCAGCACAGCCCTGCCCGCCCCCTCACTGCTTCTTGGACATTCTACCTCAGGGCCTTTGGACATGCTGTTCTCACTACCTGGACTGTTCATCCCCCACATCTTTTGGATCCCTCACCCCTTTCATGTCTTTGCTCCAGAGAAGCCTCTCCTGTGCACTCTCTTTAAAATGGCAGCCCTGCCCCCTCACCCCTTCTCTGCTGTATTGTTCTCCAGCTCATCACCTTTGAATTCTATATTGTTCATAATGATATTGCTTATTGTCTCTCTCCCTTAATGAAGGAGCCAGTTTTCTTTACTTCTGCATACCCAGCACCTGAAACCCTGCCTGCCATGTAGTAGACCCTTGACGAGTTCTCAGGTAATTAAATGGCAGGGAAGCTCCTTCAGTGACTGGTGATGAGGCCAAACCCAAACTAGCCTCTTGATCTCTGTTTTCCTGTCCTGGGTGAGCTGAATTATCCCCAGCAGGTGTGGGAGCCAAGAAATGAGTCCTGTGCTACACAGCTGGGGCAGGCAGCAGTGGCGGCCAAAGCTGGGCCTCTTGCCCACCAGAACAGCAATCAGGCCATGAGGAGGAGGTGCTGGGGACCCTGGAGGCATGGGGAAAAGGTGCGGCTGGGGGCCATCCTCAGCTGGGCCTCAGAAGGGGGAATTCCAGGCTGAGGGAACTAGCCAGGCAAAGGCCTGGAGGCAGTAGATAGATAGAATGTATTGAAGGGAAGCAGAAAGACAGGACTGGGCTCTGAGTCTGGAGACCTGGGTTCCAGCTTCACCTCAGACTTGCTGTGGGATGTGGATCTCTGGGTCTCAGTTTCCCCATTTGGAAATGGGGACATGAATTATAGCTTCACTCTTGGAGCTTTGGGGAGAACCAGAAAGCCTCCTAATTGGGGTTGGACCCTGTGTGGTGTCCAGTTTGCTATGAGATCCTGGACTGGTCATTTGTATCCTTTCAAAAATCAGAGAAACACACTTAGCATTGACATGTTTTCTTTTGGGGACAGCGAATTATATATTCTAACCTCAGGGCCTTTGCACTGGCTATGCCTTCTGCCAATCCCTCCCATACCCTTCCCTCAGCTATCTCTTCCTTGATCTCTCAGCTCAGAGGCTTTCTCCTTGGAGGGGTCTCCCTTGACTACCTCTGACTAAGCGGCCCTGTCTCTCTCCCAACCCAACTTACTTATTTCCTTCATAAATTCACAGTTCCCTGACACAACACACCTTGGAGCTGTCCTCAACTCCTGTTTCACTCACCACATCCCAGCCATCAGCATAACCTGCCAGCTACACCTTCAAACATCATCAGAGTCTGATTCCTCCTTACACCTCTACTGCTTCCCTCTGTGCCCCTTCGTCACTCACCTGGACTAGTGCAGCAGCCACATCACTGGTCCCTCTGCTTCTGCCCCCAGTCTGTTTTCATAGCCAGAAGGATCCCATGACATGATCACATCCTGTCCCTCCTCTGCCAAGGACCCTCCTGTGGCTCCCAGCTCATGATGCTCTGTAGGACCTGCCCCACCCCCAACTCCATCTCCTTCCTGTCCTCATCTCCACCCTCTTCTTTACGCACTCTTGCCTCAAAGCCTTCATACTGGCTATTCTCTCTGCCTAGGACACTTCCCTAGACATCACATAGCCCAGTGCCTCTCCTTCCTGTCTCATCTCCGCCCAGCATCCCCTCCTTTTTCACCCCCTGCCTGCTTCTTTGTTCGTTCTGTCTCTTCTTCTAGTGAGTTACATGAGGGCAGGGCTCTCTCTTTGGCTTGTTCATTGCTGTGTCCCCAGCACCTGAAACAGTACCTGAAGCTCAGTAAACATTTGTTGAATGAGATGGGTATGTGCACAGATGGACAGATGGGATGGCTAGATAGGCAGATGGGCAGGCAGATGGAGGATGGATAAATGGATGGATGGATATGTATGGTTGGATGGATGGACAGACGGACAGATGGGGGAACTAAAGACTCTGGTTGGAGGAACTCCAGTTAAATCAGGTAGACTGGCAGGCTTGAGAGGGCACAAAGGCCACTTTGTTCCTGCATGCATGCCCAGTATCACATTTTTGTGGACGTTGGTGCCACACCTTCTGACCTTCCATGGGCCTGATGAGTAGTCTTGATGATTCTCATGGCCTGCTCTCTTGTCTCTTCAGGCTCTGTTTTTTTGGGGACTTGCCAAGCCCTGCTCTGCATCCAGTGCTGGGACTCCAGATCCTCAGGAAGATGCTCAGCTAGGGAAGCAGAAGGTGGACTGTGGGGGATGCTGGGAGTACTAGGATGCTGAGACTAACAGCAAAGGCTCACGGGCACCTTGAGTGTTCTGGGGATTGCTCTAAGCATTTTACGGAGATTACCTCATTTAATTCTGCAAACATCCTTATGAGGAATGTTTTACTATATCTCCATTTTACTGATAAGGAAACAGGCACAGAAGGTAATTCAGGATCCAGCTTCAGCAGCTTGGCTCCAAATGCCTGTTCCTTTACCCCGCCCTCTGTGCCTGTGTCAGGCACTTAGAGTCTCCACAGCCTCATATGTTCATCTCCCCCTGCAGGATGTCATGACCGGGCCGTCCTGCTCTACGAGTATGTGGGCAAGCGGATCGTGGACCTGCAGCACACAGAGGTTCCTGACGCCTACCGCGGGCGTGGCATTGCCAAGCACCTCGCCAAGGTAGGAAGGTGGGAGTAGAGAGTTGTGCCCTCCCACTAAGAGGAAACCATAGCCCTGGTGGCTGCCCCTGGCCTGTTTCTTGGCCAAAGTGCAGATGGGTGCCTGCCTTAGCAACCGGTTACAGCAGGGAGCAAGAAGTTGTCAGGCAGCGCATTTCACCCACTCCTAGCTACTCTTGGGGTAGTGGCAGTGGTTCTGGGCCCAAGTCCTAGGTTCTGCACAACTAAGCATCCAGGGCTACTGACACCCACTGTGTGCTAGGAGCTCGCTGACTGAGGTCCCAGCACCTGTAATAGGTGCTCAATAATCTTTGTTGAACAAATGGATGATGGATGTTCAAGTAAATTGGCTCGTGCCACATTCCCAGCCCCCAACCCCTTCATCCCCAAAGCACCTCAAACCTCATGCTGCTTGGAGAACAGGTTTGGACTTAATGAAGGGAATTGCATCCTGGAGCAGAGAATGGCCTTCTGAGGACTGTCCCTGGGGGCCCAGTTTCCTTCCTCTGCTCTGCCTGCCGCAGACCTCTGCTCCTCCTCCACGCTCTGCCTAGTCGAGTTGGTACTGCCTGGGCCAGGGCAGGGGTCTTGTGCCTGCTGGGGAGGAATGAAGTCTATAGGAGCCATCTGTGTGACCAGTGAAGAAACCAGATGTACGGACCTGGGTAAAGGGGAGTTGGTCCCCACCCTCATCCTGGGAAGCCCTGCCTGCCTAGGGCCCTTATCATGTGACCTCTGACCAGAGCCTTGGGCTTTCAGTTTATTTGCAAAATGGGAGAATAGACTGGAATCTTGTCACTAGAGGGTCTCCGGTTGTGAACCCTAGGATCAGGTGTGGACTATATGATGCAATGCACAAGGCCAGTTGAGGGGTATTGGAAAGTCAACCATGCAAGTGCTAGGCACATAGTAGGCACTTAGTAAATGGTGCCTGCTTCCTTTTTCAGGACAGCCAACCCCACCCAGGCTGTCTTCTACTTTGTTTTAGCAAACATTAAATACCAACTGTGTGCAAGGCCCTGGGGGGGACAGGGAGGTGCACAAGACATGCCCTTGCTCTCCATCTCCCGAGCATATTGGAGACAGTGACAGCAGCCATAGATCAAGGCCACACACTGCCCACCCCTGCCGCAATTGCTTCACACCATTGCCTTTGGGAGCCCATTAAAAACTAAGTTGGGTGCAGGAAGCCCTTTGGGCTGTGAGAGCCCTGAGGCGCCCTGACCCACTAGCCACCAGGAGCTGTCAAATGAAGGATAAGTGATAAAGAGGAGTTTAGACAGATACCCCATGAATGCAGAGGACCTGAGATTGGAAATGGTAGGCTTGTTTGGAGGTAGGCCTCAGGGTAGGTGTGGGACACCCAGGACAGGCAGTGGGGTGAGGTTCTCCAGGTTTACCCCTGCGTATGTTGCTACTTGACTTTTAGCTGTCCTATACGGAGGCCGCCTTTTGGATAGTTTTGGGCAGAGGCTCAGGATTCAATCCCGGCTCATTCTCTTCTACAACATGTCTCAGGCAATTTACCAATGCTTTCTGCCTCAGTTTCCCCAACTGAAATACGGGGGCGGTGATAGCACCGCCTACCTCCATTGCAGTCTGGGTAGAATAGGTGGCCCTGGGCAGCAGAAGGAATAGCCTGGGAGGTGTGGGAGCTGGGCCTGTGGGCACTAACTGCTCTCTCTGCCCGGCTGTCAGGCTGCTCTGGACTTCGTGGTGGAGGACGACCTGAAGGCCCATCTCACATGCTGGTACATCCAGAAGTATATTAAGGAGAACCCACTGCCGCAGTACCTGGAGCGCCTACAGCCGTGACCCTGGCTCGAGGGGCAGGAGTGTGCCTGCCAGGTCCTTCCTCACGGCCTTCGCCCTGGTCCTCTGAGTGCTCTCAGGAAACCTGGACCCCACAGGGGACAGACTCAGAGTTATTTTTGTAAAGATGCTCATCTGTGGTCCCTGGAGGCAGCTGGCCAAAGATGGGCAGGGTTCCAGTGACCATGGCCAAGGGGAGACCAGGTGGCTGCAGTTCCAGCAGCTCTGCCTCTATAGATGCTGGCTGGCTTCTCGGAATGTCACACAATCTCTTATGGGGAGACCTATGAGGGCCTTTGGCCAGGACTGGAACATGGATGGGGCATCCCTGTAGCCAGTCTGGGTCCCACCTACTGTTCCCTGCTCTGTGATTAGCAGGGGGGCTGTCTTGGGGTCCCTTGCCACCACTGCCTCTCCATCTGTGTCCTTTCTGCAGATGAAGAGGGTGTCCCAAGCTGAGAGGAGCAATAAGAAACTGTGCCAACTTCTGAGGGGTGCAGCAAGCCATGGCTGCCACTAGCGCTGCCCCTCTCTTCTTGACTTGTGTGCCCTGGAAGGGGACAGTGAGGGCCAGCTCTCCCTGATGTGTGAGGCCCACAATGGGTAGACAGTGCTGGCCAGGGCTCGGCTGTGCACAGAAGAGCATACATACACATGTGGTACCCATTCTTGTAACTCCTTGCCCCCTTGTCTGTCAGTGCTGCAGGAAACCAAGGTCCCTGTCCCTCATGGCTGCCCTGCCCTCCCCATTTACCTGTCTGCCAGGGGCCAGCTCCAGGTGCATCCAAGCATCTGGGGTGGGAGGGAGGCATAGTGTCCTCAAAAACTGTCCTCGCCACCCAAGAGAAACATTTCTGTAGAGGGATTTCTTTTGTGGCCACCGGACATCATCTTTCTCATGATGATGAGCTTGTGGCTGGGCATGGTCTCTTGCCTGTGTCTGGAGTCCCAGAGCCCCTCCCAGACCAGCCTTCCTGGTAATGGCTTGGGAGGCATACACCTTTGTTTGGCACCTAGCCTTTCTGGGGCTCTGTAGGCTTTGAGGGGCTGGTTAGGCCTCAGGGTCTTGAGTTCCTGTGCCCTGTTCCTCACAGGTCAAATCCTTACCTGCTCCTCTATGGAACTGGAGGGGAACCCAGGAATCAGGGGCCCTTTGGGGCTGAGACCTAAGTTAGCAAATATCAGAGTGATATGTTCCCTCCAGGCTTCTGACTGGAGATTTGGGTGCTGGGGGCACTGGTTACCATGGTGACTCCCTTTTTCTGACTTGCAGCAGCAGGTATTGGCCTATGGTTGCCTTTTCCACTTACCTCTTCACTCCCTGTCTCCACCAAACCCCACATTACCACCACCAGCACTGTCGCTCAGAGGCCCACTGCAGACATTTGTGCACAGATACCTTCCCACCCATTGGCAGGAATACCCTCAGTCTGCATATGCACAGTCTGGCCTCCAGGAATTCCTGAGAGAACCCAGAGCACCCGCTTCCCACTGTGCTCCCCAGCTCTATTTGCAAAAGCCTATTGTGAGGACCAGGGAAGCCCCTGGACCCCAACTGTGCTGGGAGTTGTAGGCGAGGAAGAAATCACTGGCAAGAGGTGGGCTCAGCTGCTGGGTCCCCTCCAAGGCTTGAGGTGTCCCATTACTGGCACAGTTTAAGGAAAGTGTTGGTTGTAGGCCCAGGAGTGAAGAGATGAGCTAGCCCAGTGTCTGGGCCTTTTCCCTCCTTCCCTAGGACCGCCCCTTCCCATTCACACACCTCTCCCCAAGTTCAAGCACAGACTCTGTCATGAAAACTTCTCTCCAGTGGCTCAGTGAGCTGGTGCTATCTCCCTCTACAGCCTGTGTGATGAGGTAAACCAGTTCTAGGAGGGTGCCCTGCACACAGGAACACAGGGCAAGCAGGAAATCAGAGCCCAGGAAACAGAGGGCTAGGTAGGGACCTGTTCCCATCCCCACTGTATCACAGGCTGAACCTGTGTCCTAATAGCTGGTAACTTTCTGTGCCCAGGCCGGCATGCACACAATACACTTGTTACTTGAACCAGGAGCTGTACGTGGCCTGGGAGGTGGGGGGACTGCTGTGCAGCCTTGGACCCAGGAACAGCTTGTCCCCAGGTCCCACAGTTGTGATCTGGCCTCCTTGCTTCAGCTGCCTTAAAGTGCCACTTCCCTGCTACAGGGGGTCTTCTGCTGTGGCCAGCCTAGCCCTCAGGCTCCAGCAGAGCCTTGAGGCAGCAGTGATAGCCTACTCTGCTGGGCTGGGGACACCACAGACCCTGGTTTGGAGCCCCCAATCTCCTTCAGCCAACATGGCCAATTTTGCTGTGGCTGGCCTGCCCCTGGTGCTGCCTCATGTGTCTGGCATCCCAGCCTCTCCCCTGCCTGTACCCAGCTGCCCTTGGAGCCTTTGCTCAGGAGGCAGGAGGTCTCCTCCATGCACACCCTAGGGCCCTATTCCAGCATTGCCTGAAGGACCCCATGCTCTTCTGTCACATTTCGCTTTGTGTGTTTCTCTTTCTTGCCCAGTCAAAATAGGTAGTAACTCATGTGCCTTTCTTACTCAGGACCTGTTGCAGGTGAAGTCTGGCCCAAGCCTCCAGACCTCCCTTTGTAATTTTTCAAACTCCTGAATAGATTGCATGACATACATTTCCATAAAAGCTGTGGCCTAGTGCATGGCTCCAGGACTGCTTCTAGATGAGGTATAGTGGATGCTCTCTGGCCAGGGGCTGCTGTCCCCATGCCACCTTGCTCCATTCCCTGGGCAACCTGTTGGCCCTGCTATTAGTGATGAAGGACCAGGCACAACAAGGAGCCCACATGATGTGAGGAAGGAGAGAAGACAGATTTGGTGAGCACTCCATTCTGCCATCCCTGCTTCTATTATTTATTTGGTGGTGCAGCCGCTATTTTCAGGTAGGGAAAGTGAGGCTCTGTGAGGCACTGGGATTTGATGAGGTCTCATGGCAAAACAACAGTGGCATCAGGACCTGGGGCCTGCCATTGTGCCTTCCACATCTCTTATTTCCCACTGGCCAGTGTCCTTGCCATGGCTCCCACTTCCACCTAAGGTAAAGGCTGCTCTGAGGTATACTCTCAACATGGGTTACCCCTCACCTGCAGGACAGCTGGAAGGAGTTTACCTGGAAGAGGCTGTGATGTTCCATCACCTTGTATTGGCTGCTCTTAGGCATGTCCCTCTCCCTTCTAAAGAGTCTTGGGACTGCTGGTCCAGGGGAGGGAGGTGGGTTGCCCATCTAAGCTCATGGAGTAAAGTCACAAATGGCCTCAAAACACACAGGCTCGAAAGCATCCTGCACCAGGTGCAGGGCCAGGTCTCATTCCCCTGGCTGCCCAGGGACAGGGGACACCTTCCTGAGTGGGATGTTTTCCTCCTAGTTCCCATTCTGGGCCTTATAACACTACCCCAAAACAGGAAGAGGAGGGCACTGTAATCCCAGGACCTTCACAGTCTTGTCCAGTTGGATTCTCAGAAATTCTATGGGATGTCAGTCAGGCCTATCTTAGACGAAGCTGATGCTCAGAGTAGGGTAGGCACTAGGTTATCACCCACATGGCTAGAAGGCATGGACACTAGCATCCATGCCCAGTTCCTGTCTCCTCTAAAATGATGTGCCCTTATGTGTTTTGCAGTCTAATGTCTACTTAGGTGACAAATGACTTTGAAGAGCAATTCACAGATTACTGGCAATTTCCTTGCTTGTTTGTAAGGCTGAGGTGGGTTCTGTCTGGAGCTACAATGTACATGGCTAGTCAGGGGTGCCTAGCAGATGTGGAAAAGATGATCTTGCATGTAAAGCTGGGTTGTGAGGAATATCAATGGAATGCCCAACCATACACTTATTTTGTTCCTCAGTTCAGTTCAGGAGTCTCAGATTTGCTGAAGTCCACCCAAATGTCCCCTCTACTATTCTCAGGGTCCCACTCCTTCCAGATCAACACCTTATATTTCATATCGGCGGTCCGGCAAGGCTGTGAATTCAACTGGTAACTGCAACCTGCAGGATCAAATTTAGGGTCATGTTTTCAGTTATTCTTATGGCTACAGTATATTAAAGAGATTCTTTTCTGGTTGTCAAGGATGCTCTCTAGTTTTATACCTTCGCCTTGAGCTGAGTCTACAGTTTTCTTTCTGCTGATGCCAGCAGCCAGCCTACACCAGAGACTTGTAGCTCTACCATCCCTGTGACCACAGCAGCAGTTGATTGGTCTCCCAGCTTTGCCTTCAAGAGGCATCTCACCCCACTCTCTTAAAATAGGTGATACGTTAAGTAGTCATTTTCCTCCTGAGTGCTGTGAATTTCCAGGGTCCTCTCTCCCCTGGGCAATGAGGTCATTACTGGGACCTAATCAGATCAGATAGCCAACCTCAGGTTTCCATGTTTGAGAGATGGTTTCTCTGATACCATTTCTGCTATGAAGAACTGTCAGTGTAGAGTCAGGAAAACTACTCTAGCTTCAAATGGGGTTTAGTACAGGGGACTGGTTATGAAAACTTTTGGGAGGATGAAAGGAGCAAAAGTGAAATGAGCTTTTGCATCAGGGCTTGGGACATGTTCCTGGATAGTTGGAACAATGGCACTTAATGTAAGGGAGCTGATAAATGAATATGCCTAGATGCAAAGGAAAATTCCAAAACGTATGGGAAGTACTCGATTAAAACCTGACAATCTTACCAGTGAGGGGTTGCTATCTGCCCTTTGAAAGAAGCCGGTTTTCTCTGACGTCCCTAAGCTGGTAACCACTTCTGCCTAATACCACAAGATTTACTTGGCTGTTGAATGGAAAGTTGGTGATCAGAAAAAGTTCTTCATTTTATGGACGTGGAAAGAAAACATGCAGATCAATATTGATTATATTTATTTTTAATTGTGCAAATAGATTCTGAACCAACATCAAAGCTAGATTAATGTACCCATAAGATTCAAGCCTTTTATATTTAATCATGTCACACTGCCCTAGAGAGTCACAACCTGTTAACCAGTAGATAAAACTTATTAGACCTATTGCTAGGAATGCATATCAAACTATTTTTCAGTCAACTAGCCTTGTAATCAGATTTCCAAATGAATGTCTTTGGTCACCTGTTTGAATTTCAAATACATGTAATTAAAGCTGGGAAAAAAAAGTGAGATGAGATGACCCTAATATTGGTAAATGCAGGAAGCTGCTGTTACGCTGAGCTGGAGGAACAGAACTGTATTACTCAAAGCCAAGCTCACTGGACTGCTGTTGGGACCTCACTCCCTGAAGAATATCTAGAGAGCATGCATACTGGTCACTGCTGCTGCCACCACAAAAACCCCAAATTCCGAAAGTCAGCTGCCTCTGCCTCTTGCCAGTGCCTCCCATCAGGAGAACCAAATGGGCAGCTCACTGGTAAGGGCTCTGGGAAGTGTGGCTTGCAGACATCCACCCCCACTGTGATCCAGGGGAGGAAGGGATCTGGAAGCCAGCAAATAGTTAAAATAAGGAATATTCTTATCTGCTGGGGGTGGGGCACCTGACATTATTTTAATCCATCCACACTAAAGGCTGATAGCATGATAGAGATGACAGACCCCAACATCCAGGCACCTCATAATGGCTGTGAGATGGCAGCTCATGTTTGGAGGCATGCCGTATTCACCAATGCTAGTGCCCTGTGGGCTGGCACGTCATAAGCTTGTAGTTGGGTCAAGCAGGACGCTTTCAGACCATTAATCAGGGAGTCAGTGGACCATCTGGCTGGGTGAGATTTTGGCAATCTTCTGAATTAGAGGGTGGAGCTCAGGAGGTCAGAGGAGGACCCTTAGAGAGTTGTTCTAATCAGGGAGGGGACTCGATGATGAAGTCACACATTAGATATGGGAATATGCTTAGATGGGACAGGAATAAGCCCCTACATGGTCATTCAAGAATCTAGAGAGAGTTGGGGAATAATTTGCTGTCTAAGACAAAAAGGCCAACTAAGAGCATGGACTAGATCATAAAATCAGGTCATCTTGTTTAGACTTCCCAACACATCTGTGAGGAGAGAGCCCTCCTCATTTTACAGGTGAAGACAATCCCATCCCCACATTGAGTACCATATGTATTCTGTGAGGGTACAAGGGTGACTAAGGAAGACGGGGCTCTATCTTCACGGGACCCACAGTGCAGGGTGGGGGTGAGAAAGCACACACACAATAAGAAAACTCTGATAAGACTGCTAACATACACAGGGAAGGGGCCTACCCTAGCACAGAGGGCCCTGGAAGGCTCTCTTGGAGAAGGGATATCTAGGTTTAAAACTAAGAGATGGATGTGCTTTGTGAGGGATCCAGCCCCCAGGCCCCACCTCACCCTGTCCCCATGATCTCTGACCTCATCTCCCACTACTCTCCAGCCACATAGTCCCCTGGCCTTTCCTCACACCTGTGAAACCACTCTCAGCCAGGGACTTTGCACAGAATGCTCTAACTTTGGATATCCTCAGGTCGGCCTCTCTCACCTTCTCCAAGTCCACTTCCAACTTCACCTTCTCAGTCAGGCCACTTTTCTCAAATCCTGATTCCCTTACCTCCATCCTGATTCCCTTACTCTGCTCTACTTTTTTCCTAATCATTGCTATTTTCTTACATTATATATGCTGGTTTATTTTATCTTGTTTATTATTTGTTGTCTGGCTCTCCCTGCTAGAATACAAGCCCCACAAGGACAGGAGTTTGCTTTCTGTTTTGTTCTGAATTCACTATCCCAGTACCTAGATCAGTGCCTGGCATATATTTTATGCTCAACAATATTTGTTGGATGGATGTACAGATGAATGGATAGATGGACAGATGAATGAATAGATAGAATAGGAAAGGGAAAGAGGGCTGTAGGTAGACTAAACAGCATGAGCAAAGGCCTAGCAGTATGATATCTTATGATATCTCTTGAAGTTGTGTGTGGCTGGAAGTGGGTGAGTCAGAAAATGAACCTAGAAATGTGGACAGGGCAAGATGATGAGAGCCTTGAGGTGTGACAGAGGTTGCTATGACTCAATCTGTTTCCACTGGTGGACACAAAGCTTAACCTACCAGCCTCCCTTGTAGCAGGTAAGCTCTTGGGTCTGAGTTCTAGCCAATGGAATGTGCATGGAAATGAAGTAGGCTGGATGCAATCAATTACCAGGCTTTGGGGATCTACTAGTTATAAAGAACATAGGTCTCTGAGTTGCTGCATGGAGAAAAACCACCTGCAAATAATAAACTCATTTGAGCTTGTTACATAAACAAGAAATACATGTGTATGGTGTTTCAAGCATTGTACACTTTGGGGTCTATTTGTTACACCATATACTTTGAAGTATGGTACCTCCATAACTTAAAACCTAAAATATGTAACATTGCCTTGGTGGTCAGGCAGCAGAGAACATTAACATGGATATTGCAGAGTGGGAAGTTGGAGACTCATGCAGGGGCCAAATGTTTGTTAAAATCATAATCTGCAATAACTTGGAGGACAGACCAGAGATCTATAAGCCTGTGGCTCCAGGGGAAAGTGGTTGGAATGAGCTGAGTATCGATGTGTGTTGGTTATTCCTTCCATTTATAGCAAGGTGCAAAAAAGAGATATATGCAAGCAAGATACAGATCGAAAACAAAGAAAAAGGGAATACAGGTGTTTGAGGCCTTGTAGTGTTGGAAAAGGTAACTGCTGCTAGACCCCAAATAACAGGAAATAAACCTGAAAAGGCTTTTAAACAACAAAAGCCCATCAAATCGTTCTCAGTTCTACAAAGGCCTCAGCCCCAGAGCGAAGATCAGATGAAGCCTGTTGACTTGGTCCACTAGTTAATTGTCTGAGACTCTGGAGGTATCAGTGAATTGACAGATGAGGAAACAAGGAAGCAAAGAAATAAAGCCACTTGAAATCAATGTTAGAAAAGAACCTCGGGTACAGTCACATGGAATTTACTGGAAAGAAAACTCCCTACATTTGGAGGGAAATTTTATGTATTGCCAAAGAAACCATGAGCTTGTGGCTTGGTTCCTGAAGCCATGCCTACATGGGCAGGAAAGGAGCTACAAAAAGTGTGCAGACCCTCCTCAGATGTGGTCAGAGAGATAACTAGATGAAGAGGGTCCTCCCAGAGAGCAGAAATGGGCCAAGCCAGGGCAGGGGTCCTCACAATGCCTGCCTCTCTCAGGAGTCCACTGTTGCTGGCTGAGTGCTGCTGTGTGCTATCTCCTGCTCTCCCTTTTCTGGAGAGAGCTTTACATGAGTTCATCCTATCCGTGCTCCCCGATTTCATTCAGGTTTAGAATGGTAGTGACTTGGATTTTACCTCTAGATCCAGGATGCTACTGGTGGAGAACATGGTGCTCTCCAAGAAACAGGAGCCCTCGAGCAAAAGGATGAGTTTGTGGGGGTGTTCCTCTGGGGGAGGGTGTGAGTGAAGGGAACTACCATTTGGTTGCCAGAGGACAGATTTTGCACAGACTCAGTAATTCACCAAAAATCATTTCCTGTCCTTCCTGGACAGACTGCATTTCCTAACCTCCCTTGTAGTTAATTGACAGAAATGAACTGAGCCTTTCAAAAGGAGGTACCTCCCTCCATCTCTCCTCCCCTTCCTCTGGCTGGGTACAAAAGGGGAGTGATGGAGGCATGAGACACATGACCTAGGTCCCAGAATCCCAACCTGTGTTGTGTCTGATCTCTTAAAACTTGCTCAGTTTGTCCCTTGACTATTAGTCCCTTGATTAATACACAAGCCAAGGTCAGGCATTTATACTTGTTGCAGAGGGCTATGGGAGCAGAGTTTTAAGCAGGGAAGTGTCATGGTCATATTTGTTTTCAAAGAATTATTGTAGCCAGAGAGATCTTCCTAAAACCTCAATCACATCTCTATCCTACTCCAAGCTCCCCAATACCCTCCATTGCATTAAGGTTAAAACCTGAGGAACTTGATGCAGCCCCTGCTTACCTATGTCCCTCTGGTTCCTCATACTTCACTGTACTGACTTTCTGTTCTTCAAATCCTCAAGTTTCTTCCTGCCTTAGGGCCTTTTCACTTGCTGTTTCATCTACTTCCAGATAGTACCATAGTTTAAACTTCCTTGTTATTTAGGTCTGTTTCAGTCAGACATGTGTTCAGCTGCTAGAAAAACCTAACCCATAGTGGCATTTCATTTATCTTATGCATCATGAAATCTAGAGGATGAAGGTTCAGAGATTCTGCAGTGGTGCGATGATATCACTGAAGGTCTAGGCTCTTTTCATCTTCCTTCTACATCATCTCTTGTGTGTAGACTTTTGCCCTTATGCTTGTTGCCTCGTGATCACAAAATAGCTGCTGCACCTCCAGGTATTGCATCCATATTTCAGGGCAGGAAGAAAGGCGGATGCTGCCTTTCCTGACTTTCCATCTAACGTTGCCTTCCTGGGCACTCTTTACCCCACTACCCTGTCTTATTCTGATTTTGTATCACTACTTGGAATTTTACTTGTTTCCTTGTTTGTTGGCCATCACCTGCCACTGCTATGAAAGTTCTTCTAGGGTAGACCACCTATTTTATTTATTGCTAAAACCCCAGCCCTGGCACAGATCTGACACATAGGAAACGCTCAATAAGTATTTGTTGAATGAATGAATAGTCCTTTAGCTGGCTTGGTGGCAGAGTCAGGACTCAAACCTAGACCTTCCCATTCATGGGCTTGGACATTTTCCAGTATATCACTGGGCCTCCGTGGACCCTCTTTGTGAGGAATCCAGGTAGCCATAAGCGGCAGCCAAGTCCATCTGTAGGTTCTAAGAACCCATGTTTTGAGGCCTGGATGGAGAGAGAGAAAAAAGTCTCCCCCTGCCCCCCGCCCCGACCCATTGAGATCTGTGGAGTGCTTCTTCATCATAGTGTAAGATAGTATGCCCCCAAAGGTGGCTGGCTGGCAAGATGATCCTCTGGGTGCAAAACCCAGAGTTCAATGGCAATCCCATACCTAGTGAGTAAACCTCCCCTCCCCCTTTCAAAGGAGGTGTAGGGGAGTGATTATACCTAACTAGAATTTAATGACCTTTTTTTTTAATAGATGTTACATTAATTTTTTTATCCTTCCCCCTTCCCTACAGATGTTACATTTAGAAAGTCATATAGCATTTTTCTTTTAAATAAACATAGTTCAGTGTTCAAAGAATAAACCCATTTAAAAAGCAATATTAATAGTAGACTAAGAATCTGGCACAAATGGCAGATTCAGGTCCCTGTTCATTTCCGAAAAGGAAAGGAGAAGCAGGTGCAAGGGCAGCTGTCCCAAGGCCACTGCAATTTTCTGATGTCATTGGGGCCAGAGCCCAGGTCACTTACTCCCCATCCAGTGCTTATCCTAAAAGGCAAGGGGCAGTATTTTCTGACTGTAGCACCAAGATCTGAAATGCCTGAGCCAGATGATATGTGCAGCTGATCATGCCGGCTAGCTCTTCCCATGATGATGTGTTTTATGTGGAGAGAAATAGCTCTGTCAGTCATTTCCATGGGCTGGATGGGAGGGTGGGAGTGAGGGTGCTGCTACAGGCTCCCAAGTCTGCCACTGCCAGTGCTCTCACAGCACCCAAGTGACAAGTGGCAGTACTAATAGCCCAAGCCTGGGAAACAGGGCTAATGGAGCTGCTTACAGGGCACCATTCCCTCTGAAACACCTAAAGTTCTATTCAAGCTTTACTCATAAAATTTATTGCACAAACAGGACTAGCATAAAGCAGGTGCTCATAGTATTAGTTAAAGAAAGACTGTTGAATGTATAAATAATAGAGAAAACTACACTTTTTTCTTAATTAAAAAAAGTTATATGTACCAGATGAGACCTTCCTAAAGTCATTTCGATAGCTGCAGCCTAAAGGTTTCAGAAGCCGCATTTCTAGGCTTCCCAAATATGTACCACCCCCTAAACACACCACCTAGAATGGGTGGAAATCCAATTTTGAATTGCACCTAGGAGAGCAGTTCTACCAGCCACCATTTAGAATACGCCAGAACAGGTGAGAAAGAGCATTTAACGGGAGAGGATACCGACCGTTAACAGATGAGCAATGACATCCATTGTAGGCAGTGGGATCTGATCAGTCCACCTTCCCTAGTAGGCCTGGGTGTCCCCTTACCCATCTCCCACTGCCCCTCCCCCCCCACTCCCTCACTTCCCAGGAGCCCCCTCATTCCGCAGAAGCCCCATAACCTCCATCTTCCTCCTAAGATCCCAAGCATTAACAACAGATATATGGGCGGCATCTGTCCACCAGCTCCTGGCCCCACTTGGGCTGCTGAGTATCAATCTGAAATGTGTGCTTTTAGGACAATTCTGGTTCTAGGTATCCCGAGCTGAAAGGCTAACTTCTGAAGTGGTTTGGCAAGGGAGCCTTGGGCTGAGGAGAGGAGGGCAATGACCCCCAGATGAATTGGAGAGGTGGTGAATTTACCTTTCACCAAAAGTGGACCTAAACTTTAAGACAACAGAAAGAGACATAGATGCAAGATTGACAGGGCAGGGCCAGAGGCCTCAGTTCCTGCTCTGTACATCTAGCCTGGGAGCTTCCCCTGCAGCCTCCATACTTCATGCATTCCCAAGTCCAGCCCTCCCAGGCCCAAGATCTAAGGGGTTCCAGGCTGGAATTCCCTCCTTGGTCACCTGCCTGAAAGCCTCTGTGGTGGCTACAATCTTTCAAGCATTCCTATCCCTTTGAGGACAGCTCTTATAGCTGCAGGATCTTTCCTTAATGTTTAGCTAAGGATCTATGCCCCTGTCAATTTGTATCAGGTTAAACGGTGATCTTCAAAATGATATGTTCACATCTGAATCCCCAGAACCTATGCGTGTCACCTCATTTGGAAAAGGGGTCTTTGTAGATACAGTTAAGTGAATGATCTTGAGCTGAGGAAATTATCTTGGATTATCCAAGTGGGCCCTAAATCCATCAAGTGTCCTTATAAGAGAAAGGCAGAGGCAGAGTCGACATAGAAGAGGAGGCCATGTGACTACAGAGGCAGAGATATAGTGATGCAGCCATGAGTCAAGGAAGGCCACAATGACCAGAAGCTGAAAGAGGTGGGAACAGATTCTCCCCTAGAGCCTTGGGGAAGCACAACCCTGTTGACGCCTTGTCTTCAGACTTCTGAATCAGTGTCTGTTGTTTTCAGCTACCCTGCTTGTGGTCATTTGTTACAGTGGCCACAGAAAACTGATACACACTGAGAACTGTGGGTACTGGTTCCAGCCCTTAAAGCCCAATGAAATGAATCTGACAGCCCCCACCCACCATGATACTCTTCTGTGTTCTCCCTCCTTGGGGTCTCTCTTGCTTGCTCCCTCTTCCTCCAGCTCCTCCTCCTTTCCCAGGCAGGATGAACACAGGAGGCCAGGGGGCTTTGCCTTCCTCTTCCCTACCAACTCCCATTTCATTTCAGGCATTCTTTTCCATCTCCATCCTAAAACCAAATCAGATGAGATACAGTCTCAAATGCCCCTTCTTTCCCCCATCAGCTCAGCAGTTGCAGTTGTGCCCTATGAGACAGGTAGTGGGGAGGGTAGAGGGTGCAGAGAGGACCTCAGCAGGAGGCGAGGATGTCCTGTCCCTCCCTGGCTCTGAGAATCCAGCTTTCTGCTTCTAAGCCCCATGACTTCTAGCACAGAGGCCTGGGGCATCCTCTGTTTGCATCCCTGGGGTGCACGAGGCTCAGTGGGCATCCAGCACCTGCTTACTCTGGGAAGCATGACTTTTATTCTTGTCCTACAAGCTCCTTCCCTTTCAGAGTGGGCAGTGAGGGCCTGACTTGCCCTCCACCAAAGAATGTTTCCTTTGAGATGCAAGCATTCAGAGGGCTGCAGGGAGCAGAAACTGAGGAAAGCAATGTCCTGATGTCCTAGCGGCTGCTCTCAGGCTTCAGTCTGCAGCCTTTCCTCTTTGCAGACATTTGTCCCTGCCAATGTCCACCCTACCTTCAGTACCCCCTTGCCCTCTGCCTGTTATCAAACACCCCCACCACCCAAGTTTTTCTGCTCCTCCTGCCCAATGCATGAGGGAGTCACCAAGCCACCTCAGCCATGGAGACCAGACTGCAACTCGTATGATCAAGTGGCTAAATTTCCAATTTTATTCCTCTTTAACTTATTTAAATGCAAATATTAAAACCGATACTAAATTTAGTTATTGGAAACCTTTTGAGGATATTTGAAAAACTTGAGTATGTGAATCTACTTTTCAACTGTGAACATTATGAAATCTAGATATGGATCAAGTATTCCTAATGAAAATTCAGTGTCTGATTAAGATGTGCTCTAAGCAAAAAATTATACACCAAATATTGAAGACTTAGTGTGAAAAAAATGTAAAATATCTCATTTATAAATCCTAAATTGATTATATATTAACATGTTGGCTTTTTGTATATTTTAAGTTAATTTTTTTAATATATTGGGTCAAATAAAATATATTATTAAAATTAACTTCTCCTGTCTCTTTTTATTTTTTAAAATGTGGCTACTGGAAAACTTGCAAAGACATATGTAGGTCATATGGAATCTTTATCATCAGTGCTAGGCTGGACTGGGGCTCTCAGAGGCGGTCTGACTTTCATTTTCAGACCTGTCCTAGCAAGTACCTAGCATGTGGTTTACTGAAATGAGTGAGTGGGTGGGTGAGTGAGTGAGTGAGTGAATGAATGAGACAGACCAGCTTCTAATTCTCCATGACCTGCTAATTTGGTGGACAGAGCTGGGGAGGGAGATGAGGAAGGGGCCCAGAGCTCTACCTGACTGCAACATCCCAGAGAGCCCTGGGTAGTTTCCTTGGCAAGGCAGATGTTTAAAGCTAAATTTTACTCTCATCGTCACCTTTAGAAAAAAATCGAGGTGTAATTCAGATGACATATAGTTTTAAAGAGTATGATTTAGCGGCATTTAGTACATTCACAATGTTGTCCAACCATTACTTCTAACTAGTTCCTGAACGTTTTCTGCATCCCAAAAAGAAACCTGGTTCCCATCAGCAGTCACTCCCCATCTCCTCCTCCCCAGCCCCAGGCAACCACTAACCTACTTTCTATCTCTATGGATTTGCCTTGTGGTCATTTTATATACATAGAATCATACACTATTTTTCTTTTTGTGATTGGCTTCTTTCACTCGGGATAATATTTTTAAGGTTTATGCATGTAGTATAGCATGTGTCAGTACTTCATTCCTTTTTATGGCCTAATAATATTCCCTTGTGTGGATGGGCTCCATTTTGTTTATTCATCATCCGTGGATGGACATTTGGTTTATTCCACCTTTTGGTGCTGCTGAAAACAGGAGTGTACAAGCATCTCTTTGAATATGATGTTTAATGATCTCCTTTTACTTTTTGCAGAGGTCCACTGCAAGGCACTTCTGATAAATGCTTCCTGTGATGACCAGCCTTTCGGTTCTTCTTTCAGCTCCTAGGAATCTGGTAGCCCATCTTTCTGCTGGGGTCCCCTTATCCTTCCATGCATCCTCTAGGGTAGAACAGGATTTAAAATGATGTCAGACCCTCACTCCCATCTCCTCTGCCCAGTTGGGAAATGCAACAAGCTCAGTGCAGGCCTATCTCTTCTTCTCTCCTTTAGACTCCTTTGAGTGTGGCTGTCCACCAGCCCACTGTCCTTCTACCCCGGGGACCCAGAGCAAGTGTCCTCACCCCATGTGTCCTTGTCCCAAATCTATCTCCACTCTGATCTTCAACTTCTTTTAGGCTAGAGGTCAGTGATGGTCACCGCAGGGCATGGATGATAAAAGGCCTGACTTCGTTTTGTGGCCTCAGTCCAAACTGGGAAAGAGTGTGTTCTGGGCTGTATTGTGTCCCCCTAAAATTCATATCTTGAAGTCCTAACCCCCAGTACTATATTTGAAGACAGTATCTTTAAAGAGGTAGGTAAAATGAGGTCACATTAGTAAAACTAATCCAATTAGACTGGTGTCCTCATAAGACACACAGAGACACTCCAGGAGTGTGCATACACAGGGGGTAACCATGTGAGGACACAGCAAGAAGGCAGCCATCTGAAAACCAAGAAGAGAGGCTTCAGGAAAAACCAACTCTGCTGGCACTTCTTGGATTTCCAGCCTCTAGAATCCTAAGAAAATAAATTTCTGTTGTTTAACTCCATAAGTCTGTGGTACTTTGTTATGGAAGCCCTAGAAAATGAAAATGAATATGTTTTAATGTCCTGAGAATATCCTAAATCTCTCCATTTCCCAAACCATCCCCTAGCCAGAGTCTGTTGTGAAATCAGGATACTAATAGATGTCTCACCTACCTCACTGGCTTGTCCTGAGAGTGGCAGAGGCTAAAAAGTGGGCTATAAGAAGGCACCATCTTTGCCTTGCTCGCCACACCTCGTGTGACTAACATGGCCATTTGCCCAGGACCTTTCTGATATTAAAACTGAAATTTCCAAATATGTGTTTGGAACCTGTGTTCTGTGTTAGCACCTAGACCTGAATTAGGGGCTCACCAAGTGGGATAATGGAAAGCGGGGGCCTTGTCCATCTATTCCTCTATCAGCAGGGCTTTTCCAGGACTTGACATGGAGCAAATGCTCATTAAGGGTTTGGTGACATGCAAGTGAGTAACACATCTCCTATGAATCTTCATAACTACCAGGTGGGCTCACTGCTGAATGCTGACTGGTCTTGGCTGCCAGTGAGGAGGACACACAGATAAATTAGGGGAATCTGTGCCTTTTGTGACTCGTGCTTTAAAACTGCGACAACTGTTTTATCTTCTGGGTAACGGGTGTGTGCTCAGGGTTCCCCAGGAGTATTGTCTGTGCGCAGAGCCAGGGCCTTTCCCATGTCTGAGGTGGGAGTGCTGATCGGTGAGATGATTGAAGCTCCCCAGGGACATCTTGGAGGAACGCTGGCTGGTCACAGCTGGGCTAACAACGGAGCTTTTGCACTACTGAGCACCACTAGGCCAGCTTGTGGAGAACATCTACTGACAGGAATTGAGGACTATCTATTTCAGCTACCTATTGCTATGTAATAAGTCACCTCAAAACACAGTGGCATAAGACAACAGCCATTTTGTTCTGCTTGTGGAATGTAGGCATCAGGAATCCAGACAGGGAGGGCTTGTCTCTGCCTCTCAATATCTGGGATGTCATGAAGGCTGTGCTTGTGAAGCAGTAGGAAAACAGATAGGTACTGTCATATGTTGCTAGTGGGAGTGGAGGATAGTTTGGCAAATTGTATCAAAATGACAAGTGCCCATGCCCCTTGAACCACCAAGTCCTCTTCAGGAAATTATCCCATAGTAATATGTGCACATGAGCACCAGGAAGTTGTGCAAGCGTATTTATTGCAGTCCTCGCTGAAACAGTGAAAAACTACTGAGAGACTGGCTAAAAAACTACCGAGAGACTGGCTAATAAAATTATGGTTTATCTAATCCTGGAAAGTCATGTACTGTTAAAACAAATCTGATGTGTGCTGATAGTGATCTCCAAGATACAGTTAATTAAAAAAAAAAAAAAAAAAAACAGAACACAGAGCAGTGTGTACAGTATTACCTTTTGGATAAAAGAAAATAGTTGTTTTTAATATAAGTATACACTTGCCAGTATGGATTATCTGTAAAAGATACAAAAGTAAAGAATCAGTGCTAGCTCTAGGTGTTAAGGGCTAGATAATGGGAAGACAGCGTAAGAGAAACTTATTTTCGCTGTATATTGTTTTATAATTTGAATTTATAAAATATTCAGAATTAAAATTCTGTTTTTCAAATTCTCATATTTTATGCTTTTAAGTTCGAAACTTTATGTAGAAATATTATACCAAAGATTTTTTGGAAGATTTGCCTTTCCTGAGTGCCTACTGTGTGCTGTGAAGCATAAGAATAGGCATACTTTGTTGAGAACATACTCATTTCTACTCCTCAGAAGAGCCCTGCAAGATAGCTGCTGTGTGAATGGTGTCTGATCCCACACTTACCTTTTAGACTGTTTTCTGCAGCAGTGCTGGAGGCTTGCAAATTTCCCAGACTCCCTTGCCAGCTGACTCTGCCAGTGGGAGGTACTGGCAGGGGTTTGGAAGACAGAGAAGGAGGGAAAAGCCATCCCAGTCCTGAGCTTCTGGTGCCACCTCAGGCTATAGTGATGGCAGCAGCTGCATGTCAGTAGCGCCCCAGCAAGTGCATCTCCTGGCTCCTGCTCAGGCAATAGGGATCACTGTTTCTGGGAAACACTTTTTCTTTTATTCCCCTAGCCCTAGGAGCCAGAGCTGTTTCTTCCAGTTATAATTCTCTGAGTATCCTTACTGCTCCATTGCTTCTCTTGCCTCCTAACGCCTCTATAAACAATGCTCTGTATTAAATTCTTCTGTTTGAAATGTCTAGGGTGGATTTTTCCCCCTAATACTGACTAATACAAGTAAAATTAACCCCATTTTACAGCTGAGAAAATTGAACAGAGAGAGGAAATGACTTAATCAAAGGCAAACCCAGTACCTCTCCTCCTTCAGGGTATGCTCCAGCCCCTCTGGTCCTGTTCCTGCACATCCTGGGACACATCAAGTTCGCTCACCCTCCAGAGCCTTCACACCTATTCTCTCTGTGCAGAACATTCTGTCTTCAGCTCTTCACATTCACACTCTTTTTCTTCATTTGGGTTCCATGCAAATGTTACTTTTTGAAAGAGACCTTCCGTAGCCACCCATAATCTCTATTATGTAATCCTTCTTAATTTCTTCTTAGTACTTATCATTCTCTGAAAATATTTATGTACTTAGTTGTTTATCCCACTGGACTGGAAAGTCCATGAGATCAGGAACAGCGTTTGTCTTACTAACTGCTTTTTCTCTTGTGCCTAAGAGTACCTAGCACTGAGTGCGCACTCAATAGTTATTTCCTAGAAGAATGAATGAATGAAAAAGGTAGTCAGAGAAGTGGCAGATTGTTTTTGAGGACCAGTGATAAAGTGCCTTCCCACTGGCTGCCTCTTTGCTAGCAGTTCAGGGGGATCATCAGGAATTTCCACTGGATGGGAGCCCATGGGAATCCCAGTTTCCACCATTCAGGCTGTGCGCTCCATGGATATTCAGTTACTACATGCAGAGTGAATCACCCTGCCTCTGAAACTTCTAGAAGGTATCTGTGGACTAATAGTGATCAAGAGGCAACATTCTGGGCACGGGGTCGTGGGGGTGGTTGTCTCAGCTCAAGTCAGCAGATCGGAAGCAGATGGCATGTTAGAAGTTAAGTGCAAGAGCCTGGGAAGATTATCGTAAGCCAACATTTGAGCACTTACATTTCCTTTGTGTGCTAGGCATTAGTCTTGGACCTGTCCTTACTAATGACAACAATGGCATTTCTAGAGTTCTTCCTGAGAGGCACCATAGCATATCATAATTTCTACACCCAGACAGCTTGGGTTCAAATCCTAGTGCCATTCTTGACTGGCAGTGAAACCTTGGCAAGTCACTCAGGTCTTCTGAAACTTGATTTCTTCATTTACAAAATAAGAATGTTGATAACAACAGTATCACTTTCATAAGGTTGTCGTGAAGATCAAAAGAGTTAAATCACTTAAAATATTTAGAGCAAGGCTTGGCATGACATAACGACCAGTTCTCATTGTTACCTGCTGTTCTAAGTTACAAATCTGTATAATATTCACTGCAGTCCTCTAAAGCAGTGGTCTCCAACCTTGTTGACACCAGGGACCAGTTTCGTAGAAGACAATTTTTCCATGGACTCAGCACAGGGTGGGTGCGGGAGGGATGGTTTCAGGATGCTTTCAGCGCATTACATTTATCACGTACTTTATTTCTATTATTATTACATTATAACACATAACAAAATAATTATATGACTCACCATAAAACTAAATCAATGGGAGCCATGAGCTTGTTTTCCTGAAACTAGATGGTCCCATCTGCGAGTGATTGGAGGCAGTAACATCTGAAGTGTGTTGTTTATGTCCAGCCTACTCTGTAATCTTGCTTTGGCGGCTGCCACTGCAAAAAACCCTGTTTCACAAAGGTAGGATGTTGGAAATGGAAGCAGGCTTTTCAGTGCTTTTGTGGCAATCTCAGGATATTCCACCTTGACTTTAATATAGAACATATGGAGATTCAAAGTTGTCTCAAACATACTTTTAAGGCTACAGTCATTTGTGATCTAAAGCAGTGGATCCTCTTCTAGCACAAAGTCGATTTACCTGATTTATTCACAAATGGGTTGTGGATCCATTCCTTCCCAGTTTTGGGGGTCTTTTGTGGCTGGGAAGTAATGTTCAAATTCTTTTGAAAGCTGAGATAAGTGATCATGCACCAGCGGGAGAAAGAAGGCCTGGCTCAGTCTCTTTAAAAAACTCTGCTAATGTTTGAAACATGTCAAAAACCTCAATGTTCTTGTCACCCCCACAATTCCAGTTTACTTTCGAATGCAGCCACTTTGTCTCTTACTTGAACACAGTTGTCCTTTACCCCTGAAGTGACTGATTGAGTTGGTTAAGCAGGTTGAATATATTACATAAGTAACTAAGTTTTGTGACCCATTCTGTGTTACTGAAATGTGCTACCAGTGGTGACTGTTTTTCTAAAAGAAATCTCTGGAGCAGCTCTCGAACTCAAAAACTCTGGCCAGTGATCTACCTTTAGAAAACCATCTCACTTCTGTGTATAAAAGAAGACTTGTGTGCTCTGTATTCATCTCAGAGAGCTGCATGAACCAGCCATGAGTTAAGGGCACATATTTTAATGTGGTTGATAATTTTAATCACATCTTGCGAAACATTGTTAAGTTTAGATAACATTTTTCGGGTAGCCAGCATTTCTCTATGGATGACACAGTGCGTGGACTCACATTCAGAAGTGACCTCTTTGACCCGAATAGTGAAACCAGAAAGTAGCTCCATCTGTGCATATACTGACACAAAATGACCAATTCAGTTTTCCTAATATGTAATCATTCAAAGGCTTGACTAGCTCTGCAGCTGTGGCGTTGGTTGGCAACAAAAGTACACATAACATATCCTCATGCACATCCTCCTGAAAAAATATATCACACAAAAACAAGCATGTTTCCTTGTCGTCAACTTCAGTAGACTCATCAATCTGGATTGCATACTACAATGACTCATTAATCCTCTCTAACAATTGTGCCTCAATATCCTCTGCTATTTCATCAATTTGTCTAGTTATGGTGCTGGCCAAAAAAGGAACAGTGCTGCCTTTTGAACTTCAGCCTCTCCTAAAAGTTCACCACAAATGTCCTTAGCAGCAGGCAGGATCAACTCTTCATCAATAGTAAAAGGCTTCTTAGCTTTAGCAATGTGGTTAGCCGCTAGAAATGATACTCTCAATGCAGACACATTTAATGAAGTGGTGGCCTTCAATAATTGCTTCTGTTCTTCGTGTTCACTTTTTCTTTTTAAAAAACTCCAAAGGCTTGTCTTTTCATGCAGGGTGCCTGGTCTCTATGTGGCAGTTTTGAAGGTTTCATGGCTTCATTGGATAGCTGGTCACTATATATTACATAAAGCAGGCTTGGAGAATGTGAATTACCTGTTGCAATGAATCCGTAATTTAAGTTGGACGCTTGGTATTTTCTTTTAAATGCAGTTTTCTTTTTGTTGGCAGAGTCTTCTGCTATCTCATTGGGTCTTTCCCCCTTTTCAAAGAAGCTTTCCAGTGATGTTTCTTTTTTACTCCTTTTGGCTAGGGCTAGCTTGTGGGTTTACCGAAACTGTGACTGAGACATGTGTGCAGTGTGGGAAAGAGGTATGAATGGAAGTGGTAATAAAATAATGGGCGGGCCACATGTGGATTAAAATAAGTGTAGGATTCTGACTTAAAGCCTGCCACCAGATAAAGCTGTACAATTAAAGTACATCAATTCACTTGCCACTATAAAGCCTACCACCAGATTCAGCTTAATTGTCACTTGCCATACTCACTGATAGGGTTTTGATATGAGTGTGCAAGCAATTGATTTATTATGGTCTCTGTGCAGTCAAACTTCTCTGCTAATGTTAATCAGTATTTGCAGCTGCTCCCCAGTGCTAGCGTCACTGCTTCAGCTCCAACTCAGATGATCAAGCATTAGATTGTCACATGAGCGTGAACCCTACTGTGAACTACGCATATGAGGGATCTAGGGTGAGTACTCTTTGTGAGAATCTAATGCCTGATGATCAGAGGTGGAGCTGAAGTGGTGATGCTAGCACTGGGGAACAGCTGCAAATGCAGATGAAGCTTCGCTTGCTCGCCAGCTGCTCACCTCCTGCTATGAAGCCTGGTTCCTAACAGGCCACAGATAGGTACCAGTCCTTGGCCCAGGGGTTGGGGACCCCTGCTCTAAAAAGAGGTACTGATATCACCCCATGTTACAAACAAGGAAGCTGAGAACAGAGGTTATATGCAAACAGCCTCAGATCAGAGTATGGAGTCAGGCTTCAAACCTAGCAGTTCCAGAATCCCTAGAAACCTTTTTAATCACAACACTGACCCAGAGAAAACAGACCTATCTGTAGGCAGTGACAAGGCAACATGGTAATTGTTCAGAGGTCTCTAGCACATGCTAGAGACCAAACATTGGTGCTTGTTGATTTGTGTGACCCAACAGGAAGAGCAGGTATGTACTTCTGAAGAATTAGACAGGTCCAAGGTCTGGAAACATAGCTGACTGGGAGAAAAAGGCATTTTAAGGAAAGCATAGTACATCTAGGGACCTACAAACCTTCTGCAATGGTAGCCTGGCAAAATCTGGGCAGGAAAGAGAGGCAGTTGAAACTAGAGACTTAGGCAAACTCCAAGCTACAGAGGGGCTTTAGATACTTCTAAGGGGTTTATTTTGTCTTGTAGGTAATGAGGGACGGAGATCTTCAAACATTTAAAACTACTGTAGAATGTGAGCTAGATGAAAACCCTAAGGAAGCCTCAATGATCAGCTGCATCTACACCTGATGGTCATCTTGCCCTGGCTTGTCAAAGTTTCCCCGGACTTGGATGTCAGGAGCAGGTGCTGTGCTTCTTCCTGGAGCAGATTTCGGTATGAGTTACACAAATATTTATGGGACCAACATTGCCTCTGGAAATCAGAAGAGGGACCAGAAGTTCAAAAACTGCAAAGGGTCCCTCAAAATAGCCAACAGGTCTGAGGGAGTGGCATCTAGGAATCACTGGGTTTAGTGCATACCTACTCTGACTCTACAGCAGTGTCCAGGCAAGAAAATGACAGGTCCTAGGCAAGGGCTCCCCGTCAGGTGGGATGATTCGCCCAGCATATCCCTTCAAAGACACCGAAATATGAGACTATGTTCATGTTACTGCGGCCAGGACCTGAGTCGGGTGCCTGTCAGGGCCTACTGGCCCTATCTAAAATGGGCTCTTCTCTATCGCAGAACCCTATTTCTGTCATAGCAATGATCGCATGCTGAAGCTCTTTGCTTTCAGACTTCCGACAACCTGCAAGCAGGGACCCAGTCTGTCTTGTCTCCAAAGTGTCCCTGGAGTTGAAAATTTGGGGGAATGGAGCGGGAGCAACGACTGCCTCCGAGAGGGCACGGGTGCGCCTCCGACCCCTCGGTGACCTTAACAGTCAGAAACGGCTGTCAAGGGCACGTCAGGCCGCCTTCGCAGAGGGCGATGCCGAGGTGCCTGACTAAAAGCGCAGAATAGCAGCAAGGGAAGCACGGCGCCACCTCGGCGGCCGCAAAGGGCAGCTCCGGGACGCCTCCTGCGCGGCGCTCTGGGAGTTGTAGTCGCTTGCCTTTCCACTCTCCTTCAGCTCCTTGCCCTCGAAACCCCAGGACGTACTAGTGGGTGGGTGCCTGTGACTACCAGGCTGTGAACTTTGGGGATTTCAATTTCTAAAAAGGAACGCTGAATAGGATTCTGCCCAGGACGGCTCTCGCACGCCTCCCTACGTGAGGACTACATTTTCCAGGCAGCTTCGAGGAGGCGGGGCTTTCCAGTACGTAGTGTATTGTGGGCATTGTAGTCCAGAGGGGGCTCAGGTTCCCCCTCTCGCGCTGTCCCGGGATGCAGCCCGGACTACATTTCCCTTCCATCTGCTCGCCAGCCCAAGGCTGCCTTGGCGCGAGACATTTGCGAGCAGTGTGTCTCCAAGATGGCCGCGTGGGGAAGGAGGCGCCTCGGCCCGAGCAGCAGCGGCGGCAGCGCCCGGGAGAGGTGAGATTCGGTGGCTCGTTGCTTCCCCAGGGTGTGTGACTCAGGAGCTGGTGAGCCAGTGAGGTCTCTTGGGGCTGCAGCGCTCTCTCTGCCTCAGTTCCCTGGCTCCTTTTCGCCCACTCACCCTCCTGTTCCCCCGCCGGGCACGCGGGGTTCCAGTCCGGGCCCATTCGGGATCCGGGTGAAAGCTGGCGCCCAATCGAGCCGGGCCAAAGTGGTCTCCGCAGTGTGTTCAAGGGAGGGGGCGATGGCGGGGCCCGGCGAGGTAGGCCGCGGTCGTATAGGGTCTGGGCGGAGATGGGAGGCTGGGTGGCGCGGAGTGGACCGGGGCCCCGCGCAGGCCCAAGGAGCCCGCCCAGCTGTCCGCGGGGCCGTGCGGCGTTCGAGGCTCCTACCTCTGGCTACACGCGGGCCATCTCGGCCGTGGCCCCGGACTTGGCGAGGATTGGCTCCTGGGAAGGAGAAAGAAGGAAGCCTTCACCGAGCGGGCCTGCTGCAGGAAGGGAAGCTCGATCTCCACGTTACAGGAGGTAGTCTTAACCTTCCCCAGTTGTGTCTCTGGCCGAGAGCCGGCCGCTTCCTCGAGAGGCATCCTTAGGACTTTTTGAGGGTTTTCTGTAAGCTCCTCTGTCGTAGAAGTCCTTAAAAGTGACCTTTTTTAATGGTGTGCGGATTGGGAGCTAGGAGCTTGTTTCTTCCAAATGGATCTCTATTTGGCGAACTGATTTCTAGGATATTAGATTGGAGTACTTTTACAGTTTTTGTGTTTGGAAAGCCGTTTCATACAATAGAAGTCATTAGAAGCTGTTAATCTACTAGAAGTTTGGGAAAGGATAGCTCTTGGTGGAGTCACGTGGACTAAACTGTCGATTCTGTTACGGCGTAGCAGAGGTTAGCAAGAAATGAGTTTCTTGCGTGCATTTTTTTATCTTTTTGGTGAAGACTTAAACAGAAACGTTTTCTTTTCCCCTTTCTCTCAACTACTTTACTCCTCATTATTCCTTTTCTCTGATTTTATCACATATTCATCGTCGTTGCCTTCAGATAATTTTCCCAGTCCAGAAAATTCTTCGTGTTGGTAGTTGCTATGGACAGACACCCTTTAGCTTGCATTTTATTCTTGAGCTCAGAGTTTTCCAGCATTGTCCGTTCTGCATTTCCTCTTCCTAGGAAAAACAGTGAATGGCAAGCAGATATTTTTGTTTTTCCAACTCTCACCTTGTATTTCGTAGATCAGCGAGTAGAAAGTAACTAAAGTGACGTTGATGATTTCCAGATGGCCTTAAAAACTAGTAAATATTTTCAAGGTCTTTAATGCGAACATCAGTCCTTTAGTAATAGAAAATAACCTGTTTAGAAAACTTAGAGTATCAGAGAGAAAGGCATTCCTCCTCTTTGGATAAAAACAACTGAAAGGGCCAAATGGGATGCCTCAGTCATCATACAGGGGCTGTTAAACCTTTACTGATTTAAGAAATTAGATATTGGGGATTTTTTTTCTCCTTGGTTCAGGACAATCATTAATTCAAATCTGAGTTTGCAAACCAGCAGCTTTAGGCTGAATCCAGTTCTTGATTGTTGACCCTCCGTTTTTAAGAGAATTTAAATCAGTTGCCAGGTTTATAAATTGAAAATTTTCACAGAAAACTCTCCTCGAAAAGCTGAGTAGTGGCCGACTTTTTTGGTCAGTGCAAGTGATTTCTAGTTCATCATTCCTCACCTGACAGCTTGACTCATTGCCTGGTCTTCTTAGGTATGTTTAGGTTGCAACCATTGGCCTGAAACTGAAGGTTCTGCTCACACATGCAGATTTTGTATATTAGACAGAAATGGGGTATCTGGTTTTGAGGTTTGGGTGTCACTGTCTCTCCTCCCAGATAATGCACTGTGGAGGAGGGTACCACTTTGTTTGCACCATGTGTCTTGCTTCCAGATAACTCAGTGTGGCACAAGAGTGGTTATATGTGTGACACACTGGGACTTCATTTGCTTTTGCTGTGAGGCCCTAGCTGTACTCTGTTGGAAAACATAGTTTGCCTAAAAGCCTCCCATGCTGAGCAGGGGCTGGAAACATACTGCCTTCTCCCCTCATCCCAACCACCGCCAGCTAGCTAACTTCTGGGCACAACTCCATTCCTGCTCAGTGGTTGGGAAGACTGTTTGGGTGGGGCAGGCTGGATTAATTGATTGGCAAGGACTACAGATTATGAGGCTTGCCAAGTCAATTGGTTCTTGTGACTGAAACAGGCTGTTTATGGCTTTTTAAATGACTGTGTTCCATGTCCCATTTGTGCTCAGATCTCAGCTCCACATTGTAAGATCACTTTCCTTAGTTGCTGCACATACCTGGTTGGAATGTGCTTTATGCTGAAACTGAAGGAAACATGGCCTGGTTTAGGGCAAGGGCTAGAACAGAGCAATGCTTTGTGCAAACTTTCCAGATTTGCCAGTGGCTGCAAACTCTAAAGCATGCCTTGTATTTAAAGGCCCTGCCTGGTGCCAGATTGTCCACAAGAATTACTGTCATCCGCTGTGTATTAATGATGGTTGAGTTTAGAACCTGGTTCTTGAGTTTAGAGCTGTATGAATTCAGTAGCTACTCATTACATTTGGCAATTAATTAAAATTAAATAAAATGAAAAATTCAGCTCATCAGTCATGCTAGCCACATTTCACGTGCTTGGTAGCCACATGTGGCTGTGACTACTCTATTGCATAGCACAGATACAGAACATATCCATCATTGCAGAAAGTTCTATTGAGAGGACAATGACGGTCTAGACTGAAATAAGAGAGGGGTGGAAATAGCAAAATGAAAGCTGCTTGCATGTTGATTTTTCTCTCCACTCCATTAAATCTAGGGAATCAACAGTGTTTGTAATGAAGAACATCAGACTCTGAGCTGTAACCTGAATTCTTGTCCAAAATTCAGCACACTGGCAGCGAGCACATGAAACAGATTGCCACTTGTCCCGTCGGCGTCTTTGAGACACACTTGCCCATCTAGGAAGGCACAGTGCAGGTATCTGTGTGTTCTGCCACTTGAGTGGTAACCCGGACCAGCTCACAGACGGTCCACCTTTCTCCTTGTACCGCTTGTCTTCACTTCCTCAGGGCGCCTGAGCACCCCTGAGTTCTCCGTGATTGTTGGAATGTGAGTATAGCCAAGTCTCCCAGTTCCTGTTTTTATCATCATGTGAAGGTGTATTTGATTCTATTCTAATTATGATTTGAGGCAGCAGCACTGTTTAAAGGGCTGCGCATGCTGGACTAATTGCTCAGGTTTTAGGGTAAAATCACTTTTTGTGGCCTGACCCTCCCCTGGCTTGTGCAGCCAGCCATCTGCTCCAGTGTTTTTAGGCAGCCAGTACCTGGAAATTACTTCCATATCTTCTGTAGCCTGCTTTACTCCTCAGGACTTGATCCTTTGACAGCTTTGCTTTTATATGTGAATTGGACAGATTTGGTCCTGGGTGGCCAGGGGAAGGTTTAGTTCCCAGTCCAGCTGAACAGATTGTCTACAAGCCATGTGGGCAGGGAGCACACATTCCCCTTGTTTTGATCTGATCTTTTCCTTTTATTGCTGAGGACCATCATGGGTTTAGGGTGTTTTATTTCCCTTGAAAGACTCCTGTTCTGGCTCTGGCGTTTGGTGGAAATGTTTGTTTCCTTCTGGTCTGGATGAGCCTTATAAGGCACAGCATATGCACCCTAGTCTGTAAGTGTATAGCCCTGAGGGTGCTGGGTCCCACTCCCTGACTACCAGGAGGTGGAGTCGTACATATTCTGATCCCAGAAATTGGATATTGTAGGTTAGGATCTACTGGGGTTCATCCTTTTTGGCACGAATTTCTGTTTTCTTTGATTCAATCAACTAGTCTGGATTCCAGTTGCAATAACTTGTACCTCTGTGGTTTAGTCCTTTAGCCAGAGGTCCCCAACTTTTTGGCACCAGAGACTGATGCTCCTATGAGAATAGAATGCCTGATAATTTGAAGTGGAGCTGAGGCGGTGATGCTGGTGCTGGGGAGCGGCTGCAAATACAGATGAAGCTTCGCTTGCCTCCTGTTGTGCAGCCCCGTTCCTGACAGGCCATGGACCGTTATGGGTCTGTGGTCCGGGGGGTTGGGGACCCCTGCTTTAGACCACATTCCAATTCAGGCTCAACTTTCTGAAGAAAAGAGGGATGGTCTCATGTCCAGGAAGGTGAGGAGGAGGCTGAGGCTAAGCCTGAGTTGGGCTTCTCTACTCTGGGCCTTTGGGGGGTGGGGTGGGGGGTATGTGTGTATATACATGCTCCTCAGTGAGTGAGAGTAGTGGGAGAATGTGGAAAGTACTACACAGAGTGAGCACACACAGGAACCTCCCAGCTGCCACTGTGTTCTGCCCCTGGTGTTAGCAGCAACATTATGGGCCACTGAGTTCTTAGGAAAGCCAGTAATCACTTAGTAGTAATAACAGTTTAGCTCAGGGCTGTCCATTAGGGCAGCCATTTAGCCACATGTGGCTGTCAAGCATTTGAAACATAGCTTGTGTCTGAGGAACTGAATGTTTCAGTTTACGTAATTTTAATTAATTTCAACAGCTGCATGGACTTTAAACTGGGTGGTGCTTTGCAGCTGTCACTTTGGTTTGCACACACAGACCCCATCCCATCTTCCCTGAAGCACTCTGGGAGAGCTAGGGCCTTTGCCCCATTCAACACCAGGGAAGCTGGCTCAGAGCAGAAAGGGGGTTTGCCCTTGGACACAAAGCCAGTGAGTGACTGACTGAGAGGGAACTTGAATCCAGGCCTCTTTACTCCCACACTTGGGGTACTGTGTTCTTGTTCCCAAAGCAGAAAGCTGCCCAGTTACCAGAACACAGAGGAGGAAAGTGTTCTCTTGCACTTGCTTTTTCTGAAATAGATGAAATGCCAGGTGCCCTACAGAAGTTCCTTGGCCTGTATGGAACTGTTTTCAGTATTTGGGGCAGCATGCCTGTGTCTTTTTATTCTAACTGGCCTTTAAATCCATAGCATAGAATTTTACTGCTTTCTTTGGCTCCTGAGGAAGCAAGCAATTTTTGGTTAGCCAAAAGTGAGTTTTCCTACAGCCGGAAGTAGAAGTAGAGTCTAGTACCTCACATGTCATAGGTGATCAAGTGAGCACATACTTATTAGGTGGAAAGCAACATAGCATATGGACCTAGTTTAATTTTTCAGTCAGTGGTTCTCTTAATTTCTGTAATTTTTTCTTCTCCCATCACTCATTTCAAATGTAGTTACACAAATATCTATTGGGAACCTGTCACATTCAGGCCCAGTGCTGGGGATACCATGATGAAAATACATTCTCTGCTTTGAAGGAGCTTAAAGTCGACAGCCTTTTGTATTTCAGGTGGGAGCTCACACCTCAGTCCTGCCTGTGATCCCAGGGCCCACTCCAGGAAGTGGGCCTAAAGCAAGTGCTTCCACTATACTTAGATTTGGTTCTGGTTCTAGCGTGACCAGAAAAGGTTGGTGGCTTGCAGGACAGCTTGGCCAGTGCTTGCTCGAGTGAAACATGGAAATGGAATTGTCCTTGTGCTCACTGGCAGGACTGCAGGGGTGTGAGACTGGCATGGCACCTCAGCAATTGAGAAGCTGCCTGCACTCAGACCTGGCTGCAGTGGTGGGCTTGTTCCCCAAAAGCGCAGGCTTCTCTGCAGGCACCCAGGAGCTGCTGGAGTGGAAGTGGGCTGTCTACTGCTATCTTCAGCTGTGGAGGGCCCATGTCTCTGTTTCTTCACTCCAAGGGATACAGAGCTATTGAAAAGCATTTTTCTTTTTAAGAAAAGGTTTATAATTTTTCCATTATAAAAGGAGCACATTTAATTTTTTTAATACAAAGTATGAAGAAAAATAAAATTTAAAAGTCAGCTGTTAGGCCACCATCCAGAGAAAACTGTTACTGACCTTTTATCGTGTATAGCACCTTCAATAACCCCCCAGGTAGTTTGTCTTGGATTTTTAAAAATTATATGTTAAACCTATTAAAAGTATATTTCTGAGTGTGAAAAGTCATTAACTTACTACCATATGTATAACCCTTGAAAATGTGTTAAATAAAAGAGGACAGTCACAAAAGCCAGTGTGCTATATGATTGCATGAAATGTCCAGAATAGGCCAACCCATAGAGTCAGGAAGTAGACAAGTGATTGCCAAGGGATAGAAGGGGGGGAAGAAATGGGGAGTGATGGGTTTCTCCTTGGGATAATGCAAATGATCTAAAATTGATTGTGGTGTTCTTTACACAACTTGATGAAAGTGCTGAGCCATGGAATTGTACACTTTAAATGGGCGAATTGTATGGAGTGTGAATTCTATCTCAATAAAGCTGTTACTAAAAAAGTACAAATCACGAGATACCACCTCACACCCATCAGGAAACCTACTATTAAAAACAAAACAGTGTTGTCGAGAATGTGGATAATGAGAAAAAACATAAGTGTTGGTGAGGATGTGGAGAAATTTGAACCCTCCTGCACTGATGGTGGGAATGTAAAATGGTACAACTGCTGTGGAAAACAGTATAGTGGTTCCTCAAAAAAGGAAAAATAGAATTACCATGTGATCCAACAATTCCATTTCTAGGTATATATCCAAAGAAATTGAAAGAGATTCAAACAGATATTTTTATACCTATATTCATAGTATTATTCACTACAGCTAGAAAGTGGAAATAAATGTCCATCAGTGGATGAATGGACAAAAAAAATGTGGTTTATACATACATTGGGATATTATTCACCCTTAAAAAGGAAGGAAATGGACACATGCTATATAACATGGATGAACCTTGAAAACATCATGTTAAGTGAAAAAAGCCAGTCACAAAAGGACAAAGACTGTATGATTCCACTTATATGAGATACCTAGAATAGTCACATTCATAGAGATAGAAAGTAGAATGATCAGGGTGGGGTAGGGTGAGAGTTATTGCTTAATGGCTTAAAGAGTTTTCGTTTTGTAAGATGAAAAAGTTCTGAAGATGGGTTGCACAACATTGTGAATGTACTTAACATTACTGAACTGTGCACTTATAATAAATTTTGTTATGTGTATTTTACCATAATTAAAAATTAATAAACCTGTGTGCTCACCACTCAGCTTAAGAAGTAGGAAACTGGAATTGGCCCACATGTCCTTCCTGCCAGGCCGAGGCCACCTCACTCCTGAATTGTCTGTCATTCCCTTGGTTTTCTTCATAGTTACCATACATGAAAACATTCCTAAATAGCACATCCTTTAGTTCTCTGTGCTTTTGAATTGTGTATGTGCAATGACCATCTGCATGTGTTTTGTACCTGCTTTCCCCTCTATCTTACATGTAAGGGACTCAGTTGCACAGCTCTGACTCCATTTTCACTCTTGTGGAGGATGTCACTATTTGTCTTCCATCAATAATTTTTTGTTCTCATCAAACAGTGCTGCTCTGAACATACTTGTACAGCTCTGACTTGGGGAGGTGTCTCCAGACTCTGGGATCCCATATTTGAGACTACTTCTGTAATCCCAGATTCATTTAAGACCGATTTTGCAATGGTATGAGGGACCATGAGGTGCCCAGATCCTGGAGGAAATGGAGTTTGTTCTGTGATTCCTCATTGGCCACCTTTTTGCTGGAAAGCCAGTGCTTCTTGAGTACTGCCAGAGTGGATTCAGAGGAGAGGAGAGGAGGGTCTTACATATCAGGCTTAAGGCCAACTCTGGTTGAAGGCAGAAGAGGAGGCAGGTTCAAGAGCCCTAGTCACAAGTTCAGTGTCTGTAGCAGTCACTCAGGCTCAGATAGGTTCATGCCCCCTGCTCCACGTGCTAGTTAAGGGCTCAACATTCAAAGCAATCTCAGTGCTGGTAGAGGGTGTTTAGGAGAATAACCCTGTTCTGTAAGTACTAAAGGTTCAAAACTTACTTGGTTAAAAGGGACCCCCTTTGCTTTCTAGAACCACTCCATTCCCCTCCCCGGTGACATAATTCTTAGGTCTTTGTGTATCTGTCTAGAAATGTTTTGTGCACATAAAAGCAAATGTATACCTTTTAAAAAATACACTAAAGATCACATACCATAAACACTGTTCTGTACTTGCCTTGTCACTTCTATTTCTTAGAGACTTTTCCATTATCAGTGCTCTCTTCTTTTTAAACACTAACTTTTTATTATGTTGTCTTACTGGTCATTTCACACCTGCAATGAAAAGCAAAAATACAGTCCTGTAGAAAGTCCAGGGCTCAAAAGGTTCCACTTAGCTGATTTTTGTTTTGTTTTTTAAATCTGTTCTCCTGTACCCGGGTTCAAATTAGGGGTTGGCTGGTGATGCTCAGAAATGGTTCAAGGCAGTCTTCTAACTGGGTTCTTTTCTTAATTGGGTTTCATTTGACCCAGAAACAAAAGCAAGCCATCTGTGTATGGGCGCTGGGGTAGCTGGGTGGCTATTGACATGGCTTTCTCCTGCGTGTCCTCAGCTACCAGGTTTTTGAAGTGACAGTTCATGTCAGCCATGCAGAACTGAATCTGGTGGTCCAGGCAGCCTTTAAAACCTACATTTACAGGGGCAGATGGCACCCCACTGTCAGCCCAGGTGAAAATGGGTGCTGCTTGGCAGGTGGCCTCTAACAAAGGGGACCTCCTACTTACGTGTCCACGTTTGTTTGGAACCTTGCTGCTTTCTTCTTTGTACATTATTAGGAATCCTAGAAATCTCTAGACTTCAGATTTCATCCTTTCCCAGTGGAAACTAAGAAGCCCTTTCCTGAATTGGGTGTAGCAGGTTTTGCTTTATATAAGGACTTGTTGAGTTTATGGCACTGCTGGCTGGTCTGGCTTCTAAGACTGCCATGTCTGAAGGTGCCTGGGAAGTTACTTGAGTGTTTATGCTCATCTTCACACTACAGAGAGTTCATTTACGGTGATGGATAGGAGTGAGGTGACCTGCCCACACCACAGTAAGATATGGGGGCTCCAGGAGACAGTATGCTTTCATAGCTTCAGGGTGTATGTACTGGCTGAGTACATGTCTATACATGCTTCTCTGAGCTGTGGTGTTCATTACTGCCCACCAACAAAGGCACAGGGTGACAACTACTCGTGTCTCCTCCTGTGCTGTTGGGGCTGAAAATGGGTGCACCTGATGACAGCAGTGAGATGGTACGTCACTTTCAGGCTTGGTGGGACCAGTGGACACACACATTAATCCGTGTTAACAAATGATAGGAGATGGCCTTGCCTACCACATTTGCCTGAGGAACCAGAGGGAGACTCCCCCTGGCTGGAAAAGGTGGCCCTGGGTGAATATGGATACCAGCTGGGCTTGCAGAGGAGAGGGCAGCAGGGAGCTGAGGAGGGACTCGGTTAGCATGGGATGGGCAAGATGGGATATGCCCACTGATGTGTTTAAGATGGAGCAGTCTATTCCAGGTGCTGGGGTTCCAACAGGCATTACTGGGCTTAACAGTATTTTTTTTTACATTTAGGATGGCTACAGTCTGCTGGGCAGAGAAGGGTACTGCTCTACTAAGGTAGATTTGGAGTTTGGCAAGAACATTCTGTAATCTCAACCTTAACACCTACGTTTTGCTTTGAGTGTTCCAGAGGACTTTGTGGCCAGAAAGCTCACTTTGGATGGCAGCAAGTTGTCCCCTGGCCTCACTGTGATAGCTAGCAGGACACACAGCTGATTTGGAAGTGCTGCCTCTGCAGTTCACAGATCATGCATGATTTGACCCCTCCCTTTCCCTTGTTCTTCTCTCTCCCCTCTATCTCTCTTGGCTGATGAACTTCAGAACATAAAGGAAATCTCTGGGCCAGGAGTGCTCCTGCATGGGAACCAGTCTCCTGTCCCTGGACATCTGGAGGCAGGCAGCCTTTTACCAGTGACTTTAATGTCTCATGTGACTTCCTCTTAGGTTTGCTTGTTTGCTAAAGGTGGTTTCTATAGTGCTAAATCCTGCCTAAGAGTAATAATTGAAACGCTCTCCCTCTTACCTCTCTGAATTAAAACCAAATGGAAAACCTCCACAAAGGCCTTCAAAGGGAGAACCCAGCTTTTCCCATTTCCTAAAGTTCTGGTGGGTTCTTACAGAAATGGCTTATTAACTGCCCCGGAAAGGCAGCCCTGACCACTGGCATATGTAGCAAGGTGTTTTGGTAGCATCTCATGTTTAGGAGGCTTCTTGTTCAACCCCCAGGGAATAACTTCTCCCCAGTGCACACAGTTTAATTAGGACCTGTGATTTAATTAGGAGGCTTCCCTGAGCCCAGATGAATTAACAGTAACCTTTTCAGGAAAAAGAGTGCCCTCTTGCCTGAGTCCCACCAATGCCTTTTGTTAAAGTGGCTCCACCTATGAGTGAAGGCCCCCTTCCAGAGGCCCCTGCACTTGGTGGTACTGCTAGCCCATTCCCAATGACTTCATTTCTAATGTGACCACGAGAGTACTAGTCATGTATCCAACTGGAGTGAAACACTGCTTCTTAGATTTGCTTAGTTGCTTTTAAAAGTAGCTTTACCGTGCTGAATTCTGCCTGGGAATAACAACTGGAAGGAGCACTCAGTGGTCTGTAGAACAGGTTTCTCCAATCCTGTCCTTTTTCCTTGAAGTTTGCCACGACAATTCATTTTCTACCACCCTTAACATGTAATTGCTGGGCTGCCTTAATGCTGAACTCAAGTTCTGGGGACCAACCTTGTTTTAAAAGCCCTCACTGGACCCTAATGTGCATGCTTACTGACGAGGAAGCTCTGAGCCCAGCTCCCTTGTGGCTTTACTCTGAATGACCACATGGTGTGCATGTACTGAACCCTCAACTGCTGGCCTGGTGCCTATTAGCACTTAGGGCTGTGCTTTTTGTTGGACAGTTGCAGCTCAGGTGGGTGGGCCACGTTCACCGTGGTGTGGCCCAACTCACTAATCCAGAACCCCAGTTGGAAGGGGTGTGAACTTAGGCAGGGGGAACAGTGATCACCAGGAACCTCATCTTTGTGATGGTCTGACCAGCCTGGGCAGCAGGGGTTGCTGAGGGGAAGGGGCTGCTTTTCATTGAGGCATGTGATAGAAAATGGCTCTGCACAGCCTGGTAATATGGGTTAAGCAACTTGATCCAGTCTCAAGAGCTATGCTCAGCAGTACCCCTTTCAGAGTGTGGGCTAAAGACGACTTTTCAAATGAACAGATACACAAAACTAGGAGAAACAGTGTATGCTGGATGGCAGTATAGAGATTCAGAAAGATCTGGACAGGCTGAAACAAGCCAAGTGACAGAGACAGTGTGCGTACAGGCCTGTAATAAGGTTTGCCTTTTGGGGGTATGGGAAGATTCTGCCCTGGATAGGAAGTTTGCACTAGAGAGCCCTCAGACTAAGAATCCTGAAACTATCTAAAATGCCCTCTTGGTTCACGGTCACTGCTGGTGTTTGGCCTTCATGTGGAGCTGAGCCTTCAGTAAGGTTCCATTGTGATGGTCCAAGCACTCATCCCTAGTCCCAGGGGGAAAAAGTCAGAGCAGCACAGCCACTTGAAGTGGGTCTTGTGAACAGTGTTTCTTATGTAAGAGAAGCATTTACTAGGCCTACAGAGTGAGAATGGGCAGGCACATCTGGGGCCCTCATGGGATCCTTAACGTCCTCTGAATTTCAGAGTCAGTACTGTTCTTGAGACAGTGTCTTTCCTAATTAAATCAAAGGGCTGCTTTTTCTAAGCAGTGGGCTAGGGTTGATGGCCTGGGGAAGGCCTTTGTGAAGTTTGTTCTCCTGCAGGGGTTAGATGAGTTTAGTTCTCAAATCACTAAATGTGACGGCAACCCTATTAACCTTGTGTTTTGTAGGCCAAGGATGACTGCTTTTGAACCATGCAAAGGGCAAGGTGTCTGGCATCTGTCTCAGGGGTCTATAGGTTTCCATCAAAGAATCCTCCTGCCAGTTACCCTGATTAACCAAGAGCAGATTTCATCCTGCTGACCTAGGGCTTCTTTTCTGTGTGTGTTAATGTGATTCGGGGCTGAAATCATTCTTGTTTCCTTGGGGCTATTCTGCTAACTCACAGACCGGTCCACTGCATTTAGGCTAACTGCCAAACCATGTACATATTGTAGGTTGTCATCTTAAAGATCAGGATGATCTTTTTATGTTCCATTTTGTTCATTCAGAAAAACAACTCTTTACTGATTATCTTGAATATTGGGTTTTAAGAGAGATAAAAAACATAAGTGAGATGTGGTGCCCTCAAGAGCTCAGGCTCTTTGCTTAGCCTGAGGCCCAGACTTCCCCTCCATGGCCTTCCCCTCAGTGTCTTGGCAAAGAAATAGTGCTTCCAGCCTAACCATCTCCTCTTTCTCCCGCCCCTCCATCATAAGGGTGAGCTTGTCGGCCACAGACTGTTACATCGTGCATGAGATCTACAACGGGGAGAACGCACAAGACCAGTTTGAGTATGAGCTGGAGCAGGCCCTGGAAGCCCAGTACAAGTACATCGTGATCGAGCCCACCCGCATCGGTGATGAGACTGCCCGCTGGATCACCGTAGGCAACTGTCTACACAAGACCACCGTGCTGGCGGGTACTGCCTGCCTCTTCACCCCATTGGCACTGCCCTTAGATTACTCCCACTACATCTCCCTGCCCGCTGGTGTGCTGAGCCTGGCCTGCTGCACCCTCTACGGAATCTCCTGGCAGTTTGACCCTTGCTGCAAATACCAAGTGGAGTATGATGCCTATAAACTGTCCCGCCTGCCCCTACACACACTCACTTCCTCCACCCCAGTGGTGCTGGTCCGGAAGGATGATCTGCACAGAAAGAGACTGCACAATACGATAGCACTTGCTGCCCTGGTGTACTGTGTAAAGAAGATTTACGAACTCTACATTGTATGATTTCGGTAGAACAAAGAAGCAAACAACCCAGCCCACAAGAGACAACAGAGTATTCAGGTTGCACAGTAACATTTTTGCTCTGTGAGGCATCGGAGCCCAGGGAGGTGTTTGGTTTAATATTTGTTATTTTAAAAAAAAAAATAGCACAGATCACAGATGTACTAAGGGTTTTTTCAACTCATCACACTAAGATGTGGATTTCCATAACCCATAGGGAGTCTGAGGCTATGGAAGTCTGATTGGGCAGTGGAATGTTAATGTAAGCATTGCTGCTGAGGGGGTGTGAACGCGCTTGGGGGTGGGGGTCTTTAAATACATTGTCTGGCTGTACCATCCAGAGCCAACCAGAAGCTATTGACCATTAAAATTATGAGAATTTCAACTCCAGGTGTCTTCTCTTTCCATGGCTGTCTGCAGCTGCTGCTGCGCAATCTGTTCAGAGTGGCAGCTTGCATGTAGAAGGAGTTGGCAACATGAAAACCACCCTGCTCCTTGCTGCAGCCTGGTGCCACCATTTGCAGCAAGAACAGGCCTTTGAACAGGGCAGGCTTAGACCCAAGATAGCCCTGGGGCAGGACCCCTCTCAGCAGTCTCATGTCTCACTCTGGCCCTGTTTCCATGGCTAGCACTGCTAAATGTGTTCAGGGACAAGGTAGGATAGGGTGGCAAGGCCTAGATCACTGGGTTTCCACCTGGGTTCATGTGGAAAAATGGGGCCAGAGATCTTTTGTCTAGATTCTGATTCGGAAAGACACAAAAACATCTGCATTTTTTTAAATCACTGAAGCTGTTCTTGACGTGGACCCTGAGTTCAACCCACTGTCCCTAGGCTGAGGGAAGAGTCCTCAAAGCAGCCTCTGTGGCACCCTGCCCCTCCACCTACCTGGTGCCACCATTCCACAGGAGCCAGGTCCCATGCTCCTCCCTCACACCAAAGGGCATATGATGCATCATTTTCCACATTCCCTGTAAGGCTTTGGATAAATGAAAAATTATCCACTCCACAAAGATGTTGGGTCCCCTGATTAACTGCAGTTTTCCTAAGACCTCTGTTCTCAGCCAGCTAGCTTTGAAGAGCTACACAGTACTTCCTTTTGAAGAGCCCGTCTTTAAGAGGCAACCATACTGATTTTTCACCTACTTTTAAAGGATTTATCAGGAAGATCTGATACCAGACAGTAATGAAGGGTTGCACAGGAAGGCATCAAGGGAGTGACTGGGCCAGTTTTTGTAGGGGGAGATCCAGAGCTTTAAAGATTTCAAAAGGGACTCATGGCCCACGAAGTCTGAGAAACTGATTTAATTCCAGGTGCCCTAGAGATACTAATCACTCAGCTGAGTGCTGGGTAGCCAAAATGGTGTTGGGTAAACACTACTGTTTACATGGTGGTGTGGCCATCTGTAACAATGGTGAACTGGTAGTGGTCACAGACCTCACCTTGACTGTGTAGTGCCCATGACCCCTCGCATGTCTTGACTGCTGGCTCTTGAACCTGCTAGGCAAGAATGGTGGTTTTTGCCCAGATTTGGAAAGCGAGCCCTATGTTCTGCCTGCAAATCAGATTTCATGGGGGAGGCAGCCAGAAGTGGACAAGCAGTAGCCATCTCAGGGCAGCTAAGCAGAAGCCCTCATTAGAAATAGAAGCCAGGTGCACTGAACAAAGTGATTCTTGTTGGGCAGTCTGGCTCAGATTCTGAAATGCCACCTTAGTTATGTGTCCCATGCCAAGGAGGTAAGGATGTGGTGCTGTCATGTACCACAGGGCAGCAGCTTTGGATTCCAGGGCGCTCTACTTGAGCGGTGCTAAGTTAGCTGGGAAGGAGAGCAGCAGAACCACTCCTGTGCCTAGACAGCCTGGCCCTTCTGTTGGCACTGACTTATCTGTTTCTGCCACCTTCTACACAAATGTCACTGACAAGTGGGCAGTGCTCATCAGTAACATGCAACAATGCTCTTGAAAAAACAGCCTTAAATAACTGCCAACTGAGAGAAAGAAGAGACCAAATTAGCTGGGCCCTCCTCTGCAAAGTCCATATGCATGAGTCCTGGCTGCATCACTTCATGCAGTTCACTGAGTTATTTAAACTGTCCACTTCACTCCAATTTCAGAGAAGAGCAAAGACCTTTCTTAAGGTCCAACTCGTCAGGAAATGAGGAGCAGACCCTGGCAAACTTACTGTGTCTCATGTGTTACAGTCTTATCAGCTCCTTCCAAAGTAAAGTGTTCATATCTGATTCAGCAGCTGTCAGATCCTGATGAGGAAGGGATGTTCCTTCCTCAGTGTGCCCCAGTAGCTGTGCACTCAGTACATCAAATCACGTGTGAGCTGCAGCCACTCAGTAGTGCACAGATGTGCAGTAGTGCTGTCTGGAAAAAAAAAACTAATTTGGTTTTGTAAGGGGAGACTGATTTTGGCATGAAGCACAAGACAGCTTGCTTCCACCCTTAGACCAGTGAAACACCAGGAGTCTTGAGTAAAGTGGAAAGTGCCCTTGAACTTCATTGGAAGGCAGAACTAATTCAGAATTGTGCTTTTCAAATCTACCCAGTAGAATACAGGGATGAAAGAGATGGAAAAACGCTTGAGGACAAAAGAGAAATTGGAACAGCAACAATACCACTACCCCTGGTGGCAGGTGTTCATATTCAAACGTAGGTTGAGACTCCAAGAATGAAAGGCCAAGGCCAGTGGCCCAGCTCTCCCTTTCAAGGTGCTCTTGTGTGTGGTGCACTTGCCCTCAGGAAAGTGCTGTGCTGTCATCCAAGTCACAACAGCAGGCTCAACAAGCCCCACCTTTACCCAGTGTTCTCTCCAGGGGCATGTAACTCCAGAAGGACCTGAGATGGCTATTGGTGCAACGTGGACATCAATGAACCCTGAATCACTGGCCCTTTTTAGTTCTCTTCCTAGTCTCTGAGCATCTGTGTGGTGCAAGCACATCTTTAATACCTTTGACATTGCCAACCTCCTCTAGGGCAGCTGTGCTTCAGACTCAGCCTTTGGCAGACAGTGAATCTAGTTGATTTTAATGGTTCTGTATTACATTATTTTCTATTTATATGGTAGAATATAAAGTTTTTAAAGTAAGGTACAGCAAGCGAGTTGAATTTCTTTAAATGTTAGGTAAATAAATATTCAGTGGTATCTGGATATGAATTAAGTGTCATATCTAGGTTAAGAGACCCTTTGTGTCTGCTCCAAGCTCTATGTCCCAACCCACATCTGGGAGTTTGGGCTTGGTAGGCTTCCAGCCACTATCACAATGGCTCCAAAACCAATAACCTCAGCAACATAGTTGTTGCTGTCTTTTGATGATGGAGTATGTGCTTGCTAAACCTGCATTCCTCAGAGGGCAGTATATCACATCAGTCTCCTGTTGCTGACCATTTTCATTAATAGAGAATAAAGGACAACACCTGGACATGAGTCCTTTCTAAAGTGCCAGCCAACAAGTGTCCAAGGAGAGAGAATCTCTCATTCCCATTTACAGAGACAGCTTCCTCTATCACTGCCTTTTACTGAGGACCTGCTATGCAGTCTGCAATTTTATTTGATCTCATACTTGGGACAGGCTTTAGCGTGGCGGTGGCTGCTGTCTCAAATCCGACTCTTCCCTGATCTGACTCTTCCCTGACATGGACCCTAAGGAGCCTTTTCTCTTCCATGTCAGGAGGGAGGTAGATGGTTTCTGTGGATAGTGAAAAGCCACCCATCACGTCTATATCTACATTCCAACCATGGGCTCCTGCAGTGTCCAGGCCCTATTGGGAGCTGGGGATAGGACACCAGACCTAATCATCTACTTGCTCTCCTACTCTCAGGAAACTCAAGAGCCTTGAATACCCAACTCACAGGCTGGCTTTGGCCATTTTTATTTTGTGGGTAGCTGTTTAAAATACAAGCTCCATCAAGTCCAGAATTAGGACACATGTAAGGTACCAGTATAATATGCTAGGAGATTTCTACTCCAACTTGGGGAAGCCTATACAATGGACCCACAATTTCTATTGTCAACTTCAATGATGGGAGGTTTCATCCTAAACTTCAGGTATGAAGTTGACTTAATGAACCTCAGAAAGGTAGATTCAGGCATCCTTTCTGGCTATGCTCCGTCATAGCTAACAAACGGGCTGCTTCCACCAGGGACCACATGCTTCTTTAAAACCCCTCCCCACCTGCGTTTCTGAATATTATTTTCTAGAGGATAATGAAGCCATGTAGGATTTTCCTCTTCCTTTTGGCTGCTGGCTCCTTAGTAAATTCATCTTCTGGTTGGAGTGGTGCCTGATCCTATAGGGCTTTGAGTGGGAGTCAATGGAAACTGGGCAATACCTTTTAGGTACTAAAGCTGGTGTCACTTGGGATATGTCAAATGATCAATCACATATTAGCCCATTTGCTATGTTGAATGAGATAACTGTAGGAACCTGGAAATGGAAGAATATGAATGACTTCTTAAAACTACAGCCTTCTCCCTTGAGTATTGGAAGTGGACTCTGCCAAAAATAATTAGGTAAATGGTTTTGGATAAGTTAAATATGAAAACAATAGGGTCAAGGTGATACCAGGACGTCTTCTGATGTTAAAGGCTGAAACATTTCTAGGAGCTGGCAGAGTCTGGAATTCAAAGGAGACGTGATTCTTCTACTCCTTGAGGACTACGACTCTTACTGTTCATTTATTTCATACTCTTAGCATTAAAACTCTGCTCCATGTTTATTCCTTAAGGGTTACCCCTCACCCCTGAGAAGAAAAGCCTGTTGCCTATTTTGTTTCCAATTATTTGCCAGCAGGGTCCTTGCCTGGGATCTGTAGAAGCGTATTTCTGTCTTTCCTACCTGTGAGATAAGTATCCGGTAAAGTCTCAACAAATGCAGCTCTCCCTTGTAGAGCAGCCATTCCCAGGCAGGTGCTACTTCCTGCCCCAGTTCTGTTGCAGCACTAGGAGTTCTTAGATTTCTGCTCCTTTCTGGCTCGAGAGGCCATGAGGCTGAAGAAGAGCCCAGGAGCCAGAGTTCGCAAATAAATGGCCAAGGAAGGCAACAGGTCAGCCAGGATCACATCCTTCTTTCTCTTCCCCACAACAGCCAGAACATCTCGGGCCACATCCATAGGACTTCGGCCTTGTGCTGTGGTCTTGTCCATAACTAAAATAAATAAAAGAAATATATGAACTTGGAAGCAGAGTCTCTCTCTTGAGTTTAGCTGATGTGGACCATCATCAGGTTGGCTTGCTGGATTTCATATCATGAAGCTCCTTCCAGTCTGTCAGGAGGCAGGTGGTATACCACCTTTCTGGACTCTTTCATACTTCAAGGAAATGAGGACCCATTCTGTGGCTCAGTGTGCACGAGCTTGGGTAAAAGATGTGGGTCATAGATAGGAATAAGGTAGACAGGGCCCTAGTCAGTGCTCAGAGCTGCTGGTCCACAACAAAGGATGAAGACCAGCCCAGAGTTTGTCCCTCACATGACAGATGAGGAGGAGCTTCCTGATCTTGACAAGTTTTGCCTTTTGAAACAACCAGTGACTAAGGATGTTGTACCATCGATTAAGCTTGGGTAACCTGGCTTGAGGTCTGCCAGGTAGGGAGTGGGAAAAGACTATGACCCCCAAATGTACTACGAGCTCACTGAAATGAAAGCGAAGAAGTGAGTCAGAAGAGATGTTACAGCTCCCCACATCATGTGTTAACTGGATAGCAAGCAGAAGAAATCTTAGGTTTGTTTTAGACATTAAATAGCTGCAGGGAGTTTAGGAAGTGTTAGGCTAGTTAACAACAACTGATGTTTCTTCTTCCCCAGTAATCTGACAATTTTGCCAACAAAGTGACAGGCATAGAGGAGAAGCCACTAGCACAGACCATTTGAAACCATTTGTAAATTACCTAAATTGTCTGAGCTTCATCACCAGTATCTGTTCTCATTATGTTTTCATTAACACGGAAGACTAGGTGGTTTCTTATTGTAGCTTCTTTTTAAATAACACTGAGGGAATTTTTTTAAAAGATTATTTTACGTATAAATAATATAAATATGAATCTTATTTATATTATAAATAATATAAATATGAATCTATGCCTCTGGTTTCTACTGACTTGCTGAATGACAGCAGCTGCCACCCAGTGCCTGGACAGCCTTGCTTCAGGTCTGGCTGGGGTGAGGTGTAGGACCAGGAGGGCCCTGGTGATGCCAGAGCATAGGCCCAAGAGATCACATCCAGGAAGGCAGGACATGAAGGACAGTATTCAGGGTGGGCGGGCCCCATTCAAGCTTGGGAAAGTAGAGCCGGCTCCCACAGCAACAACTCAGGTGGGTCAACTAACCTGGGAGGCAAAAGCCTGGATCTCTGCTTGGCCTGAGCCTGCCTGCATGCTTGGGCCAGGCTGTTTAGTCCACTAGTGGTAACTGCAGGTCAGCTCAGCACTGTGTGGCCGAATTAATATGTAGATTCTGAGACTGGTGCACCCACCTCAACTCAGAAGACTGGGCTCTCTGCTTTGAGTATCCTGAATTCAGTAACTTCTGAAGCATAGTGGGTGGGGAACTTCTGGGGTCAAGCAACCCACAGTTTCCTTGAAGTTAATTCACCTTATCTTTAATTCACTGAGAATGGGTTAGGTGGAAGTCTGGTGTTATTTCCGGTTGGTGACTTCCTTTCCAGCCCTCTAAGTCTTGGCCTACAGGGGTCCTGCCCTGATAACTGTGAAGGGCTGGTTCATGGTAAATGAAAATACTCAACAGTAGATAAAACTAACACCCACATGTTTTTTCATTTTAAAAATTATATTCAAATGAATAAGCAAAGATTTATCAGGTAAGAGCAAAATGTCTCACTGTGGCTGATCAACAGCTTTTCAAAAAGTAAAAGAGAAACTGGGGCCTCACCTCCATATTTGGAACCATCAGCAGTGATGGCATTTAGAGAGAGGTTGGTGTGGATGTAGCCAGGGCTGATTACAGTCACCTCAATCTCATACTGTTCCATCTCGGCACGCAGACAGTCAAAGAATGCCTGGGTTGCATGTTTGGAGGCCGCGTCTGTAAAGGTTGATGGCCAGAGGCAGGTGAGTGAGCTGGTGCTGAGACATGGCCTGGAACAAGCCCACGCATTCATGCCCATTCATTCTCTTTTATTTAAAAAAAAAAACAAAAAAACGGTTTTATAATTTAAGATTCCTATGGTATAATAGCAATGTTTTTTCCTGATTTAGAGAAGTATATTGTATCCTTGTTCTTAGCAAACTCCCAGGAGGAAAAGAGCATCATGTCTCCAACTTTCTCCTAATGGTTCAGGAAAGAAAAAATTTAACATTTAAATACACACATTGTGTACACACACACACACACACACACACACACACACAATGAGTATGATAAAACGAATATGGTAAAATGTTAACAACTGGGGAATCTGCATGAAGGGTACTTGGGAGTTCTTTGTATTTTTCCTGCAAGTTTTCTTTAAGTCAGAAATATTCCACTTAAAAAGGTTAAAAAAAAAAAAAAACCCTAACAAAAAAACTTAATACCTAATGGGTAAAACATTCAAATAGTACAAAGGGATATAAAGTAAAAAAGTTAAACCCCTGCCTTCCAATTACATTCTCCAGAAGTAACCAATGCTAACAGTCTCTCAGGATATATTTTTTATATATCTTATGTACATTGTGTGATTTTACATATAAGTAATGTTTTTTTTATAGAAATGAGCTCATATTGTTCATATTATTCCTGCAGGTAGCTTTCTTCACCTGGTGACACAGGCTGTGTCCGGCCATGCAGACCTTCCATGCTCCTCCATGGGTCATAAGACTATAGAACTGGCCCCATCAGTTGACTTTCATGGGTTGTTTCCAGGTTTTGTCATTGAAGCTGTGCAACAAGTGAGCACCCTTGCATGCATGGGATGTGTGTGTGTATAAAATTCGAGGCTGGTTCTCTTACATATTTCATATGACAAACTTCCATGAAGTGGCTTTTCATCTGGAACAGCTATTGAGCTTGCTCCACCTCCAAGAAATGGAGGCACCTCTGTTCTTCAGTGATGGCTACAAATCATGGTGAAAGGTACTCTGAAGGGGGACACAGTGACCATACAATGACATTTTTGGGAAACACAGTTTCTCCACTGAAAAATCAGTTTCCTCTAAATGTTTTAGACTTCGCAAAGGGGGAGCCATCAGCCAATAAAACAGGATGGGAAACAAACCCAGGAGTGTCACAGAGAGTCACATGAGAAATTCAACAGTGTCTGAACTTGCTACAGTGCCTTCTAGGGCCAGCTCCTTTGGTTTATACCAAGTTGCTGGGGGCTGGATGAACAGTCTGTGGGTAAGTAGGTGGAGAGAACTGCTCCTGTCAGCCGTGATTCCAGGAATGCTGCCCAGGCCCAAGGACTGAGAAAAGGGAATCATCTTGGGAGTCCTCAGAATAGAAGGCTGCACCCTGACAATGAGTCTCCTAGAGCTCTCAAGCTGGAGTTCCTTAGCCAGGCTATGCTCACCTTAATCAACACACTGATGTTACAGTACTTGCCCCTCCTGTCTACAGGCACATTGCTAAATACACCACCTCAATCACCTCACTTTGTCCTCACAAAAGCAGTGTGAGGGAGATAAAACTGTTCTCCCATTTTATAGATGAAAAGACTGTTGTTCAATGTTCACCAATGTGCCCAGGAGGCACTGCTACACTCAGTCTGGTCATTATAAAGTACCCAGACCAGCCATGTGTGCCTTACCTTAGTCACAGGCCAAGTAGAGAATGAAACTCAGATTAAACCAAAGTAAAGCTTGGAAATAATTTAGTGCAAAGAACATGATATAGCCTTTATCCTGACTTACCTATTACTAACAGTGTACCTCATTTGTTTTATCATTCATGATTACACACATAAACACACACACACACACAGAATTATTTGAGCAGTCTTAGATGGCTGTCCTATGCTACTGGAGTTGAAAGAGAGGTAACAACCATAGAAACAAACATGGATACAGTGCTTCACAATTTACAAAGGACTTTCCATCTCCATTTGTCTTACTTCATCTTTAAAACAGCTTCGCGAACCATGTATGATGACTATGTCTCATAAGAAAGGAAATGGAGGGTCAGACAAATTAAACAACTTGCCTGAGGACACACAACTAAAACCAAGGTAGAGCTGGGTTCAGAGAGTAAGTTTCTGTTACATTTCCAGTTCAGACAGTTGGCTACACCATATCATCCAGCTGGATGTCTGTTCCTGTCCTTTCAAACTGCTGAAGCAGCTCTGCTCTCCCTTCCTTCTCTGCCAAGTCAGCTGGGTGTGGCTAAATCTAGCATTTAGAGGTGGTGAGAGCAGATGAGTTGGTTACAAGTCAGCATTTACATCCAGAGCGTGGAGGAAAAAAAGGAGTTAGTAGGACAGTTTGTGAAATTGCCTTTAAAATCTTTTAACTAAAGAAAACTAGATTCTGTTTGCTTGCTGGTGCAACATGAGAGCAGACAGATGAATGAAATGATATTTCAAAATTTTGGCATAGCCATTTGCATACATGGAGTGTGAGCTGGAGGTCAATTCGGCAGTTTTAATTATTTGATCTTACCTATTATTTCTACTTTGGGGAATTTATATATCTTACTGAAACTCCCATGAGTGCCTAGAGATATAAATATTTAAGGATGTTCTATGTAGCACATCATTGTTAATGGTCAGAGACTTACAGGGAAATTCTCAAAATACTCATGAAAATATCTATATAAATTATGTCATATATCCATTCAATGAATTACTATATATACATTTCAAAGGATTAGTTAAATCCATATATACTGATGTAAAAGATATGTCAAGTGGAATAAGCAAGCCACAAAACTATGCATAATGTGACACCATTTTTCTGTTTGATCATATGTAGAAAAAAGTTTGGAGGCATATGGCAAAAGTGATGAAGTGATAGTACCTGTGGGACAATGGTAATTGATAATCACGGCTAACACGTTCAATGGTACTTATGCCTGGCACCGCTCCAGGCACTTTGCTCACAGAGCTAATAGACTAACTCATCTTTCTAGTGGCCTTCTAAGGGTAGGATTGCCCCTGTCTCCATTCTGCAGATGAGGACTAGGGTACAAAGTGATGGTGATACCTGCACAAGGTCATATATAAGGTCTAAGGAATAGAGCTGGGAGGCATTCTGCTCAGAACACTTTCTGATGGAAGTTCCTTCACATTCTGTACTGTTTCTCTGTCTGAATTCTGGATAGTAAATGTGGTATTTTTACAATCAGGAAAAACAAACAAACAAAAAAACATTTAGGGGAGGGAGAAGGAAGTACTTACATGCTGATCGAAAAGGAATGCTGATTTTGCCCTGGATGCTGCTGATTGCAACGATGTGGCCATGTCGTCTTTTGATCATGGAGGGCAGAAGAGCTAAGGAAAGAAGTTAGGGTCTTTAGAAGAGGATTTTCTTTTGGTCACTGCACTTAACACTGAGAGGAGGCAGCCTCACTTATTAGATTTTGCTGGAACAAGGAAGGTGTACAGTGAAAGCCCTGGGGTCGGCGAATTCCATGTTTTGTTGGAATTCTTAGGCCTCCTACAGACTTCCAGCAGGCCAGCAGACAGAAGGATGGGGCCGAGGAGACAGAGGCAGACAGGAGCCTAATCAATAAGAACTGCCAGCTCAGTTCCCTTTCCTAGGTAGATCCTTTCCCTTGGAGTGAAATCTGTACCTGGACATGAGAATATTTCCACTTTGTAGGGGTTTGCAAATTCCTCTAAGAGGAAATGGAGGCAATGCTGTACAAATGAAGCTGTCAGTGAGAAGAACATCTTGATTTAAAGCTATAAAGCAGATAAATAAAATGCAAATAAGTCTGGAAAAAGCATATACTCAAGCTGTAATGACAGTACCTTTTCCATGGTAAAACAGAGGATGGAGACAGGTCATTTACAAACAAGGAACCAAGCGAAGTAAAAAAAAAAATGCCAACATATTACTGCTTTTTTTCCTTTCAATCTAAGACTGTTACCTTTCGTTAGAGCAACTGGGCCAAAGTAGTTTGTCTCCATGACTCTCTTGTCCACATCTGTGATTGTGTCTATGATAGCACCGCGGTAGCTGATTCCAGCATTGTTGATGAGCACATCCACATAGCCAAAGCACTGCAAGATCTCGGCTGTTGCTGCAACTATGGCCCCAGGGTCTGCGAGGTCGAAGGCCACAATGTAAGGCTTGTGTGTCTGCACCTGGTCAGATATGACAGAAATCAAAAACACCTTCACAATGACAGGCCATGTGAGCTACATGTCCTCACTGTTTAGAGTTCTGGGAGTGGCCCACTGGGCATGAAATCACACAGGCTACATACAGAACCTCCCTGAAGAGATGTGGCCTGGAGGATCCTGCCTACAGTGCTCACATGTGACCTGGGCAACTTTTCTCCTGAATTGAAAATTATTAGTAGAGCCAGAAAGTAAATTCCACAGGACAGGGATCATGTATGGTATAGGTTACTATAGATTACCATAGGAACTATTAATTATAGCTCCTTTTGTTGCCTTGTGCCAGAACTGTTCTATGCATTGTAACTAATTAAACAGTATCCCTGTTGAAAGATGCTATCCTTCTCAGGTTAAGTCACTTTAATTAATTTGTTCATGAAACATTATATATCCCCCATATGCCAGACACTGGAGACACAGCAGAAAGCAAGACAGACATGGTTCTTGTCCTCCTGAAGCAGTCTAGTGAGGAAGATAGATGAACTATGAAGAATGCCACAAAAAAGTATAAGAAGCTAGAGAAATAAATAACTAAGCAATCTAACTTAAAGGGCTTCCCAAGAGAGTTTAACCAGAGAACAAAATGATGAGGGGTGTGTGCGTGAAATCTACAAAGATGACAGAGTAGTAAGTGCCAGGAATCCATCTTTCCATCTGGACAACTGTACTGGCAGAAACTCTGAAGTGACTATTTTGGAACTCTGGAATCTATTTGAATGCTTAAAGTTTTCAGGAGGGTGCTGGCAAATGAGAGATAATTTTGGTCAATTTCAGCCATCAGCTCAGTGGTAGCTCTCCATTCCCAATCCACCTAGCCCTGTGGCTGGCAGCTATAGGAAAGCAACCCAATTTCTGGTACAGCATAGAAAGGGACAGGCTGCATTTTTAACCACCACTTGCTGAAGTGGCTTCCAGTAGACTTAAAGAAGTCACATATTTTTCTTTGGTATTCAAAAATATAAATAAATCCCCAGAGGACATACCTGAGGAAGCCCAGATGATGGGCTTCTTACTGGACAAAGACTTTAAGGCAATTGTCTTAAAGATGCTCAAAGTACTGAAGGAAAACATGGGCAAAAGCAGGAAATTGATGTATAAACAAAATAAAAATATCAATGAATAGAAATAATTTTAAAATTTCTGAAACTCAAAAGTAGAGTAACAGAAATGAAAAATACACTAGAGGGGTTCAAAATCAGACCTGAGCAAGTAGAAGAGAGAATGAGTGAATTTTAAGAGAGGACAATTTAAATTAACAAGTCTGAGAACAGAAAGAAAGAATAAAGTAAACTGAACAAAGCCTAAGGGATCTGTGGGACTTCATCAAGTGGACCAACATGTACATTGTGGGAATCTGAGGGGAAGAGAGGGGATGGGAGAAAGGGTAGAAAGAATATTTGAAGAAATAACTGCTGAGAAAATTTGATGAAAAAAATATGAATCTGCACATCCAAGAAGCTCAATACCAAGTAAAATAAACTTTAAGACAGTCAATGTAATCCACACAGCAACCACAAAGTACACAGCTATAGAACATACACATGGCAAAATGAGAAGAGAATCAAAGAATTTCACTATAAAAATTAACTAAACACAAAGGATAGTAAAGCAGGAAATGAGGGACCAAAAAAAAGCTATAAAAATAATCAATGCCACCACGAAAAAATAAATTAAGTTTTAAAAAAGCTTTAAAGCAAACAGAAAACAGATAACAAAATGGCAGAAATAAGTCCCCTAACAGTAATTACTTTAAGTGCAAATAGTTCAAAATTTCAAATGAAAAGACAGATTGGCAGAATAGATTTAAAAAAAAAATCCAACTATATGCTGTGTTTAAGAGATTCACTTTAGATCCAAAGACACAAATACATTGAAACTTAAAAGATTAAAAAAAATATTCAGTTTTTTGGAGAAACATGGAAGAGTGATAGCCATATCCACATTTCTCCCCTTGAAACAACAATAAGCTGAATATCTAAAACTCAACAAAAAAACATCAAAACTGCACACCAGCATGTCTGAGTGTGAGATCTGCGCATAAGAACTACCACAGGTCAGAACTCTAGGTGTCAGGTGGTGGACTGGGAAAAAGAAAGAAGCTGCCTCTCGAAGCTGCCACAGCTCCCTGTAGGAGAAGTGGGAGGAGAGAAGGTGCAGCGAGTTCTATGAACACCCCTGCCTGGGAAATTTGTGAATTCCACAAAGCCAGCAGCTGGGCCCAGTCATCAGGGCAGAAAGGAGCGAAGGAGGACAGCAGAGAAACAACAGTTGATTTTTACTGGCCATGGTTGCAAAACAGAGGCTGAACCACAGTCCCCATACTCAGCCTAGAGGGCCCTTCGCCCCATATCCTCTGAGACAAACACTGCGGTGCCCCAGGGGAATCTGAGCAAACGCTAACGAAACTGTTGCTAACACTAACAAGGACTGAAACTGAGGGTAGCGAGCGTGATTAAACATCTACAAGAAAATAAAAAGAAATTATCAAGGCTTTATATAAAGCAGGGACCCAAGAGGCTTAGACGCCACCTACTGGAAACCAAAAGAAAAGCACCTTCTTTGCAGCAGGCTAAAGAGACCTTTATATAATAAATCTTCTTTAAAAAAAAAAAGCAGAAAACACTTCTATTAATGCCCAAGTACAGAAAGAGTTCAATAAACACCATAAACAACCAAGGCGACAAGGCATCTCAGAAAGAAAAAGAAAAATCGCCAGAAAATAAGCTTACAGACATAGACATATGCAACTTAAATGACAGAGAATTCAGGAAGGTAGTTCTGAAACAATTCAGTGAGTTCTGAAACAAGTCATATCGACAATTTCAGGAAGTGAAAAAACAACTACATGAGCAGAGCAAAAAGATTAAACCCTCAAAAAGAAAAGAATAGATCTTCTAGAGATAAAAAAAAAAAAAAAAAAAACACACTGCAAGAGTTGAAAAATGAAATAGCAAGCTTGGGAAATAGAGTCAACCAAATGGAGGAAAGGTTCAGTGATATCAAAGATAGAAATCTAGAAATAAATCATAAGGAAGAAGAGAGAAACCAAAGAATGAAAAATAGTGAAAGAGAAATACATGAACTAGCTGATACCGTCAGCGGAGGAAACATAAGAATAATAGGCATTATCAAAGGCGAAGAAAAGGAGCAAGAACTAGAAAGCATTCTCAGACAAACAGGGGAAGAGAATTTCCCAAAATTAAGGAATGAGCTGGAACTTGGAATTCAAGAAGTCAACAGAGCACCCGATTATCTCAACCCAAAAAGGCCTTCACCAAGACACATTGTATTAAAGTTATCAAAAATCAATGACAAAGAGAATTCTCAGGGCATCCAAGGAGAGGAAAACGGTAACATATAAAGGAAAACCCATTAGATTATCATCAGACTTCTCAGCGCAGACTTTACAAGCCAGAAAGGAATGGAATCAAATATTTAAACTATTAAGTGAAGGAACTACCAGCCTAGAATAATGTATCCAGCTAAGCTCTACTTTAGATATGAAGGAGAAATTAAGACCTTCTCAGACATACAAAAATTGAGGGAATTCTCCACTATGAGGCCTGCACTACAGGAAATGACAAAAATATAATAAAATAAAATATATAAATAGGAGTAAAATGACTATCAGGCAAATGAAAGCAGAAGAGTGCAACCCTTATTAAGAACAGAACATTATAAGCTTAAATAATGAGAAGAGAATTGCTCTAGCAAGATAGTAATGAACGTTCAGCATACATAGGGACAAATTGAGACAACAATGACTGAGAAGGGGAGGATTCAAAGATCCAAATTTGCAAAGAGGAATGTAGATAAGGCACACGCAGAAGAAAATGGATGACTGTATATATATAACTCTCTTTTATATATTGATAATGGTAACCACACACCAAAGATTCACAACTGAAGCATATAACATAAAATAAGAAAAACCAGAGAGAACATTCACAAAAGCCAACCAAAATGAAGAAAACAGAAACACAAGGCCAAGGAAGCAGTGGAAACACTGAACTACCAGAAAGCAAAGGATAAAATGGCTATAAGACCCCATATTTTAACAATCATCCTAATGTAAATGGACTGAACTCACCAATAACAAGGCAGAGAGTTGCAGAATGGATCAGAAAACAAAACCCAACCATATGCTGCCTCCAGGAGAAACATCTAAGCTCCAAAGACAAATATAGACTCAAAGTGAAAAGGTGGAAAATGATATTTCAAGCAAATGGCATTCAGAGAAAAGCGGGAGTAGCGGTACTAATATTAGATGAAACAGACTTCAAAATAAAAAAGATATAGAAAGATACTGAGAGATACTTCATAATGATAAAGGGAATCATGCACCAAGAATATATAATACTTATTAACATCTATGCTCCCAATCAGGGAGGCCCGAAATATGTAAAGCAATTACTAACAGAACTAAAGGGAGAAACAGACCAAAACACTGTCGAAGTAGGAGACCTAAATACTCCACTGTTGGATATGAACAGACCATCCAAACAGAAATTCAATAAGGAAATAACATCCTTAAATGACACATTAGATCAGTTGGACATAACTGACATTTATAGAGCCTTCCATCCCAAAATAGCTGCTTATATATTCTTCTCTAGTGCACATGGAACATTCTCAAGAATCGACCACATACTGGGGACACAGAGATAGATTCAACAAATATAAGAGGGTTGAAATCATACCAACCATATTCTCTGATCATAATGCTTTGAAACTAGAGATCAACTGCAAAAAGAAAGCAGGAAGAACCACAAATACATGGAGATTAAACAACATGCTACTGAAGAATAACTGCGTCACAGAAGAAATAAAAACAGAGATCAAGAGATACATAATAGAAATGAAGGATAATCATAGTACAACATATCAAAACTTTTGGGACACGGCAAAAGTGGTCATAAGAGCAAAGTTCATATCATCATTATAGGCCTATCTCCAAAAACAAAAACGAGCCCAAAGAAACAACCTAATGCTTCATCTTAAAAACTAGAAAAGGAAGAACAAATGAAGCTTAAAGTCACCAGAACCAAAGAAATAATCAAAATTAGAACAGAAATAAATGAAATTGAAAACAAAAAATACAATAGAAAAAATAAATGCAACAAAGAGCTGGCTCGTTGAGAAGGTTAATAAAATTGACAAAGCCCTGGCTAGACTCACTAAAGAAAAAAGAGAAAGGACACAAATAAACAAAATGAGGGATGAAAGAGCGGAAATTACAACAGACACTGCAGAAATACAAAGGATCATACAAGAATACTATGAAAAAGTACATAACACCAAAATTTAATAACCTAGAAGAAATGGATCAGTACTTAGAAAAACACAACCTTCCTCGACTGGATCAAGAAGATCTGGAAAATCTAAATGGACTGATCAGCAGTATGGAAATAGAAACAATCATCAAAAACCTACCAAAAAGTAAAAGTCCAGGACCAATGACTTCACCAGTCAATTCTACTAAACAGTCAAAGATTTAATACCTGTTCTCCTCAAACTCTTCCAAAAAATCAAAGTGGAGGCAATACTTCTCAACTCACTTTATGAGGCCAATATCACCCTGATATCAAAACCTTGTAAAAATAACACAAAAAAAGAAAACTACAGACCAATATCTCCTGTGAACACAGATGCAAAAATCCTAAATAAGATACTAGTGAACCAAATGCAGCAATATATTAAAAAGATTATATACCATGATCAACTGGGCTTCATCCGAGGGGTACAGGGATGGTTCAACATACACAAATCGATTAATGTGATACACCACATAAACAAATTAAAAAATATGAATCATATGATCATATCAATAGATGCAGAAAAAGACTTCGACAATATAGAGCACCCCTTTATGATCAAAACACTTAACGAAATTGGTATACAAGGAAAGTACCTTAACATAATATAGGCCATATATGACAAACCCTCAGCCAACATTATACATAATGGGAAAAACTGAAAACCTTTCCTCTAAGATGAGGAACAAGAAAAGGCTGTCTACTATTACCACTGTTATTCGATATAATTTTGGAGGTCCTAGCGAGTGCAATCAGGCAAGAGAAAGATATATAAGGCATCCAAATAGGAAACAAAGAAGTCAAACTGTCACTATTTGCAGATGATGTGATTCTCTGTATAGAAAACCCTAAAGACTCCACAAGAACACTACTAGAAACAATAAGCAAATACAGTAAAGTCTCTGGATACAAAATCAATGTTCAAAAATTCCTAGTGTTCCTATACTCTAATAACAAAGTGTCAGAAAAAGAAGTGGAAAAAATAATTTTTTTCAATTGCAACAAAAAGAATAAAATACTTAGGAATAAATCTAATGAAACATGTGAAGGACCTACATAATGAAAACTGTAAAAGAAATTATAAGAAATTAAAATTAAAAGAAATTGAAGAATATACAAAGAAATAGAAAGATATTCCCGGTTCTTGAATTGGAAGAATCAACATAGTTAAAATAATCTTATTACCTAAAGCATTATACAGATTTAATGCAATCACCATCAAAATCCCATTGGCATTTTTTAAAGAAATAGAACAAAAAAGTCATCAGATTTGCTTGGAAGCACAAAAGACCTTGAATTGGCAATGCCATCCTGAGAAAAAAGAAGGCTGGAGGCATCACTCTGCTCGACTTCAAGTTATACTATAAAGCAACAGTAATCAAAACAGCATGCATGGTATTGGCAGAAAAACAGACACACAGACCAGTGGAACAGAATCGAGAGTTCAGAAGTAAACCCATATTTATAGCGGCAAATAATTTTTGACAAGAAAGCCAAAAACATACAGTGGAGAAAGGAAAGCCTCTTCAATGAATGGTGCTGGGAAAACTGGAGAGCCACCTGCAAAAGAATGAAACTAGACTGTTGTCTATCACCATACACCAAAATTAACTCAAAATGGATTAAGGACCTGAATATAAGACCTGAAACAATAAAATGCAGAGAAGAAAACATATGAATGAAACTCAAGGACCTTGGACCTAAAGAGGAGTTTATGAATTCGACCTCAAAAGCAAGGGGAGTAAAAGCTAAAATAAATGAATGGAATTACACTGAACTAAAAAGCTTCTGTTCAGCAAAAGAAATCATCAACTAGATAAAGAGAGAATCATCCAAATGGGAAAATACATTTGCAAGCAATACCTCCGATAAGGGCCTAATATCCAAAATATACAAAAAACTCATACAACTCAATTACAATAACAAAAAAAACGCCAAATGATCCAATCAAAAAATGGGCAGAGGACCTGAACAAACACTTCTCCCTAGAGGACAAATGGCCAGTACATATTTGAAAAGATGCTCAACATTGCTAGCTAGTAGGGAAATGCAAATGAAAACCATAATGAGATATCATCTCACACTTGTTAGAATAGCTATAATCAACAGGACATGTAATGACAAATGTTGGAGAAGATGCAGAGAAATAGGAACCCTCACATACTGTTGGTGGGACTGCAAATTTGTATAGCCATTATGTAAAACAGTATGGAAAGTCCTCAAAAAACTAAGAATTGATCTACCATATGATCCAGCAATCCTTCTATTGGGTATTTACCCCAAAGACTTGAAGACCCATATCCGAAAAGATATTTGCACACCGATGTCCATAGCAGCATTATTCACAGTGGCCAGAACATGTAAGCAACCAAAGTGTCCTATGATAGATGATTGGCTAAAGAAGCTGTGGTACATATATACAATGGAATATTACTCAGCCATAAGATGAGACGAAATACTGCCATTTGCAACAACATGAATGGACCTCGAGATAATCATGCTAAGTGAAATAAGCCAGACAGAAAAAGTTGAAATCACATGATTTCACTTATATGTAGGATATAAACCTAAAAGCAATAAATGAACAAGACAGACAGAGATTCGTGGACGTGGACTATAGACTAGTGGTTACCAGAGGGTAGTAGGTGGAGGAGGAGAGAGGAGGTAGACGGGGAAAAGGAGGTCAAATATGTGGTGACAGAAAGAAATCTAACTATGGGCGGTGAACACACGGTGTAAATATATATATACCTTACTGTTAAAGTGTACAGCTGAAACTTATTCAATTTAGTTAACCAATGTCACCATAAAAAAATTAGTTAATTTAAAAAATATTCAGCACAAATAATAACTAAGAGCTACTGTGGCTACATTAATATTAGACAAAATAGACTTCAATCAAAAAATGTTTCAAGAGAAAAAGAAGGATATTAATAATAAAAGAAATATACAAGAGCATATAACAATTATAAATCTTTATGTATCTAATAACAGACCCTCAAAGTATATGAAGTAAAAAATCAACAGAATTGAAGGGAGAAATAGTGCTACAGTTATATTTTGATATTTCAATACTCTACTTCCAATAATGGATAGAACCACCAGACAAAAGAGCAAGAAGCAAATAGATGATTTGAACAACAGTATAAATCATTTAGATGTAACAGATAGATGTATACATATTATTCCACCCAACAGCAGCACAATAAATACTATTCTCAAACACACATGAAACATTTTCCACATAGGCTACAAAATAAGTCCCAACAGATTTCCCTCCCAGGTAACCCATGCTTTTATTTTTAAAAGAATAATATGCAGTTGAGCATTCAAAGGAAATGGATACAAAATGAAAACATGATTCTCTTTCCTTGCTCCTCCAGAACTTTAAACAGTATGTCAACAGTTCCTTGTATTTTCTTTCATAGAAAAAAAAAATGTGTAGTGTCTTTACTTGAGACTCTGTTTTGTATTTTACTTTTTATCATTTAATAAGACAGCATCAAGATCTTCCCACAACACACTTGCAGATCTCTCTCGTACATTTTAATGCCTTCAGAATATTCCATCATATGGTGGTACTATAATTAATTTAATATGGACCCAATTGAGGGACACCATTTCCAATATTACTTGTTCATTTGTTTTTACTACAACCAGTGCTGGAACAGGTATAGTGAACATCCCCATACTTATTTATTGGGCAGCTTCTTAGAAATGAGATTTTTAGGTTAAATTAACTGTACGCTTCTGATTTTGATAAATATCACCAAACCGTCCTCCCCCAATTGTACCACCTTACTTTCCCACCAGCAGTACAGGAGAATGCTGCACATTCTCACCAGCAATGGGTTTTCATTTTTGTCAATTTCCTAGTTGAAAAGTGGTATTATTATTCTTTTCAGAGTGAATGCTTTTTTTTTTGTAATTTTTTCCAGCTTTATTGAAATACAATAGACAATTAGTTGTTTGTATTTACATTGTACAATTCAATGATTTTTTTTCAATTATAGTTGGCATACAATAATATATTAGTTTTAGTTGTACAGCATAGTGATTAGAGCTCAAGTAATCACCCCACTAAATCTAGCACCCCTCTTCCTCCTTACATATTACAACACTGATGACTATTTTCCTTAAGCTACACTTTATAGCTCCATGACTATTTTGTAACTATCCATTTATATTTCTTAATCCCTTTGCCCTTTTTCACCATTTCCCCAACCTCTTCCCATTTAGTGGGCCTCAAAAAATTCTCTATCTATGAGTTTGTTTCCATTTTTGTTGTTGTTAATTTTGTTCTTTGGATTTTGCATGTACATGAAATCACGTATTTGTCTTTATCTGACTTATTTCATTTAGTGCAATACCCTCTAGGTCCACCAAGGCAATATCTTTTTCCATCCCCTTCCTTTTAGTCTGTGTGCCTTTTACTCTAAAGTGAGTCTCTTGTAGGCAGCATATGTGTATGAGTCTTGTTTCCTTATCCATTAGGCCACCCTTTGGTTAGGGCACTTAATTCTTTTCCATTTGAGGTACTTGTTGATAGGAATAGTTATTACCATTTTTTTATTCATTATTTTGATATATGTTTTCTCTTCTTAAAGAAGTCCCTCCAATATTTTCTGTAATAGTGGCTTGGTGTTGATAAATTCCTTTAGCTTATTTTTGTCTGGGAAGCCCTTTATCTGTCCTTCAACCCTAAATGATAGCTTTGCTAGACAAAGTATTCTTGGTAGATCCTGGGTTTTTATCACTTTGAACATTTTGTGCCAAGTCCTTCCATCCTACAAAGTTTCTTTTGAGAAATCAGCTGCCAGTCTTATGGATGCTCCCTTGTAGGTAACTAACTGCTTTTCTCTTGCTGCTTTTAAGATTCTCTCTTTGTATTTCACCTTTGGCATTTTAATTATGATATGCCTTGGTGTGGGCCTCTTTGGGTTCCTCTTTCTTGGGACTCTTTGAGCTTCCTGAGGTTGTATGTCAATTTCCTTCAATAGGTTAGGGAAGTTTTCCATCATTATTTCTTCAAATAGCTCCAGTTCTTGTTTCCCCTCAGGTACTCCTACGACTTGAATGTTTTTACATTTAATTTTGTCACATAGGCTCCTTAAATTATTATTATAGTCTTGGCTTCTTTTTTCTTGCCATTCTGATTGGGTTTCCTTGGCTTTCCCATACTCTATATCAGTGGGTTGATCCTCTTTTTTATCCACTCTGTTGACTCCCTCTAATATACTCTTCATTTCAGAAAATGTATTCTTCATTTCTGACTGGTTCCCTTTTATAATTTCCATTTACATTTTGATGTTTTTCTTTCTTTGTTAAGGTTCTCACTGAGTTCATCTACACTTCTCCTAAGTTCACTGAGCATCTTTATAACCAGTGTTTTGAACTCTGCATCTGTTAGATTGCTTGACTCCATTATTCCTGGATCTCTGTTCTGTTCTCTCATATGGTTTCTGCTTCTTTGTCTTCCTATATTGGCTTCCTTTCTGTGTCTGTTTCTATGTACTAAGCAAAGCTCCTAAGTCTCCCAATCTTATTAGCATGGCTTTTTGTAGTAGGTGTCCAGCGGCACAGTCCTGAGAGGGGTTCAGCTGCAGGCCAAGTTTAGTCCCAAACTGTGCCCCTCCAGTTAAGATTCAGCAAGCAATCCACAGATGCTGTGCTTATAGTTGCCTCAAGAGGCTATGCCAGAAACCGAGGCTAGCTGCCACTAGTGTGGGTCTTGAGGCTGGCTCAGTAATGACCACAGGGCACACCGAGGATACAATTAAATGTGGCTTAGGTGGGGCTGTGAGTTTGGGGAAGTGGATTTTCAGGGAGTCTTCTGTTATCCAGTTCAATGATGTCTCAGCTATGGCTGCGCTGTATCTACACACTGGGGGCAGTGGGGGTGGGGTGAGATGAGGGAGGGCTCAAAAGAGGAACAATGGACAGTGCCAGCACTTCTGCCTAGGAGAAAGCCTTGCCTTCAGCTCTCATTCCAACAACTCAGTGTCTCCCTATAAGTCCCTGGTGTCCCCCGCCCTGAGCAGCTGACCTGGCATCAGTGCTCAGAGCAAGGAAGTCTGTCACCGGAAGTCTGTTTGCGGACATGGCCCTTTTAAGAAAAGTCTGTGGCTGCCAGCTACTGCTGCCATAGCCTTTGTCCCACTCAGCCACTCTGGATGGGCAGCCTCGTGTCCTCAGCCCCGTCCTACCTCCTCCCATTGCAGGGTGATTTCTTATTGCTCTCTCTAGTTGTAAAGTCTGTTCATCTAGACCCCAGACGACTGTGCTTGCTATTTACTCCGTGTTTCCGTCACAACTTTGATGTGGTTCCAAGAAACTAATATATTATTGTATGCCAACTATAATTAATAAAACTAATTGAATTGTACAATATAAGTATGAACAACTGTCTATTATATTTCAATAAAGCTGGGAAAAAAGTCAATAAACACATGAAAAGATGTTCAACATCACTTGTAATAAGAGAAATGCAAATTAAAAACCATAATGAGATACCACATCATACCTCCTAGGTTGGGTATAATAAAAAAAAACAAAAAAAAAAAAAAAAAAAAACAGAAACTAAGAAGTGTTGGCAAGGATGTGGAGAAATTGGAACCCTCATGCACTGCTTGTGGGAATATAAAATGGTATAGCTCCTGCAGAAAACAGTTTGGCAGTTCTCAAAAGGTTAAGTATAAAACTACCATATGACTCAGCAATTTGCTCCTAGGTGTAAATCCAAAAAAATTGAAAGCTGGGACTCAAACAGATATGTGTATACCAATGTTCAAAGCAGCATTATTCACAAAAGCCAAAAGGTGGAAACCATAGTGTCTATTAACAAATGAATGTATAAACAAAATGGGGCATATACATACAATGGAATATTCTGCTAAAAAAAGGAATGAAAATTTGATACATGCTACAATATAAATTAATCTTGATGATGCTAATGCTTAGTGAAGTAGCCAAATATTGTATTCTCCCACTTATATGAGGCATCTAGAATAGGTGAATTCATAAAGACAGAAAGTAGAATAAAGGTTTCCAGGGGCTGGGGAGAAAAGATAAGAATGTATTATTGTTTAATGGGTACAGAACTTTCGTTGGCGATGATGAAAAGATTTTGGGTGTAGATAGTGCTGACAATTACAAACATTGTGAGTGTACTTTATGCCAGTGAGTTGTACACTTATAAATGGTTAAAATGATAAATATTGTGTTATGTCTATTTTTCCACAATTAAAATTTTAAAAATCACTGTCAACCTGCCCTTACCCTCTCTTCCACAACAAAAAAGAGATGAGTAGATTAGCCAGGTAAAATGGGGAAAGGGGAGCAGTCACAGAGGGAGCTTACTAAACTCGCAATGCTAATAAGTGTGGAGTCAGAATTTGAACTGTATGATAGTTCTTCCTCAGGCCACGAAGCCCAGTTTCCTGTGCAGACTTGCTGTCTTTCCAATGCAATGTGACCATGTCCAGTAGCCCAGGAGTGCACCCCTTTCCTACAGAAAACATGCCCCTGGGCTCACCTCAGTGACTCGAGAAGCAGCAAGTTCTCTGGTGAGCTCTTCTAGGGCCTCCCTGTTCCGGCCACACAGCACCAGCTTAGCACCTGCAGCAAAGAAGACTCTGGCACATTCTAAAGGAAGAAGAGAGAACTTTGGCAGCTGAGTAAATTCAATGCCTTTCTTCCCAATATAGTTCAAATTTACCCAATGTCTCAGAATATGTATTGTTTCCCCATGCTCCCAACACACATGTGTTAGCCCCAGTTGTGGACCAGATATGAAGCTAGAAATTTGAGTCCAGTGATGAGCTCTGTCGTTGCCTTAGAGAGCTCATGTTCAGTGGTGTGACAGATATCCACAGGGCAAGAAGAAGGCAGGGACTGATGAACAGATTTGTTAGGTACTATGCTCAGAACTTTCCATAACCATCTCTAGCTCTGAACAACCCCAAGAGCATTATCCCCATTTTCACAACTAAGGAAGCTCAGCAAGGTCAAGTGATGTGCCCAGTGATCAGGCAGCACCTGCTACTTGTTTGCTAAGGCCTATGTTCTAGCACAACCTAGACTGTTTCCTAAGTCACGTGAATACAACAAGTACATATCTACCATGGGTACTTAAAATGGTTCTGCAGAAACACAGGGGACACAGGACTCTGTTGAGGAGGGCAAGGGAGGCCGGCGGGGCTGTTTCCTGGGGAGTGCTTAAGGCAGAAAGAGCCGAGTATACAGAGTGCCTGAGAGACCAAAAACAGATACAGCTGGGGCAGAAAGTGGAGAGTCTACCAGCCTTGCTAGTCTGGGAAATAAAACAACTGGATAGTAAAGAGTGCCTGTTGTAGGCATGCTGAGTGTCTATAACAGCAACGGATTATAAAGGGTTGGCTGCATTTTAAAAGGCTCTCTACTGCTGGGTGGGAAGGAAGGGGATGGGAAAAGACCAGGCTCCACTGAGTCCACTACAATGATTAGGACATCAACTAAGACAATGGTGAGGGAGAGTCCAGAAACTATTTGGAGACCTCTATTAGTTAATATTCTTTTGTTGGCAAGAAAAGAGACTCAGCTTACACTGTGGCAAAGCAAAAAGAGGATTTATCAGGAGGATTCTGGGACAGCTCAAGAATTAAAAGCCGAATGGTCAGAACTTGGGAAGAACAGGAGTGGTGGCTACCCAGGGCCTCTGGTAGCAGGAAGCACACTCTCTCAATGCTGGCATGTTCTTTCTCCACTTCATTCCCCTAGCCTGGCTTCCACACAAGATAGAATGGGGCTATAGGCAGCTTTGGGCTCCCATCGGCACAGTCCCAGTGCAGATAGGAGAGGAGCCTTTGACTTGTCTCATCCACACTCTGGTATCAAAATCCTAGTGAGGGACCTCAGGTGTGATGGAGGCAGCATCATTAGGACTAGCCCAGCAAAGGTCCCACATAAATCTCCATAGGTCAAGGAGAAGGAGGCAGGGAGGGGAGACCACCAGAACCTGGGGGCTAACCTAAAAGGGAGAGGGAAAAAGCAGAGGATGAGGTCCTCTGATTTCTTGCTTGCCTTGCTCCCAAACATGTTCAGTGCCCTGAAAATTTACAGCTTATGAAAACCAGTACAGCCCAGGGGTCAAGAGAATGTACTAGACTTCCTGTGTTCAACTCCAACTTGGGACACTTACTGGTTTTGTGATCCTGGGTAACTTATAATCTCGTTGTTTCTCACTTTCCTCTTATGTAAGATGTAGATAAAAATAACACTGGAACTGAATGAGTTCAAGTAGATATAGTAGTTGAAACAAAGCACTATAAAGAGAGGTATTACAAAAGTGTTGTTTTTTTATTTCTAAGCTGCCTTTTTTAAATGTTCTAAAAACTGACTGTTGGTAAAAACTGAAATGCAAGGACTTAAAGAAGCACTGCCTATCTTCAAGTAAGGTCTAGTCTTTCTCAAATGCTCATGAGCAGATCTGCCCAGAACCCTCAGCCTTGGCTGACAGAATCTTAGAAGCTAAGGCAGTTCAGTGGTGTATTAGTGCCCCCGTGGCTCACAGATGGGACAGGACTGCCCCAGAAGCAGCTTGGGGAGAGGTGAAGAATCAAGGTTGTCACTTCCTCTTCAGGAAGGAAGGAGGTAGTAGAGTCTAGGAAGGGTGTACTGGTCTGACAGCCCCTCTTCTACAAAAGTGTCAAAATTCTTTAAAGCTAGAAGAGTTCAAAACATGAGAGGATAAGAAATTCCAGCATCCTCCAGGAAAGGCAAGTTTTTTGACAACTGGATTGTCTTATGATGCAAAGCCTTCTCTTTTTACTCTATAGAGCTTCCTTTAGTTTCTCTTACAGCTTTTACTTTGCCATCCCCAGGCCAGCACCTCCCTGCACATGGATGGAGTTTTCTGGAAGGAGGTGTTAAGTGTACTACATCAATACATTTTCAGGTGTGCTGTATACCCTTCTTTGAAGATCTGGTTGGTTTGTTCACTGGCTTATCTGGACAAAGGGCATAAACCCAGAGAGAGTTGCACCCCCTGCTCTGCCTGTCCCGGGCTAGTCTGGTTGGAGTCACATACATTGCCCTGCCTGCCCTTCTCAACTGAGTAGCAAAGGCCTCAGGGAGGTGGCAGAGGATGGGATGGTTGCTTTCAAAGCTAGATGCCAGCATTCCTGAAGCTAGAACTGCTCATCTGGTTTACCAAATCATTCCCAAAGATTAGAAACTTCCAGCCCTCTTGGCTTCCTCACGTCGTTCCGTCCTGTCTTGACCAATACAATGGCTATTTTGTGAGGTGCCAACGAAAGGTGTACACACACAGAATCAAAGGTTGGGGGAAGGCAGTCTGGTGTATAAACAGCTTCTGGATATAGTCGCCTATATTCTGCTTAAGCTTTGCTTCCTAGCAGAGCCAAAAAGGGAGGAAATGAAAGTTTGTATAGGGAGTGACAGAAATGAAAACAAGAGATTGGAAAAATTGCATTTTCGTTTCTTGAAAAAGCTGATACAGGGAGGCAGAAGGGTCAAGTGAAAAAGGAAAAGAGTTCTAAGGTGCCATCAATCTAGAATTGCCAGATAACTCTCCAGTGCTGCCACACTCCTGGCTTGTAAATCAAGAGCACGTTTCATGACTTCAGGGCTTAGGCTGGCTAAAGTGAGCATCCAGAACATTCTGTTCCTTTAGTCAATGGTCCTACTGTTTTATAAGGACAAGCTCATGTAACTTAAATATACAAAATAGGAGACAAAATAGGAGAAATACAGAAAGTTGTCTGAAGACTCATCTTCAGACATAACTCAAACCTCCCAAGTGGCTAACATAGTGGGCAGAGCCACCAAGGGCAAGGCAGGGTCTTCCTTTTCATAGACACTAAGGAGCAGCAGTACATCCTTGGCAGTCACCAACAGGGGGTGTTTGTACTTGAAATGGCCAGTCAACAATCTGCTCAATTTTATCTGGCTGGAGGGGAAAAAGATCTATGGAGTCCTAACCCTAAGATGTTAAATAGGGAAGAATATAAGCAGAGCGATTTGGAATTCAGAAAACAGTTGACATAATATTATGTATGCAAGTTTACTTTTAAATTATATTTTCTATTCCCTTCACAGTCTTGGTGTCTGGAAGAGGGAATGTAGAATGATAGAGAACAATATCCTTCTCAAACATCTATATACCTGACCACCTGCAACTCCACACCTTTCCATTTTAGCCAACTCTCAAATACTCCTCTAAGACTTTTTAAAAAATGCTTCTCTCTGAGACTGAGAAGCAGCTGCTGACTGCCCTATATATAGTAACTGAGTAAGGACAGAGGACGAACTATGGCAAAGGGCCTGGAGGCAGCTGTCCCCATAAATGTCTGGATATCTAAGGACAGACACAGGGTTCACTTCCCAGAGATCTCACCTAAACATTAAAGTGGCATACAAATGAATCTATGCTACTTAAAACCTTCCCAGGTTCCCCCTGGCCAACTGCAAGCCACTTACCCTGCAGACAAGACCCCATCTGCTCCTTCGTGTTCCTGCAACACCCAAGTGCTTACCAGCACCTGCACAACTGTGCTGCTCCCAGCTTTGGGCTCAAATGCAGTGCCCTCCCTGCTAGCCCACTATTCCTTTCTCCTGGCCATCTCCCCCTCAGGTGAGATAAGACTAAGTCCTGGAGTCAAAGAGATATGGGTTTGAAACTTGGCTTTACACTTTCTGGCTAAAAGTCCTAGGGCAAGTCATACCTTCTCTGAATCTTAGCTATAAGGATAAAGTAACATAAAGCACAAGCCAGTGCATATAAATGTGCCTTCCCTCTACCAGGCCTGGTTGGGAACATCTATTATTGAAATGGCAATACACTGAGATAAGTCCTTGCCTCTCTCCATCAGACCGTGAACTCCTTGTGGGATAGGACACTGTCTTTCATCTGCTTGTCCCAGCACTTGGCCCAGAGCCTTGCATATGGGAGATGCTCCATCAGTGCTAGCTGCATTGTCACCAACCAAAAGATGCAACAATGGTTTGTTTACCACAATTCAGGGCTCCTCTCAACCTTCTTCCATAAAATTGAGTTCAAGTGTGGACAAAGTACTGGTGTGGTGTGGTGTGTGTGCAAATGCTGAGAAAGAGGGCAGAAGGCTCCATGCCACATGCCTACATTTGCCCTTTGCATCTCTGCTATAGGAGAAGAAAACTCCTCTTCTTCGCTTCTAGGTTCAATGGCTGGTCTAATAATTAAATTGATATTAAGACAGATTAACAGGAGAAAAAATTTTAATTTTGTACATATAAGAGCCCGCCAAAATATGAGGCTCTGAGAAGTAACCAAAAGAGGCAGCTTTTATACCTTGTAGAAGAAATAATAACTCTGTGAAGAATTGACAAGACAAAGGGTTTGGGCTTTGGGTAGTAAATTAGTGAAGAAGTAACACCGTTTGTTTGTACAGTTTTCTCAGTTTCAATTCCCTCTCTCTGATAAGGATGCTTTCTACCTCCTGGTACATGGAGGGCCTTTAACATAGAAGAATTATTTCTTGCTTTCAGGGGAACAAAGAAGGGTCAGAATATCCTTTCTGCACTTGCTGTTTCTTAAGTAACTTTAATTCAAAATAATCAATACGCCAAAGTAGCATATTTTGGGATGACATCTATCACTCCCCTTCACTGCCAAAGTCAAAATACATGTTTGAAAGGGAAATAATGGCAGCTCTACAAACTCATTTGTATTGTGGGTGAGGGATGACTGACTCCAGACCTATGTCCCAGCATATAATTCCTGGGACCTAGAAGCTCAATGCATTCACCAATTTACCATGGAATTAAACTGGAGAACTGGGTTAGCTGAGGCATCACCTATTCTGTTTCCATCCCTGCCAAAGCTGTGCCTAGGGTACAGCTGGAGGCATGGCCCAGTGAGGGGAAGGTGTGGAGAAGGTGACGCCAAGGCCATAAACCAGGGATGCTGGCTGAATCCAGGAAAAGATTAGCTTTGTTTGGCCCTCACAAAAGTAATTAGTTGTCCATATTTGAAAATTGGGAGGCTTCACATAAAAATCCCTATTTCAACAACCAGCTGGAGCTGAGTAAGGCTGCTCCCTCAGATGGGACATATGGTCTCTAGTTTGCCATGTTCTTCTTCACTGGCCTTTGCCTCCCAACATTGACGCTGAAAGTCAGGGGCCATGTCTCATTGCACTTAATGCACTTAAGCTCTTGCTTTTTCCAACTGGACCAAGGACAGTGACATAATCTTATTCCGAAGTCACCTAGCCTGCTTCACTTATTTGCACCTGTGCTGGTGGTCCCTGTACATCTAAGCTGGTCCTCAAACCTGGGGCCAACTTTCCTACCCGCCAGATAGCACTGCCTCCAGGACTCACCTCGCCCCAGTCCTGAGGTAGCACCTGTAATGATCACCACGGCATTCCGGAGGTAGGCCTTCATGCGCATGTGCTGCAGCAGTTTGAAGAGGCTGAAGATTCCCACACAGCCAAACAGCAGGGGCAGGATGGCTATAGAGGTGATAAAATCCATGACCCTCACCTTCAGCGGACTCTTTCTAGGAGAACCAAAATCAAATAATTAGTGACAAAATGGGAGAACTCAAGAAACTTGCCAACCCTCTTCCTCCTAGTCTGACACAGATTTCAGATGTCTCCTGTGTGGACTATATCTCTGAGCCGAGCAAATATCTTTCCAGGCTCTGTGTATTATGCTGATATTCAGCATTATGGAACTTGTTTTCTCTCACTCTGTACTGACATGAGCAGACAAGGAAGGCACAGCCTTCACAATGCTTCTCAGAGGTATGCCGTGACCCAGGACAAGCTGAGATGGTCATTTAGCTTAGGACCCAGTTACTTGGTGAGTGTTACAGGAGACACTAGCATATCAGTACTCACCTGATTCTCCTTCAGAAACCTGTTTTGAGGGACTTAAGCAATACTCATTATCATTTCCAATTCCTAGGTTTTCATGAAACTATAAAGTTTAAAAAATAAATAAATAAAAGGAAAAAAAAAGCAATACAAATCCTATACTTCTCCCTGAGCAGATGGATGCTTCTGAGTGGGGTATTCCCTAGATGGTACCCGTCATGGCCCACAAATGTACTCCTGACCATGGGCCTCATGGACACCCAAAGGGAATTCAACACAATGGAGCCGCCCTTTGCCAAGTATGGGGACTGACACAGGCTGTTAAGTGGGTCGCCCTGCAGTTCACTGAAGCATGTTCTCATGTAGCATTCACTGGTGAGCCACAGTCAGCCAGATGAAACCAGGAGGCCACATAAGTGTTTATGCAACAGCATGCAGTCAATTCTTAGGAAATATATCCATTTCTTCCACAAGTGTCTCTAACTTCCTTATTCCTCCAAGCCTCCCTCATTCCTCTTCATTCACCCATACCCATATGCTTAAAGCAACAGCTAAAAGGGGAGACACAGGGTTAAAGGTCAAGGGTGAGCTAGTGAGGAGCAATGACGTCTGTCACTTTGAAAGAAACATCTATAAGGTCACTTTACAGGTGGGCTGAAGTCTATTACACAAAGGTCTACACATCGTCCACCTTCCGGTATTATGAGCACAGTAAATCCTCTTCAGGAAGGAAGAGGTTGGAAACCAAGGGCGGAGTTCCTATGAAACAGCCTGAAGCTTCTAATTTTTCAACAGATTGGGAGTAACTATGTAAAACCCTCACCCACTTACTAAATGTCCTAAACTCCACATACTTAAAAAAATATTTTTGCTTCTTTTCCCATGACAACAACAACTCTGTGAACACCATGAAGCCAGAACCTGCTGAATCCCACTATGGATCCACCTACCTCCTGAGTTGCTTTGATCCTAAAGTTTAGGTTCAGGCTGGGCTGTGCCGATCAAAATTAAACTGTTCCAAGACAAAAGTGTACTGCTTCGATTTGAACTGTTAACTCAACTAGTTCAATATTTAGTTTAATTTTTTACCTGCCTTTCCAAATATACCTAAATTCTTTTTCACCATAAAAATAATCTACAACATTCTTGGACAAACATCTGTGAAAATGACTTACTCAACCTCCACTCAATCTACTTCTGAAAAACCCTCAGCTACATCTGCTAAGTGTATACATTTTCCTCTCACCCTGCATTGTGCAAACATATACAGTAGGATGAACTGATAGTGGTTTCTAAAATGTCAAGTTCTTTATCCAGGTACTAATGGCACCATTCCTTGCCCCCCACAGGAAGCTCAGGCCAGCAGTTCTGTCCTACAAGCCAGGCAGAATCCCAGGGTCTAGATGCTAGGACCCAAGGGTCCTTTGTCTGGTACCTGGGAAGTACTCAAAAATTTGGTTTAGAGCAGGCACCAGCACCTCTACCAGTCTGTGGGACTATAGGTGCTGCCTGGGGTGCTATCATAGGGCCTGAGCCCCTGAAGAATGGCAGGGTTTTCTGGGGGCAGGAGGAGTGACTACTGGGGGGCAGGAATAATTGCCAGTTTGTTGGTGTAGCTTTACCTGAAAGTTATAGCAATTAACAGAAAACACAGGTTGGCCTCAAGGTAATTATAGCTCAAAACTTTTATGTAATAAACTTGGGCTGGGGAGGGCAGGATTTCCATCCAACAGTATGGCTATTTGGGAAGAGCTTTTTTCCCCACTGCAATCCCAGATCTTTATACTAGGCAGGTCTGAAAGTAGACTACCCTGCCCAACCCAGAACCACTTGGGGGCCAGCTGCTGCCTAGGATGACCATGGGGGTGAGTATGCTACTCACAAAAATACAGCAGGGATCAGCCTCTGGGCTGGGGCCCAGAGCTCTATTAGGCCAGTTGGGTGGAAAGAACTCTGCAGTCATCTAGACCAGATGCCCATGGAGTCTGCCCATTTCAGACCTTGGTCTGAGCCAGAACTCCACAGAAGGCTATGCCCATCTGCTTGTATTTTTGTATATCAAGACTATGATGCAACACACCTAAGTTAAGAGTGTAAAGGAAGAAAGTCCCTTCACAGGGGAGTGTTACTGGGGCCTGGGCAGCCAGAAAGTTCATGGGTTCTCATTGTGACTTCAGAATTTAGCTGCTCCCTTATTTTCCACTGAGAGGTTCTTTAAACGGGCATTCAGAACCTCAAAATAGAAACAAGACTACCACCCTGAAATCAACTGAGCAGAAATGTTACCTTTTATGCCATCTATTCCATTCTTCATCCTTTAGCCAAAATTCTACATTACATTTCACAGATAAAATCTGTTCCTAAGATTCCTTTCTTCTGTCTTACAATTATAAAACAACAACAACAACAAACTGCACCATCGATAAAAACGAATTGTCAGAATCTACTTAGAAACTATACAGAAATTAAACCACTGACAACCACATCTGAAAATCAAAGGAGGGGATCTAAAAACCCTCCAAAGTTAAAAAGTAATAATGATTTCAGGTCTGTAAGAAGGATTAGTCATGAAATAATTTGCCATGTTATGAACAAGAAAATCAGGCCAAAGGGCAGAGAAGGTGTCCAGTTGGAAGGCAGGATGCTGAAATCACACGGCAAGGAATGGCTTAGTATTACCAAGAGCAGTTAGGATTCTATTCCCACACACCTACACCCACTCATATTTCACAATTAACGGCCAGGTTGAAACAACTGGTCTATTAAAGGTGACATAAGCTATGGGTCATGCTTATGATCCATATCTGAAAATATACCTATTTTCAGAAAGTAAAAGCACAGTAAAGTTGTTTTTCGATATAAAGCAAATGAAAAGCAGCTGTTAAGGCTGTCTTCAACTAGAAAGAAAGAACAATAGACTACCTTAGATGGCAACTATTGTGCCAGTGGTGGGTCCTGGTGCCAGTGTCTTTTGACCTAGGGCGAGTGACTTAGACTAGAGGAAAGCCCTTTGTAAATGCTAACATCTTAACAAATGTGCTGCTGACTCATAAAAACGACTGAAAAAAGCCAAGTCCCAGAGAAGATTTCAGAAATGAACTAAGTAATGGGAGCTAAGCTGGCAGCTTTAAGAGCTATTCATGTTTTAAATATGTTTGGTAAAAAGACCAAACTTATTACTTTATATCCACACCTCATATAATGTGGATCATTTCAGGTCCTGGCTGTCACTTGCTTTTCCATTCGACTACTTATCCAGTGCCATCTAGTACCAGACAATGCACTAGGACTGGGGTGTAAGGTGAAGGAACAAAGTAGACAATGGTTTCTGACCTCACAGAGTTCACAGCCTAGATGGGGAGACTGATAACAAATAAAGAAACACAAAATTAAGTGATAATAATTGTGATAACGAAAAAAAAATTATTATAAAACCACAGACTGGTGGACTATCTAAAGGAAGGGCCTCTCATGAAGCTTTATTTCAAAGTCAAAACAATTCAAACCACTATGCTAGCCACACAATGCACAACCTGGCTCAGGGGCAGCTGCTAGCTTGTGACTCCTGAATTTTAGATTATTACTGAGTTTCTAATAGGAACTGTACACAAGTATCAGTTTCAGAAACCTAAGAACAAAACAAACCAAGTCACAATATGTACATTCCATACCGGGCACAATTACCTGCTGTATTTGCTATAGTATAGATTCATTTGACAAATATTTACTGAGCATCTATTATGCATCGATTATTCCAGGCTCTGAGGTGCAGTAAAAATAGAGGAAATAAATCACTATCCTCATGGAAATGACATAATAGGAGAGACAAATAATAAAAAAAGATTAGAAAATTGTACATTAGAAAAATTCTAAGAAGATGGTGGAGTAGGAAGCACTAGGAATCCGTCTCTCTACCTAGACAACAATTGCACTGGCAGAATCTGTCTGATACAACTATTTTGTAATTCTGAGTCTACCGAAAGTGTGCAAATTCCAGGAGAAGGCTTGGATGGTAAATTGTGGTTAATTTCAATCAATTTCAACTATAAGCACAGTAGCAGCTATAGATAGCCCACCCCAGTAGCAAGCAGTTGTATAGTAGATCCTGGAGCAACTTGTACACAGCTTGCAGGAATGAGTGTGAGCAAAAAGGACTTCAAATATTAGGGAACCATGCTCCAATTGCTGATGGCTTCTTCTTATCACAGAGAGGCGGACAAAGAAGCTGGCCACCATTGTTGCTGTATCTTCCCCCACTGTTGCAAGCTCCTCTTGCTCATGCTGAAGAGACTGCCAGGGTATTTAAAGGGCCAGTATCATTTTAACCTCCCTTCATTTTCTCTTTATCCCTAATGGGAGCCAGTAATTAAAGACTAGAGCTTGAAAAAGCAACCAAATGTTTGGAAAAAATTGAAGATGACTATGCATACTCAGTCGAAAGCACAAGCTGAGAAAAGACCTGAGGAAACCTTAAGTTTATACACCAAGCTGATCCCTGGCACAAAGCCCACAAAAAAAAAAAAAAAAGAAAAAACAGTCAAAAACCAGTAACGATGCTAGAGAATGGGAAAAAAATCTGATTTCCAGAGTCACCACATTATTAGATTCAAATGTTCAGTTTTCAACAAATAATCAAAAGGTATACAAAAAAACAGGAAAGTATGGCCCATTCAAAGGAAAAATAAATCAATAGAAATTATCCTCGAAAAAGACCTAAGAGTAGATCTACTAAACAAAAGTATTAAAACAACTATCTAAAGATGCTCAAAAAAACTAAAGAAAGATGTATAGAAAGTCAGGATATTGATATACAGAAAAAAAAAAGGAAATATCAATAATGAGAAAAAAAATCCAAAAAGAAATTAAAAGGAAATAAATACTTAAGCTGCAAAGTACAATAACTGCAACAAAATATACACTAGAGGGATTCAAAGTCAGAACTGATCACGCAGAAGAAAGAATCAGTGAACTTAAAGGACAATGAAAATTACTGAATCTAAGGAACAATAACAAAAAGAAAAAACTGAAGAAAAGTGAACAGAATGTAAGGGACTTGTAGGACACACAAGGCAAACCAACATAGGTATTGCAGAAGTCTCAAAAAGAGAAAAGAGCAGAGAGAATATTTGAAGGAATAGTGGCCAAAATTTTCCCAACTTTGATGAGACACGAAATAAACATCCAAGAAACTCAATGAACTCCAGATAACATGAATTCCAAGAGACTCATACTGAAACATTTTATAATCAAACTTTCTAAAGGCAAAGAGAATTTTGAAAGCTGCAAGAGAGAAGTGAGTCATGACACAAAAGAGATCCTTGATAAAGCTATTGTTGACCCCAAGAATGAATGTACCTGTTAAGAAGGGCTCCTGGTGGCCAGTTGGGCTCAAATTTAAAAAAACAGAGTCTAACAGCCATTGCTAAACAGGGCTTTCTCATGCAAGCCATTCTTCAGGAAGAAGCCTGAACTGAACTGAACTGCCTGCCCGCACTATATTTCTGCCATCTGAGCTAACTCTTATAAAGTTCTTGGAGTAGTATTTCAATCAATGGGACTGAGACTTTCCCTGTCCAATTGTAGCCGCACCACTATATCCTCATTAGCATCTTTACCAACATATAAGAGCAGCTCAATTCTGACCAACCAGGACAATGCTGTTTGGATCAAATTGTGAGGATTTGGAGTCCTCATTTGCATGAGAACAGACCAATCAGGTACCAAGGTGGGGATTTCTCTCTATATGTCAGCTCCCCTCTGGCTTGGGAAGTGTACTTTAAGTTTCCATTGAAGACTGTGTTTCCCCATACAGAGGTGTTAACAGTGAAGTATTGCAGAGCAGTCTTGTCCAAATGGAATAGAGGTGTAACACCAGGGCTGTAACACTAGGGCCACCTCACCTGGCTGTTCCACAGCCTTGCTGTTCCACAGCCAAGCTGTATCACAATTGGGTTGTTTGCGCTGACTGAAGTCTCTCTCTCCCTACACTGCAACCCAAACTGGGAACTCCTGCTGGTGCTGAATTGGTGATGACAACCTTCGGCTGATACCATAAACAGATTTCTCATCACAAATTGGAGGTTAGAAGGCAATGGGCCAATATATTCAAAGTACTAAAAAAAAAAAAAAATTAAACAAGGATCAAAAAAAAAGGGGGGGGCCTACAAAAGTGAGGGAGAGATGATGGTGACGTAGGAAGATCCTGGACTCACTATGAACCTACTAAGTCTGTGGCTACATATGAAACAATTTCCTCTAATAAAAATCTAAAGAATGGCTGAGTGATGACTACATATTGGACGACAAGAAAACTACACTGTACTGGATAGAAAAGTCTGGGACACAGTCTCGCCAAAAACTCCATCCCCTGGTCTCCCTGAAACAGCGACCAGGGAACTCAAAACTAGGAGCTTCTCCCTGAGGAGCAAAGGTTTTGAAGCCTACATTGGGCACCCCAACTGTTAAGACCTGCACCTGAGAGAAAAGCCGCCCCAAACATTTACCTTTGTAAACCAAAGGTTTCCTGGGGCTTGCATCCATGAGACCACAAGAACTCTAGCAATCTGAGAAATGGCTCTTAAAGGGCCTGTATGTTTGAACTCACCCACCTCAGGACCCAGCCCAGGGCTGCCGATCTAGCCCAAACTTTAAGAAGCTCATTTGCTTATACTAGTGTCTGCCTGAGGGGCCGGCATCTAATTTTACACACACATCCAGGAGCCTGCTGGAACACTCTAGGGATGGAAACTATAGGTACCATTTTTGCACTCTCCCTCTGCCTTGCTCTAGATGGTGGTGGGACATTTTATTTCTTTATCAAGTGGGTGCCATCATTACACTCCCCTCTGCATTGCTACTGCCGGCCAGCGTCATCCTCATGCTCACCCTCTGCCAGCTTTATAGCACTAGAATGTCCTAGAAGGGAGACTTTTTATGCATCTGGTACCCTAATCTTTACTATTGCTACTCAAGGGACACTACTTGATTGCCTGGCTCTGGAGGCCACGGTAGCTTGTGTTCCTGGGTCCCATGCAACAGTAACATTTGGAGAGACAACCACCCCCCAGAGCACCGTACAGACAGAAGACTGAAAAACACCCCCAGCCTTTCTAGGAAAAAGGCCTATTTGTTGATCCAGGAGCTTTGTTGTATAGGGCAGGCTTCTGGTTTGACACAAACTAGTGGCCTATGGAAGTCCTCTCAGAGAACAGAATCTGGTAGATACAGTCTTTGTGCTCTCCCTCTGCCTCACTCTAGCTTACCAATAACTCCCACAAAGGAGCTTATACCTTTGTCTGTCTGGCACCTTGATTTCTGTGGCTGCCAAGAAGGGACACTTTTACAAGTTTACATGCAAGTTTAATAATAACAACAAAGTAAAATCCTATAACAGATACAAAATAGTGGAAATGGAGGAAGCATACTTCAACATAATAATTTATGACAAACCCACAGCTAACATCATACTCAATGGTCAAAAGCTGAAACCTTTTCCTCTAAGATCAGGAACAAGACAAGGATGCCCACTCTTGCCATTTTTATTCAACAAAGTATCAGAAGTCCCAGCAAGAGCAAGAAATTAGGCAAGAAAAAGAAACAAAAGGCATCCAAATTAGTAAGGAAGAAGTAAAACTGTCAATATTTGCAGATGATATGTATATAGAAAACATCTAAGCACCCCATCAAAAAACTGTTAGAATAAGTGAATTCAGTTAAATTGCAGGGTACAAAATAAACAAATCTATACAATAATAATAAACTATTAGAAGGAGAAATAAGAAAACAATCCCATTTACAACTGCATCAAAAAAAATACCTAAAAATAAATTTAACTAAGGGGATGAAAGACCTGTACACTGAAAACTATAAGCCATTAATGAAAGAAACTGAAGACACAAATAAATAGAAAGATACACTGTGCTCATCAGCTTGAAGAATTATATTGACAAAAATGTTCCTACTACTCAAAGCAATCTACAGATTCAATGTCAACTCTATCAAAATGTCAATGGCATTTTTTTACAGAAATAGAAGAAACAATCCTAAAATTTGTGTGGTACCAAAATAAACCCTGAATAACCAAAGCAATCTTGGGAGAGAAGAACACGCTCCCTGATTTCAAGCTATATCACAAAACTATAGTTAACAAAACAGTATGGCACTGGAATGAAACAGACATATGAACAGAACAGAACAGAGAAGCCAGAAATAAGTCCAGGCATGTACAGTCAATATATTTACAACAATGAGTCAAGAATATATAATTGGGAAAGAATAGTCTCTTCAATAAATAGTGTTAGGAAAACTTCAAAAGAATAAAATTGGATCACTATCTTATACAACACACAAAAATTAACCAAAAATCGATTAAGATCTGAAACCATAAAACTCCCAGAAAAAAACCTAGGCAGTAAGCTCCTTAATATATGTCAAAGTGATGATTTTCTGTATCTGACACCAAAAGCAAAGCAACAAAAGCAAAAATAAACAAGTGGGACTACATCAAACTACAAGCTTCTGCACAGCAGGAAACCATCAACAAAATGAAAGGCAACCTACTAAATGGGCAAAAATATTTGCAAATCACATATCTGATAAGGGGTTAGTATCCAAAAAAATATAAGGAACGTGCACGACTCATTAGCAAAACCCCCAAACAATCAGATTTAAAAATGGGCAGGGGAACAAAACAGATTTTTTTCCCCAAAGAAGACACAGAGATGGCCAACAGGCACATGAAGAGATGCTCAACAAACATCACTCATCATTGGGGAATCCAAATTAAAACAACAATGAGATATCGCATGTGTTAAATGGCTGTCAGAATAGCTATTACCTGTTAAAACTGCTATTATCAAAAAGACAAGAAATAACAAGTGCTAGAGAAAATGTGGAGAAAAGGGAATCCTTGTGCACGGTTGGTGGGAATATAAATTGGTGCAACCACTATGGGAAATGATATGGAGTTTCCTCAAAAACTTAAAAATAGAACAACCATATGATCCAGTAATTCCACTTCTGGGAAGTTATTCAAAGAAAACAAAACACTGACTCAAAAAGATATATGCACCCCCATGATTACTGCAGCATTATTTACAATACCAAAGTATGAAAACAATTCATCCACTAATGGATGAATAAGAGAAATGTGGTATATGTATAAACAATGTATTATTATTCAGCAATAAAAAAGGATGAAATTTGCCATTTGCAACAGCATGGACTGACTTCAAGGGCTCTATGGTAAGTGAAATAAGTCAGAGAAAGACAAATACTATATGACCTCACTTACATGTGGAGCCTAAAAAAAAAAAAGCAAGCTCGTAGATTAAGGAACAGATTGGAGATTACCAGATGCAGGCAGTGAGTGGTGGGCAAAATGGGTCAAGGCAGCCAAAGGTACAAACTTCCAGTTATAAAATAAGTCATGGGGATGTAATGTACAGCATGGTGACTATAGTAAATAATACTGTATTGCATATTTAAAAGTTGCTAGGAAAATAAATCTTAAAAGTTCTTATTCCAAGAAAAAATATTTTATAACTATGTATGATAACAGATGTTAACTAGACTTATTGTGATCATTTTTGCAATGTATACAAATATCAAATCATTATGTTGTACACCTAAAATTAGTATGTCAGTTATAACCTCAAAAAAAGTGAGAGAGAAAACATTCTCAGATATAAGCTGAGTTTGCTATCACTAGACCTGCCTTGAAACAAATGTTCATGGGAGTCCTGCAGGATTAAACGAAATTGAAGATTAAATACAATTCTACAATAATAGTTGGAAACTTCAACATCCCACTCACAATAATAGAAAGAACAACCTTGTAGAAGATAAGGAATAGAGGATTTAAACAATACAATAAAACAACTAGATATAACAGGTCTAATAGATCTTGGGTAGAATACTCTACCCAAGAATAGCATACACATTCTTCTGAAGTGCTTATGAGACATTTTCCAAGAGAGACCATAGGTTAGGTCACAAATTAAGTCTCAAATTAGTCTCAATATTTCAAAGATAGATATGATACAAAGCATCTCTGATCACAATAGAATCAAGTTTGAAATCAATAACAAAGATAAAACTGGAAAATTCACAATTTGTGTAAATTAAGCACAATCTTAAAAAAACCAATGGATCAAAGAATAAATCACAAGGAATGTAAGAAAATTCTCAGAAATGAATAAAAACTAAAATACAACATACCAAAATTTATGAGATGCTGCAAAAGTAGTGCTAAAGGCGAACTATATAGCTACAAATGTTTACATATGAAATAAATAAGACCGTAAATCAACAACCTAACTTTATACCCCTAGGAACTAGAAAAAGAACAAAGTAAAGCCAAAGCTAGAAGGAAATAATAAAGACTAGAGTCGAGATAAATGAGATAGAGAATAAAAACAATAGAGAAAAGTCAATGAAATCGAAAGTTGGGTCTTCAAAAAGATCAGCAAAATTGGCAAACCTGTAGGTGGGTGGACTAAGAAAAAAAAAAGGAAGACTCAAATTACTAAGATCAGAAAAGAAAGTGAGGACATTACTACCGATTCTATAATAAAAAAGATTATGAGTACTATGAACATTGTATGCCAACAAATTGAATAACCTAGGTTAAACATATTCCTAGAAACACAAACCTACCAAGACTAAAATAGGAAAAGGAAAACCTAGCTAGATCGATAACTACTAATGAGATCGAATCAGTAATAAAAAAAAAAATCTCCCCAATAAAGAAAAGTTCTGGACCTGATGGCCTCACTGGCCGAATCTACAAAATATTTAAAGTACTAATACCAATCCTTTTAACCATTTCCCAAAAATTGAATAGGAGAGAATACTTCCTAACTTAATCTCTAAGGCCAGCATAACCCTGATACAAAACTCAAAGACACTATAAAAAAATTACAGACCAATACCCCCTATGAATGCTGATGCAAAAATCCTCAACAAAACACCAGCAAATACAATTCAGCAACATGTTAAAAAGGATTATAAACCATGACCAAGTGAGATTTGTTTTTTCAATGCAAGGATGGTTCAACATAGGAAAATCAATTAATGTAAATCAATGCTACATCAACTAAATGAAGGAAAAAACTACATGATCTTCTCACATGATGCAGCAAAAACATTTGACAAAATCTAACATCCTTTCATAATAAAAACACTCAACAAAATAGGAATAGGAAAAAAACTACTTCAGCAAAATAAAAGTCACATATGAAAAACAGCAAACATCATACTCAATGGTAAAAGACTGAAAGCTTTTTCTCTAAGATCAGTAACAAAGTAAGGATGCCTATTATCACCACTTTTATTCAGCATAAAAGTTCTAGCCAGAGTTAATTAGGCAAGGCAAAGAAGTAAAGGTATCCGAATTGGAAAAAAAAAAAAAAAAGATGTAATATTATCTGTTTGCAGATGACATGTTATTTTATGTAGGAAAACCTGATGACTCTACAAAAAAAAGTGTTAGAATTATATCAATTCAGCGAAGTAGCAAGATACAAAGTCAACATGCAACACTCAGTTGCATTTCTGTACACAAACAATGAACAATCTGAATAGGAAACTACAAAAGCAATTCCATGTATAATCACAGCCAAAAGAATTAAATACTCAGGAATAAATTTAACCAAGGAGGTGAAAGCTACAAAATACCACTGAGAGAAATTAAAGAAGATAGAAATAAATATAAACACATACTGTGTTCATGGATTACAACATTTAATATTGTTAAGATGTCAATACTATCCAAAGCAATCTACAGACTCAATGCAATCCCTATCAAAATCACAATGACAATTTTTGCAAAAATAGAAAAACCCATCCTAAAGTTCAAATGGACTCTCAAACATTCCAGAATAGCCAAAAACAATCATGAAAAAGAAAAAAAAAAGCTGGAAGACTCACACTTCCTTATTTCAAAACTTACTACAGTAAGCAAAACAGTGTGATATGTGATACTGCATTAAAGACAGACAGAGACCAATGTAATAAAGAGCCCAGAAATAAATCCTCACATATATGGTCAAATAATTTTTAACAAGGGTGCCAAGACCATTTAATGGGGAAAGGACAGTTTTCAACAAATAGTGCTGGAAAAACTGGATATCCACATGCAAAAGAATGAGGGTGGACCCTTACCTCATACCATAAACAAAAATTAACTCAAAATGGATCAAAGACCTAAATTTGAGATCTAAAACTATATTAAAAAAAAACCTCTCAGAATGAAACATAAGGCAAACACTCATATTGGATTTGGCCAGGATTTCTTGGTTATGATTCCAGATGCATAGACAACAAAAGAAAAAATAGACAAGCCAGATTTCATGAAAATTTTAAAATTTTAGTGCATTAAAAGACACAATCCACAGAGTAAAAAGGCAAATCACATAATGGGAGAAAAAATTTGCAAATCACATATCTGATAAGAGATTAATAACCAGAGTATATAGAGAACTCCTAAAACTCAACAGCAAAAAAGCAACATGGTTCCAAAATGGGCAAATGGCCAGTAAGTACATGAAAAGATGATCAACATCCACTTAGGCATCATTGAGATACAAATAAAAATGAGATATTGCCTCATATCTTTAGTATATCTATAAAAAAAGGAGGAGGAGGAGGAGAAGGAGAAGAAGGAGAAGAAGAAGAAGGAGAAGAAGGAGGAGGAGGGGGGGGGGAGAAAATGCCAATATTGAATGTGGAGAAATTAGAACCTTTGTGTACTGTCGGTAAAAATGTAAAATGATACAACAAATGTGGAAAACAGTACAGAGGTTCATCCAAAAATTTAAAATAGAATTACCATATGATCCAGTAATTCCACTGCTGGGTATACACTGAAAATAATTGAAAGCAGGGTCTCAAAGAGACATCTGTACACCCATGTTCATGGAAGCATTATTCACAACAGTTAAAATTTGGAAGCAACCCAAGTGTCCATCGACCAATGAATAGATAAGCAAAATATGATATATACATATAATGGAATATTATTTGGCCTTAAAAAAGAAGGAAATTTTGCAATATGCTACAATATGGATGAACCCTGAAGACATACTAAAGGAAATATGCCAGTCACAAAAGGACAAATATTGTAGGAAATCACTTATAGGAAGTATGTAGTCAAATCCATAGCAACAGAGAGTTGAATGGGATTGCCAGGGGCTGGGGAAGGAGTAAGGGGGAATGGGGAGTTATTTCTTAATGAATACAGAGTTTATATTCTGATAGGTGATGAGTTCTGGAGACAGACAGTGGTGATAGTGGCAACACTGTGAATGTATTTAATACCACTAAACTGTATGCTTAAAAGTGGTTAAGATAATAAATTTTAAGTTATGTATATTGTATCACAATAAAAAAAGAAAAAAATTAAAAATCATTCACAAAGGATTAAATATTAAATGTTGTCTAATTTCAAGTAGGCTCATGGCTGAAATCAGATAATTCTGAATTATAACAAATTAGTTTGGTTTTTACATGAATTTGGATAAGTCACCTTTCTCTATCCACAATGTCTCTCTTAGACAATCTGCCTTACTGTAATTTATTTGGGATGATGGGTCACCCTGAATTTCAAATTATTTTTAGACCTGAAAAACACGACTGTGAAATTTAACTAGGAAATGGCCTTGACTCTGAAACAGTTTTTATAATGCTCCTTCTTAAAACCTGTAGTGCACTGACTTTAATGCCAGAAAACATGAAGGATGGAATTTCACATACTGGAAGGGCTAAAGGAGAAATAAAGCATAATAACATGAGAGGATTATTCCACTGCCAACTTCTAAGCTTTCACTTAAAAATAGCCTAGCAAGTGCCCTATCACTTCATTATCTCAGCATCCTAGCAAATAGCTCCCTGAGGACACCGCTATATCTTGTTAGGACAGGCCCACACTAAGCAGTTGATCTATTTATTTTACCCAGTGTTAGCAGATTTCCCATTTTTTCCCATACGTAATTTTCTCCCTATTTCTCTCTCAGAGCCTTTTCAATTAAAAAAAATAATAATAAATTTGTCAAATTCCAGAGTTGTCTATATTAAAAGAAAAAAATACCTTAAATTGAAAATGCTTTTTATACATTCACCATATTTACTGTCAGAGTATAATAGCATAAGGGCGATCTTTTCAAACTGCATTTAAACTAGAAAGTCAATATACAGTGTTACATAACAAAGCTTTTTTTTTCCTTGCCATATAAGCATTAATAATCTTAGCCAAGAAATGAAGTGAAAGCAAACAAGTTTTAAAATCAAATTTATAAGTCAAGAAATGAAAGATTTAAGTGTCTTTTCTTCCAGTATGGCAAAATGCTGATGGTTGCTGATATTAGATAATGGTATATGGGAATTCGCTGTACTATTCTACTTTTGTGCATTTTTAAACATTTATATTTCTCCTTCATGCTCAACTTTGCCAAAATTAGGTTGAAAAGTGAATAATTAGCTACATTAGAAGTATCAACCTTATAAAATGAAATTAGCTAATAAATACTCCAACTAAAACACCAAAAGAAATAAACTGACCAATGTCAAGTTATAGTGGCATCTACATGGAGTAGCAGGGTAGGTGGGTCTTGATCTGGACCCTTCAAGGGACCTGAGACCAGGTGACTGCAGGGTAAGTCACCAGACTTTTCCAGGTGTGAACATGCTGGCTCAGAGCCACATTACTCTTTGTAGTCCAATCACTACCTGCATTAGAAGCACCTGTTAAAACTTAGCTCAAAGGCCTCAGGTGCAAGCCTTTGAAATTGATAATTTTAGAAAAAGTCAGAGACCTGATGATTTTAATGAGTACTCAAGTTTAAAGTCCCTAAAGATCTCGACAGTGACCTACCATCAAAGAATGAACCACCCTGTGGGTGACTAGGCTATCTGCCACGCTCCATCCAGAGTCAGAAGTAACCGCCCTCCTCCAGCCTCCATCAGTAGGTGTCCAGTGGCAGCTCCCAGTGAGGTCCTCCATTCCCACCCTACCCCCAATGCACAATCTACCACTCCCATCTGCCTGGAAAGCCTTTATCCCTGTCAGACATCACAGGAAATCCAGATCTCTTGAGGCTTCCCCTGGCTCCCAAACCACTCTATGCACTCCTTTTGCTGCCCCTTTCTCCCAACCCTTCCTATATTCTGAAACCCTCTGGTCCTCTTGGTCTGTCATCAACAAAATCCCTTGCATCTTCAAACTCTACTCTGAATGGCTCCTTCCCTTTCCTGCTTCAACAGTATCTGGCTCCTCTTGAGGACATGGATTTTGCTGCAGACTTCTATGGTGGTGGCTCTTTTCTTTCCCACAACCCTCATACACCGGCTTGAAGGTTCAGTGTTTGTTCTTCACTACTATTCTCCCCTCCTTTTCCCTAAAGCCACTCAGCTGTGATTTTCCTGTCAGACTATGTCACCCATGGCCCCTACTTAAAACCACCTGTTCTCTTTGTCTTACTGATTTTCTGCCTGCTAGATTTTAGAGAGGTGTTGAAGTCTCCAATTATAATACGGGATTCAGCTATTTATCTTTGTAGTTCTATCACTTTTTGCCTCATGTATCCTGAAACTGTTAGGTGCATGTAGATTAAGAAATGCTGTCTTCTTGGTTTATTGACCCCTTTATCATTACGTAATGCTCCTCTTTATTCCTGATGACTTTCCCTACTTTGAAGTCTGCTCTGCCTGAAATTAATATAGCTACTCCTGCTTTCCCTTGATTAGTGTTAACATGATATATCTTTCTCCATCTCTTTAATCTGTATGTCTTTACATTTAAAGGGGATTTGTCATAGACAATACATAGTTGGGTCTTATTTGTCAAAAATATTTAATTGTTTTAAAAATTACAATAGTTATTTTGAGCCTCTGCAACCACAGCAAGTTGTGGATTGAGGTTACCCAATCACTTGTTATAGTTCATACATAGTCTTAAAACTCTAGGAATTATTTGTCCCCAACATCTAGCAAACTCAAAGGAAAACCAAAGACAGCCTCCATGACTTTGCAAAAGTCTTTTCCCCCAGGGAAGGCTAACTGCAACTTTTGATAGTGTAAATTATTATAGGCAGCCATACACAGAAATTGGGTCTTGTTTTGTTATCCACTATGACAATTTATCTTTTAATTAGTGTATTTAGACCATTGATGTTTAAGTGATTATTGATATAGATGAATTAACATCTACTATATTTGTTTCTGTTTTGTTTGTTGTCCTTGTTCTTTCTCCTATTTTTTGTCTGCTACAGTTTTTCTACTTTTTGTGGTTTTAACTGAGCATGAGCATTTTTAAGATTTCATTCCTTTCTTAAACTATCAATTATACATTTTAGTGGTTGCTATGGAGAATGCGATATACATTTACAACTAATCCAAGTCCACTTTCAAATAACACTATATCACTTCACAGGTAATACAAGTAACAAAATATTCCTAATTCCTCTCTTCTATCTCTTCTATATTGCTTTCATTCATTTCACTTATATAAACGTACATATACATATATACACATAGATATACATACACAAGTTTTTACTTGAATACATTGTTTATATTATTTTGAACAAACATGATAAATAAAAAAATGTTATTTTACTTTCACTTATTCCTTCACCAACGTGCTTCCTTTCTTGATGTAGATCTGAGTTTCTGACCTAAATCATTTTCTCTCTGAAAAACTTTTAACACTGCTCGCTAAGCAGGTCTACTGGCAAAAAATTCCCTCAATCTTTGTCTGAGAAGTCTTCATTGTTCCTTCACTTTTGAAGGATAATTTTGCAGGATACAAAATTACAGATTGGTAGGCTTTTTTTTCTCTCTCAATACTGTAAATATTTCACTGTTTTTGCTTACATGATTTCTGAGAAGTGAGATGTATTCCTTATCTATAGGTATGGTGATTTTTTTTTCTTTCAGGCTCAAGATTTTTTTCTTTATCTCTGATTTTCTTAAGTTTGACTATGGTATTCCTACACGGTTTTTTTTTTTTGGGGGGGGGGTTGTTTCATTTTGTTTTGTTTTTTGGCATTACATTCCTTGGTGTTTTCTGAGCTTCTAAAATGTGATCTGGTGTCTCAGATTACTCTGGGAACATTCTCAATCATTATTGCGTCAAATATTGCTTCTTTCTGTGTATTTTCCTTCTGGTATTCCCATTACACATACATTACATACACTGTAGTTGTTCCACAGGTCTTGAATATTCTGTTCCATCTTTTTCCTTTTCAGTTTTGGCAGTTTCTACTGTCACATGCTCAAATTCAGAGATTCTTTCCTCAGCCATGCCCAGGCTACTAAAATCCATCAAAAGTATTTTTCTCTTACAATGTTTTTTTTTAAATCTCTATCATTTTTCATTCCTTCCTAGATTTTCCATCTCTGCTTATGTTGTCCATGTGTTCTTGAAAGTTGCCTACCTTTTCCATTAAGTCCCTACCATATTAATCATAGTTTTTAAAAGCTCCTGGTCTGATAATTCCAACTTTCCCGCCACATCTGACTTTGGTCCTGATGCTTGGTCAGTCTTTTGAAACTTTTATTCATTCATTCATTCATTCATTCATTCAGCCTTCCAGCATGCCTTATGTTTTGTTGAAAGACAGACATGATATACTAGTTAAAAAAAATTGATGTAAACAGTTTTTTAGTTACGTAGGGGCAGGAGAAGCATTCTATAGCTCTATGATTAGATTACATCTTCATCTTTTGGTGAGCCTATATGCCCCTGGACTATGAACTTCACCAGTGCTGCTTAGTTTTTTTTCCCCTCTCCTTAGGTGAAATAAGATAGCTAGAGGGAGGTGGAGTTGGGTATTTCCCTGTCCCTCGGTAGGTTAGGCTCTGGTAAAATAGTTGCGTCTGAGGGGAGGCCTTGTTAAGAACAGGATGTTCTGACTTATTTCATTATCGGTTTTTTCCCCTCCCCCTACTAGAAACACAAGGGGATTTTCTCCAATATTCACAATGATGGCCTCATAGAGCTCCTGGAGGTAAAACTCACAAAAGTATAGGGTCCCCTTTTGATTGAGTCCCTCTGAAGTTTTTAACTCTCAGACTTGTGCACACTGAGCTTCCAGTAATTTGTCAATTACAGTTCAGGTTTTCCTACTGGTTCTCAATACTGGTTTTCAATAGTGGTTCTCATGGAGGCTTCTGCTCTAGTAAGTTGTGATTCTCTATATCCACCTGTCTCTCCAATTTTGGGAGCAGCAGTTTAACCTGTGACGTCATGACCCATGGATCTAAGAGTTGGCCGATTTTTCAATTTGTTCATCTTTTTACTTGTTGTTAGGATGAAAGGGCAACTTCTAAGCTCCTTACATGCCAAAGAGAAAACTAGAAGTCCTAACACCATTCTTTATAAGAACTTAGCCATTCATCATGTGGCTGTTTCCCTGTATGTAATGAGTAATTTTTCTATTATTGCTTTTAAGTTTTATCTTTGGCCTTCAACAGTCTTACTATGATGTATCTAAAGGTGAATCTTAGTGCTTATCCTACACAGGATTCATTGAATTTTTTGGAAATGTATATTAATATTTGTGGTAGCCTGAATAATATTTCCTGAAGATGTCCACATCCAAATCCCCAGAAGTGATGAGTATATTACCTTACTTATATGTTAAAAAGGACTTTGCAGATATTATTAATGATATTGAGATGAGGAGCTTATCCTGCATTATCTAGGTATGCCCAATATAATCAAGAGGGAGGCAAGAGGATTGAGTCAGAGTAGGAGATGTGACAGCAGCAGTAGAGGTTGGAGTAATGTGAGGAAGGGGCCCTGAGCCAATTAATGTTGCTGGCCTGTAGAAGCTGGAAAAGGCAAGTAAACAGATTTGCCTCTAGAGCCTCCAGAAGGAATACAGATACCTTGACTTTAGGACTTCTGACCTCCAGAATTGTAAAATAATAAATTTATGGGATTTTAAGCTATTATATTTGTGGTAAGTTATTACAGCAGCAATAGGAAATACAATTTTTTTAACAACTTTGGAGCTTTTTGTACATTATTTCTTTAAATATTTTTTCTGCCTCAGTCTCTCTCTGCTCTTCTAGGACTCCCAAATGTTAGTATACTTGATGTAGTCCCACAGATTTCTGAGGCTTTGTTGTCTTCAATCTTTGTTTGTTCTCTCTGTTCTTCATATTGGTTTTTTCTAATCATCTTTTTCAAGTTTACTGATCCTTTCTTCTGCTACCTCAAACCTGCTAAGTCCCTCTAAAGGATTTTTCACTTCAGTAATTGTACTTTAAATTTCAGTTTCCGCTTGATTCTCTCTTATACACTGCTCTATCTCTTTATTGATGTTATTTATAGAATCGATGTCATCTTACTTCCCTTTAATTCTTTAACTATGGTTTCCTTTAGTTCTTCAAACTCTTTATAGAAATCTCTGTCTGGTAAGCCCAACATTTGGGCCAACTTAGAGACAGCTTCTATTGACTGCTTTTCCCCCATAGAGAACGAGTCACACTTTCCTATTTCCTCATGTTTTATATACTGTTGCTGTTGTTGTTGAAAACTGGCCATTTTAGACACTACATTGTAGCAACTCCAGGTTTTGATTTTCCCTTCTTCAGACTGGTATAGTTGCTGGGTTTTTTAAAGTTATTTAATAACTTGCCAGTAGTAAATCTATGGATTTTGTCTTACCCACAGTTTGTGGCCACTGATGAATTGGCTCAGTTCCTCTTTTCCTTATTTTTATTTTTATGCTTGGATTCCTATTAGAGATAGACTCCATATCTGCATTTCTTAGAGATCAACCAATTATGCATCTCAGAGTTTGTGCCCAAATACCTCAAACAAGTACAGCTTCCACTTTTTGCAGATGAATCTGTGTGGCATAGGAAGCACAGAGTTCAGGCAATTTTCAAGTCTTCCCCAGCTTTTATGTTCCATCAGCCCCTCAAATCTCCTCTGTATGTGAACTTAGTCATCCAAGGATGTGTGGGAGTTTATCAGTGTGTGGTTGTGTCATTTACAGGATATCTTTTAAATTTCTAGTTAGTCCACTGATCCATTGCTTGCCCAACTAGGGCCACAACCTCAGGCTAGCAAAGCTGCCAGCCTTCACCATTCGTTTGCCACCAAAATTGCTACTCTTACTGACGAAGTTGTTGGGCATGGTTTTTGTTTTCTCTGTTCCAAATAGTTGGCTCCCTCTAACAGTGAGACTGCCTGTGTTCATAGCCTGCCCTTCCTTGATCTATTGCACTCGGATGAGCTGAGGTTATGGGATGGGAGTAGCCCCAGAGAAACACACTACAGATTCCCCATTGGTCTCACCTAATGTTCAGTGGTTTTTCATGAATAAATGTTTCTCAATTTGTTCTATGTCATTGGTCAATTTCAAGACCTCTGGTATGGTTTTTTGACAATTTTGTCCTGTTTTATAGTTGTTCTTTAGGTTTGCCAACCTCCTCACTCTGCCATACCAGAAGTCTTTTTCCCTGTCCCAAAGGCTTTTTAATAAAACTGTTTCTACTGCTAGAAATTAAAACTCTGACAATAACACAAACTTACTCAAATAGAAATATGCCTCTCAAATATTCCTATCTGAATGTCTTAATTATCAAATACCACATATTATTTAGGGACCTTCAAGAGATGCCTTGTAAGATTTTACCAATGCCAAGTTAAATTAAAATGTGGAGAAGAAAAAATCAATTATTCTTAATTTCCAGTTGGGAGAGAGGGGAGATACTAATCATTGCAAAACTTTCTTTCTGTTTTAAGAATTCACATTTCCTCACTTTATCCACTACCCTTGGCCTGGTGTCAGTTGCTGTAACTGTCTAACTACACTTTCCTTCTGAAAGCATACAGAATCAAATTTTGTTTCTTACAATTCAGTGTTTTTTTCCCCACTATGTAATATCTCTTTAAATTTAAGTGTCTTGCTTTTTGACTAAGATGAAGTTGCCAGCTACCATTTTTCTATTGTGATATAAAAGACAGGTATGAATGAATGATAATTTCAACTGTTTATTGATATAGCAACCTGTCTTTGGAACCAGGCAGACCTTGGTTTGAATACCAATAATCATATTAACTAGGTGAATGTCTTTGGACAGTTACTTAATATTTCGAACAGTTTCCTCATCTGCAAAATATGTCTAATATCTGCCTTACACAACTGCAGGAAGGATTAGATGAGCATATGTATATGTGGAGAAGCCTTGTACATGGTCCAGATAAATGATAGCAATTACCACTACGATTGCTGGGTTATCTATCTAGAAAGAGGGTAAGTAATGTCAGAAATAGTAAAAAGAAGAAAATGAATAAATCAATCTTCTTTCTTGCTGTACTTAGCTCTAATGGATGGCCAAATTAACGAGTTTAAATTTCCTTATTTCTCCTTATCCACCAATGAACAAGGAAGTGATCTTCTCTTTTTTATTCCTCTTTTCATTAATTGAGGTGCTTCTGCATAGTACAATAGTCTACCTCAAGATAGAGGAGAAAGCCCAGATTTATCAGGTGCCTCCTGCCAGAGCTCCTAGAATACTTTGTTGCAATTGATCCATCCACATGTGCTCTGTCTCTGGTGGCCTAAGAAAAGCCGCTTGATTCATTTCCATGTTTCCATGTTTGTGATGGGCACAAAGTGGATGTTCAATAAATTAATGCTGTTGAATGAATTATGAACAAATGCCTATCTCCCAGTTTTCAGGAACTGGGACTTCAGGGGCCCAGTTGCTATTCCAAAGAGTCAGCAGCCAGCAAAACCTACAACTCTTTTGTCCAAGCTGCTGGATTGACCCCTTGAGAGGTGCACACACAGGTATATAAAAACCACTATTTGACTGTCATAATTTGTACATCTCCAGGCAAAAATAAGAGAGAAACCTCACACACTGTGACGGCTCAGCAACTGACAGGAAAAGAGGAAATGCGCTGCTTTCAGATGCTTTGTATATATTACAGAATGCTATGAGATCTCATGTGACAATCCTTCATTCCTCTGAATGCAGTAGAAAGTACTATATATGCCAACTCTTCAAACCAGAAGTAAATTTTTATTTCTAATATAATTGTTTTGCCTATTTTATAACTTTCTAACATATGTGACAATTACTTAAGTGAAACAATATTATTACAAATTCTAAAGCATACTAAAAAAAGTAATTTTTGGCCTGTTACCATATATAGCTATTGTGGAAAGAAAAATACTAATAACAATTACTACCTTTTTTAGCATTTGCAATGTGCCAAGACACTGTATACATCATAGCTATGATCTCATTTCATTTTCGTTGCAGTCTCGTGAGGTAGGTATGATAGTTAATTCCATTTGCTAAATGAGAAAAGCATCTGAAGTCACACAGCTAGCAAATGGCAAAATAGAGATTTGAACCACATATTCCGACTCTAAAGCCCACATTCTTAACTCTTAAATGCATCAAGTCGGGGGGTTGTGTAAAAAAAATAATAATAATCCTTAGTTGGAGCCTTAAACAGGAAGGATTCTAATACTGTCTAGGAGATGAAAAGATCCCTAAACTCAGCTCCAATCACCCAAACAGAAAGAACTAAATGTAAAAAAGCTAATGGCTTAACAGGAACTCAGTACAATTTCCTTGACTTAGTAGCTAATATTTTAAGCCAGTCTGGATTTTAATACCATACTCACAGAGAATTTTGAAATAATAGTTTACTAATTTCCAATTTAACGACAGCTAAGTACTACTCACATAAACCTGAAAAAATTTACATTTCCCTTAAAAACTTAAGAGTTCCTAGTACAAACATGTCCTTACTTAATAAAATAAGAGCTAACAACAGCAAGGAAGCTCAAACTATTGGTAAGCAATGTTCAACTAATTCAGTTGCTATCAACAAGATCTCTCCCTCCACTAAACAGTTTAGTGTCCAAGTCTCAGGTGACCGTGAACTTTAGAAGATGGGAAAGAGAGCTCAGAACCCAAAGGAATTTGTTGAACTTCTTGGTGGGTGGCAAAAAGCTTCCAAGCTAAATTTACATGCCATTCAATCTCAATTCTCCTCCCCAAGCTTGTGGTATTCCAGAACAAGTTAATGGAGAGTTCGTTTCTCCGTTAATCATAAAATTACCAACCAACCAAAGTTCTCATATGTGTATAAATGGGTAGGTGTGAGAAATGGCATAACTGACATTCATTCAGGAGAACAAGACAAGTCCTGGAAGGGTTAACTACCAGAGAAGAGAGTTTTGGCTGGAAACCAGCAGGATCTGAAACTACTGGTAACATTTTTAAGTCAATGCACAAGAAAATTATGGGGTAGATCTGACCACTTGAGGGCTTCCTAGCCATACATGATTATGTGGAACTCACTTAAAAATCATCTCCAGGATAATCCCTATGCTGTGCATGCTACAGTCCAACACTTTACCACACTATACGTAAATTTTAAAACTTGAATTTACCCTATGACCAAAGAGAAAAAGAGATCTTTTTTCCTCCCTCTCTTAGAGCATTTCTTTGAAAAACCTAGTATTTGTAATTCCTTCCTCTGTCCCTTTGGTATGTATGCAAATCTTTTTAAATGCTAAATAAACTAGCTCTACTATTGGTAAAATCCAGTGATTTTTTTCTGAAGGGCCTAGGAGCCATCTCTTTTCAACTTAAATATCTAGAAAGCACCCCAACTCCCTGTCACCCTGGGAGGTTAGCCTAACACCATGACTACTTGCTCACGTGGATTAGAGATATTCTATTTTTCCTTTAGATAAAGGCAATTAACTAGCACAGATGGTCACCCCAATTACCAGGTGAATTTAAGGTACATTATGAAAACACATATAGCAGATGGTGCTGTCAAGTCTTCTTACAAGAGGACAAATTATCATTAATCTTGAAACTAAGTATGTAATAGGTTTCTTTTTGTTTTTGTAATCTCATTAGCAGATTACCTAGGATGCATCCCAGTCTGAGTTAATGTTTATTCAATAACAGAACTATTTTCTTTTTTTCCTACATTTGTTGAGATGATTTTCTAGGTTGGCAGGAGATTTTATTAATATTTTCCCCACATAAGTGTGGAGAACTTTCTACACTTTCTACTGGGCCACTCCACTGTCACCTTTTTGCCTTGATGGCTCCCTCAATAACAGGGAAAATTATTACTCCCTGACAAGAGCTTTATAGAGACTTAGGCAATGCTTGTTGTCTTAGTGTTAGATCCTTCTGTATCATTGCCTTTGTGAAACCTCTAACTGTACTACTCCAGAGACATTTTATTCAAAATTGAACTCACGTTCTTCCTCTAGGGCTTCTTATCTCAGATGCGCAAGCCAGAAAACAAAGAATTAGCCCAGACACCTCCCTCTCACTTCTCACCCCAGAGTGAACCTATTAATTACGAAGCCCCATTGATGCTGCCTCTTAAATATCCTTCAAATTTATCAACTTCTGCCTTCACTAAGGAGCCAGAGTGAATTTTTATAAACACAGATCTGCTGGTGCTACTCCCCTGACTGAAACTCAATGGTTTCCTAACATTTTTAAGATAAGCCCCAAATCCTTGGCATGACCTATGAGGTCTGCATGGTCTGACTCCTGTCTACCTCTTCACCTCCCTGACTTTCACCCTCCCTCTGTGTCCTCCAGCCCCAACTGGGAGCTTAAACTCCATAAGGACAGAGCTCATGCCTATTTGCTGACACTAGATTCCTAGAACAGTGCTTAGCACATAGTAGACGCTAAATAAATTTATTTTGAAGAATAATATTGATAAAACAATTATATAGCCTCCTAAGTGGAAGGCAAATAAATTATTAACTAAATTATGTATGGTAGAAGGAAAGAGTGTCTTTATACATGTTTGTATCCTAGGTGGTTAACAGAGGCTTGGACCATAGTGGGGCTAAAGAGTATCTGTTAAATCATTTTGCACACCAGAGACAAATATGATGAAAAACAAAACTGGTACATGTCTATTAGCTTGCAGTCAAATTACCAATTCTGATTAAGTCACAATCCCCTATCCTCGTTCTGTGGGCAACTAGAGGTCTAACCACGTGTTTGAAGAAAGAGGTTGGACTCCAAACAGAGCTGGAAAACAGATACAGTTTGTGGAGTGATTATATGTTCCAAGAAACAAATAAACCAAGACTGGGGAACAGTATTGCCCTGAGGATAAGATCCTTACCTATATTTTGTATCTGACTTTGTGACATTCTCCACCCTTGGGCTACACAGGTCTTTCAGTAATGCCAGATACAAGCTCCTCCTATTCTTGAGGTTTCATGCTTGTCCTTCCATCTCCCTTGTAGCTCTTCACCCTTCTCTTTGCCCAATTTAACTCCACCTTAGTCCTTAAGGTCTCAGTTAAATATTTTTCCCTCAGGAAAGCCTTTCCTGTCTTTATTCTCCCTCCTTGTGCCAAATGATTCTCACAGCACCCTCTACTATCGTCCATAGCATGTACCACAACAGTAATTAATATTTAGTTTGTGATTCTCTATTTACTGTCTATCTTCTTTGCTGTACTTATAAGCAACTTGAGGCCAGGGGCTGTGTCTATTTTGGCCATCATTGTATCCCGAACACCTAGCACACTGCTAGTACACAGTAGGTGTTCAATAAATATCTGTTAAATGAAAGAATGAATGAAATACATAGATAAGCAGTAGCTTTTCGAGTGACATGGAACTGGCTTTGCCCTTACTAGCTCTGTGCCTTTAGATAAATTTCTTACCCTCTCTGAGCTCATTTCTTCTATAAACGAAAATGATTGTTTCTATTTTACAGTATTATTTTGAGTATTGAATAATACAATAAAATGCTTACCATAACACTCAATGAATATTAACTGTTATTATTCTTAAAGAATGGAGACAAAGATAAGTGTGTATGGTAAGGAAGGCACATTTCGTGCTCCTAACTAAGACACAAACAGAGCTCCTTTTATGCAAACAAAGAGTTACTGAATAAAACAAATATTTTAAGTATACTATAGGAATGTATCATCTTAAGAACCCTGAAACAGATCTGTTTATAAAGCCAAGAATCTTTCTGAATGTGAAGTGATCATGTATTTATATGCCTTGCAAACTCCTGTATACAGTGTCAGATTTCTTCAAAGCAAAGCACATCAGGAAGCACATCTATTACTTCAGGGTAGCAGGGTTCCAGATGGCTTCAAAACTTACAGGACCTCAATTCAGCTGTGCTGACCTTAGCCCAGGATATGCAGATAAACAACAGGCTTTTGCCTTTAAGACAACTGCCATTCCCTCCCAGTAGGGAACTCCATGCCTTAATGAAAAAAAAAAATCCCTTCAGTCAGAGTGTTTTCTATCAACCCAGGGTAACCTCCTTCACCCTTCCTGGTACATTCTACATGCCCCAATACACCCCCTTTAACTTTTTGTCCTCTTAGACTTTCCAACTTTGGATATATTGTCTAATTTCTCCAAGCCTCAATGTCTTTAGCTATAAAAATGAAATTAAAACAGTACTTCCCTCTTGGCTAAATGACACAGTATATGCCAAATATAAGCATATGGCAATTATTGTTCTAGTGTTTCTATCAGATCCCTAATCAATCTACAACCCAGAAAAAGAATACAACAAAGACCCTAACAACAACACAAATTTTTTTTTCAGAGTCTGTGTTTTCTACAATAAAAGAAATTACCACTTACTTCATTAGCCAAAGTACTGGAATAAAATATATGATCACAAAGAAGTTCCAAATGTTGCAAAGCAATAAATCATGTGTTCCTCTCTTTCCTAAAAAAGATTTAGGAAAACACATTATTATGCCTCCTTTAAAGCAAGCCTTGTTAGAACTACGTAAACGTCAATCAACTGTTAATCTGTAAACCTCACCACACTGCTTTTGGGAATCCCAGCAAAAAGCACTCAGTCTTACTAGTCACTCCTGACCAAGGCCCAGTGGCAACCCTACCCTTTCTTCCATCTTCATTCCCTCCCATCATAAGCTTTAGGAGAAAAAAGCATCATTACCTCAGGGAAAAGTTGGGGGACCTCTATATGTTAAGCTATATTATGGAAGATTACCTTTTAAATATAACTTCTTTAACAAGAACCTCTTCAATGGCAACTTCCTGTACTAGAGTAAGTAGGTTTTACAGAGACGCCTAGTTCTAAAAGCCTGTCTTCCCCTCTTGCTAGGGGGTAATCTCAGCTTCCATAACTCTGCTGAAAACGTATGGTGATACCACTCACTTTACTCATTTGTAGTGAGGAGTACAAGAGATATCTAAAACAAATATTCTGGTGGGTATTCAGAGAAGTTAAGTACCCTCCCCGCCCCTCTAAAGAATTAGATCATTTTTGCTAATTCTACCTCTGTATCACCAAGCTAAGAATCCCTTTTCCATCTGCCAGTTTTCTAGAAACTGACTTCCTCTTTGTTCCCCCCCCCCCCCCCACAATACAGGTTTGGAAGATGTGAAAAGCACTTCCTGGCAATTCCACTAAGAGAAGCAAGTATTATGTTAACTTAAATATATGTGTATTCGAAGCCCAGAAGTTACTTCAAAAGTAACTTCTCAAAAACGAAAATCCTATAGTTACCGTTTAACTACTACGTGCCAGACACTAGCTCACTACTTTCCATGTACATATCATTTACATTTCACAACAACTTTATGAGTGGTCGTATTGCTTCCAAAGTTACAGTTGCGGACACAGGAGGTAAGATTTAAGACTTCTGCCCAACATTGCACAGCAGGAAAGCGACAGAGCAAGGATCGAAGGAATAAGGCATCTAAGATAGCCATTTCTGTGGGAGCACTCTCCCCTGCCTTCTGAAAAACGTCATCTCTCTTGCTAATCCTAACACCGAGCTAAAGAGCAACCAGCCTCCAGTGCTTGAGCCTTGGTGACGCCACCCGCACACACTTTGGGACTGTCGTCCTATGGTACAGAATGAACAGGTTGGAGCCGGGAGCACACCTTTAGCCCTCTTCGAGACGTGGGCGGGTCCGCCACCTCACTACACCCGTTTCCAGCTGCGCAAATCCAGACTTTGAAGGCGCAGGCTGCCCACAGCGAGAAAACGCCTGATCAGATTCTAGTGTAAGGGCCTGGGCCGACTCTCCCTGTTAGGGCCGCTGGCAGCCGGAAGCCGGCCCAGGGACGCTGCGCGCACCTCAGGGTCCGCGGCCTCTGCTCCACCTCTACACCCTCCTCTCTCCACTCGCCAGGAAAGTACTGGAATCGGGATACGCCCACATGCCTCAAGCTCTGGGTGGAACCCCACACCTCTAGCCACCAAGATTCCTTCCTCCCTAGCCCCTACCTGGTGGCCGCAGACACCATGGTCAATCAACTTTACTGTCCCGCCTCGGAAGTTACGTAAACGCCCTTCGCCCGGGACCTTCCAATCCCAGCCTTTAGCCTGCGCATGCGTGTCGGACCTGCTGTCCTCAAAGCGCCGGAAGGATAAGCAAGGCTCTGAGATCTGAAGCGTCTTCCTTCCATCTTCCGGAAGAAAACTGGAGAAGTCGTGGTTTGTTTTGGGTTCTGTGCACTTGTTGGGGTGCGGATGGGGAACAAAGTTGGAGAATGTGTGGTTGCGGTTATCAAGACTTATTAGCAGTCCATAGTAATTAAAATAGTATATTAGCGCAAAGATAAAAAGATCAAATGGTGTCAAAAAATTAATGAAGTAAATGTGAAGATCTGATTAGATTTAAGTGATTAATGAATGGTGCAGCATCTTACCTAGCTCGGAAATGAGCTCCAGGGGGGAGGGGGGAAAAGTAAAAATAATAAAATGTTAAAAATTAAAATAATTTAAAAAGAAAGAAAGAAAGCTCCAAAGGGCTACAGAAAAGGAAAAGTTTTTAAAGGCAAGACAATTAGGTAACCTATTTGTGGGGGATGAAAAGGGTCTGCGTAGCAGATTACCTCATCTTTGGAGGATAAAAAAGGATTAACTTATTGGCGCTGACTAGAAAATTCCACACTGACCAGTTAAGACTACATTCCTGGGGAAGGTTGTAACTACAATTAGGTTGGGTATTAAGGCTTGGTTTGCTTAGTACAAGTGACACAATTTTGGGCTTGTTTGTTTATAACAATGGAAGAGGCCAGAAACAGACTAACAGGTATGTAGTCACATTTTTCCCCCACAAAGGAGCCACTATAATGCAATAGGAAACTTCTTTTAAATAACTAGTACTCCATCAATAGGATATCGACTGGGTATGTGGAGAGAGGCAAGAGAAGAATCTTGATGCCTACCTCATACCAAAAGAAAAAAGAAAATCAATTCAAGATGTATTGTAGACCTGAATGTGAAAAATACAACTATAGAAAATAACAGCAGGGTATTATGACCTTGGGATAGGAAAATATAAGGATGCAAAAGGGAAAGGCTAATAAATGGATGTCATTAAATTTGACATAGAAAGACACTGTTAAGAGAGTAAAAGGCAAATGACACACTATGGGGGGAAAAATATACACACACACACTATGTATTAAAATGTTACTGGATTTATAAAGATAAAAGTTATTTTCATATATATTTTAAGACATACGTATCTGAAAATTACTTATTCAGAATATATAAGTAATTCTTGGAAACAATTTTTTTAAAAATCTGCAGTGGTAGAAGAGGAAGCATGGGAAAAGATGCCGAGAGAGAAACCGGGGGGAAATTCTCAGAGTTCAAAATTCAAGAGATGGTAAAAATATGTTGAAAAATCTCCCTTCATTTTCTCCTCCACCTAGGTAACAATGCTATTAGCTATGTGTGTCTTTTCAGAGCTATCTTCTGCATAACCAAGCAATTAGCATTATCCCCACCTTCTCTTGTTATACAAACAGCATACTAAAACACTGCTCTGTACATTGCTTTTATTCACTTTATTTACTTTAGTCAGTTAATATATTATGGAAATCCTCACAGGTATCCACAAAATCTAGAAACACAGGAAATTTTTAATTAAATGTTAGTAACCTTTTAAAATAATGTGTTCAATATGTTTTCCTCTGAATTTTTTAGAGGAGTTTGTATGCTCTCCTGGCCTCTCTCCAACTCCAGACAGGAGTTCACTGTGCTTGCCAGTTCACAAAGTGCGAATATCTCAGTAACAAACCCAATATGATCCTGAGTCTTTATTGCAAGACTGAGCCAGTTTCCTAGGGTTAATTTTCCCACACTCAGTCCTTCTTGGAGTCATTCTAGAAGCAAGACAATAAATTACAATGTGTTTGTAGCCAATTTGAGTTAGATCTTACCTTAAGTGAAAGTGTAAGAACTCTTAACTTCCCAGCCAGGATATTATACAAATAGACCTCGCTGGTTAGTACAGCCCATGGCCTTCAATGAAAACAAGACAAGGAACTTTTGTTCCGAGGAATATGGAATAGACACACTTTTCCCTATTCTTCTTGCTAAGTACAATTAAAAACCCTGGACATTATATTTAAAACAAGCACAATAAGATTCAAACATGGAGAGAAACCAGGCTGGCTAAGACCCTTGGGACCCAAGGAAAAATATGGTAGTAAGTTCCCTGGTTTTCTTTTTTGTCTCATTATCCCAGACTGGGTACTGGAGGAGCAGGCAGCCTGAGACTGCCAATAGGCACAAAGCCCAAGAAAATTTTGCTCCCTAGCCAGAGGACAAGGAAAAGGGCAACCTTGAAAGACAGAAAACTTAGACAATAATGGCTCTACTCCAGCCAAAACCACAGAAAAAATCTTCAGCCCCACAGCCACCCCTGCTTTCAAAGGCAGAGTGGAAAGCCTAGACTTCCTCCCAAGTGAGGCTATAAAGAGGCACCAGTGTCCCCTTTTATCTTCCACTGGTATTAATGTAAGGAAGAGGCAAGAGAATTAAAAATGTTAATAAAGCCACAATCAGAGACTGTGATATGCTGATCAGCCCTGCAGCCAGGCCAGGAGGACACCTTCAGAACAAAGGAAGATTTCTAATGGGATTGCTAACAACCCATTACCCACATCTGTGAAGGCGAAACAGGAACCAAGAGCCATTCTTTGTGGTTAAAATCAAGGGAAACCTATGGATTAAAGACTGGGAACTGCCAATAGGCCTTTCACTCTATATATTCTTACCTTTTCATGCTACATACTTCCCCCCTCCTGCTTCCTCACTATTTGTCCATATCAAAGGAAATGGGTAAACAAAGTCTTTTAAACTATAAATCACAGGTTCTAAAGAATGATATATAAACTAAATTTCCTGAATATTTATGGTCCCTCTCAATGTCTTTGTCTCTCTCACTGTCCTCTCTATTGTCACTGTCCCTCTCACTGTCCTTCTGTCTGCCTCTGAGAGGAGACCATATTCTGTCTGTGGAGTGTTATCCCTTTTCTAATAAACTTTCCTTTTAACTCTAACTTTGGCATGTGTGTTAAATTCTTTCTACACTCTCCACCAAAGGACTGTCTTCTCTTGGTGCAGGGCTTGGTCTCCCCCCACCAACTCAGGAAAATTTGCCCTGTCCTGCATCAGTATGGCATCAGAGAAGGCCAAGTGGAGAGCTGGGGCTTTCATTCCCCTTAAGGAGACTGTTGCCCAACATGGTGTCAGTGGAAACTATGAGGGTAACTTGGACTTTCCACCCCCACTTAATGGTAAGAAGGTACTCCATCCTTCTCCTCTCTGGGGTGGTATTAGAGGGATCCAGGTGAAAATTCAGAACGTTCACCATCTCTCAGTGGTAACAAGGCCACCTCCCATCCTACATGTCAATGGAAACCATGTAAGAAGCAATAACTAGGCACTTCACCTCTCAGCCAGGGTGGTTTTAGTGGAAGCCTGCTGGGGAGCCTGAACTCCCATTTGCACTCAGCAGTAACGAGGACTCCAAATTCAGTGAAAGCCAAATGGAAAACTGGACTTCCAACCCCACCAAGCAATAATAAAGAGAAACCTCCATTCCCATAACAAAATGATGTGAGAGGAAGCCTTGTGTATTTAAAACACAAGATTTAAATAAAATCCAGAGTTTTATGATACCCCAAAATCCAAGTTTCCATCAAAAAGCATTTATTATACACAAAACAAATTGATAGGCATCAGACTGGGGGGTTTGGGGGATGGGTGAAAAAGATGAAGGGATTAAGAAGTACAAATTGCCAGTTATAAAAATAGTCAAAATATTGTAAAGTACAACATAGGTTATATAGTCAATAATATTGTATTAACTATGTATGGTGTTGGTAACTAGACATTGGGGTGATCACAAGTTATATAAATGTCTAATCACTATATTCGACACCTGAGACTAATATAATATTGTAAATCAACTGTAACTGAAAAAAAAATTTTAAAGAAAGCCACAATATTCATGCCAACATTATTCATAATAGCCAAAAGGTGCAAACAACCCAAGTGTCCCTAAAACAAAATGTGGTGTACCCATATAATGGATAAACAAAATGTGGTGTACCCATATAATGGAATATTATTCAGCCATAAAAAAATGAAGTTCTGATATAGGATATAAATGAACCTTGAAAACTATGCTAAGTGAAAGAAGCCACGTACAAAAGGTCACATACTATATGATTCCGTTGGTGTGAAATACTCAGAATAGACAAACCTACAGAGACAGAAAGTGAGTTAGTGGTTGCTTAGAGTAAGGATGGGGAGGGGAAAATGAGGCAGTAATAGCTAAAGGGTATGGGCTTCTTTTTGAGATAATGAAAGTGTTCTAAAATTGACATTCTAAAAAGTGATAGTTGCACATATCTGTGAATATAGTAAATACCATAGAATTATAAACTTTCAATGGAGTGAATGATATGACATGTGAATTATAGCTCCATAAAGCTGTTTTAAAAGCATTCATCATATCAAGAAACAGGAAGATCTAAGCTTGAATGAGAAAGCACAGTCAAATGGTGACACAAAGATAACATAGATGTTAGAATGAACTGACAATGATTTTAAAGCAGTCATCATAAAAATGTTTCAATAAGAAATTACAAACATGTTTGAAACCAATGAAAAAATAGAAAGTCTCATCAAAGAAATCGAAGGATAAAGAAAAACCAAATGGCAATTTTAAAACTAAAAAATACAATAGCTGAAATAAACTTAATGAGAGACTCAACAGTGGAATGAGGCAGACAGAGTTAAGTGTCAAAGATCTTGAGTATAGAACAATAGAAATTAAATGATGTGAACAACAGAGATAAAATAGATTGCATAAAGTGAGTAGACACTCAGGGACACATGGGACTGTAACAAAAGATCTAACATTTGTGTCTTTAGAATCCCAGAAAGAGGAGAAAGAGAGTGGGGCTGAAAAAGTGTGGAAAGAAATAATGGCTGAAAATTCCCAAAATTTGGCAATAGATATAATCCTAACAGATTTAAGAAGCAAAACAAACCCAAAACAGTCAAACCCAAAGAAATCCATTCTAAGACACATCATAATCAAACTTTTGAAAACTAAAGACAAAGAAAAAACCTTGAAAGCATCCAGAGAGAAACTATGCATTTCTTACGGGAAAAAAATATTCTAATGACAGCAGATTTCTCATCAAAAGAAGAAAGGTGCACATTTTTCTAGTGCTGAAAAAAAGGACTATCAACCTAGATATATCCAGCAAAAATATCTTTAGGAATGAAAGAGAAATAAAGGCATTCTTATATTAATAAAAACTGAAAGAATTTGTTGTCAATAGACCTACTCTACAAAAATGGCTAAAGGAAAGGCTTTTACATAGAAAGGAAATGATAAAATAAGGAATTTAGAACACATTTTAAGATAAAGAACACTAAGAGTAAAACTATAGGTAAATTAAATAAGCTTTATTTCTCTTAAATTTTCTAAATAATATTGAATTGTTGAAGCAAAAATTATAACACTTTCGAATAAGGTTCTTTATGTAAAGGAAATATTTAAGACACACAGATGGGAGAAGATAAAGAGACAAAAAGGGAGGTGAGTTTTCTACACTTCATTCAAACTAGTAAAATTAGTAAAATGTAGACAGCAGTAAGCTGTGATAAACTATGTTTGTACAGTGAAGTCCCTAGAGCAACTACATTAAAAGCTGTACAAAGAGATATTCTCAAAAATACTATTGATAAAATGTAATTCAAAAAATGTTCAAATAACCCACAGGAAGACAGAAATAAGAAAATATACCAAAAAAACAAAACTAAACTAAACTAAAATGATAGACTTAAACCTTAGCATATCAATAATTACATTAAATGAAAGAAATCTAAATAAAAATATTTTCAGAGTGAATAAAAATAACATAACCCAACTCTGTGTTATCTACAAGAAAGTCACTTGTAAAGGTAGCGTTGAAAATAAAAGGATGGAAAAAAGATAAACCATGTAAACAATAATCAGAAGAAAGCAGGAGTTGCTATATTAATATCTGATAAAATAGACTTCAGAGCAAAGACCCAAGAGGTACATTACAAAATGTTAGAAGATTCGATCTACCAAGAAGACATAGCAAACTAAAATCTGTATGCACCGACAACAGAGATGCAAAATGTGCACAGTAGAAACTAACAACTGAAAGAAGAAACACTCCTCTCTCAATACATGATAGAAGGAATAAAGTCAGCAAAGATGGAAGAACTCAACAATACCATCAAACAACAGGATCTAATTGACATTTGTAGAACACCCTGAACAACAACAGAAAAGTCATTCTTTTTAAGCACCCACAGAACATACACCAAAATAGACCATATCCTCAGCCATAAAACTAACATAAAAGAATTTAACAAATTTAAAAGAATTTAAATTATACAGAGTGTGTACCAACTAAAATGGAATCAAACTAGATATCAATAATAGAACGATAACAGGAAATTTTCCAAATAGTTGAGCTAGAAAACACTTTTTTCTATTTTAATATGTTTTAAATAAATTTTTTATTTTTCAGTTACAGTTGACATACAATATATTAGTTTCAGGTGTACAACACAGTGATTAGATATTTATATAACTTATGAAATGATCACCTTGATAAATCTAATACCCATCTGACATTATTCATAGTATTGGTACAATATTATTGACCATACTCCTTATGCAATACTTTACACCCCCATGACTATTTTGTAACTATGAATTAGTACTTTAGTACTTCTTAATCCCTTCCCCTTTTTCACCCACCCACCTGACCCCTTCCCATCTGGCAACCAATAAAATGTGCTCTGTATCTATGAGTTTGTTTCTGTTCTGTTTGTTTATTTTATTCTTTAGATTTCTTATATAAGTAAAGTCATATAGCATTTGTTTTTTTTCTGTCTGATTTATTCAACATGATACCCTATAGGTCCATCCATGTTATTGCAGATGGCAAGTTTTGTAAGGGTCTTGTTTTCTTATTCATTCAGTTACTTGATGTCTTTTGATTGGAGCATTTAATCTGTTTACATCAAAAGTAATTGTTGACAGATATGTAGTTATTGCCATTTTGTTATTCATTTTTTAATCTTTTTTCTTTCTTTTTCTCTTTCTTCTCCTTCTTTCTCCTTCTTCTTCTAAAAATGTTAGAAGAAATGTTAGAACTCCTCTAACATTTCTTGAATACTGGCTTGGTATTCATGAACTCCTTTAGTTTTTTCTTGTCTTGGAAGCTTTTTTTTCTGTCCTTCAAATCTAAATTATAACTTTTTGGGGTAATCTTGTTTGTAGGTACTTGCTTTTTCATTACTTTGAATATTTCATGCCAGTCCCTTCTGGCCTGCAAAGTTTCTGTTGAGAAATCAACTGACAGTCTTATAGGATCTCCCTTGTAGTTAACTACTTGCTTTTCATCTTGATGCTTTTAAGATTCTCTGTCTTTAATCTTTGGCGTTTAAATTATGATGTGCCTTTGTATGGGCCTCTTTGGGTTCATCTTATTGGGGATTCTGTGCTTCCTGGGCTTGTGTGTCTATTTCCTTCATCAGGTTAGGGAAGTTTTCTGTCATTAGTTCTTCAAGTAGGTTTTCAATTCCTTGCTCTCTCTCCTCCTGGTACTCCTATGATGTGAACATTGGCATGCTTGTTATTGTCTCAAAGTCTCCTTAAACTATCATTTTTTTGGATTCTATCCTCTTGTTGTTTTTCTGATTGGGTGTTTTCTGCTACCTTGTCTTCTAAATTGCTGATTCAATCCCCCGCTTCATCTAATCTACTATTGATTCCTCCTAAGGTATTCTTCATTTGTTATCATATTCCTCACTTCTGACTGGTCTTTTTAAATGTTTTCTATCTCCATTTTTATGTTTTCTGTCTCTTTATTAAAGTTCTTACTGAGTTCATCTACTTTTCCCCTAAGTTCATTGAGCATCCTTATAACCAGTGTTTTGAACTCCGCATCTGGTAGATTGCTTGCCTCCATTTAGTTCAGTATTTTTTTTTCTGGAGCTTTGTTCTGTTCTTTCATTTGGGACATGTTTCTTTGTCTCCCCATTTTAGCTTCCTCCCTGTGTTTGTTTCTTTGTATTAGGCAGGGTTACTATGTCTCTCTGTCTTAGTAGAGTGGTCTTATGTAGTAGGCATCCAGTAGGGACCCATGGCATAGTCTCCCTGATCACCTGAGCTGGGTGCTCCAGGTGTGTCCTTTGTGTAGGTTGTGTGTGCCCTCCTGTTGTACTTGAGCCTTGGTTGTTGTTTGCATATCAACAGGAGGATTGACCCTTGGGCTTATTTGTTATGAAGACTGACTGGTCACCACAGGAGCTGTTGTGCAGGGGCTGACCCTACAGAGCAGGATTCACTTAAACAGGGCTTTGGTGCCTGCCCAGTCTGCCCTTTCGGTGTAGTGTCCTCGGATGTGGCCCCAGGTGGTGCTTCAGCTCAGTTAGAAGCCGGCCACCAGGTGTGTGGGCCCTGGGGCCTCCTGGGAGGGAGCCCACCATAGGCCAACTTCAGCTGGCATGAGCCACCAAGCAATCCACAGATGGCCACCACCCGCGTTGAGTTTGGAGGTGCCTCTAGAGGCCAAGCCACAAACCAAGGTTAAGCTGTGAACCAAGGCTGGCCCCCATTAGTGCTGGACTTGAGGCTGTTCAGAAAGAGGTACAGAGAACACTGAGGCCAGATGCTGCTTCTTGGGGTTTTTTGAAGCTTTGAGAGATTTTAGAAAAGTCCACAGCATGGATCAAGACAGGCCATTTGTGGGAAAGGCCACTAGAAGGGTACATAACACTTTTAAATAATCAAAGAGTTAGTCTAAAGGGAAATAATTTAAAAATACACTGAACTGGATGAAAACAAAAATACAATATATTAAAACTTGTGGGACACAGCTTGCTAAGAGGGAAATTTATAGTACTTTGTTTACATTAGAAAAGAGAGTCTCAGATCAAATAAGCTAAAAATAAATTAGAAAAATATTCGCAAAATAAACACTAAGCAAGGAGAAGGAAGAAAAACATAAAGATAACAGAAATCAATACATTTTAAAACAAAAATAGAGAAAATTAATAAAACAAAAAGATAAATAAAATTGATAATGTCTAGCAAAACTGACAAAAAAGAAGATAAATTGTGAATATCAGTAATGAAAGAGTGTGTATCACTACAGACCAACAGACATCAGAAGGATAACAATGGCATACTACAAACAATTTATACACAAGATTTGGCAACTTAGATGAAATGTATCAATTCTTCAAATAGTACAAACTACCACAACTCACCCACTATGACAGAAGTTTAATAGGCTTATAGCTATTAAAGAAACAATTAAAAGCCTCCCCCAAAGAAATGCCCTGATAGTTTCACTAGAGAGTTCTACTAAAGAAGAATTAATACCAATTTTACAATCTTTTTAGAAAATAGAAGAGGGAACACTTCTTAACTTATCTATGAAATCAGTATTGCCCTGACAACAAAATCAAACAAAGACACTGCCAAAAAGGAAATAAAGAAAACCTATAGACCAGCATCCTTATAAATACAGAGGTAAACATTTTAAACAACATATCAGCAATTAGAAGTCAGCAATATATAAAAAGAATTTTATACCATGACTAAGTAAAGTTTATCCCAGGGATGAAAGGCTAGTTCAATATTTGAAAATCAATCAGTATAATCCATGATATGAAGAGGGTAATGAAGAAAAAAAAAACACATATGATCATATCAATTGGTACAGAAATAGAATTTGACAAAATCCAACACCACTTAACAAACCAGAAATAAAAAAGAACTTTCTCAGCCTTATAAACAGTATCTACATAAACGCCACAATTATCCTCATACCTAATGGTGAAAAACCAAAAGCTTTCCCCCTTAAATTAGATAAGGTAAAGATGTCTGCTTTCACTGATACTATTCAGTATAGTACTAGAAGTTCTAGCCAGTGAATTAAGATAAGACAAGGAAATAGAGGGCATACTGACTGTAAAGAAAGAAATTAAACTCTCCTTACTTGCAGTTGACATGATTGTCTGCATAGAAAACTCCAAGGAATCAACAATAATCCCCCCTCCCCAAATATCCTCCTAGAACTAAGTGAATTCATTAATGTCCCAAGATACCATTGACATACAAAAATCAATTATTTTCCATACACTATAAACAAACGTGAAAACCAAAATTAAAAATGTAATACCGCATCACTCAAAAAATGGAAATACTTAGGTGTAAATATAACAAAACATGTACAGGACTTATATACTGAAAACTACAAAAAATTATGAAAGAAATCAAAACTCTAAATGGGGAGACATATCAAGTTCATAAATTTGAAGAATAAGCATAGTAAAGATGTCAATTCTCTCTTAATTACAAGTTTAATACAATTCCTATAAAAAGTACTAGCAACATTTTTTTGTAGATATAGAAAAGATTATTTTTAAATGTATGTGGAAAGGCAAGGAAACTAGAATAGCTAAAACAATTCTGAAAACAAATAACAAAATGGAAGGAATTACTATACCTAATTTTAAACATACTGTGTAGCTCAAGATTGTGTAATATTGGTGAAGGATGGACATATGGATCAATGGGACAGAACAGAGGACCCAGAAATAGCTCTAACAATTATGTTCACTTAACTTTTGAGAAAGGCAAAAAAGCAGTTCAGTGGAGGAAAGACAATTTTTTAAAGAAATGGTTCTGGAGCAATTGGATGTCTATAGGCAAAACAAAAGAACCTCAACTCAAACCTCATACCTTTTATACAAATTAATTAAAAATGAATCAGAAATTTAAATGTAAAACATAAAACTTTTACAAGATAACATAGGAGGAAATTTTGGGGAACTAAGAGTTGATGAAGAGATCTTAGATATGACACTAAAAGTATGTTACATAAAACATTTGATAAAGTGGACTTTATTAAAATTTAAAACTAAAATTAAAAATGAAAACACTAACTTGTAAAGTTAAATGCACCCCAGTGTTCATTGCAGCATTTTTCACAATAGTCAACATATGGAAACAACCTAAGTGTTCCTCAGTGGATGAATGAACAAACAAAATGTGGTATATATACACAGTGGAAAATTATTCAGGCATAAGAAGGAAGGAAATTTTGACATTTGTGACAACATGGATGGAACTAGAGAGCATTATGCTAAATGAAATAAGTCAGATGGAGAAAAACAAATATTGTATGATCTCACTAAACAAGCAAACAAAACAAGCTCATAGATATAGTGAACAGATTGGTGGTTGCCAGAGGTGGAGGTTGGGGGTGGCCAAAATGGGTGAAGGGAGTCAAAAGGTACAAACTCCCAATTATAAAATAAGTCATGGAGATGTAATGTACAGCATGGCAACATTAATTAATAATACTATATTTCATATTTGAAAGTTGCTAAGAGAGATCTTAAAAGTTCTCATCACAAGAAACAAGTTTTATAACTATGTATGGTGATGGATGTTAACTAGACTTATTGTGATCATTTCACAATATATACAAATGTCGAATCATTTTGTTGTACACCTAAAACTAATAAAATGTTATATGTTAATTATACCTCAATTAAAAAAATGATAAAATAAGATAAAACTTGGTGGGAAATTAAAAACTTTTCAGGCCCTGTTAATGGGCTGTAAAAACTATAGACTGTATATTTGCAAACCATATACCTGAAAAAGAGTTTATATAAAGAACTCTCAAAATGTAACAGTTAAAAAAACGAGCAATTAAATTAAAAAATGGACAATGACATGAAGTATTTCATTGAAGAAAATGTACGAATGGTAAGTTCATGAAAACATGTTTGACATTATTAGCTATTAGGGAAATGGAAACTAAGATTATGATGAGATATCACTACACACCTGTTAGAACAGCTAATATAAAACTGGTGACAATACCACATGTTGGAGAGGATATAGAGAAAGTCAATTTCTTATATATTGCTAGTAGGAAAGTAAAACGATACAGCCACTCTGGGAAACAGTTGGACAGTTTCTAAAAACAAAACAATAGCAACAACAACAACAACAAAAACATACAACCCAGTAATTGCATTTATCCCAAAGAAATGAAAAATTCTGGACAGACCAAAACTTAACTTGTTCACAGAAGCTTTATTTGTAATAGACAAAACCTGGAACCAACCAATATGTCTATCATGGTTAAACAAACTGTGGTTCATCCATACTATAGATTCATGCAATAATTTGAATGAATCTCAGGGGCATTATAAACCCAATCTCTAAAGGTCATATACTTCTGATTCCATTTATATAACATTCGTGAAATGACAGAGGTTGCCAGGGGTTAAGAACAGGGAGAGGAGTGAGTATAACTATAAAGGGGTGGCAGGAAGATCTCTGTGGTTGCATTGGTGGTTATAGGAACCTACATGGAACTACATATGTGTGTATTCATGTACAAATACATTCTTAAATTCATGGTTTTGATATTGTACTATGCTCTTCACTGTACTATACTACCTTTGCAACTTCCTGCAAATTTATATTTCATTTAAAATGAAGTTTAAATTTTAAAAAAAACACAGATGCTGAATTTCATAACACCTCCAAACCTCAGCCTTCTCATCCTTTAATGAAGATCATAAAGCATGAGACAAAAGGCAATAACATTTGTAAAGTGCCGCATAAGATAGTGCTCAATAAATTAAAGCTGTTATTTTTACTGCTGTTGGTGGTGGAATTGTTGCAAGAATACTACAATACGTAACCATTCCTCTGATGAGAGCAGAAAAAGAAAAACATTTCAGTGGTAACTACACAGATTTCCTATAGCTCTAAAGAGAACTTTTCTATTAGTGACAGGACTCTAACATGCTCCCATTCCCACCCCAGGAATCTTTAAATAAAATCTCTTTTCTTCGAATGTGCGCTTTGCATGATATTATTTTGTGGGTGGGGGATGATACAAAGGACTCCTCACACCTCCTCCACTGATGTTGCTGAACTGCAGGGAAAGACTGCCACCTTCCCGAAGCACTTGGAATTGAGTCAGTGATTTACAGTACCTGTATTTGCACATATCATCCTTCTTTTCAGACATATTGGTGAGTATAAATGTTATGTGGAAGCTACTAAATGGTCAAAAGTACAACTAGGAGTGATAACAGAAGAAAATCAATGCAATTGTAGTACACTACCAGTGTAAAACCAGAGTACAAAGCTGAGATACAGACATGTTCTGTTATTTGTGGTTCCTGGAAAATGTTCAGCTTCCTGACAGGAGAGGGAGTTATATTGCTACCCACTGAAACTTAAGAGAAAAGCAAGTACTAGTGGCTGCTGCACAGAAATTGTGACTCTCGGAAATAAGAAAGCCTATACTTCTTCCCTTGGAATAAGAATTCATATAATTTTTAATAAAAATTTTCTTTAGGGTCCTGCTGCTTATTCTAACAGTATCTAAACTATATTTCTTAAATCTTTAATCAGATGTTATTTTCAAGAGGAGTATCCATAAAGGTTAACAGCATCAGATAGAATAAACATTTTAATAAAGTTGATTTTTCCACAGAAAACTGGTAGCATTTGAGGCTAGAATTGTGCTTTCCAATACAGTAGTCACTAGTTCCATGTGGCTATTTAAATTTAATTAATTAAAATTAAATGAAAAGTTCAGTTCCTCAGCCACACCAACCACATTTCAAATTTTCAGTAGAGATGTAGATCATTTCCACCACTAGAAAGTTCTATAGGACAACACTATATGAGTCACAGAAAACGCACATTAACCTTGAAATTGGTCCTTCATATTCTTATTTTCTCCAATATTTATACTTCTGTTGAAGACATTGGTTTGTCAGATACTGAGCTGATGTCAAATGGGAAAAAAGAAAGACACCAGGATTTGAACCTGAGTAGTCTGGCTGTGGAGCTCACCCTTGGAAACAGTTACAACCTAGGCTTTTCCGGTGAGCAGGCTTACTGAGTGCCCCTCTGCAGCAGGATGTAGTTGTCTCACATTCTAGTCCACGGAGGTAGTTCTCTTGACTCCGGATTTTGTGGACACGAAAATACCCCCCAATGCTCGCGCGCGCGCGCCCACACACACACACACACACACATGCACACGCCTTGCCTCAGATATGTGCAAAAATGTAGACCTCCTAAGAAACCAATTCCATTTTATGTTTACTGGGAACCGTTAGGTTTTGTTCGTTTGAATCTGTACATGTCTATTTAATGGTTGCTACATCTTAATCAATACTAGGGCTTCCACTTCCTGAGGCTCCCAGTGTATTTAATAATTTGAAAAAATTCCCCAAATAGAATTACACTAATTACGGAATGTTTTTAAAGCTTTCATGTAACAAATCAATGATTTTTTAACACGCAAATACAATACGATGTATTTGTGTTGTTTACAAGACAATCCAGAATTTATGGGAATGTCTACTTATTGACAGTTGCTCCAGAGGCGGTGCCAGGACAAGAGTATACGTGGTATAAGGAGAGACATTTTTTTCTCTCCCGTCAGTGTCTCTCTGTGACACTGTGGCCTCACATGGCAATAAAATCAAGTCTAAACATGAGGACCTTTTTGAATAGGTAGCCCCGACAAATGCCTGCCTACTCGAGGTTTCTGCCTTCCCCTACGTGGGAAAAAGCGGTATTTACAGAAGGGTATGTACCAAGTTCTTCCAGCAGGTGGCGCCAGGACTAGCGCTCTGAGGAGACATCTGGAGCTGGCACTTCTAGCTTCCATTTTCTCCCGTTTACCAGCGGGCGTTTTTATTGATACTATTGAGAGGAGTGACTTAACCTGTCTGTCCCTTTCTTCCCGCCTTGCCCAGCTACCCTGCCTTTTAAGCTCCTCTTTTTAGAAAGGTATATAAATAATTCTAGCTTAGTGAAAAAATTTCTTCCATTCAATTTCTTTAAGGAAACAGCTTCAAATAACAATTTCATTTCCCATTCACTGTTAATAGAGGATATTTAAGGAAGGCTAACGAAAAAGAGAGCTGGTCAGTTCAATGTGTGTGTTTTGTTGTTGGTGGTGGTGGTGTTTTAGCACAGATTTATTCAAAAAAGAGGCCATGGATTTCTGAATATGTTTATATTCATGAAGCGGTCACATCCCTCTTTGAGGCAGGGAGAATCTGCTTCTGAGACAAACAAGCTTTAATCTCAAGGTTTCTCCCAGGAAGGGATTGAATTGTCAGAGCTCAAAAAAGCTGCCGCATCTGCCATTTTGCAACTTAGTGACTTTCTGCCATCAAGAAGATATTTTGGGTTTTTGAAAACACATGATTCTCAAATATTCCATTTAAGGATCTATAAAATCCTATTTGTACCCCTACTGCCCCATCAGCCATGCCACAGTAGGGTTTGTGAATGATCTATAAGACAAATAGAAAGTGATGGCTCCTACCACTCCCAGTCCACAGAGTGCTGGAAATCATACAATGAGAGCCTAATAGCCTGCAGGTTTGGCTGCTTGGAGTCCAGGACTCCAGGCCTGGGCTTAGATTGTTGTAAGTGCTCAAAAGAGTACTGATAAGGCATTCTTCTGGATCCCAGTGGCTTTTGGTATTCATTATGTGCAGGATACTGTGGGAGTACAAGAATAAAGCATCTTACCTTAATTTGTGTTTATGCATACTTAATCTACCCCTTGTAATTTAAGTATTGATGTATGAAGTCTTAGGGATATGTTAAAAAGAAACAACAGGCCCAAAATGGAGTCATTTGTGCGAAGCCCCACCAGGACTTAATAACTAACTGAACTGGGGTTTCAGCTCTCCTACGAGTGAAATTTTAAACCAATCAGTCTGGAATATCCTGGTTAGCACTAGTGAAGTAATCTCCTTAATAAGACCCCATGTCTTCCCCTAAGGGAAGGTATTCTTGCCTGAAATAGTTCACTCTTTTAACTACCTTGTCCCGCCCTCTTTCTGCCTATGAAAACCTTCGATTTTATACAATTCCTTGGAGCATCTTTCTATTTAGTAGATGGAATGCTTCCTGATTCGTGAATTGTTCAATAAAGCCAATTAGATCTTTAAATTTACTTGGTTGAGGTCTTGTTCTTTAACAGATTTGGTGGCAGTAGTAGGATATGAAATGGACCTCCGACAGCATTTGGGGACAACAAGAAACACAGGCATGGTACCTGCGACCCCCTTTTTGACTTCATTGCCTTTCTCATCATTACCAAGGGCCATTGATAAGTTCCTCTCATTTTTGAGCTTCACTTTTCATTGAGCTCTTGATCCAGTTGGCTTTACAGACCTAAATTCTCCATATGTTTGGGATCAGTCACAATCTCCATTCTTTGGGTTCTGCTGGTGCCGCAAATTCCACATTGGGAATCGGTGGTGGTTACCAACTGGGATCGGAATGGGTCCAACTTAAATATTGGACTGGGTCCAGAATTGTACTAGGTCTGATTTGAACTTGACTGGGTCCAGTGGGAAGCATCAGGTGAATAAAATTTTGTTTTAAATAAAGGCTAGTTGCTAATGGAAATCTTGAAAGTTAAAAAAGCCAGAAACATTGGTGGGTATGGGTTAAGCATTTAAAGGCTGTTCAAGCACTTGTCATCTCAAGAAGATTCCCATGATAGGGTAAGCTGGTACCTTAAGAAGTCTTTTAAGTATTTGTTTAGCTCTGAGAAATCCAAAGGCTTTGCTAATAGAAATAGAATCCTTATAACCTAAAGACCTATATGTGCTACCTTCTGGCACACCTGCTTATTTTAACTACAGTCCTGGAAGCTGCAAATATCTATCAAAATGACAAGATTTTACTGAAAACAACCTAGAATTACAAAGGCTATCGTGGAGAATCTTCCAATTAGACAAGATAATTTATTTAATAAGTGTCCTTGAAAGCAAGTGATTCCAAGTTAAACAGAATCTGATGCCTGATTTAATCAGTAAACAAGCTTCACAAACACTTCAGGTTTTCAAAATAATTCACTAAAAGACCTGTTACAAAAGGCTAATAAAATCAAAGAATAAGAGGTACTTAAAACAGAAGACTATAAAATTGATGTAACTCCTACTGCTCCTCCCTTAACCGCTAAGTACTCATTCTAGTAATCCTCTTGTAGCCGCCAGCCCCCGAAAGACACAGAGACGACCAGAAACCAGTGAGTTGTAGGAAACACACTCTTTATTCAGCCAGCTGGGTCTGCCAGGGGTACACAAACCCCAAATTAAGCAGCCCCAAAATGTAGAGGTACAGGGTTTTTAAGCCCAAAATTCCATTCTTCATTCTGTCTAAACACAAATGTCTATTTTTCTTTTATTCGTTACCTGTCAACCCATAGGTCGGGTATGCAAGTAGGGGTACAGAAGCAGAAAGCTTATTGTTAGAACATTATGTTCCTATGGGTGATAGCCTATGTTCCCATGGGCTATAGCCAAGCGGTAATTTCCTAGCCAGTACACTCTGAATTGCCTTACCACTGAAGAGACTATTAAACAGTTACTTTTAAAATAAGACCACCCAAGGCTATATATGGTCCTCTTCATTAATCTTTCACTCCTTTAAATAAGCAGTGACATTAAAGAATTAAAAAAAAATTTTTTTAAGTTAAAAAAAAAATCTTTCACTCCTTGGTCAAAGGCCAAACTAAGGGCCATAGTTAAAGATTTTTTAAACCCAGGGAGTATTCTCAAAAGTTTTTGTGAATGAATTATTTCCTGACCTCAGTTGAGAGAGGGAAATACAATTTCACAAGGACCCTTTCTTTCCAAATCCAGACCAACTGCTTATTAATCTTTTCTCTCCCAAGGATAGCTATTACCTTCTTTCTTGCCTCACTTTAACTTGGCTTTGTTTTCTGCCTGCCTGGGATTTTGTAGGTTGTTGGTTTTTTCTTTTGACTGTCTTTGGAGTGACTCTAGATCTTGTGAGGGTAATATTTTTTTGTACCCTGTTTGGAAGTCTCTTGGGTCTATGGAGTTGTTTAATACTACCAGAAATATTTACTGTTAGTCTCATCTGAAAACTGACAAGATATTTGAAAGGATTTAATAACTTTATTATAAAGTTGGCCAAATTGGAATCTGACTTTAATAAGCCAGACACAAATGGACAGATGTTGTAAGATTCTACTTATTTTAAGTATCTAATGAGGCGTCCTGCTCCTGATTAAAAACTTTTGTATGACATTTCAGGCCTGACTAATTACAAAGGCTTTTCTGGACAGTCCTGGGTGGTTGGGTGGGGTGTACTGGTGGATGATTGGGAGGAGGATGGAGTGGGGGGGGGGGCGGGAGCTGCCCTCCCCACATCAGGCTTGGGGCTCAGATGGTACACTAAGGTCTCTGAGGGGAGTTGTAGTCAGGGACTCAGGCCCCCTAGCCAGCCATGCTCCTCACCTATTTTCATTCCTAGTCCTGGTGGCTTCATTCCTAGGTCTCTTTACCTGAGACCTTGGGCAAGGATCTTCTCTGGGTGCCTCTTTGAGGCCTCCTTTGGGGGATTAGGGAGAGCCTGGAAAGCAATTTCCTCACTTTGATTTAGTACTCAGTACTTTAATACTCTGAGCCTTATCCTTCCCCTTCCCACTGATCAGGATTCATAAAACTGCCTTTTGTCAGGGTTCCCTCAACAGTAAGAAAATGCCCCAGGCCTGTGATGATCCAACTGACTCAACAAGTACACCATTTCACCAGGAAAAATGGAACAGGGAGCATCAGTGTCTTCTCCAGTATTAGATTCCTGCTTATATCATCATAATAAGTGCATAAATATCAACACTCTCATTTTGGGCTTGTCGCTTTAGTTATCTGCTCCAATACCTGACAGCTCAGCTCTCTCTCTCCTAGCTGAGATGAGCTCCTGACATGTACAATAAGCAAATTCATAGAGATAGAGAGTAGTTTAGAGGTTACCAGAAAGTAGTTTAGCGATTACCAGGGAGTAGGGTAGAAGTAAGTGGAGAGTTATTGCTTATGAGTATAGAATTTCTGTTATCTCTGTTTGAGGCGATGAAAAATTTGATGTATAGATAGATAGTGGTCATAGCTGCACAACATTGTGAATGTAATGACACTAATTGTACACTGAAAATGGTTAAAATGGCAAATTTTGTGTTATGTGCATTTTATCACAATAAAAATGGGAAAATACTATGTACAATGAAATGCACAAGTAATAGGTTGCATATTCTGTATTTTGACAAAACCATACACATGTGTAACCAAAACATATAAAGATATAGAATGTTATCATAACCTAGAAAGTATCCTTATGCTCTTTCCTATTCATTCGGTCTCCATCTACAATTTCCCAGAGGCATCCACTGTTCTGATTTTTTTCAACATAGATTTGTTTTGCCTCTTCTAAAAGTTCATACAAATGGAATCATATACTACACCTCCTTTGTATAAGGCTTCTTTCACTCAGGAAAAAGTTTTTGAGATTAACATCTTTTGTTGTGGGTAATGGTAATTTGTACTTTTTTACTGAGGAGGAGCATACCAATGAATGAATTCTCCATAGTTTGACCATTCTCATATTGAGAGCTACTAGGACTATTTCCAGTTTGGGGGCTATTATGAATAAAGTGGCTCTGAAAATTATTGTGTAAGTCTTTTTGTGAAAATATCTTCATTTTTCTCAGTGCATATCAAAGATTGGAACTCTGCCATAGGGTTGTTATGTGATTAGTTTTATAAGAAATTCCCAGACCTTTTCCTACATGGTTGTCCCATTTCAAGTTTCCACTAACAATGCATGAGAGTTCCAGTTGCTCCACATCCTCACAAATCTGTAATGCTGTCAGTCATTTTAATTTTCACCATTCCGATGAATGTGTAATGGTGTGTGGATGTGAACTATAGTTTTAATTTATATTTCCCTGATGACTAACAATATTGGGTGCTTTTTAATGATGTTGAGCATCTTTCCATGTGCTTTTTTAATCTTGTGTATATCTCCTTTGAAGAAATGTCTGTTTAGGCCTTTTGTCCATTTTTGAATTGGGTTGTTTCTATTTTACTGTTGTTATTGAGTTGTAGGAATTCTTTGTATATTCTGAGTATTAATCTCATCAGATATATGATTTACAAATATTTTCTCCCATTCCGCGGGTTGCCTTTTTATTCTCTTGATAATGTTCTCTGATTCACAGTTTTCTAATTATGACAAAGTTCAACATAAGTATTTTTTCTTTTCTTACCATGCTTTTGATACTGTGCTTTTTCATACTTAAGAACCACTGCGAAATCGAAGGTCATAAAAATTTGTCCTATACATATATTTTTTCCAGATTTTGTAATATTTATTTCTCCTTGATGTTTTAAATTAATGTTATAAAATTTAAAAAAATTTTTTTATCCCACCACTCCCTCCCCTTTGGCAATTGTCAGCTTGTTCTCTATATCTATGAGCCTGTTTCTGTTTTGTTTTGTTTATTCACTTATTTTGTTTTTTTAGATTCCACATATAAGAGATGCAGCATTTGTCTTTGTCTGACTTATTGCACTAAGCATAATACCTTCCATGTCCATTTATGTTGTTGCAAATGGCAAGATTTCATTTTTTTATTGATCAATAATACTCCATTATATATATATATACACACACATATATATATATATATACATATATATAATGATATATATGTGAGCTATATATCATGTCTTCTTTATCCATTCATCTATTGATGGACACTTAGGTTGCTTCCATATATTGGCTATTGTAAATAATGCTGCAATGATCATAGAGCTATATATATCTTCTTGAATTAGTATTGTTTTCTTCAGATAGATAACCAAGAGTAGAATTAGTGGATCATATGGCAGTTCTATTTTTTATTTTTTTGAGGAATCTTCATACTGATTTCTATAGTGGCTGCAGTAATTTACAATCCCACCAACAGTGCACGAGGGTTCACTTTTCTCCATATCCCCACCAGCACTTGTTATTTATTGATTTATTGATGACAGCCATTCTGACATGTATGAGGTGATATCTCATTGTGGTTTGATTTGCATTTCTCTGATGGTTAATGATTTTGAGCATCTTTTCATATGTTTCTTGGTCATCTGTATATCATTTTTGGAAAAATGTTTATTCGGATCCTCTGCCCACTTTTTATGTTGTTGTTATTAAGTTGTATGAGTTCTTTATATATTTTAGTTATTAAACCCTTGTCAGATGTATTGTTTGCTAATATCTCCTCCCATTCAGTAGGTTGTCTTTTCATTTTGTTGATAGATTCATTCGTTGTGCAAAAACTTTTAATTTTGATGCAGCCCATTTATTTATTATTTTTTGTTGGTTTCCCTTGCTTGAAAAGATATATGCAAAAAAATATTGCTAAGATTGATGTCAAAGAGTTTACTGCTGATGTTTTCTTCTAAGAGTTTTATGATTTTGGGTCTTACATTTAAGTCTTTAATTTATTTTGAGTTTACTTTCATATACAGTGTAAAAGAGTGGTCCCGTTTCATTTTTTTGCATGTATCTGTCCCATTCTTTGAACATCATTTATTGAAGACACTGTCCTTATTCCATTGTATATTCTTGCCTTCTTTGTCGTAGATTAATTGACTATAAAAGTGGGGATTTATTTTTTGGCTCTGTATTCTATTTCATTGATCTATCTGTTTTAATGCCAGTACTGTTTTGATTATTGCAGCTTTGTAATATAGTTTGCTGCCTAGCAGCATAATATCATCTTGTTCTTTCTCAAGATTTCTTTGGTTATTCTAGGTCTTTTGTGGTTTCATATAAATTTTAGGATTCATAGTTCTAATTTTGAGAAGACTGCCTTTGGTATTTGATAAGGATTACATTGACTCTATGTATTACTTTAGATAGTAAGGACATTTTAACAATATTAATCCTTCCAATTCATGAGCAAGTTATATTCCGTTTATTTATATTGTGTTCAATTTCTTCATTATTGCACAATCTTCAGAGTACAGGTCTTTCAGCTTTTTGGATAAATGTATTCTTATGTATTTTGTACTTTTTGATGCAATTATAAATGGGATAGTTTCCTTAATTTCTTTTTCTAATAGTTGATTATTGGTGTATAGAAATACAACAGATTTTTATTCTGATTCTGTATCCTGCAACTTTACTGAAGTCATTTATTAGTTCTAATTTTTTTGGTGGGGTCTTCAGGGTTCTCTCTCTATATAATCATACCATGAGCAAATAATAACAGTTTTACTTCTTCTTTTCCAATGCAAAGCCTTTTATTTCTTTTTATTGTCCGATTGGTATAGCTAGGACTTCTAATATTATGTTGAATAAAAGTGATGAAAGAGGACATACTTGTCTTGTTTCTGGTCTTAGAAGAAAGGCATTCAGCTTTTCACCATTGAGTATTAAGTTAGCTTTAGGTTTGTCATATATAGCCCTTATTATATTGAGGTATGTTCCCTCTATATCTACTTCGTTGAGAGTTTTTATCATAAAAGAATGTTGAGTTTTGTCAAATGCTCTTTCTGCATCTATTGAGATGATCATATGGTTTTTGTTATTTATTTTGTTAATGTGATGTATCACATTGATCAATTATGTATGTTGAACCATCCTTGCATCCTTAAAAGGAATCACACTTGATCGTGGTGTATATTTCTTTTAACTCATTTCTCGTTTGCCCTGAGCATACTCACTGGCGGAGCTTGAAGGTGCAGCATTTACCCTGAGATACCACACAGCTTACAGTCCTAACCTTACCCCTGAAGTTTGACACAAAATATATCGCTTTTATTATTATTTTCACATTGTTCTAGTATATCGATAGTCTTTGGAAACAAATGACATCATTTTATTTATAGCATTCTGTTATTAGTAGTGGTAATTGCCAAAAATGTTAAATACTAAGAAATGTATCATTTCTACGTGTGATGTTAACATTGTTCTTAAACAATTGTTAGCCAAAAATTCATTTGATGAATCCAATTTATGTATACATTATTGTTACATTAGGATTAGAGACAAGTTCTGTTTAGAAATAATTCCTGGAACAGTTTTTATGTTTTATTTTCACATTGAAAAGCAGATTTGCTTCAGCTTTAAAGAGCATGTTTATGTAAAATTAAATTAACGCTGACAGCAAACTGCACATTTTTTTCTAAATGGGAAATGGGTTAATATATTGTTGAATTCATTTTGCTCATATTTCATTAAGAATTTTTACATCTATGTTCATCACAGATATTGGCCTGTAATTTTCCTTTTTTGTAATGCCTTTGTCTGGTTTGGGTATCAGGATAATGCTGGCTTCATAAAATTAGTTTGAAAGCATTCCTTTCTCTTCAATTTTTGAAATTATTTAAGAAGAATAGGTATTCATTCTTCTTTGAATGTTTGGTAGAATTCACCTGTGAAGCCATCTGGTCCTGGACCTTTATGTGATGAGAGTGTTTTGATTACTGCTTCAATTTCTTTATTATTATTATTATTATTATTATTATTATTATTAATTTTTTATGGTAACATTGGTTAACAAATATTGCTTCAATTTCATTGCTAGTAATTTGTCTGTTTAGATTTTGTATTTCTTCCTGTTTCAGTCTTGGAAGGTTATGTACTCCTAGAAATTTATTCAGTTTTTAGATTTTTGAATTTGTTAGTATATAATCGTTCATAGTATTCTTTAATGATTCTTGGTATTTGTGGTGTTGGTTGTATATTCTCTTTCATACATTTTATTTATTCAGGCTCTGTCCTTTATTCTTGATGAGTTTGGCTAAAGGTTAATCTATTGTCTTTATCTTTTTATAGAACCATTTCTTAGTTTTATTGACCTTTTCTACTGTTTTTAAATTTCTATTTTTGTTTATATCCACTCTGATCTTAACTATTTCTGTCCTCCTGTTTACTTTGGGTTTTGTTTGTTCTTCTTTTTCTAATTTCTTTAGGTGCAGTGTTAGATTGTTTATTTGAGATATTGAGTATTTTTCATGTACTTATTCACTATTCATACATTTCCTTCAGTGAAGGGCCTTTAGTGAAGTTCTACTCTTTTGCATATTTTAAAATTAGGTTTTTGGTCTTTGCATTTTTGATTGTAGAAATTAAAAAAAAAATGTTCTGGGTACTAGTCCTTTTTCAGATATTTGTTTTTTGAATATATTCTCACAGTGTGGCTTGTCTATTTATTTTTTTTATGAAGCTGATGATGAGCAGGAGACTTTTATTTAATAAAGTCTCATTTATCAATTTTTATTTTATTATTATTTTCTGTGACCTAAGAAACTTTTGTCTAGCTCCCAAATCCTAACACACATTCCTGTTTTCTTCTAAACTCTTTAGCTTTTATGTTTATATTTATAATTCATCTTGAATTAATTTTGAATTTTGTGTGGTAAGAGATAGGAATTGAGGTTCATTTTTTTCCCATGAGAACATATGGTTATTCCAGATTCACTTCTTCATTGGATTGCCTGAGTGCCTTATTAAAATCAAGTAACTGTGTAGATATGGGTTTATTTCTGGGCTATTCTATTCTATTGATCTGTCAGTCCTTTTTCCACTACCACACTGTCTTGATTACTGTGGTTTTTAGTAGGTCTCAAAGTAAGATAATGTATATCTTTTTTGTTTTTCATTTTCAAGATTGCTTTGAACATTCTAGGTTTTTAAATTTTCAAATAAATTTTAGAATTAGACTGGATTTCCACAAAAACTCTGCTGGTCTTTCGATTGGTATTGTGTTCACTTTACAAATTTGAGGTTGACAATCTCTGGCCTGTAGCAGCCAGTCACCTATTTTGTAAATAATTTTATGGGAGCACAGCCCCACGTACTTATTTGTTTATTGTCTATGTCTGTTTTCACTCTACAGTGGCAGAGTTAAGTACAGTTGACCCTTGAAAAAAGAAGGGGTTAGGGGGACCAACCTCCCACGCAGTTGAAAATCAGCTTATAACTAGAGTCAGCCCTCCACATGTGCACATTCCTAGCCTCAGAATTGACACAAACAAAACAGATTTGAACCATGCTGGTCAATTGAAAAATCTGTGTATAAGTGAATCCGTGCATTTCAAACCCATGTTGTTCAAAGGTCATTTGTAGTTGCAACAGAGATTGTATGGCATACAAATTAAAATATTTACTCTAGCTCTTAAAGAAAAAGTATGCCATTTTTTGCTATAGATCAATGTGGGAAGAAATTGATATTTTAAGGATAGTGAATTTTCCAGTTCATGAGTATCTTTTGCTCTGTTTATTCAGATTTTCTCTAATTTCTCTCAGCAGTGTTTTGAAGTTTTCAGTGTAGAAAATTTGCACATCTTTTGTTAAATTATTGCTGGTAATTTTATGGTTTGAGATGACACTACTCTAAATGTAAGTGTTTTAAGATTTTATTTCTAATTGTTTGCTCTTAGTATATAAAATATAATTAAATTTTTATAGTAATTTGTATCTTGTAAAATTGTTAAATTTACTTTCAGGTTCTAAGTAGTTGCAGATACCATAGGATTTTCTTTAAACAAACATCAAAAAAGAGAGTTCATTTTAATTCTTCCTTTCAGAATTTGTGCCCTTTATTGCCTTTTCTTGCCTTTTTGCAGTAGTTAGAACCTCCAGTACAACGTCGAATAGGCTTGATATTACTCAGTTCCCAACCTTATGGAATACCATTAAACAGGGTATTAAGGGTAAGTTTTTTTAAAACAGATCTCCTTATCAGATTGAGAAATTTTTGTATTATTCCTAGTTTACTGAGAGTTTTTATCATAAATGAGTGTTAAGTTTTATAAAATTATTTTACTGAATTTATTGAAATATGTGGTGAATTACATTGATTTTCTAATACTAAACCCATTTTGCATTGCTGAGATAAATCCTAGTTGGTCATGATGTATTATTCTTTTTATCTACTGCTAGTTTGAATTTGCTAATATTTTCTTATGTTAATGAAGACTATTGGCCTATAATTTTTTAAATGTATTTTTCAAGTTTTGGAATTAGAGTCCTACTGAATTTATAAAATGACCTGGAAAGTGTTCTATCCTCCTCTGTTTTTTGGAAGAATTTGTGTAAGATTGTCACTATTTATTTTTAAATATTTTGTAGAATTTACCAGGGAAATTATGTGAACCTAGAGTTTTTTTGTGAAAGATTTTTTTAAATGAATTTAATTTTTTTGATAGATACAATTTTATTTATTTTTTCTATTTTATCATCTTGCATTTTTCAAGGAATATGTTCCTTTCTTCTAACTTATTGAATCTGTAGGTCTGACATTGTTTATAATACTCTCTTATAATTCTTTTAAAATGCTGTTAGGTTCTGTTGCAAAAGCCCCTCTTTCATTCCTAATATTGCTAACTTGGGTTTTTTCTGGTTTTACTTAATTACTCAAGCTAAGGAATATCAATTTTGTTGATCTTTATAAAGAACCACTTTTTGGTCTTGCTACTTAAAAATTTGTTTTCTGTCTTATTGATTTCTGGACGTAATTCTATTTCTTTTTTCTGCTTATTTTGAGGTTACTATGCTCTTCATTTCTTGGTTTAAAGTATATCCTCAGGTAATTGACTTCATTTTATTTTTATTATTTTTCAATTAGAGTTGGCATTCAATATCATTGTATATTAGTTTCAGGTGTTCAGCATAGTGGTTAGACATTTATATAATTTATGAAGCGATCCCCCCAATTTGTCTAGTACCCACCTGGCACTATACATAGTCATTACAATAGTATTGACTATTCCCAATGCTATACTTTATGTCCCCATGACTATTTTATAACTGTCAATTTGTACTTCTTAATTCCTTCACCTTTTTCATCCAACCGCAACCACCCTCCCATCCGGCAAACGTCAGCTGCTTCTGTTTTGTTCATTTATTTTGTTCTTTAGCTCCCACATATAAGTGAGATCCTCTGATATTTGTCTAACTTTTTTCACTTAGCATAATACCCTCTAGGTCCATCCACATTTTTACAAATGGTAAAATTTCATTCTTCTTATGGTTGAGTAATATTTCATTGTATATATATACCATATCTTTTTAATCCAACTGTCTATTGATGGATGACTTTTGACATTTCTCCATTTCTAATAAAAGCATTTACAATTCTAAATATCCCTCTAAGCATTGCCTTAGCTCTAGTCCAGAAATTTTTATTTTATTTTTGTTATCATTCAGTTCACTAACTTTTCTAACGTTTCAGTTCTTTTCAATTCTTTTCTAACTTTCTAACTTTTCTTGTGACTATTTATTCAACTCATGAATTACTTGGTTTATTTGCCAGTTATATGTCATCTTTGGTGAGGTGTCTGTCAGGTCTTTTGTTTATTTTTTCCTCCAGAGGAGAGCTTGAAAACAGTTCCCTACTAGCACTTGTGGGGAAATTGCAGAAGTTGGACACGGATGAACTTTGCCACTTTTTTGATTATGGTATCTTTTCTATAAGGTAAATTTTGTTGCTCATTTTCAAATTAGGGTTGTTTGTTGTCTTATTAATGATTTTTAAGCTATTAATTTACTAATATTCTCTGACTCTGTCTCCGTCTCTTTGTCTCTGTCTCTGTTTTTCTCTCTGTCTCTCTGTCTCTGTCTCTCTGTCTCTCTGTCTCTCTCTCTACTGTCTCTCTCTCTCTCTCTCTCTCTCTCTCTCTCTCTCTCTCTCTCTCTCTCTCTCCCACCTGCCTTTCTTCCTCCCTGCCTCCCTCTCTCCATCTCTCTTCTTAGATTCAAATTGCATTTACATTCGACTTCTTAATATTGTCCATTGGTCCCTGACAATTCTATTTGATTTCTAATTTGAGTTCAGCAGACTGAGTAATTTCTTTTTTAAAAATCAAACTTCTATTATTTTTTTATTTTTTTAAATTACAGTTGACATTCAATATAATATTAGTTTCAAGTGTATAGCATAGTAGTTAGACATTTATGTAATTTATGACACGATCCCCTGGGTAAGTCTAGTACCCAGTTTACACCATACATAGTTACTACAATATTATTGACTATATTCCCTATACTGTACTTTACATTCCTATAACTGCTTATAACTGGCTATTTGTACTTCTTAATTCCTTTCATTTTTCACACAGATCACCAACCCCACTCTCATCAGGCAACCATCACTTTGTTCCTGCTCTCTCTGAGTTTCTTTGTTTATTCTCTTTTTTAGATTCCACATATAAGTTAAACCATATATATGTGTCTTTCTCTGCCTGACTTATTTCATTTAGGCCCTTATTTCTTCTAGGTCCATCAATATTGTCTCAAATGGAAAGATTTCATTCTTTTTATGGCCAAGTAGTAGCCCGTTGTATATATGTGCCGCCTCTTCTTTACTCAATCATCTGTCAGTGGGCATTTAGGTTGTTTCCGCATCTTGGCTATTGTAAATAATGCTGCAGTGAACATAAGAATGTATATCTCTTTTTGAATTATTGTTTTGGCTGTCTTTGGATAAACACCCAGAACTGAAATTGCAGGGTCATATGGTAGTACTGTTTTAAATTTTGAGGAACTTCCAAACTGTTTTCCACAGTGGCTGCACCAATTTACAATACCACCAACAGGGTATGAAGAATTCCCTTTTCTCCACATCCCCACCAAGACTTGTCGTTTTTTGATTTATTGATGCTAGCCATTCTGACAGGTGTGAGGTGATATTTCATTGTGATTTTAATTTGCATTTCTCTGATGGTTAGCAACCTTGAGCATCTTTTCATATGTCTATTGGCCATCTGTATTTCTTCTTTGGAGAAGTATTCGTTCAGGTTTTCTGCCCATTTTTTAATTGGATTGTTTGTTTTTTTTATTGTTGAGTTGTATGCATTCTTTATATATTTTGGTTATTAACCCTTGATCAGATGCATCATTAGCAAATATCTTCTCCCAAACAGTTGGTTGTCTTTTTGTTTTGTTGATGGTTTTCTTTGCTGTACAAAAACTTTTTAGTTTGATGTAGTCCCATTTGTTTATTTTTTCTTTTGTTTCCCTTGCCTGAGGAGCTATATGCAAAAAGAAATTACTGTTAGCAATATCAGAGAGTTTACTGCCTATGTTTTCTTCTAGAAGTTTTATGGTTTTAGTTCTTACATTTAAGTCTTTAACCCATTTTTAGTCTATTCTTGTATACGGTGTAAGAAGGTGGTCCAGCCTCTTTTTTGCATGTATTTGTCCAATTTTCCCAACACCATTTATTGAAGAAACTGTTTTTACCCCACTGTATATTCTTATCTCCTTTGTCATATATTAAGTGAGCGTATAGGAGTGGATTTATTTCTGGGCTCTCTATTTTGTTCCATTGATCAATATATCTGCTTTTATGCCAGTACCATGTTGTTTTGATTACTGTAGCCTTATACCATAGTTTGATATCAAGTAGTGCGATACCTCCAACTTTGTTCTTCTTTCTCAAGATTGCCATGGCTATTTGGTTTTTTTTGTGGCTCCATATAAATTTTAGGATTATTTGTTCTAGCTCTCTGAAAAATGCCATTGGTATTTTGATAGGGATTGCATTACATCTATAGATTGCTTTGGGTAGTATGGCCATTTTAACAGTGTTGATTCTTCCTACTTCTGCTTATTTTTTAATTGGAATACTTGTCTTTTGTTAAGTTGTATGAGTTTTTATATATTTTGGATATTAAACCCTTATTGGATGAATCATTGGCAAATATCTTCTCCCATTGAGGAGGTTGGTTTTCATTTTGTTGGTGTTTTCCTTTGCTGTGCAAACCCTTTTTATTTTGATAAATCCCATTTGTTTATTTTTTCTTTTGCTTTCCTTGCTCAAGGAGACATATGCAAAAAAAAAAAAAAAATTCTAAGAGCAATATCACAGAGTTTACTGTCTGTGTTTTCTTTCAAAAGTTTTATGATTTGGGGTCTTATATTTAAGTCTTTAATCCTTTGTGAGTCCATTCTTGTATATGGTGTAAGGAAGTGGTCCAGTTTTTGGTTTTTTTTGCATGTACTTGTCCAGTTTTTTCAACACCACTTATTGAAGCGATCTCTTAACCCCATTGTATATTTTTGTCTCCTTTGTCATAAATTAATTGGCCATATAGGCATAGGTTTATTTCTTGGCTCTCTATTCAGTTCCATTGATGTACGTCTGTTTTTACATCAGTACTGTGCTGTTTTAATTACTGTAGCCTTGTAATGTAGTTTGATATCAGGTAGAGTGATACTGCCAACTTTGTTCTTTTCAAGGTAGATTTGGCTATTCAGTATCTTTTTGGTTCCACATAAAATTTAGGACTATTTGTTGTAGATGTGTAAAAGGCGCCATAAGTATTTTGATACAGATTGCATTGAATCTGTAGGTTGCTTTGGGTAGTATGAACATTGTAACGATGTTAATTCTTCCTATTTGTATCTTCCTCAGTTTCTTCAGTGTCATAATTTTCCAAGTGCAGGTCTTTTACCTCCTTGGTTAAATTTATTCCTATGTATTTTTTTTATTCAAATGTAAATGGGATTGTTTGCTTAGTTTCTCTTTCTGATAGTTTGTTGTTGGAGTATAAAAATGCAACAGATTTCTGAATATTAATTTTATATCCTGCTACTTTACTGAATTTATTCGCCAGTTCTGATAGTTTTTTGTGGACTCTTTAGGGATCTTGCTATATAGTATTATGTCGTGTGCAAATAAGGACAATTTTACTTCTTCAGTTCTAACTTGGATGCCTTGTATTTCTTTTTGTTGTCTGATTGTTGTTTCAATACTTTGTCGAATAAAAATGGTGAAAGTGGACATCCTCGTCTTGTTCCTGATCTTAAGAAAATCCCTTTTAGCTTTTCACTGCTGAGTATGATGTTACCTGTGGTTTTGTCATATATGGCCTTTATTATGTTGAAGTATGTTTCCTCTATTCCCACTTTGTTTAGAATTTTTATCATAAATGAATGTTAGGCTTTGTCAAATGCTTTTCTGCATCTATTGAGATGATCATACAATTTTGTCCTTCATTTTATTTATGCGATATATCATAGTAATTGATTTGCAGATATAGAACCAAACTTGAATCCCAGGAATAAATCTCACTTGCTCACAGTGTGTGATCTCGTTAATGTATTGCTGAATTTGGTTTGCTAATATTTTGTTAAGAATTTTTGCATTTATGTTCTTCAGGGATATTAGCTTATAATTTTTCCTTCCTTTCATCCTTCCTTCCTTCCTTCCTTCCTTCCTTCCCTCCCTCCCTCCCTCCCTCCCTCCCTCCCTCCCTCCTTCCTTCCTTCCTTCCTTCCTTCCTTCCTTCCTTCCTTCCTTCCTTCCTTTCTCTTTCTTTCCTTCTTTCTTTCTTTCCTTCTTTCTTTCTTTCCTTCTTTCTTTCTTTCCTTCTTTCTTTTCTTTCTTTCTTTCTTTCTTTCTTTCTTTCTTTCTTTCTTTCTTTCTTTCTTTCTTTCTTTCCTTTCTTTCTTTCTTTCTTTCTTTCTTTCTTTCTTTCTTTCTTTCTTTCTTTCTTTCTTTCTTTCTCACCTTCTCCTTCTCTTTCTTCTCCTTCTCCTTCTCCTCCTTCTTCTTTTCTTTGTTTTATAGTGTCTTTATTTGGTTTTGGTATCAGGTAATGCTGGTCTCATAAAATGAGCTTGGGAGCCTTTTCTCCTCTTGAATTTTTTGGCATAGTTTCAGAAGGATAGGTTTAATTCTACTTTGAGTGTTTGGCAACATTCACCTGTGAAGTATTCCAGTCCAGAACATTCGTTTGCTGGGAGATTTTTGATTATGGATATGATTTTGTTAGTATTTGTCGATCTGTTCAGATTTTCTGTTTCTTCTTGATTCAGTCTAGAAAGATTATATGTTTCTGGGCGTTTAACTATTTCTTCCAGGTTGTGCAATTTGTTGACACAATTGATCGTAGTATTTTCTTATAATCTTTTTATTTCTATGGTGTCAGTTGTCATTTCTCTTTCATTTCTGATTTTATTTACTTTGGCCCTCTCTCTTTTTTCTCATTGAGTCTGCTTAGAGATTTATTAATTTTGTTTATCTTTTCAAAGAAGCATCTCTCGGTTTCATCGATCTTTTGTATTGCTTTTTTAGATTCTATTTCATTTAATTCTGCTCTGATCTTTATTTTTCCTTCTTTATACTCACATTGGGTTCTGTTTTTTTTCTAGTTCCTTTAGGTGTTGGGTTATATAGTTTTTTTGTTTTTGGTTTTGGTTTTTTTTTGTTTAGATTTTTCTTGTTTCTTGAGATAGACCTGTACTGCTATGACTTTCCCTCTTTGAACTTCTTGGACTGTGTTCCATACATTTTGGAATGTTGTGTTTTAACTTTCATTTGTCTCAAGGTATCTTTTGATTTCTTCCTTGATCTTTTTTTGTTAAACAATTCATTGTTTAGTAACATGTTATTTAACCTCCACATGTTTGGGTGTTTTTCAGTTTTCATTCTATAATTGATTTCTAGCATCACATCACTGTAATTGGAGAAAATGCTTGATATGACTTGTATCTTCTTGAATTTATTGAGACTCGTTTTTTGGCCTAATATGTGGTCTATCCTGGAAAATGTTCCATGTACACTTGAAAAGAGCGTATATCCTGCTGCTTTGAGGTGAAATGTCCTAAAACTAACAGTCAATCTGGTCTAATGTGTCATTTAAGGCCAGTGTTTCCATGTTGATTTTCTCTCTGGACAATATATCCATTGATGTCAATGAGATATTAAAGTCTCCTAGTTCTACTTTATTTTTATTGATCTCTCTCCTTTTTAGGGGGTGCAGGAGTCAATATGTGCTTTATAGCTGCTCTGTTGGGTGCATAGATGTTTATGAGTTATATTCTTTGTTTGGATCAATTCCTTTATTATTATGAAATGTCTTTCTTTGTCTCTTGTTACAACCTTTGTTTTAAAGCCTATTTTGTTTGATGTAAGTATTGCTACCCAGCTTTTATTTCATTTTTATTTACATAAACTATCTTCTTCCATTGCTTTACTTTCGGTGTGTGTCTTTTGATCTGAAGTGGATATCTTATCTTGTAAGCACCATGTGTACGAGTTTTCTTTTGTATCCATTCAACCACTCTATATTTTTTGATTGGAGCATTTAGTCCATTTACATTTAAAGTAGTTATTGATAGGCACTTTCATGTAAGTGAAAGTGCCATTTTATTTTTTTGTCATTTTATTATTTTCTGACTGTTTTTGTAGTTTTTTCCTATTTTTTTAAAATTTTCTTACTCTCTTCTTTATGTTGATGGCATTCTATAGTGATTTTGGATTCCTTTCTCTTTATTTCTTTATATGTTTGTAGATTTTTGGTTTGTGGTTACCATTTGCCTCATATATATGTCTACAGCAGTCTATTTTAAGTCGATGGTCGCTTAAGTTTGAACACATTCTAAAATCACTATAATTTTTCTCTCCACATTTCATATATGTTTTGGTCATTATTTTTTACTTCCTTTGTGTGTATATGTGTTTACCTATATTCCCTAATTTGTTATAATTACCCATGATCTTCCTTCCTAATTTTGCCTTTTAATCTTTGTACTAGATTAATATTTGATTGATCTTTTACTAAGTGTCACTAAGTGTTTGCCTTTGTCAGTGAGCATTTTTTTCTTTTGTATATTTTTTCATTCATACTTTTTATTTTTTATTTTCTACTTAAAGTAGTCCCTTTAACATTTTATGTATTTCTGGTTTATTGGGATAAACTCCTTTAGTTTTTTATTCTGTCTCAGAAACTCTTTATCTCTCCTTTGATTCTAAATGAGTTTTGTGGTTAGAGTAATCTTGATTGTAGGTCTTTGCTTTTCATCACCCAATATTTCATGCCTACACCTTCTGGCTTGCAAAGCTTCTGTTGAGAAATTCAGCTGATAGTCTTATGAGAGCTCCCTTGTACAAAACTAACCACTTTTCTCTTGCTATTTTTAAGATTCTTGCATTGTCTTTAACCTTCGGCATTTTAATTATGATATGCCTTGGCATGGGCCTCTTTGGATTCATCTTTTTTTGGAACTCTGTGCTTTCTAGACTTGTATGTCTATTTCCTTTCACAGGTTAGGGACATTTTCAGTCATTATTTCCTCAAAGAGATTTTCAACCCCTTGTTCTCTCTCTCTCCTCCTGGTACCACTATGATGTGAATGTTGGTATACTCAATTTTGTCCCAAATGTCCCTTATTCTCATTTAAAAAAATTTGCTTTCTTTTTACTGTTCTGATTGAGTGTTTTCTGCTATCTTGTCTTCCAGGTCGCTGATTTAATCCTTTGCTTCATCTAATCTGTGATTGATTCCCTCTAATGTATTCTTCATTTTAGTTAATGAATTTTTATTTCATTTTTATGGTTTTATCTCTTTTGAGGGGTTCTCTCTGAATTCATATACTCTTTCCCTGAGTTCTTTGAGCTTCCTCATAACCAGTATTTTGAACTCTGTATCCGGTTGATTGTTTGTCATCAAGTTGTTTAGTTCTTTTTCTGGACTTTTTTCCTGCTCTTTCACTTGGGACATAGTTCTTTGACTCCTCATTTTGGCTGATACCCTGTGTTTGTTTCTATGTATTAGGTAGATATGTTATGCATCCCAATCTTGGAAGAGTGACCTTAGATAGTAGGTGGCGTATGTGAGGCCCAGTGGCATAGTCTGCCTGTTCACCTGAGCCAGTTGCTCCAGGGGTGTCCCTCGTGCAGTTTATGTGTACCCGCCTATTATAGTTGAGCCTGGATTGCTGTTGGCACATGAGTAGGTGAAATTGTTTCTCATGCTGACTGACTACAAGGCTGGTCATGGCTATAGTGGACAAGCTATTGTGCAGGGGCTGATTCCATGGAAGGAGGGTTGCTTTAGTGGGGCTCTGGTGCCAGTTGAATGTGCCCTTCAGGTGTGTCACTTGTGGACCTAATCAGGTGGTGCTCTGGTGTGATCTGAAGCTAGCCACTGGGTATGTTGGTTTTGGAGCCTCTTGAAAGGTGCTCTTGTGTAATTCAAGGTCATCCACTGTTTATTCTTAGCTATGATCACCTTTTGGGAGCTACAAAGTGATCTGAAGTTGGTTGCCACTTGTGCTAGGCTTAGATATGCTTGGCAGAGAATAGCTGCCACTAGTGTCAGGCTTGGGGCACTTTGGTGGGCACCATGACGGGAGCTGAAGCCAACCACTACTTGTGGCAGGCTTGTGCTGCTTACCTGAAGCTGTGTTCCAAGCCAACAATAACCCCAATTTTTCCCAGGTTTGGGGCCATGTGATGGGTGTTATAATACAAGTTGTGTCTGGTCTCAGCTTGGTCTGGTCTTAGGGCCACTTAGCAAGAGGTACAAGGCATGCCAAGTCTAGTTGCTTCTTATGTCGACTTTTGGGGGCTTTAAGAGATTTTTTTAAAAGTTCACAATATGAGCTGAGGAAGGCTGCTTATGTGAAAAAGCAGCTGGAAGCAGCTTGATTTAGGCACTGGTGTTGGGTTGGGCAGGGTCTCAGGAAATCACCAGGGTAGGGCAAATGGTGTTAGCCAGGTTTTTGGAGAGCACAGGTTTGGCACCCACTGACACTAGGCTGGCCAGATTGTAAGAGAGGTCAACAAACAAAAAACTGCTCTTGCCAATGCTTCTGTCCTTGGAAAGAGATGCCCCAGTCCCTGCCCATCCAGCTTTTGCCCTGAGGGCAGTCAATTCAGTTCCTCCCCATTTGCTCCTGGTGCTTTTTGAGCAGCTGCCTCAGCACTGGAGCCCAGAGCAAGTGAGTTTATGAGGGGCAAGTTCAAGCATGGGCCCCTCGAGAAGAATGCTTGGGACTCTAGCAGCCCTCTCTCACTTGGACACAGTCCTTGCTGGTTTATAGCCAAATGTTATGCGAACTCCTCTTCCTGGCACTGATGACTCTGGCTGGGGACCTCTGTGTAGGGGTGGGACCCCTCTTCCCCCAGGGGGAGCTCCATAGCCAAGATAGCCTGCCTGATTCTTAATTGACACATTGTGGGTCCTACCCTATTCATGTCTCTGCCCCCTCCTACCAGTCTCAATACAACTTCTTCTTTATATCCATAGTTATAGGAATTCTGTTCATCTAGTTTTCAGGTAGTTCTGAATGATGGTTGTTATGTATGTAAGTCAGTAGTAATTTTGATGTGGTCATGGGAGAAAGTGAGCACAGCCTTTACCTACTCTGCAATCTTGACAAGAATTCTCAGCATACAAAAAATTTGCTTCTCATTTCCATAATGTTGGGCTTGGTCAGGGTAGAGGTCTTAATTCCTTATGGAGAAATGCTTCCACAGGGGACACAATAATTATTGCATTTGACTGGAAATTAAGATGCCTCCTAGCTATTTTTAGCTCTTCCAATGAACCAACAGGCAATTAAGGGAGTTATTATACTGGCTTAGGTGATTAATCCTGATTACCAAAAGAAATAGTGTTGCTAATGGAAAATATGGGCAGGGAAGACCAAGTCTGGATCCTAGGGGATTTTGGATGGGAGTGGGGCCCTTGGTGGTTCTATGTCCAGTAGTAAAAGCTAATGGAAGATTACAGTAATCCAACAAAAATGAGTATTAAGGGTTAAGGGCTCAGATCCTTCTAGAGGCACAGAGCCCTAATCAGCTGAAATTCTGGCAGAGGGTAGAAATAACATAGAATAGGTAGTGCAACAAGCAGTTATAAACATTTATTATGGCCTCTGATCAATTAAATTGTAGTAAATATACATACTTTTGTTTTTGCTTGTATTTGTGTATATTAATCAATTTAAGGATTTTTGGTTGCTCTTTCCCCTAGATATATTAGATAAAGAAAGTGTTGGTGATAACCTCATAGCCTTTAGGTACAGACTAGACTATGTCAGGACTGTGACTGAAATAGAAAAGGAATTAACATCATGCAGAATTATATACAGCAAGTGATGGAATTTTTTGTCTCCCCTTCAAGGAGACAAAACTTCTATGAAGGAGAGTTACATATGTTAGATAATAACATAATGTTGTTATTGTTATTTGGAACATTAAAGGTGTCCACTGAAAACTGCTAAGCAATTTTCTTGATGACTTTAAGTATTCATGTTTCTTATTGAAACAGCTCATCATCCTTTCCTCTCATTCTTATTCTTTCCTTTCTCCTGCCTCTACCTAAAAAGCCCCCAGCAAAATCCGCTGACTCCTTCCAAATAAGGCAAAGTCCTGTTTGAATTTATGAAAATACTAAAATGTTAAAATTTCACAAAATCATGTTAGGAGTTTCCATTGAGAACTGTGTTAACAAAGTAATTCCAAATATAGTAGCTTATATCAGTTTGAAATTAGTAATGCCCATCATATTCAAACATTAAAAATGTGATATCTTTAAAAACAGTTTTCTAGATGGAACAAGAGTCAACTTCTGTCCTGAACAGGTTGAATAATCACAAGTTCTTAATCGGCAAAATTCGAAATCCTAATTTAAACTCTTAAACTACTGTTAAATAATAAACCTAGGAGCATGAGATATTTTTCATCATACATGTGGGAAAAGAGAAAAGGACTGATGATTCTCTTTGGCATGTCGACCAATGGTTACTGGCACCAATTCAATGCCAATAGGAATCCTCAGTTTGGGGTTCAGTGAAAAAGAAAACTTTATTCAGTGCAAAGAGTTCAGTTGTGAAACAGCATGGCTGTGGAACAGCTCAATAGTGTTATAGCTCAATTATGAAGCAGCACAGCTTGAAACAGCACAACTATGAGGAGGCTCTGGGGAGAGTCTACTGCAACCTGCACGACTGGAGGGTTAACCTGATGAGGGGTGATTGAGGATTGAGAAAAACACAGACAGTATATACAAAAGCTGGGGCCAGGTGGGACACTGCACTTGGATGGAGATACAGTGACCTCGAGGCAAACTCAACAAATTTATTATACACTTTTGAAGTTCAAGGAAGGGGTGGGAGTCTTCTTCTCAGGACTTGAAACTTACTGGCAACAATAATCTCCCAAGGCTTGTCTGTATCCAGTTTATCATGCTAAACTACAAGCAGCTGTCTGTTCACTGTTTTGCTTCTTTGTCCTTGTTGGTGGATTACAACACAGTCAAGCATGGCTTTGTCAATGGTTCGACCACAGGTCCTGCTCAGATTTGGCTCTTTACATGAGTCAGCCCTAAAGTGAAGCCCCTTTCCCACTAGACCGCTCCACCTGCTCCGCTCCACCTTGTCCTGTGCTGGTCTGCTCCTCCCTGCCCCAGCAGGATGTCTTTGATGTTTCAGCTCTAAGTGGAGAAATGCAGTCTTCAGTCTTTGGTGGAAAAAGAACCATTCACTCCCTGACACACAGAGGAGCTGACTTATATAGACAGGAGTCCCTGCTACTGATCCCTGATTGGTCCATCTCATGCAAATGAGGACTCCAAATCCTTGTGGTTTAATTTGTCCAAAAATCACAGTCCTGATTGGTCAAATGGAGTTGCTCTGATTGGTTGGTGAAGATGCTAATGTGGGTATAATTGTGTAGCCCCAATTGGATGGGGAAAGTCTCAGTCCTATTGGTTAAAATACAATTCCAGGAATTCCTTTATAAGGGCTGCCTCAGATGGTAGAAACACAGTGCAGGCATGCTATAGGGCAGGGGGCAGGCAGCTTAGTGCAGGCTTCTCCCAGAAGTACAGTTTGTATGAGAGGGCCCTGTTTAGAAATAGCTGCTAGGCTCTGCTTTTAAATATGAGCCCAGTTGGCCACCAGAAGTCCTTCTTGGGAGGTATCTTTTTTCTCAGGGTCCACAAGATTTAACACATAAATTTTAAAAGTATCTAGTAAAAATAGAGGGCCATTCATTACAAGATTATCCTCTTGAGCAACAATCAAATAAGATAACCATGTAGAGATAATGTCCTTTTTGTACATTGTTTTACAGACCATGGCAACAATTTCTAAAGCTTCTGTGTTCAAATAACACTTGTAAGAAAATTTTTGTTTTAATCACAAACAAAACAAGTTGATGAGTGTTATAGTCACCCCACCCCTCTTAAGTTTGCAGCAGAGGGTGGGATTTTGTGGCCACTCTCAGCTTACTATCTTATGAAATCAGATTATTTTAAATTGTTTATGATTATAATAGATTGTTTAAATAGTTTAAATTATTTAAAATGGATTATTTTAAATAATTTATGATGCAGAACACCTTCACTTCTTTCTGAGACTCCCTTTGTTAATTCTTAAGACTTTCAGTGTTTAAGGCCTGGTTATGAAATGGCACTACTCAGCATCATATGCAAAGAAAAGATCTGCAGAGTGCTTTTCACTGTCAGAAATGGAGAAAAGACTGAATACAAATTTCACTTAATAATAGAGAAATTAAAATGAAAGATGTATAGAATTTTTCTTCTCTGAAACTAATTAGGCTATTCTGTATTTAGCTTTCTTTGGGAAAACTTTCAAGATATTAATAATCTCTTACACTTCTTGAAACAACCACTTTCCTATGTATACTTTTGTGCAATCAAATTGTCACAACAGCCCTGTGAAGCAGGCATTGATTTCGATTTTGCTTACCAATGACCTGAGGCTCAGAGGCCCAAACTACACAGCTTTAGCACAGCTTTAGTGGCAGAATGAGGACTGGAAGTCTGGCTTTGTCGGGCTTTGATGATGGTGGTGATATCAATAATAATAACAACAACTGATATTTATTGAGTACTTACTATGTACCAAGCACTGTTCCATGATTAGTATAGTTTAATCCTCATAACAGCCCAATTAATTAGTTACTGAGATTATCTCTATCTCACACGAATACATCAGACCCTTCAGCCCAGAAAATGTTTATACTTCAAAAAGTAAAATGGTTTATGTACATTTCTAAAAACCTTGCATTCTGAGATAGGCTTCCAGAGAGACTTAAGTACAACACCAAGAGCTCATAATCTTTAGATAAACCATATCATGTTTTTATTATTAATAGAAGACAGAAACTTCTGTTTTTCATTAAAAAAGAATACATTATCCAGCCAGAATTGACATCTTGTGTATCTGAACTGAAGGCACCCTCTCTTTTTATCCACTAGTCAGTTGTCTTGAAAGCCAGAGTTCTTTGTATGTTTTACGTGGGAAGTAAAAACTTCCACTCAGTGCTCAAAACTTGTACATGAGAGTTTTTCTTTGACAGTACCATCATCATCACCATATTCCAGAAACTCAGACAGAAAAGTTCTGTAGTTTGTCTGAGGTAACCTGGCTGGGATAGGGAACGAGGTAATCTGTCTCCTATGTCTGCTCTGACTCTTTCTGCCACATTCCAGCTATCACATGACTTATAAGCTTTTGCATGGCTGAAGAAGTTGTTTGTTCCACATAATTTACTAGAATCTATTTTTTTTCTAGCCAGTGGCAATACAGAGGATAAAAAATGCAGTCACTGCCCACATGGGTTTCAAACGTTAAGTGGAAATGTCAAACAGTTAGATAGTAATTATAGAGCATGGCAAGGACATGATAGAAGGGTGCTGTTGGGTGAGGGGACTGACAAACAAAATGGATGCAATCAGGCTCCCTCCCAGCAAGCCGTGTGGTTTTCAGGCAGTCCTAGATACAGCATCCCAAGTGACCTGAGATACTGTGTCCTATATAGCCCTAGATACAGTGTCCTGTACAACCTGTAGACTGTGACTGATTATAGCCACTATTATGCACTTTGTTATAAAAACAGCCCCTCATGTGAGGGCTTGGGGGAGCTGTGCCTATGCCTTGCTGTGTCCTGCTATGCCTGGATAAAACTATGTCGCATCTGCCCACGGCTCCTCACATATTCTTCCAGCTGCCAGAACCGCACACTCCAAACTTTGGTACCCTGAACCTGCAGAACAATTGGTGTAGCCGGCAGGATGCTAGATAAGGGGACTCTCTACCCCAGAGGAGAAGAAGGAAGGCATGTGGTCCCCACACAGCATGTGGTATCCTGTTGCCATGGTTCTTATGACTTGGACTTTCCCAGAGGGGTGGGAAGAGGTAGACAGCTCCCCTGTCAGTATTGAGAAGGCACTCCGCTCCCTGAAGGGACAACTGCCAGAAAAAACCAGAGTTGCCGCTGGTCGCATAGGTTGGCTGTTGCTAACTGCACTGAAACATAACATGGACAAAGCCTTGCAAGAAGCTGCACAGGCCCATGAATTGCATACAAAAGAGGAGTCTCTGGAGATGCATTTGCAGCAGTTAGAGGATGAGCTATCCTGTGACGCAGCACATGACACCCTGGAGGTAGAAGAGGAGCCTGGAGAAGAGGCCAGGCAAGTGCAAACCTGGCCTATCATACACCAGAAGGTAAAACATGAACAGCCCCTGGGATTGGGGGGAGTACAGGCTGGAGGCCCCACCATGACAGAATACACCACCTATACCCTTACACCCCTACGGAGTTAAGGGATTTGGGGAAGAAATGCTGGCAGAGATCAGGGAAGCCCCTACTGGCATGGCTGTTGCATTTGTGGGATGAAGGGGCAGACAGCATATTTTACTCCCTGGATGAAATAGAGAGGCTGGGCTCCATTATGGTACACACCTCCCTGCGGCAATGCCTACAGAACAGCCGCAGGCTGGCCCAAGGGCAAGGTAATCACTCCCTGATGGAGTGGATAACCACTGCTGTGCAAACTGTCTGGGATGACACAGAAGAACTATTAGACAGAGTTGGTGCAAATTGTCCGTGAGCTGGGCATGCGACAGGCTATGTTCAATTTTAACATGCATGGGCCAGATGAGGAACAGTTCACCTCAGGAATGAGGGACTTAGTCCTGGGGACCGCACTGTCTTCTTTCTTTGGGTCCTTAGTAGCCACCTGGCCCCCTATGTTGGGTGGCGTATCCATGAGGTAACTACAACAATGGCCACCCTGGGAGACATTGAAGGATGGTGGCAGGACCATGGCAACTGAGGTGCCCGTGCAGTTAAGTCTCAGTCTTCCCCAGAAAGAAAGGCAGGAAAGATGGGGAAGGAGCCACCTGCTACTGCGGGACCCATATGGGTGACCTGAGTGCAAATGTGGGCAGATTTGCTGGTGGCAGGTATAGACCTAGAGAAAATTGATAGATAACCCAATACTGTGCTGTTAGAATTGTGGTGGCAGTTGAAACTGACACAGTGGTTCCAGAAAAGTGCAAAACTGGTATCTGAAACAGCCTAGCCAGTGCCTCTGAAAGACTTCCTGACAGTCCAAGACACTCTCTCCCTGTATGACTAGGGAGAAGGCTGTCTGGAAGGAATGGGCAGGGACAAGAGGCCACATGTGGAACTTGCAATTCACTGGTCCCCCAAAATGCCCAAAGCATGCTAGCATTGGTAGACACTGGGGCCAACTGCAGCCTGATACACGGCAACCCAGAGAGATTCCCAGGGCCAGCAGTGTACACTGATGGCTATGGAGGCAAGACTGTAAAGACAAAAGCTGTGACTGTACCCTAGGGACTGAGCAGTTGTCGCTGCACCCCTATAAAGTATATGTGTCTCCAGTCCCAGGATACATCCCAGGGATGGACGTTTTGCAAGGCCTGTGCTTGCACATGTCAGTGGGGGAGGTTTGCCTGGGGGTGCGTGGACACACTCGACACCCCCCCCCAAGAAGTGCCACCCCCACAGAGGGTGGTGAATGGCAAGCGATATCACCTACAGGTAGGCCACGCAGAGAATGGAGCTACTATTTAGGAATTAGAAAAGGCACAGATAGCCCTACACACAGCCCTTTCAATGCCCCCATATGGCCTGTTCTGAAGACTGATGGTACTTGGAGAATGACTGTTGACTATTGTGAGCTGAACAAAGTAATGCCACCACTGCATGCTGCAGTGCCCTCCATCCATGAACTCATGGACAGGTTAACAGTACAATTGGGAATATACCACTATGTAGTGGACTTGGCTAATACCTTTTTCACCATTGACTTGGCTCCTACCAGTCAAGAGCAATTGCCTTCACATGGGAAAGATGACAATGGACATTTCTGGTGCTGCCCCAAGGATACCTGCATAGCCCAGCCATCTGTCATGGTTTGGTTGCAAAGGACTTGGCTGAATGGCGTTGTCTACCGACGGTTGTGTCGTTCCATTATATTGATGACATCATGTTAATCTCTGCTTCTCTTTCAGATTTAGAGCAAGCCACCCCAGTGCTAGTGCAATACTTGAAAACATGCAGCTGGGTCATGAATGAACAGAGCTCTGGCTTATCTGTCCAATTCTTAAGTGTTATCTGGTTGGGTAAGACGAAAATTATTCCTGAGGCAGTGATTGATAAAAATCCAGGCCTTTCCATGCCTGACAATAGTAAACTAGAGAGTTATGTGGACTTGCTGGGGTATTGTAGGGCCTTCATACCCCATTTGGTGCAAATGGCCTGCCCCCTTTATGCCTTAGTAAAAAAGGGAGCAACATGGGATTGGGCTGAACAGGTAGAAAAGGCCTTTGCAGAAAACAAAAGAGCTGTCTAGCAAATGCAGGCTCTGAGAGTCATTGACTCTGGATGGCCATTTGAATTTGATGTACATGTGACCCAGGAAGGTGATGGCTGGGGACTCTGGCAGCATTCAGAGAAGAACCAAGTACCTATTAGGTTTTGGTCTCAGCTCTGAAAGGGAGCAGAGAGCAGGTACTCACTGATAGAGAAACAAGTAGCTGCCACCTATACAGCCCTACAGGCAGCAGAAACCACAACTGGGACTGCCAAGGTGGTAGTAAAGACCACATACCCCATACAAGGGTGAATCCAAACTTGGATTAGTTCCCCCAAGACTGAGATAGCACAAATGATAACCAAATGGGGTCTTGGGACCCATAGAGTTTATGACTGGTACAGAGATACTACAACAAGAGCCTATAGACATTGAGCCATCTCTTTTTAAAAAGGGGAAACCCCCTGTCTTATACAATGCTTGGTATACCAATGGCTCAAGTCAAGGGCCTACTGCCAGGTGGGTGGCCATCGGAGTGTAGCTGGCCACTGACAGTGTAGAGTTTAACCCTGTGGCTCTCCACTTGAATGTGACAACAGTGGACACCAACCCCTGTGGGGATAAGCCATGTGGCAAGACTTGTGGAACTTAGGTCAAGACAAAGATGTTACTGTCTATCATGTCAGTGGACATGCCCCGTTAGTGTTGCCAGGGAATGATGAAGCAGATGCTCTAGCCAAAGTGAGGTGGCTAGAAGGAGCCCCCACTATAGATGTAGACCACCGGTTGCACTGACGTTGCAACATGCAGGGGCTAAGACCATGTGTCTGTGAAAATATAATGGGACATAACGATTACATGGGTTCAGGTACAGGATGCTTATGAATGGTGCCCTGTCTGTGTATGGGACATCCCAAACCCCCAGTGATGTCGATGGGAGTTTGGTCAAGTGCCCAGAGAGTGCATCCCTCTGATGTGATGGCAAGAAGATTACATCGGGCCATTGCCAAAGGCCCAGGGTGCAGTGAATGCACTCACTGTGGTTGACACTGCTACTGGGTTGCTTTTTGCCTGGCCTTGTGCACCCACTAACCAGAGGCAAACAATTAAAGTGTTGACACACTTGTGTGCCTTTTATGGCTGACTCCTAGTCATTGAAAGTGATAGGGGCACCCATTTTGCAGGACATGAAGTCCATGCCTGAGTGAATATCCAAACAGATGGATATTCACCAGCACTTGCATACTCCTTACAATCTCCAGGTTTCAGGAATTAATTGAACGTTATAATGGGTTGTTGAAGAGACACTTGCAGGTCTCTTCTTGTGGGTTTGAGGGCATGAGCCACCTGGTTATGGGAAGTGATAAGGAATCTGAATGAGAAACCTCAGGCTGAGGGACTGGCCTCAGTAGAAGTTCTGCTGCACAGGGTTGCAGTACCCATCTAATTACAGGTTACCATATCTGAGGTATTGTTAAAACCTGGGCATGCGTTGAATGGCAATATTTTGCTGTCTCCTCCCACCTGCCTGAGAGCAGGGGAAATGAGACAATGGTCCCGGCCGTGGAAGATACAAGCCCTACATTGTCAGTGGCTTGGGCTGATTGCCACCTGGGGAAAAGGCTTGTTGGCCAACTTAACAGTCACACCTTGGATGATAGCCAGCTGGCCACCACGAATCACTATCAAGTACCAGGAAACTTTTGGAAATGAGCAACCTGAGAACATTCTAAAGGGCACATTTGTTCTCTCACTCTGGCCTATAATGAGCTCTCTGGTACTGTCATGTGTCCCCACCAGATGCAGAAACACAGGAAGAGACAGTATGGTACCACTGACCTGGGCAGCTGCCTGTGGCAGCTAGTGTCCTCTCCAAGGATAAAACGTTGGCCTGTATTTTGCCAAAAGGGTGAGACTTACCTCTCCTAGTTCAGTTCTCTTCTCTTTCCTTCTGCCCCTAGGCAAGAGTGTGCCAATACCATATGCCACAGTAGCCAATGTCCCTGACTGTTCAGTGTGCACCGACTTCCCTTCCAGTGCTTCTGCAGGATTGCCTTGGCGTATACATGCTGTCAATCAAAAGGTGTGGTATGTCCTGAGGAAGTAGGGTCCTACAGCCCCCGGATGGAAGGATGCTCAACGACAAAGGGACAGCATGATACGGAATAGACACAATCACAGCAAGCTGTGGCTAGAGTATTCTGTGTACATTAGGTGGAACTGGTTAATGAGTGAGGGAGTCGAGATAAAGGGAATGGCCCCTTATTGTATTGGGAGGCCAAACAGTACCTGCCCTCGGGCTGGGTGCCTCGGCCATTGTGTGCCAATATAACAGTTGTTATTTCTCCCACACAGGTAGATGGGATTGAAACATTAGGGGCTGGTCCCCACTTTCCATCTACCCCCTGGTAGTCTCTGGGTGTGTGGGAGCCATGGGTGGCCATATACTGGCTGGGTGGACCAGATACTGTACCTGGGGATGGGCATATCTCTCTGCCCAAGTATGGAAGACTTTGCCCAAATGGCCAAGCAATTGGGATGCTTATTATGCCCACCATGCTCACGTGAAGCAGACACCTTGGTGGTTTTATTCCTTAGCCATTTTCCTGCCTGTTGCAGGTGACATTGTAGTTGAAACACAAGTCACTGCTTTGGTCACCCACACAGCTTGGGCTCTGAATCAGACCAGTACTGCCTTGAGTCTGCTTATCGATGAAGTAGACCAAATAAGAAAGGTGGTGCTGTAGATCTGGATAGCTTTAGACATCCTAACCTCAGCTCAAGGAGGAACCTGTCCTATCCTCCACACCCAATATTGTGTGTACATCCCAGACAATAAGAAAAATATCATCCAAGCTTTAGAAGGGCTGAATCAAGAAATACAGGCCATCCAACAACTAACTGGTGACCCCCTGTAGGAGTAGTGAGCCAACCTCTCCTCAATATGGCAATGAGTCCTTGCTGTCTTCGGGGTAGGGGCCTAAGTCTTGGTGACATGCTCCCTATGTTGTTGCTGTGGAATGTGGGTACAATAGTCTGCCTTATTGTCATGGCTATCAACAAAACCCATGGCTAGATGAAGAAGGAACCCTTAGAGGAGGAGTATTGGGTGAGGGGACTGACAAACAAAATGGATGCAGTCAGGCTCCCTCCCAGCAGGCCGTGCGGTTTCCAGGCAGCCCTAGATACAGCATCCCAGGTGACCTTAGGTACAGCATCCTATGTAGCCCTAGATACAGTGTCCTGTACAACCTGTAGACTGTGATTGATTATAGTACCTGGCCTTAAGCCACTATTATGCACTTTGTTATAAAAACAGACCCTCATGTGCAGGCTTAGGAGAGCTGGAACTGTGCCTGTGCCTTGCTGTGTCCTGCTATGCCTGGATAAAGCTATGTTGCATCTGCCCATGGCTCCTCACATAGTCTTCCAGCTGCCAGAACCCTGCACCCAAGCGTCAGTACCCCGAACCTGCAGAACAGGTACACAGAGGTCTGTGAAATTTCAGATGAAAGGCACCTCACCTGGCCTTAGAAGTCAGAGAAGGCTTTCCAGAGGTGGGATACTGGAGCCAGGTCTTAAAAAACAAATAGGATTATCGAGATGGGGAAAGGGAAGAAAGGAAGGATTGTCTTATTAAAACTGTTCCAGTTATATATTGTATAACAAATCACCCCAAAATTTTGTGACTTAAAACAACAAAAATCATTTTATTATATTCTCTCATGGTTATGGAAGTTGATTAGTATAGTTTTCTTTCAGTATCTCTCGTACAGTTACAGACAAAGAGATGGCTGGCACTAGATTCATCTTGAGCGCTTGCTCATTGAAATGCCTGACAGTTGACACTGGCTACTGGCTACTGGCTGAATCCTCAATTTGGGCTGTTGGAATTCTTTATTGGGCTATTGCCTCTTCAGATGGCCTGGACTTCCACACCTGGATTGCAAAATGTGCATCTCAAAGGAGCCTAGAGGAAGCTATATAACCTTGACTTGGATGTGACATGGCCTCATTTTGATGCTGAAGGGGTCTGCAATGTGGGAGTCCAATGAGGGACCCTGACTCGGAGCTCTGGAGACCAGGTTCTTGTCTTATGCTGCAAGAAAGACTTCAAGGACACAACAAACAGCAAGCAGGAAAGCACAAGTTTTATTAAAACACTTAATAAACACTTTATTAACACTTTATTTACACACTTAAGAGGGGAGTGTGGATGAACTCAAAGAGCATGTTCTGAGCTATCTGGATTATGTGCTTTTGTTTTCTCTTGGGGCCAGGGCCTAGAGACATGGTACTTGTAATATAGATGATATTATAATGATATTATGATTAGCTAAAGCTGAAAAAAGGACAAGAGAAAGACTACAGAGCCTTATCCTGGAGGAGAGGGAATGTCTCAAGTCTATCTACCCTGCCTCCTGATTTTGGCTAGTCTCTCTTGATACCTAGAGGAGAGGGAGCGGCCCAAGGCCATCTATTCAACCTCCTGACCTTGGCATGTTTCTCATGCCAGAGTATCATGCTAGGAGTCAAAACAGGGAGAAGGTTGACTAAGAGTCAAGAGAAATATTCTAGAGCCACAGGAAGAGGGCTAAGTTAAGGGACAAAAAAAAAATTCCAGAGCCATATCCTGGAGGAGAGGAGGAACGTCCCAAGGCTATCTATCTTGCCTCAATTTCACCATAGTCAGAAGTTCTCCCAGATTCAATGGGAGAGGTTCTACATCTCTCAATGGTAGGATGTCACCTCAGAAAAGAATGTGAGATGGGAGACATTGTTGTGGCCATTTTGGAAAACAATGTCTGCCACAAAGACCTGTAGAGCATAAGGACTGAAGAGATTATGCTGCCTCTCCTCCCACCACTCAAAAGTAATTCAAATACAAACAACTCTAGACCATAAAATAGGTGTGATGCAGCTCAATAAAGTATAGAGTTCCCCGTAATAGCTCCTTACATGCTTTTGCAGGGGAAGATATTAAACATCAAATACCTTAGAAATATATATATTTTTTCCCACTATTTTTTCTTTATGGTACTCAGTGCATGTGCTCAAACCATATGTTAGGTGCTCCAGCCTGGGAGAAAAGTGTTCCAGAAAGAAGGAGCAGCATATGAAAAGACAAGGTTAAGTATTCTTGAGTAGAGACTGGAGGGTGAATGGGGACACATGATGTGGAAAAGTTAATAAGGGACAGCTGATGAAGGGTCTTGAGCACCAATAACATCATTCTTTAGTTCTTAGTATTCTAAGCACTTTTAATATATTAACTTATTTAATCCCTCAGTAATCCTTTGAGGTTGTTAATATGATTATTTCATTTTACAAATGAGGAAAACCGGCTAAACAATTTCTTCAGGCTTACACCACTAATAGGAGGCAGAAACATGATTGGAGCCCAGGAAATCTGCCCCAGAACCTGTTCTTTCAATGACAATATTATATTGAAGAGGAAATTTCAGGATTTTCATTAAAAGCTAATCAGCTTTTTTGTTCTGCTTCTGTAAATTGTGCTTGTTACATACAAGAGCTCATTGCAGAGCTCTTTTGCACCTTGTCCTACTTGCCTTTTGCTCAATGAATGTAACTGTTTATATTGTTTGTACCCCTAGCAGCTCCAGCTTTCTGTAATGATTTGTATCTGTCGGCAACAGGAGACAACTACTGGCCTTACCAATGTTACTACTTGTAGTCTCCATAACAACTATAATGTTGTAATGGTTTGAGTTCAAACTGACCAATTAGCTTGTATTAAAATTCTGGTATATAAGCAATGTTGTAACTGAGCCCATTGCCCAGATCTTCAGCGCACTAGATCCTCTGGGACCGCACGTAACAAACCTGAGTTCTCCTTTCTCTCTGAGTTACTACTTGGTGTTTCGTTGGACTGGTTTGGGATTTTTCCACAACAATGTTACTAAGGAGTTAGCCCCTCAGCCTGGAGATGATAAGGAGTGATTTATTAGGAAATGAATTTGATTAAAACAAAAGTAGAGAATTTCTACTAAAAAATTCTAGCCTGGTTTTAGATTCTATGTGAAATACTGACTCAGATATAAAGCATTATATCCTTCACTTTTTTTGAGGTATAATATATGCATAGTTGTAATGCACATATAATAAAATGCACTAATCTAGTGTACAGTTTAAAGATTTTTTTACTTATTTACATCTCTATGGCACCTCCAGTCTGCAAAGGATGCTGGGAAATGTAGATTTCTTGGGGAAAAAGTGACATAAAAATCAGGGTACTTTTACACCAATGTTGATTGAGAGGATCAATATTTATTCCTGTTACTATAACAAAAAAAAAAGGATTTATAGGAAGGAAAGAGTAAGAATTCAGGGAACAGGAACTAATGGGCAGCTTCATAGGACAGATGCTAGAAAGTGTCAGCCATTTACTCCCCCACCTCCTTCCTATTTTTCTTTTTGGATTTAAAGTGTCTCTTGCAAAAGACCTAGAGACAGAGACTAAATGGCCTAGATGCAACATATGCTCACCCCTTGATGAAGGCCTCTTGATTGACAGCCCTACCAATCTCTGGACTGAGTGAGGGACTGGCCAACTAAAGGGTGGGCTGATGCATGTAAGTGTATACAGTGGGTAAAGGAAAAGAGACTACAATTCCTTGGGAGTGGATCCAGGGGGAAAATACTACCAGGCCGAAACCAAACCACCCATTTGTCTCCTGCAAAAGACATTTTCAAAAGACAATTTTAGAGACACTGATACTGGACCAGCTGGCTTTCAGGAGGAGCTGCCACTCATGATGGAAGCAGAATTTGCATCTCTTTTTCTCTCAATTTTGGGTGAAAAAGGAGAAAGTGAGTAACTCAACAGGATCAAAATGTGACATGATTCCCCAACAATTACCAGGGAGGCCTGATCCATTTCACACAGAGCCAGAAACCTAGAGTGAGGAAAGAAAACCAGAATGTAAATAAATTACAAGCAGCATGAATCATCCTGTTCCCCAGTTAAGAGTCTTGCCACCATCTGTTTGCATTCACTAATACACTAGTTGACGTTTAAATCCTATAGCACTTTACAACCTCAAAATAACTCTAAGTATCATCCAGATTCACTTTATAGATAAGTACCTGTTAAAGAACAAAAATTCAACCAAGTAAATTTAAAGATCTAATTGACTTTATCGAACAACTCATGAGTTGGGCAACATCCCAAATAGTAAATAGAAAGGTGCTCTGAAGAGGTGTACAAAATGGAAGGTTTTTATAGGCAGAAAGAGGGTGGGACATTGGATTATTTCAGGCAAGGCTATCTTCCTTTAGGGGATGGCAGGAGGTTTTATAAAGCATATTATCTCCCTAGAAAATTCAAGACTGATTGGTTTAAGATTCACTCCTGGGAGAGACTGAAACTCCAGTCCAGCTAGATATTAAGTCTTGGTAAGACTTAGCACAAGTGATTCATTTTGGGCCTGCTGTATACTTTTAACAGTTATTCCCTCCTTTTGATCAAACGCTCAGCCTTACTGTGAGATATGAGCATTAATGCCATTCTCAGATACTGCTCTGTAGTTCTTGCGGCTCCTGTTGATTCTCTGTGTGATATTCAAAGCTCATGATGTTTTTGTTTAATTCCTGTGATACTCATGGTTCATAGCTTCAGATTCACAACTTTAAGTCAGTCATTCCCTTCATTCCTTTTCTGATGTTCCATTCTTAGGAGATCATTTACTTGGTGGTTATTGACTGTGAACTGGAATTTAAAGCTTTTGAAAGAATACAGCATACCAGTGAGATTATTATATTAACTATAAGTAGAATAATTCCTAATGTTTGGGGTGAAATTTGGAGCTATAATCTCCAAGACCCAAACCAACCAAAGAAAGACCCTGTTGAAGGAGTCACCCTTTTAAGTCAAGTGGCTTTCTCAGTGATCTTATGTAACTGAGTTCCAGCTTCCCCATAAGTGTTAAACCAGGTGCAGCAGTTGGTGTTTGTCACAGCACAGACACCTCCTTAATTAGCCAGAAGATAATCAAGGGTTATCCTATTATCTAGAACAACTTTGGCCAGAATCTAAAGATTTTTGTTGGTCAGCTATTGCTTTAACAGCAGATTGTTGCAATATTTTCAAGAGCTAAGGAGAGGTTCCTGGTTATAGCCTCGTCTAAACTCATTCCTGACAAGAAAAATAGGGAACACTTCATGGTAGGTCCTCCCTAGAACAATAAAGGGCATAGTTAGATAACCTAAAGGTATTGCTTGATTACACACTAGCTATGTAGACATTCATAGGCCCAAGGACAATGATAACCACCACAGACAAGGATAAGTTCTGTTGGGCCAAAACTACTTCCAGTAAGGTGGCACTGTTAACAGATTCATTTGTAGATTGTTGCCTGAAATAGAAGTTGTTCGAAATCCCAGAGGCTACTTTAGCAATGGCCTGGATATACAAGTGATGGCATTATCTTTCCAGGCCAATGCCAGAGTAAAAGAGAAAAAAAAATGACAGAAAGATTTAGTGTTTAGCTAAAGTAGGAAGTCTTGATCTGACATTGTGTGTAGAAGCAGTCTACATTGATATCAGCTACTTCTCTTCCTAGTCAATTTGCTCTCAAGGTCTCCAGTTGGTGTGCAGGATCAGGTGTCAGATGAAGCCTTCTTCACCTGTGAGGCGTGTACCCAAGGTTCACTGTCCACCTGTTTCACACTAGTGTCAGTGGTCATGAGGGTATTGAGGATATTAAGGATGACCTGATAAAGTTCCTTCCAAAGAGATTCAAGGGCAGTCTTTTTTCTATTTCACTTGTATGGTCTTAAAGTTATCAGAAACCTGTATTTACCAGTCATTTCCATGAATCTCCTTGAAGATTGAGCAATTTTGCAGGAAAAAATTTGTAAAAGCATTTGAGTAAAACAACAGTTATCTGTAAATGACCAAAGTCTTTCAAAAGTGAACAGGGTTAAAGACCATTCATTTACATTTGAGGTAATTACTGACATTTTATTACTCATATTTTTTATTTTTTCTTCTTTTTAAAGAAGTTTTTAACATTTCTTGTAATAAATTTTTTGGTGGTGATGAACTCCTTCAGTTCCCCCCCCAGCCCTATTGAAATATAATAGACAATTGGTTGCTCATATTTACACTGTACAATTCAATTAGTTTTTTTTTCAATTATAGTTGGCATACAACAATATACCTGTTTCAGTTGCACAGCATAACGATCAGAGATCCACATAACTCAGAAAACGATCACCCCAATAAATCTAGTATCCCTCTTCCCCCTTACATATTTATTACAACATTATTATCCATCTTCCCCATGCTACACTCTACATCTCCATATCTATTCTACAACTATCCATTTGTACTTCTTAATCCTTTTGCCTTTTTTTTTTTTTTGCTGTCCCCCAACACCCCCTCCCATCTAGTAGCCCTCAAAATATTCTCTGTATCTATGGGCTTATTTCAATTTTGACGTTGTTATTATTTGTTCTTTAGATTCCACATGTATGTGAAATCATGAGATATTTGTCTTTCTCTGTCCAACACATTTCATTCAGTGCAATACCTTCTATGTCCATCAAGGCAATATCTTTTTTATCCCCTTCCTTTTAATCTGTGTGTGTCTTTTAACCTGAAGTGAGTCTCTTGTAGGCAGCATATATAGGCATCTTGTTTTCATTTTTTCTTTTTAATTTTTAATTAAGTTTATTGGGGTAACATTGGTTAATATAATTATATAATTTTCAGGTGTGCATTATCATTTGACATCTGTATATTCTATTGTGTGTTTACCACCCAAAGTCCAGTTTCCTTCAGCTACCACTAGTAACCACTAGCCTATAGTCCATGCCCATGAGTCTCTGTTTGTTTGTCCTGTTCATTTGTTGCTTTTAGGTTTATATGTCACATATAAGTGATATCATGTGATTTCAAATTTTTCCTGCCTGGCTTATTTTGCTTAGCATGATTATCTCAAGGTCCAGCCATGTTGTCGCAAATGGTGGTATTTAATCTCTTCTTATGGCTGAGTAATATTCCCTTGTATGTATGTACCACAGCTTCTTTAGCCAATCATATATTGTAGGACACTTTGGTTGCTGAGATACCATCTCACACCTGTTACAATAGCTATAATCAACAGGACAAGTAATAACAAATGTTGGAGAGGGTACAGAGAAAAAGGAACACTTATACGCTGCTGGTGGGATTGCAAATTGGTACAGCCACTATGAAAAACAGTATGGAGGTTCCTCAAAATACTAAAAATTGATATACCATATTATCCAGCAATCCCTCTACTGGGTATTTGCAAACTGCATAGCAGCATTATTCACAGTGGTCAGGACATGGAATTTTGTTTTCTTATCCATTCAGCCACTCTATCTTTTGGTTGCAGTACTTAATTCTTTTCCATTTGAGGTACTTATTGATAGGAATGTAGTTGTCACCATTCTTTATTCCTGTTTTTGATACATGTTTTTTCTTCTTAAAGAAGTCCCTCCAACATTTCCTGTAATACCAGCTTGGTGGTGATAAATTCCTTTAGCTCATTTTTGTCTGAAAAGCTCTTTATCTGTCCTTCAACTCTAAATGATAGCTTTGCTGGATAAAGTATTCCTGGTTGTAGATCCTGGGTTTTCACCATATCAAATATTTTGTGTCAAGCCCTTCTGTTCCACAATTATTACAACAATTATTACCTCCTGGGCTACCTGGGCTCAGCAGTGAACATGGATTAAGGAAGTGGAAAGAGATTGAGGCTTACCTCAAGTAAGTATCCACCCCTACTTCTGTAGCAATAGAACTCTCAATTTATAGCTCAGTACATAACCACTAGAATACAAGTTATAGCCCAGTCTCTCTGATGATGAGATTTTGCCATGTGACTAAATTCTAGTTAGTGTGATAGAAGCACAGGTATTATATATTAATGTCCTTTCCCCCTTTTTCCCGGTGGTTGCAGTTGGAGGTGATAGTCTGCCATCCTGTACCAAGAAGACTAGAGAATGCCTGAGGGGTGGTAGGACAAGGAAGGAACATGGATTCCTGGCCCTTGGAGTGGCCATTCCAATCCTAGACTTCTTATACCTACACAGTTTTTAAATAAACTTTTATTTTGTTCAGGCTTCTGTTGTTTTATGTTTCTGTTACAGGTAGCCCAAACCTATTCTAACATTTGTAGAGACCTAATATTGGGAGATGAAAACAAGGCCAGTGGCAGGGGTGAGGAGAAAAGAGGCAGCTCACCCTGAAATTAGAAGCAGGCAGGGATGGGTTTAGAGCACATGACTTCAGTTATTGGGAAAGGACAGCTGCAGGAGCTGGGAGAGTGGGTAGGCCTTTACTATAGATTTAAAAATATAACAGGCTAAAGTATGCAAAGTGTGCTAAAGGAGTAAGGGTGGGCTAGAGATTGGTAGGATTATATACCTTGCCAGTGACCCCAGATTATACCCTGAACCTCAAAGGTCATGTGGTTATGTATTTTCAAACTGCAAGTCCGGACCAAATAATGTCAGGAGATGGATTTAAAGACAAATCTTAATGAAAAAGAGGAGAAGTTATCAGTGAGTACTGTACTCAGCAAGGTTAAGTGCTATTTTGTGAAGCAGTTATTTCAGTTATTGTGTGTGTGTGTGTGCGTGCACTGTGTTGCTAAGATGTGTTCCTTACTGTAGATCTTAGCCAATAACGAAAGCCACTGGTGTACAACTTAACCATATGCCTGATTTCCCCAAAAGTGGCCTGCCCTCATAAAAGAGCAAATGCATTCATACTTGTAAAAATATATGCTCCTACATTTAAATCTCAACTCTGTACCTATTGCATGTTGGAGACTGGAACGCTTTGGGCCTCAATTTTTTCATCTGTGTTATGAGATAATCAGATTACTTGCTTCATAACATTCATTACTATAAAGTGCTTGGCATGTAATTGGTTTGTCTTCCTCTTCCTCCTCCTCATTATTATTATTAATTGTAGTAGTATTAATTATCATCATCATCATCATCATCATCATCAATTGGACCTAAACCTGGTATGGAAGAAGTACTTTTAATGTTATTATTATCAATTAAACCTTAAACTGATTTAAAAAAAAAAACAACAGTATTTTCCACACTAGAGGTTTAATATGCAAAATACACATAATTAAAACCATAAATCTATGTTTGGGATGAGAAGGCTTATATTGCTGTCAATTCAGTTGACTTAATAATGCTACAATCTTTCACATCGCTGAGTGCCTTGACCTGAGGACTTAGTGAGCTCGCTGGTCAACCCCTTCATTTTATAGGAAGCCCAGACAGGTGAAGAGATTTCCCCCCTACCCACAAGTTGGGGACTAGCATAATGGAGAACAGATTTGTGTCCTGAGGTCATCGTTGAAACATCCTCTACATGAACTCCTCAGCCCTGTCTTCTGACTCTGACCAGCTATTCCACATGTCTTTCCAGATACCTGGCATCTGCATGCCTGGGCATTTACTGTTGCTGTGCACATGCATGGATGCCTCCCCTCCTACCATCTCAGCCTGTAGACCAGGCCATGGGCTATTCATGCCTTCAGGACTTATTTCAAGGCTGTGTCCAAAAGCTTTGACCACTCATATCCTCCTGAATTTATTCTGATTGTTTAATTCAGTCACTTGCAGTTAGCCATTTGTGAGAGAATAGAAAGATGGAATTTATTAGAAGCTGTGTAGGCTCCTTTTTCTCTTATTTAGAAACTATTCCCCAGGTTTTTCCAGCAGCTTGCCTTTGGGAAAACCTCACTTGGCATCTCCACAAGCTGGCTGGGCTGGAAGACAGTGTGTTATTTTCCTGTGGGTGCTGTAACAAAGTACCACAAATTTATGGCTTAAAACACAAATTTATTCCCTGACGAATATTTCTGGAGGTCAGAAATATGAAATTGGTTCCACTGAGCTAAAATGAGGGTGTTGGAAGGGCTGGCTTCTTCTGGAAATTCCAGGGGAGAATGGAGATCCTTGCTTTTCAGCTTCTAGTGACTGCCTGCATTCTTCTCTCCTGTCCCCTTCTCATCACTACAACCTCTTCCATTGTCCCATCTCCTGCTACTATTAACGGACCTTTCTGCATCCCCCTTGTAAGGACACTTGTGACTACATTGGGCCTACCCAGATAATCCAAGAACCTCTCCCACCTCAAGGTCTTAGGTGTAAGGTATCTTTGGGGGTGGGGGTCATTATTCAGCCCACCATTGGAGGGCTTTGGAGTTCCAGGAACCAGATTAGAATCCTTGCTCTGCTCCTACTACTTCTTTCTGAGCTCCTTCCTTGAAAGAGAAACAGATAATAATATCTATGACTTCATTAAATGAAATTACGTGAGACAATGTGAGTAAAACACCCAGCTCAGTGTCGGCACACATCAGGCTCTCAACAAATGTCAGGACTCTTTTGTCGTCTCCACATTCAACTTGATGACTTCTCAATGCCCACAGTCCCTTTTCTAGCTTAGAAGGTGGCCTGATGATGCCATCCATACTGGCTTTACCTGACAGATCCTAAGCACCTTGGCAGGATTCAGCACATAGGAAGACGCTTACATTGTTTGCTGAGTCAAAGTTTATTCGTTCATTCAACAAACATTATTTGATGTCTATGAAATGGCAAGAATGGTTGCTTTTCAACCCTGGTGGCACATTAAAATAATCTGAGGAAATTTTTTAAAAATGTGATGCCTATGTCTGACCCCAAAATGGTAAAAAGGGATTTGAAGGGTGTGGTTAAGGACCTTAGTCCTTTATAAAAAGTCCTTTGGGATCCTCAAGAGCAGCAAGGGCTACAGATTGCCTGCCAGTCTCTACCAGAATACACACTCCAGGGCTCCTGCCCTCAGCAGTGGCATTCCTGTGGGAAGGGAGACAGACTGTGGGAGATTTGGCGCCATGAAAGAAATGAAGCAAGATGCCATTCTGGTTGCCTGCTGGGTGCAGGGAGGTTTCCTAGCAAGGTCAAGGAGAGCCACTGGAGTCTGACCTCTGAGTGTAGACCTGAGTGGTAGTAAAAATCAGGGGGAGACAGAAGAGTTAGTGCTACTCTTTTGAGGTGGGAGTTAGGCAGGCATGGGTCACTCAGGACTTGGAAGATCATGGCAAGATGTTTGGATTTTATTTCAAGGGCAACAGGAAACTGATGGAGAGATGTAATCCAATTTGTACTTATGAAAATTCACTTTGGAATAAGGGGTCAGGGAATGAGGCAGGGTCACTGGCCATGGAAGACTCAGGACTAGGTGATAAATGTGGACAGGGAAGGAAGTTGATTTTCTTGAGGGGAAGAATGAACAGGATTGAGTAATGAGCAAATAGGAAGAAGGCCCTGAAGGCCCAGGGGAAGCTCCTCAGGCAGAGAGAAGGCAGGGCAGGGACCCTTAGGAGGAGAGGGTTGCAGGCTTAGGGAATGCGTGGGGAAAGGGAACAGTGCTGGAGCCTCTGGGCAGGTCAGGAGAGTCTATTGACCCATTTACAAGTACAGTACAGGGTTCCCCCTGCTACCCAACGGTAGAGTGTACTTATGTAAGCCAAAATGATATAAAGTGAAGTGTAATTACCATTAATTCATATATGGAAAAGTTTTTGAGCATGCCCAGGCCCAAAACTCAATGCCTGCATGATGAATTTATTTCATTCATCAAGATCTACACACTTAAGTACATTCAGTTTTACACCAAGCATAACACCCTCGTGAGCTCTTTTATGCTTTTCTGATACCTTAAGGCACATTTTGCTAACAGATGCACAAAATAAATGGAAATAAAGCACTGATGATCACAGACAGTTCAAAGCTAAGGTGCTTGATGCAGAGATGCTGAGTGTAGGTCCCAAGGAGGGGCTTGGAGGGGCTCCTTTCGCTGCTTGGGTCATGCTGTTTCTACAGTACATTGGTTAGACATCTATATAGTTCATAAAATGATCCCCCTACAATTGCTCCCTGCCTCCACTGACCCTAACATATGAATGCTAACTTCATTCCCTATGCCATGCTCCCCATCTTCATGACCATTCATCAGCTACTAATTTGTAATTCTTTAACCCCATTCTCCCAGCCCCCACAAACTCCCCTCCCTTCTGTCTGTCATCAAATTGTCCACTATATTTTTGGTCTAATTTTGATTAGTTTGTTCTTTGTATTCCTTAAATCCCACATATAAGTGAAATCATATAATGTTGATCTTTCTCTGTCTGACTTAAATACCTTCCAGTTCCATTAAAGCAATATCTTTTTCCATCCCCTTCTTTTTAGTCTGTGTGTGTCTTTTAATCTGAAGTGAATCTCTTGTAGGCAATATGTAGGGGTCCTGTTTTCCTATCCATTCGTCCATTCTGTCTTTTAGTTGGAGTACTTAATTCTTTTTAATTCGAGATACTTATAGATAGGAATGTAGTTGTCACCATTCTTTATTCCTGTTTTTGATACATGTTTTTTCTCTTTAAAGAAGTCTCTCTAACATTTCCTGTAATACTGGCTTGGTGGTGATAAATTCCTTTAGCTTACTTTTGTCTGGGAAGCTCTTTATCTGTCCTTCAACCCTAAATGATAAATTTGCTGGATAAAGTATTCTTGGTTGTAGATGTTGATCTTCATCATGTTGAATATTTTGTGTCAAGTCCTTCTGTCTTGCTTAGTTTCTTTTGAAAAATCAGCTGCCAGTCTTATGGGTGTTCCCTTGTAGGTAACTAACTGCTTTTCTCTTGCTGCTTTTAATATTCTTTCTTCATATTTAAACTTTGGCATTTTAATAATGATGTGTCTTGGTGTGGGCCTCTTTGTATCCCTGGTTTTTGAGATTCTCTGAGCTTCCTAGGGTTTTATTTCCATTTCCTTCACCATGTTGGGGAAGTTTTCCATCATATTCATCAAACAGCTGTTCAACATCTTGTTTTCCTTCAGGCACACTGATCAGATGGATATTTTGACCCTTAATAGTGTCCTATATGCTCCTTAAATTATTTTTATGGTCTTGGCATCTTCTTCCTTGCCATTTTGATTGAGTGTCCTTGGCTTTCCTGTCTTCTAGACAGGTCATTTGATCTTTTTCTTTATTCACTTTGTTTATTCTTGTTTAGTCCATTTAATAAACTTCTCATCTCAGATAATATGTTCCCCATTTCAGACTGGTTCCTTTTTATAATTTCGATTTTTATTTTAATGTTTTTTATCTCTGTTGAAGTTCTCACTGAACTTATCTATGCTTCCCAAAAGGTCATTGAGCATCTTTATAACCAGTGTTTTGAACTTTGCATCTGTTAGTTTACTTGACTCCACTATATTTGGATCTCTGTTCTGTTCTCTCATATGGTTTTTGCTTCTTTGTCTTCCCATTTTGGCTGCTTTTCTATGTCTGTTTCTATGTACTATGCAAAGCTCCTAAGTCTCCCAGTCTTATTAGTGTGGATTTGTGAAGTAGGTGTCCATTGGCATAGTCCTGAGAGGGGTTCAGCTGCAAGCCAAATTCAGCCCAAGCCTCTGCCCTTCCAGGGCCAGCTGTTAAGATTCAGCAAGCAATCCACAGATGCTGTGCTTAATAGTTGCCTCAAAAGGCCACCTGAGAAACCGAGGCCAGCTGCCTTTAGTGTGAGTGTAGGCACTACTCAGCAAGGAGCACCTGACTCGCTGAGGATATACCTGGATGTGGTTTGGGTGGGGCCGTGATTTGGGGGAGGCAGGGTTTCAGGGAATCCTCTGGGTAGAGCAAACTCTCTTATCCAGTTTGATGATGTCAGGGCTATGACAGCACTGGGACGGGGCACTGGGATGGAGGGTTGGGGGAGAGCTCAACAGGGAACAGTGAATAACATAGGCACTTCCACATAGAGCGAGTCTCTGCTCGGCCCTCACTCCAACAATATTTCTCGGTAAGTCCCTAGTGCCCTCTGTGTGCAGCCAAATCAGCACTGGTGTTCAGAGAGATCACGTCCGTTACCACAAAAATCCACTCGCCAACGTGGCCCCTTTAAGAGGTGTCTGCCACTGCTGCTGCCGCTGCCTCAGTCTCCGTCTCACTCAGCCACTCGAGAATGGGCAGCCCTGCATCCTTGCCCCATCCTACTTTCTGCTGTTGCAGGGTGATTTCTTGGATTTCTCCCTAGTTGTATGTCTTGTTCATCTAGATCCCAGGCAATTTTTCCTTGCTGCTTGCTCCTTGTTTCCATCACAACTTTGATTTGGTCACTAGAGGGATGAACAAAGCCTCTATCGTCTACGCCATTTTTTTTCCTCCTCCACAATCTAAATTTTTGTACTATGATCAATGTTCTGAGTTGTAGGTTCAAGGAAGTCTTCCAGAGGAGGTAATGTTTCATCAAGGAGAGACTTAAAATGCTCTGAGGTTCTTTGATGGAAGAATCTCATCATCACGTTGGTGCAGCCATTTTTGGAAAATCCCATCTGGATCACTTATATCTAGGCTTCATCTGAGATTTCCTGAAGGGATATTGCAAAGATTAGGACAAGATGCCTACATTTTTAACAAGCTCCTATTGCCATTTTACTGCACCTTGTTCTGATTTCCATGCCTTGGGACCCTTCTTTCCTCAAAGCAATAGTCCCAGAACCAGCAATGCCAGCTCCCCTGGAACTTGTTAGAAATGCCAGTTATTGGAAAACTTTTAAGTATGTTTGGAATGACCTGGGTATGTGAATCCACTCCCCCTCCTCCTCCAGTTACACATGTATTAGGTTATTGAAGTTTTCCCTCAGCTTATTGATACTCTATTTTGTTTGTCTTTTTATATCTTTCATATTTCTACTTACCATAATCAACCTTTCCTCTAGCTTTTTGAACACATGGAATATATTTATAATAGTTCTTTTAATCTTGTCTTTTCAATCTGTCATATGTGTCTTATTTGGTGGTTTGTTTCCATTACTGATCTTTTCCTTCATTATGGGTTATATTTTCCTGCTTCTTCACATACTTGGCCGTTTTTGATTGCATGCCAAAACTTGTGAATTTTACCTTGTTTGGTGCTTTTTCCTTTCCTTTTCTTTCTTTTTTTCTTTCTTATCTTTCTATTTCTTAAATATTTTTTTGCCTTTGTCTTAGATCGTGGTTAAGTTACTGGAAGCAGTTTGATCCTGTCAAACATTTATACTCTGTAAGAAATGATCAGAACAGACTTCCTTATTCTAGGGCTGCTTTATCCCCATGAAGGATAACACCCTTCTGGGTATGCTCCCTAATGTCCCATGTATTGCAAGGTTTCTCTACTCTGGCTGTTGGGAATGTGAATTATTTTCAGTCTTATGCAAACTCCCAGAATTACTTTACCTGCTCCTTTCTGGCAGTTATTTCCCCTGCCTCAAGTTTACTGACGACATGCCTACACTGACCAGTAAGCTGAAAACTTGAGGCAACAACCTGCAAATTTCTGGAATGCTATTTGCAGCTCCCTTCTGCTGTTGGTCTGTCCTCTGGAGCCTAGCCATCTTTACATCCTTACATCCCAAACTTATGGAAGTTATTGTTCTTTGATGGGCACAGTGGCCAACCTTCCCAGTTTGCCCAGGACTAAGGGGATTCCTAGAACCCTTTCAGTGCTAAAACTGGGAAAGTCTCAGGTACCCTACTCTGGGTTTCCCTTTCTTGTGCATTGCATTTGTCTTATTTCTATCAGGGATCACCATTCTGCATTTCCTATTTTCCAGTGTTTGAAAACCACTGTTTCTTATATTTTTTCTTTTTGTTGTTGTTTTTGCAGGAGGAGGCAATACTGTCTCTGAATCACCATAATGGGTGAAATGGAAGTCCTCTGTTCTAGTAACATTTAATGGAATTATTAGAGTTGCATTTAGGTCTGCTATTTTGTTTTTTTATTGTCATTTGTTCCCTCTGATTTTTGTACCTCTTTTCTCTCCTGCCTTATTTTGAATTATATGAGTATTTTTTAAATTCTATTTTAATTTATCCATTGACTTCTTAGCTATACCACTTTGTATTCTTTGTTAGTGTCTATTCTAGGAATTACAATATCAATCCTTATCGTTTATAACCTACTGAAATTTAATATTGTATCACCTTACATAAAATATGGAAATCTTGTAACCTCATAAGTGCATTGACACTTCTTCCTTTCCTTTTCATAATAGTTGTCATTAATATTATATCTCTCTCTATATTATAAGCCCTTTGTCTTAATCTGTTTGGACTGCTATAACAAAATACCATAGGTTGGGTGGCTTAAAACAACTGTGGAGGCTGGGAAGTCCAAGATCAAGGTAGCAGCAAATTCAGTGTCTGGTGAAAGCCCACTTCATGATCCATAGGTAGTCCTTTCACTATGTCCTCACATGGCAGAATTGGGGATGGAGCTCTCTGGGGTCCTTTTATAAGGGCACTTATCCAACTTATGAGGGCTCTGCCCTCATGACCTAATTGCTTCCTAGAGGCCTCACTTCAAAATTCCATCACACTTAAGATTAGGTTTTAACATATGAATTTGGGAGGGAGACACAAATATTCATCCTGTAGTACCTCTCAAGACAATGTTATAATTTTTGGTTTAAATAGTCACACGTATTTTTAAATAAATTAAGAGAAAAAATATCATGTTTACCCAGAAAATTGCCATTTCTGATGCTCTTCATTTCTTTCTGAATATCTGAGTTTCCATCTGGTACCTTTTCCCTTTGACTCATAGAACTTCCTTATCATTTCTTTCTTTTTTTTTTTTAAGTATAGTTGGTATATAATATGATATTAGTTTCAGGTGTAAAATATCGTGATTTTACATTTTTATACCATATAATGTAATCACCACACTAAGTCTGGTAATTATCTGTCTTCATGCAAACTTACCACAATCTTAATTGACTTCATCTTTCCAACCATCCCTGCAACACCCTCCCCTCTGGCAACCCTCAGTTTGATCTCCATCTCTATTAGTCTGTTTTTATTTTCTTTGTTTGTTTTCTTTTTTTAGATTCCACATGTAAGTGAAATCATACGGTATTTGTCTTTCTCTGACTTATTTCACTTAGCATGATACTCTCTAAGTCCATCTATGTTGTTGCATATGGCAAGATTTCATTATTTTTTTTAATTATTGCTGAGTAATAGTTCGTTGAAAATATATCACCATCTTGGTTAGTGTTTTCAGTAGAGCTTCTCTCTTTGTTTTTATTTTGTCCTTATTCAAAACTCCATGATTCTGGATGAAGGAAACCTGAATTGAACAACCTGTTTATGCATCATTTCAATTCAATCATTCTCTACTCTCTATCTTCATTGATATATTTTTCCCCTACAGGAAAATTCCCTAAATATTTTATTATTCTAAATATATACGTATATATATGACCTTTTTAAAAAAGATTTTTATTAAAATATAGCAAAGATACAATATTGTATTCATTATAGGTATACTCCATAGTTATTTGACATTTTTGTACCTAAAGAAGTGATCACCATTGTAAGTCCATCTGACACCATACAACACTCTCACAGTATTATTAACTATCTTCTCTATGCTGTACACAACATCCATGACTTGTTTGTTTTATACCTGGAAGTTTGAACCTCTTGTTCTCCTTCATCTTTCCCCCAATTTTTTTTATTTTTCAATTACATTCGACATTCAATATTATTTTATATTAGTTTCAGGTGTATAGCACAGTGGTTATACATATAATTTACGAAGTGATCTCCCTGACTAGTCTAGTATCCTCCTGGCACTATACATAGTTATTACCATATTGTTGACGATATTCTTTATGCTTCACTTTACATTCCCATTATTATTTCATAACTATCAATTTGTGCTTCTTCAATCCTTCACCTTTTTCACCCACCCCCAACCCTCCTCTTATCTGACCATCAGGTTTTCCCTGTATCTATGAGTTTGTTTCCATTTTGTTTGTTCATTTACCTGGTTCTTTAGAGTTCACATATAAGTGACATGATATGGTATTTGTCTATCTCTGTATGACTTATTTCACTTAGCATAATCCATTCATCCATGTTGTCACAAATGGTATGATATCATTTATTTCTATGGCCAAGTAATATTCCATTGTAAATATGCACCACTATGTCTTTATCTAATTGTCTATTGATGGACACTTAAGTTGCTTCCATATCTTGGCTATTGTAAACAATGTTGCTGTGATCATATATCTTTTTAGATTAGTGTTTTGGATTTCTTCAGATAAATACCCAGAAATAGAATTTCTGGGTTATATGGTAGTTCTATTTTTAATTTTTTGAGGAAACTCCATACTGTTTTCCATAGTGGCTGCACCAATTTGCAATCCCACCAACAGTCCACAAGGACCCCCTTTTCTCCATATCCTCACCAACACTTGTTGTTTGTTGGTTTTTTGAGGATGGCCATTCTGACAGGTGTGAGGTGATATCTCATTGTGGTTTTAATTTTCATTTCTCTGATGATTAGTGACATTGAGTATCTTTTTATATGTCTATTGGCCATCTATTTGTTCTCTTTGGAGAAATGTCTATTCATGTCCTCTGTTCATTTTTTAATTAAATTGTTAGTTTTTTGTACACCATTTTCTTTATCCATTCATTTATTGATGGATATTTAGGTTTGCTTCTGTATCTTGGCTATTGTAAATAATGATACAATGAACAGAGAGGTGCATATATCTTTTCGAATTAGTGTTTTTATTTTATTCGGATAAATGAAAGTGGAATTGCTAGATCATGTGGTAATTTTATTTTTCTTTATTTGAGAAATCTCCATATTGTTTTCCATAGTGTACACCAATTTTCAGAACCACCAACAATGCACAGGGGATACATTTTCTCAGCATCCTCGCCAACACATCTTATTTGTTGACTTTTTGATAATAGCCATTGTGACAGGTGTAAGATAACATCTTATTGTGGTTTTGATTTGCATATCCCTGATAATTAGTGATATTGAGCATCTTTTCCTATGTTATGTCTGTTGGCCATCTGTATGTCTTCTTTAGAGAAATGTCTCTTCAGATCCTGTGCCCATTTTAAAAAATGAATTGATTTTTATTATTGAGTTGTGTTTCCTATATATTCTGGATATCAACCCTTTATTGACTATATCATTTGCAAATATATTCTCCCATTCAGTAGGTTACCTTTTTGTTTTGTTAATGGTTTCCTTCATTAACAAAACTTCATTGTAGAAGCTTTTTAGTTGATGAAGTCCTATCTGTATATTTTTGCTTTTGTTTCCCATGCTTGAGAGATGTATCTATAAAATATTAAGACTGATGTTCACTACTTATTTTTTTTCTAGGAGTTTTATGGTTTCAGGTCTTACATTTAAGTCTTTAATCCATTTTGAGTTTATATTTGTACAGGGCATAAGAGAGTGATCCAGTTTTTTTCTTTCTTTCTCTCTCTCCTTTCTTCCTTCCTTTCTTTCTTTCTTTCTTTTTCTTTCTTTCTTTCTTTTGCATATATCTGTCCAGTTTTCCCAACAACACTTTGTGAAGAGACTGTCATTTCTTCATTGTCTATTCTTGTCTCTTTTGCCATATTTATTTTTTTAGCATATAACGAATATTATTTCCAAAAATACAATAAAAACTCAAATGCTTTCAATGTAAAATGTGTGTTATAATTTAGTCAGTTTGTTACAGAAGCTAGAGTCATACATTTTCATAAAAATGTAAAGCACTTAAATGATGTGGGTGAATTTTAAAAAGTGAAGTGACTCATTATTTCTACAGTTATGAAAAAAAGCCTATCTTCAAAACAGAATAGTGATGAAGAAGGTCAGCTGAAGGTGTACACCCTTCATCAAGATTCGGAAAAAAAGAAAACAAGACTCTCAGAGGTTCTTGTGGTTCAGCTACTTGCCCAAGTCCCACTTGTCCAACTACGCTGCTGGTTTTCAAACCATATTTCCCAAAAGGGATCACCATTGTGGGAGTGGGGAGAAGGACAGAGAACCAGATCTACTTAAGACCATAGTGGGTTGGTGAGCTCTAGGGAATTAAGAAGACTTGAAACATCAGAATACTTCTTAGCTGGATTAAAGGATGGAGGGACATCAATACTGAAGTAGTTGGGATCATTCAGTTGCCATGGCAAGGCCCTTTCAGAAGCAAGATATTGTTTCAGGTTCTTCCAGGTTCTATTTTGCTTGCACCACCATGGCCAGAGTGTACAATGTTGGAATCCTAAAATGGCAAACATTTGGCAGTTTTTTCCATAGGTCTTGTGCTAAAATCTGAGGGTACCATTTATTCTCAGTCAAGGCTTCCATACTGATACCCTGGACAAAAGTAGAGGCGGATGCTTTTTTCTTCTTACTGGCGCTGTATCCCCCAGCACTGCTGCCATTGTAGGAAGATCTGGCTGGCCTCTTCTTGCTGTCCCAGGCTATCCTTGGAGTGACAGTGGTGGCCACAACTGGAATTTGGGCTGTCATTCCTACCCTGAGTTTCTTTCCTTCCCTCACTTCCCACTTCTTTCTCTATGTAGGCCCTGGGACTCTCCTTTGCTGTATTTAATTGACCATATAAGTGAGGGTTTATTTCTGGGCTCTCAATTCTATTCCATTGATTTATTTGTCTATTTTTGTGCCAGTACCATACAGTTTTGATTATTATAGCTTCATAGTATAGTTTGAAATCAGGGAGTGTGATGCCTCCAACTTTGTTCTTTCTGAGAAGATTGCTTTGGCTATTCATGGTCTTTTGTGATTCCATATAAATTTTAGTATTATATGTTCTAGTTCTGAGAGGAAAGCTATTGGTATTTTGATACGGAGAATCTGCATATTACTTTGGGTGGTATGATTATTTTAATAATATGAATCCTTTTGAACCAGAACATGATATAATCTTCCATTTATTTGTGTTCTCTTCTATTTCTTTCTTCCATATCTTATAGTTTTCAGAGTAAAGGTCTTTCGCCTCCTTGGTTAAATTTATTCCTAAATATTTTGTTCTTTTTGATGAGAGTGTAGATAGAATTTTTTGAATTTCTCTTTCTGTTCACTTGTTATTAGTGCAAAGAAACTCAATTGATTTCTGTATATTTATTTTGTAACCTGTTACTTTTTTGAATTCATTTATTAACTCCATTAATTTTTTTTTTGGTGGATTATCTAGGATTTTCTATATCTAGTATCACATCATCTGCAAATGGTGACAGTTTTACTTCTTTCCAATTCAGATGCCTTTTATTTCTTTTTCTTGTCTAAGTGCTGTGGCTAGGACTTTCAGTACTTTATTGAATAATAAGGATGAGAGTTGTCATTCTTATCTCATTCCTAATTTAAGCTTTCAGCTTTTTACCATTGAGTATAATGTTAGCTGTGGCCTTGTCATATACAGCCTTTATAATGTTGAGGTAATTTTCTTATATACCCACTTTGTTGAGAGTTTGGATCATAAATCAATATTGAATTTTATCAAGTGCTTTTTCAACATCTATTGATATGATCATATGATTTTTATCCTTGGTTTTGTTGATGTGATGAATCACATTAATTTTTTGTTTTGGATGTTGAACCACCTTTGCATTCCTGGTATAAATCCCACTTTGTCATGATGTATAATCCTTTTAATTTATTGTTGAATTCGATTTGCTAGTATTTTGTTGAGAATTTTTGCATCTATGTTCATCAAGGATATTGACCTGTACCTGTAATTCTTTTTTTTTTATTTTGTAGTGTGTTTGTCTGTTTTTTTGTGTGTGTGTGTCAGAGTAGTGCTGTCCTTGTAGAATGAGCTTGGAAGCAATTCTTACTCTTCGGTTTTTTGGAATAGTTTGAGATGTATAGGTATTAATTCTTCTTTAAATGTTTAGTAGAATTTACCTGTGAAATTGCCTAGTCCTGGGCTTTTGCTAGTTGGGAGTTTTTTGCTTACTGCTTTGATTTCATTACTAGTAATCAGTCTGTTCAGATTCTGTTTATTCCTAGTTTAGTCTTGGAAGGTTGTATGTATATTTCTAAATATTTATCTATTTCTTCTAGGTCAGAGAATTTGTTGGCATGTAATTGTTAATAGTATTCTTGTTGATTTTCTGTTCAATTTCTTCTTTGGTCCATTAGTTGTTTAGTAGTGCAGTTTGATCTCCATGTATTTATGTTTTTTTTTCCTGTAGTTGATTTCTAGTTTCATGCCATTGTAATGAGAAAATATGCTTGATATAATTTCAATCATCTTGACTTAATTGAAGCTTGTTTTGTGATCTAACATACTGAAAAATATTTTATATGCTCTTGAGAAAAATGTATAATTTTCAGTGTTGAGATGATGAGTTCTAAAAATATCTATTAAGTGATATGGTCTAATATGGCTTTTAAGGCCATTATTTCCTTATTAATTTTCTGTTCAGGTGATCTATCCATTGAGATAGAGAAGTATTAAAGTGCCCAACTATTGTATTACTGTTAATTTCTGCCATTTTGTCCATTAATATCTGCTTTATGCGCTTAGGGGTTCCTATGTTGGGTGCATAGATACTCTTCTTGAATCAATCCCTTTATCAATATTTAATGTCCTTATTTGCCTCTTTTTACAATTTTTGTCTTAATATCTATTTTATCTAATATAAGTATTGCTACCCCAGCTTTCTTTTCATTTCTATTTGCGTGGAACATATTTTTGCATCCCTTCACTTTCAGTCTGTGTATGTCCTTCAATCTAAAATGAGTCTCTTGTAGGCAGCATATAGATGGGTCTAATTTTTTTTTTATCCATTCTGCCACCATACATCTTTCGATTGGAGCATTTAAACTATTTGCACTTGAAGTAATTGTTGATAGGTATGTGTTTACTGCCATTGTGTTAATTGTTTTATGGCTGTTTTTGCGGTTCTCTGTTCCTTTCTTCTTCACTTGACCTCTCTTTACTTTTGATTTCCTGGTTTTCTTTACTGTTTTTATTGAGTTCTTTCTCTTTATTGTTTGCATATTTTTGTAGTTTTTTTGTTTGTGGTTACCACGAGATACAAATATATCCATCTAAATCTATAGCAGTCTATTGTAAGCTGATTGGCATTAAGTTCAAACACATTTTAAAAGCACTACATTTTTACTCCCCTCTTCATTTTTTATGTTTTTCCCTGTCTGGGAAACTCTTTATCTTTCCTTCAATTCTGAATGATAACCTTGCAAGAAATAGTATTCTATGTTTTAGGTTCCTTTCTTTTGGTGCTTTAAATATTTCCTGTCCCTTCCTTCTGGCCTCTAAAGTTGCTTTTGAGAAATCAGTTGACAACTTTATGCTGTTTCCCTTGTGTGTGATTTGTAGCTTTCCTGTTACTGCCTTAAATATTGTCTCTTTATCTTTTGTCATTTTAATTACAATGTCTTGGCGTGGGCCTCTTTGGGTTCTTCTTTTTTGGAACTCTCTATGTTTCTTGGACCTGGGGGTCTGTTTCCTTCCCTAGATTAATTAGTTATTATTTCAGCTATTGTTTCTTTAAACATATTTTCTGTCCCTTTCTCCCTCTCTTTTCCTTCTGGAATCCTTATAAAGCAAATGTTAGAGTGCCTGATGTTATTCCAAAGGTCCTTATTCTATCTTCATTTTTTCAAAATTCTTTTTTATTTTACCGTTCTGATTGGGTAATTTCCACTATTTTGTCTTCAAGGTTACTAATCTGTTCTTCTGTACTAATCAATCTGTTGTCAATTCCTTCAAATGCACTCTTCATTTCAGTTATTGTATTCTTCATTTCTGATTGGTTCCTTATTACATTTTCCAACTTTGTTGAAGTGCTCTCTGAGTTCCTCCATTCTGTTCTCAAGTTTGTTGAACACCCTTATGAATATATATATATATATATATATATATATATATATGTGTGTGTGTGTGTGTGTGTGTGTGTGTATATGTATACATATATATGTATACACACACACACACATATAAATTATTTGCGGCCCCACTTTTATGGTCTGTATTAGTACTGAAAATCAAGATCAAGTGAGTTTTTGCCCTTATAAATATTACTTTCAATTATTTATCAGACAAATTACATTTCATTAGTTTTTCTCTGATTTTTTTTCTTGTTCCATCATTTGGGGCATCTCTTCTGTCTTCACATTTTGTTTGACTTTCTGTGTTTGTTCCTATGAGTTAAATGAAATACCTATCTCTCCCAATCTTGAAAAGATGGCTTCTGTGTGCCAGATAGTTTGGGCAGGCCAGTTGTAATGAGGGAAGGTGCTGCAGTACTTGGTGTGCTGCGTGGTCAGAAAGAGTGGATTCTGGTGTGGAAGTCTGGTGTATACATGCTTCTTGCCCTTCTGATTCAGGTGAGGCTGCCTGGTGTGGGTGGGACTACCTCGTGTGTGCATGCTCTGCACACATTGTTGTTTTAATTGTCTGTTGCGTAATTTCTGATCAAGATGGTGGAGTAGGTAAATGCTATGTTTGCCTCTTCTCACTACCACATCAAAAATACAACTATACTAAAGAATACTATCGTGAAACTTGCCTGAAGTCTAGTTGAACAGAAGTTTTACAACTAAGGACAAACAGAAAGGGCAATCTCGATACTGGTAGGAGGGGCAGAGACACAGAATGGGCTGGTCTCACACCACGTATGAATGTTGAAAACCAAGACAGATATCTCCACTATGGAGGTCTCACTGGAGGAGCAAGAAATCCCAGTCCCAATCCAAGCTCCCCAGCCCAGGGTCCTGTCCTGAGAAGAGAAGTCCCCACAAAAGCTGAATGTAAAAATCAGTGGACATTGTGGGTGAGTGAGAGGGAAGGCTGCAGGGGTCCCAGATGTTCCTCTTAAAGGGCTGGCTCATGGACTTACCCATTGACAAACTCACTCATTCTGAGCTCCAGCACTGGGGCTGCAGCTCAAGTCATCAGGGACATATAGGGAGGAACTGAATTGTCTGGCTTCGGGGCAAGGGCTGGAGGGGCAGCTTTCTCCCAGGTATACGTGTGGTGGAGGCCGCTGTTCCTTTGTTGGGCCCTCCTCCCATCCAGCCTACAGACACAGGCAACTGCCATGTCTGGGTCTCCATTAACCTGAGTAACACTGGTCATCCCACCCTGGTGATTTCCTGAGTCCCTGCCCCACTCAACTTGTGCACCCACCCAAGCCCTTTACACCCAAGGCTTTTCCATACAAAAGGCCTTTCTTGGCTCATACTGTAGACTTTCCTAAAATCTCTCAAAGGTTCACAAACCTCAAACAAGCAACATCTGATCTAGGTGTGCCATATACCTGTTACTGAGCAGTGCCAGCCTGGCACTAGTGGCAGGCAGCATTGGTTCATGACTTGGCCTCTTGAGGCACCTCCAAGTTCAGTTTAGGTAGAGGCCATTGTAGATTGTTTGGTGGCTCATGCCAGATGGAGGAAAGCAGGGCACAGGTCATGGCTGAATTTGACCTGTGCTGAGGCCCCTCTCAGGAAGCCATGGGGATGGCACACCCTGTGGTTGGTGTAAGATGATCCAGAGCACCACCTGGGGCTCCAGCCAAGGATGACACACCCAAGGGGCAGACTGGGCAGACACCAGAGCACTGCTAAAGCGAATCCTGCTCTGTAGGATTAGCCTCTGTGCAACAGCTCCTCCACTGTAGTCATAGCCAGTCCTCACAGCCAATCAGCCTAAGGGTTGGTCCCTCCTGTTGACATGCAAATGGCAACCAAGGTTCAACTACAACAGAAGAGCACACATAATTCATACAAGGGACACTTGGATGACATGGATCAGGTGACCAGGGAGTCTGCGCCACAGGACCCCACAGGACACCTACTACATAAAGCCACTCTGCTAAGATTGGGAGACATAACAGCCCTACCTAATACATAGAAACAAATATAGGGACACAGCCAAAATTAAGAGACAAAGAAATATATTCCAGATAAAGGAATAGAATAAAATTCCAGAAAAAAAGAAGTAAACTAAATGGAGACAAGCAATCTATCAGATACAGAGTTGAAACTGCTTGTTATTTTAACTCTGGATGCTCAGTGAACTTAGGGAAAGAGTACATAAACTCAGTGAGAACTTTAATAAAGACATAGAAAATATAAAAATGGAGATAGATAACATTAAAAGAGACCACAGAAATGAAGATTACGATAACTGAAATGAAGAGTACTTTAGGAGAAATCAACAATAGATTAGATGAAACAGAGGATTGAATCAGTGATTTAGAAGATACAGTAGCAGAAAACACTCAATCAGAACAGCAACAAGAGAATAGAATCCAAAAACAATGAGGATAGTTTAAGGGTCCTCTGGGACAATATCAAGCTCACCAACATTTGCATCATAGAGGTCCCAGAAGGAGAAGAGAGTTAAAAAATGAAAACATATTGATAAAAAACTTCCCTAACCTGGTGAAGAAAATAAGACATACAAGCCCAGGAAGCACAGAGAGTCTCAAACAAGATGAACCCAAAGAGGCTCATACGAAGATACATCATAATGAAAATGCCAAAGTTTAAAGACAAAGAGAGAATCCTAAAAGCAGCAAGAGAAAAACAATGAGTTAACTACAAGGGAGCTCTCCTAAGACTGTCAGCTGATTTCTCAACAGAAACTGCAGGACAAAAGAGATTGTCATGAAATATTCAAAGTAATGAAAAGCATACAGTAAGTCTATCATTTAGAATGAAAAGACAGATAAAGAGCTTCCCAGACAATAAAAAGCTAAATAAGTTCATCACCACCAAACCAATATAACAGGAAACATTAGAGATTTTTACTGAAGGAGGAGGAGGAGGATAAATATGAATAACAAAGTGGCGATAACTACATATCTATCAACAATTAGTTTCTAAGTAAATGGATTAAATGCTCTAACCAAAAAATATAGTGTAGATAAATGGATAATAAAACAAAACCCTTACATATACTGCCTATAAGAGACTCACTTCGGGTCAAAAGACACACACATACTGAAAGTAAAGAGTTGGAAAAAATTTTATAAAAATGGAAACAAACAAACAAAAAAGCTGAAGTAACAATACTTATACCAGACAAAATAGACTTTAAACAAAGGATATAATAAAAGACAAAGAAAGACCCATTAATCATACTTCTGGGTATTTATCCAAAGAAACCCAAAACACTACTTTGAAGGGAAATATGAACCTATATATTCATTGTAGCATTACTTACAATAGTCAAGATATGCAGGCAACTTGGCTGTCAACCAATGAATGAATGGTTAACGAAGAGATTGTGTGTGTGTGTGTGTGTGTGTGTGTGTGTGTGTGTGTGTGTTTGTGTGTGTACTTACTCAGCCATAAAAAAGAACAAAATCTTGCCATCTGCAACAACAAGGATGGACTTAGAGGGTATCATGCTGAGTGGAGTAAGTCAGACAGAGAAAGACAAATGCCATATAATTTCACTTCATGTGCACTCTAAAGAACAAAATAAATGAACAAACATGACAGAAGCAAACTCATTGATACGAAGAACATTTTGGTGATTGCCAAATGGAAGGGGGTTGAGGGTGGGTGAAAAAGGAGAATGGATTAAAAAGCACAAATTGGTGCCCATACCAAGTTCTGGTGAGGAAGTAGAGAAACTGTAATTCTCATGCATTGCAGATAGAAATGTAAAATGATGAAGTCACTTTGGAAAACAGTTTGACAGTCTTATAAACATACATTTATCATATGACTAGCAATCACACCCCTATTTACTCCAAAGAAATGATGACTTATATTTACCTAAAACTTTATACACAGATATTTACAGCAGGTTTATTCATAATCGCTCCACACATGCTGCAAACAGACAAAAAAATTGTCTATTGACTGAGCTGGTCTGTGGAGGGCTGCTCTGTGTGCATGCATGGCAAGGCCCTACTACCTCTACACTGTTTGGGGCAGCCCTGAATGTGCATACACTCACACTTTGTAAGTTCCACACCCTCTCCAGGCCCAGCACTTGGGTGCAAAACAGTGCCCAGCTTACTCCACTGGGGACAGCCTTGCACGTGCATGCCTCAATGCTTTGCTAGCTCTATGCTCTTTCCAGCCTGGAGAGCCCCAGCATACACGCACAGCACCCTGCCATACCTGCTGGATCAACCTCCAGGTGGAGGGGCCCTCCTGCTTTTGCTGGATCTAGTATGGCTGGGGATATGCTACAACAGCCCTCCAGGTCAGCCAGAGAATCTGGATAGAGCTCCTGCCTGGTATCCAATTACATGGGAGATGTAAACAATGGTGCTGACCAGTTCCTCTGGTCCGGGATAATTTTCTCAGCTCCCAAGTTTCCCCAACCTTCTCTATGCGGTCTCTCTCTTGTTATACAGAAGCTATTCAATTGTCTTTGCGTTTTCTCTCAGGTGGAATTGCTCTAAATATAGATGTACATTCAACGTGTTCTTGGAAAGGGGCAAGCTCAGTGTCTTCTTATGATGCCATCTTGGACTTGTCTCTCCTTTATCATTTCTTGTAGTACAGATTTGCTGGAGAAAAATTATCTTAGATTTCTTTCATATAAAATCTATTTATTTAGCTTGTATTACTGATGGATATTTTCATGTTTTTACACTACCAAGATATTGTTCTATGTCTTTTGACTTCCAAGGTTTATGATCTAAATTTACATATATAATTCTCTGTATATAATGTCTTGCTTTTCTTTAGCTGCTATCAAGATTTGCTCTGTCCCACAGTAGGGCAGAGGTATATTGGCCACTGTAATGATAAAGTATCTTCACATTAAAAGACGAAGCAGGCAATTTCATAGAATATAACAGAATTTATTATAGAGTAATTTACTTACAAGATTGGACTAGAGTGGACAGACAGCCCAGCAGTTTTGCACAAATTATTTTCCGCTACCAGACCTCTGTTACAGTACGTTTTTAATAGTATAACTCAGGCACTAATGATATCACGACAATGGAAAAAAGGATGCAGTAGTGCCAAGGGTCATATCTCTTTGTGGTCTTGTGGTAGATGATTGCTTATAATTGATACTATTCTCAATTTGATATTTATCTAGGTTGTCATGCCATTCTGGCTCTTGCTAACAAAAATATTTATGGCTACATTTTAAGGAATACAGATAGTCATCAACTAGAAAGCTTTTATATGCTTGCTAAGAACAGTGAAGTTGTTCAAAGGTCATAGCATGAAACAAAACTGAAATGAAATCTGGGACACAGATGAAGTTGGTTTTGTTCATATCTACATCTATACATGCTCTTTATTATTTGTTTTTAGTAGTTAAACTATGCTGTGTGTAGGCATGTTTTCTTCACATTTATTCTACTTGGGATTGAACAGCATTTTTGAATCTGTGCAGTTACATCTTTCACCAAACTTTAGAACATATCTGCCATTATTTCTTCAAATATGGTTTTCATTCTCTAACTCTCTCACCTTTCCTTCTGACACTTATATATATGTCAGGACTTCTGATGTTGTCCAACAGGTCTCTGAGGCTCTGTTCCTTTTTTTTCCCAAAATATTTTGTCTATTCTGCCAATTGGATAGCTTCAGTTGATCTATAAACTTACTGACTCTTTCCTGTGTCAGTTCTATTGTGCTCTTAAGCTCACTTGGTGACCTTTTTATTGTAGACACTGTATATTTCAATTCCAGGAACTTCTATCAGAGTTTCAGCCTCTGGTCTGAGCTCCTCCAAGTATAGCCTGTCCTATAAGCCATGAAAAACAAAGATTACTTCTTTGGGACAGATCCCTTCTTCCAAGTGTCTACTCCCTCCCAAATCTGCCTGTTTTGCTTCAGTCCTCAATGCCTTCAGGGATTTGTTATTATATTGTCTGGAGTTCATGATTGTTATCTGAGGGATGATTGGTCTAGAATATTACTTGGCTATCTTGGAAGGATAGTTTCATCAGTGTTAAAAAAATTTTTTTTGGAAACAAAAATAGTAACAGTAAGGATAGAGAGTACATTTTAGGCCACATTAGTGCCACAGATGATGGCAAATGCCTTTTTGAGGCAGATCCCTCACCATGTTACTTATTTTTAAAATCTGGGAAACTCCTGCCTATCCTTCTGTACTTAGGTAAGACATAGAAAACATTTCTGGATCCTCTCCACTGTGGCTGCCTGGGTGAGGTTAGGGTTAAAAGTGTCTTGGAGTGTTTTAATATTACCTGGACCTTATTTTATCATTGCATTTTCATATAATTGCCTGTTAATATTGCTGTTTATCCTGCTAGATTATGAGTTTCTTAAAGTGGGATGTTGTCTTAATCATCTCAATGATTACCAGATTAATAATTGCTGATGTTTCATGAGTCTTTAATAAATGATAGCCATATGCTAAGAGCTTTGCTCTTATCTCATTTATTCCTTTCTACAGCCCTGTAATGTAAGCACAAAGCTGATATCATCACAATCAGTAAACAGACTGAGAATATTAAAGGCTCTGCTCAAGATTACACAGTGGTAGAGCTGGGACTCTAATTTAGCAGTCTAGCTTGTTTTCTAGATAGATGAATAAATAGAATTTTTGGACCCCTGACTGATTTCTAGATGTTGCAGAACAGTGTGAATGTGTGAACTTGAGCAAGTATCCTTCCTCTGGGCCTTAGTTTCTTTATGCTCCCCTGTATCATGACATTTTGTCATTTCTTTTTAAGTTTTCAAGTAAAAAAATATTTTCAAGTAAAAGATAACATGATTCTCATTATAAAAAATTCAAACATAGATTACATTATCCTTTACCAGAAGTTAACTATTTGTTTTTTTCTAGTTCTTTAGTATATACCCACATATAATATTATTTTTCCCTAAATGTCAGAATACTGTCTGTATTTTTCTGCAATTTGTTTTATTCATTTATGTCTTATCAACTTTCCATTATAATACTTATAGATTTATTGCATTAAAAAAAAAACACAACTGCATAGTAGTCACTAGAATGACTATTCCATAGTTTATTCAACCATTTTTTTATTAATGGTCATTTAAGTTGTTCTCAGCTCCCCCACACACACAAAATAAGACTATATTAAACAGCTTTGTCCATGCCTCTTTTAGAAATTGCTTCTGAAGAATATATTGTTTTAATTTATTTATGTGTAAAGCTATTCTGACTACAGAGCATTTTAAATCATTATTTTTACCTCAAGTAGAGAGTATAAGGATTCTTCCATGATTAGAAGACATACTGACAAAAAAAAAGTTATTATAGATATTAGTGTCCTGAATTCCAAGTACACGTTCTTGAAACCAAATCATATTTGTAAGTTCAGTAATATTGGAATCTTCTTACATACATTTAGAGAGGTGAATCACATGTAATTCCTGACTGACTATGATTTCACTTTTTAGTAAACTGATATTTCTTTCTCTAACATATCTATAGGTTGCCTTATTTAACCAGTGTTTTATTCTAAGAATGACCTGGTTAGATTCTCCTATAGAAGTTGTTTGGGTTAATTAATTCAACAGGTAATTTTGAGAACCTAAATGTAGCCAATTCTACTCTGGTAACTGTCAGATATAGAAGTAAATAAAACACAAAAAAATCATTACCCTCGTGGAGATTTTTGCTACTGAGGGAATAAATAAAAAACAAACAATTTTGTAAATAAATTTTTTGGAGAAAAATAAAACAGGGTTAGAGGATGGAGCATTTAGGGGAGTGGAAGTCTTCACTGAGAAGTCAGTGTCTAATAAAGCCTTTAAGGTGGTTAGGGAGTATAAGGCATGGAAAAAGTGGATGGAAAAGTGGATGGAACACATTGCAGGTAGAGGGAAACAAGGCCTTAGGCAAAAGTGTGCTTGACAATTTGTTCTAACTACAAATGCTTTATTCTAGTTCTCAGTCCATTAAATCCTGCAGCTTTAATTGCTATGCCATTATTTTATCTATTTATTTAACTTGTCATAGCTTTAGACTGGTTTGAACAGCAATTGCTGTATTCCCAACCTCCGCAGGAATGCAGCAAAGCAGTTAGCAGTGCTATCGTATAAGTGAGTAGTACCACATCTCCTCCAAGTTTCTCAGATCCTTTGGGCCTTTACTTCCCCAAGACATTGTTTGCATTTGTCCTTAAAGATCTTTTCACAGTCTGCTCTGGTTCAGTCATTTATATACTGATTAGACCAGTGCTGTCCGATATGGTAGCCGATAGCATTTGAAATATAACTAATATGAATTGGATGTGGTGCTGAGTGAAAATACCAGATTTTGAAAAATTCATCTAAAAACTGTAAAATATTTCATTTAGTAATTTTGCAACATTGCTTAAATGTTGAAATGATACATTGGCTATATTGAATTAAAGTTTATTACTTAATTTCACTTGTTTTTCATTTTTTAAAACGTAGTTATTAGAAAAATTAAAATTAGATATGCAGCTCTCATTCTATTTCTTTGGATAGCACTAGATTAGACCTTCACTGGGCTGCACGTTCCGGGCTGCTTCGCAGCGCCAAGCAGGTAGTGGCAGTTCCAATCCACGGTGACGGCACTGTAATGTCTGAGATAGCTTCGAAGATGGAGAGCCCTGCAGAGTCCCAGGTAAAGGACTTTTGCTGTCAACGAAACTAACAGTGAATCACAGAAGTACTGCTTTGGCTAGAAAATCGCCCTAGGAGACCGAGGCTGCACTAGACCGTAAGGATTCGGACAGCCCAACTCGTTGCTCCACCTCTTTGCGGCAGAGCTCAGGCTGGCGCAAACAGGAACAGGGTCTTAACGGACATCCCGTCTCACCCAATCCTCTGCACCGCCCCACCTCCCCAGTTCTCTGTGGGAGTCCCGGAATGTCAAGCGGCCAGCTTCCCGGACGCCGGAGGAGGAGGGACGGCGGGGCGGGACCTGAGCGCGGCTAGAGCCTGCGCAGTGCGGCGCCTGCGGCGGGCGGTGGGATTGCGTAGTCCCCGCCCGCGACGTCCGCGCCTCGCCCCGCCCTTCGGGAACTCGGGAGTGCGGCGCGGGCGGTGTCTGGCTAGCTGTCGCCTCCCCCACCGGGCCGCACAGCACCATCTTTGTCCTCTCTCCGCGCTTTGTCCCAGCGTCCGTCCCTCGGCCGGCCGGGGTGCGCCGCCAAGCAGCCCCCGCGCCGCGCTGGCGTCGTCCTCGTCCCCCTCGCCGCCCACCGCACGCGGCCGGGCCTTGCCCCCCATGGTCTCCCGGCCTGAGCCGGAGAGCGAGGCCATGGATGCGGAGCTGGTGGTGACGCCGCCGGGTTGTTCACACCTGAGCAGCTTTAAGGTGGACAACTGGAAGCAGAACCTGCGGGCCATCTACCAGTGTTTCGTGTGGAGCGGCACAGCGGAGGCCCGCAAGCGCAAGGTAAGACAACCACCCCCCACCACCCCGAGCCCCCCGAAACTGCGGGCTGGGCCGGGGGCCGGAAGAGATCCCTCCCTTTGTAGTGCAGCTTGACATGCGGGTGGGGGGTGCAGGTGGGCCCTGTTGGGGGCGAAAGGAGAGGATAGGGAGAACTTGCTAGCTTCCCGCGGACCCCACTCAGGCTGAGCAAGAGTGTCCGGGTGGACACAAGAGTGTTCTCCTTTCTTCTTCCCCTCCCCCGCCTTCTCTTCCCTTACCCTGCCTTCCTCCGTTTCTGGATTGGAGGCGCGAGGGTGGGGATGGAGTAGAGGCGGGGTATCGGGAGTGTGTCCAGGGCCGGGGGTGGACGAATGCAAGTCTGGGAAGGGTTGCGTTGGAATCCTGGTACAGAGGAGGCAGGTCTCCGACGTTCCAGCGCGAGGCCACTCGAAGTAATTCTCTAGGCAAGGGAGGGCTCGGGGTTGGAGATGGATGCACTGAGAAGAACTAAGAAACTAATATAGGGACAAAGACTATCACGGCCCTATGTGGTGGTCAACAGCGGGCCAGTTCCTTGCCACCATCTTGAGTATGCATTATATATACCAGACTATCCTTTAAGGATTACCTAGGCCAGGAATCGGAATCGTGTTTATTAGCGTGTAGTTACTGCCGTGCTTGGCTAAAATATCCCATCGGGTCCCGGGTCTGCAAGAGTATAGAGAGATGGCTTTTTTTTTTTTTTTTTTTTGAACCGTTTCAGGTTTGGGAGTGGTTGGAGGTGCGGAGTGGTGTGGGCAATTAGAAATGTAGCGAGTCATGCGGCCCTTGAGAGCCGTATCTAGGAAAGCTTATTGTTATCAGCACAACGATGTAGTTTGGAGACGCACTTGTAGCGATGGTGGAGTGGTTTTAAAAAAAGATTAGTCTGATGGAAAGGTGGGACTAGACGTGCTTTCTTCGGTAAGAGGCTTTAGTATGAAACTGATCGCCTCCACGAGACGATGAGGGAGTAATATTTAGTATTATTTTTCGGATATACGTCCCATCTAAGCGATTAGGCTTATTAATCATTTAGAAATCAGAAAATAGTGGTATTATTTCCTTTTATCTGCATAAACCTTGGTTTTACAATGAAAGGCGGTTTTGTAGTTAACTGTGAGTTTAGGAGTCATTAGGCAATTTTCACCTTGAGTAGCATGTTTTTGTGTGTGTGTGTGGGAAAACTCACAGATCCGCCTATCTGGTGGAAATGTTAAACTTAATTTTTCTTATTATCAGTAATGATTTGGGGAAGCATTATGTCTTAGAATGAACTAAAATCAGAGGTGAAATAGATTTACATTAGGATCAAAGTGAAATTCTTGCTAATGGAATTGTATGCCCTCAAAAGAAATTGCCTGGCTGAAACCGATGCTCTTCAGATGATAATCTCATTATTGCACTTTAGTCTCGGTCAATATTTTTGTTTTGTAATATCTCCACATTGGATTAAGGTAGAGAATCCAGCTGCTCTTCTCTCTTCACACCCTCCTTCCCTCCCTCGACCCCCTCCCCTGTAATTTTTAACAAAGAGTTAAATTTAACCCATCCTTAATTTTGTCTAATTTCCTAAAGAAAATCACTTTTTTTTTTTGGAGGGGGCGGGGGTTATGTATGGCTTGGATAGTCTTTTAATGACAGTTGCTTGGTTTGAAAGCTGTTGAAGAAACAACTTGAGCTATATAGAGAGAGAAGAGGTAGTGATAAATATTTCTTTCAAAATTCAGGTCTGTCAGTGTTGCAGTACCTTTTGGTAGTATACCAACCATGAATCCTAATGTCCTTCATCTGTTAGTTTCTGAATTTTAAAGGAATCATTTTCTCATATCAGTTTGAGTCCTGTGTAACTGCATTTCTAGCACTCTCTAGTGGCCTAGTCAAGGAAGAGTTGGTTTGAGAAATAGTTTAACCCTAATGATAAACAGTGAACAATAAATACGTTTTAAAGTTTGCATAGGATTCTCAGCAGATCTATAAGCTTAGTACATTTTTGTTTTTAAGGATAAAAATATGTCAAGTTATAATCTTTGTAAACAAACCAAGGTGCCTTGTGAGGTTGATACTCATCCACAATGTAACTACAGAAATGGATCCCCCTGTGAACAGGAATTAAAGTATAGGTGGGTTATGGTTTTTGTATCCAAATTTTGATTCTTCTTCTGATAGGCAGGGTGAGAACAAGGTCAAATTTCATAACTTTCTGCCCACTTTAGGCCTGAATTGCACAATTAAATGTAAAAATGTTTCCTTGATTATTTAGAACTCAGTGCTACCAACCACCTGGCCTGTACTCTGCATTTCTGGCATATAATATAACAAGCATCTTGCCACTTAAGGGTTTGTGTGGGAAGATAGAAACTAGCAATAACATCAGGGATTTTTAGTTTCGTTGGCTATTCTGACTTAACACAGTCTACATTATATTTCGGACATATAGACACTCTGGGGTATAGGTAATGTTTTTTAAATAAACATTTCTTTCTCTGAACTATTTATATGACTCTAAAATTTTACGGCAACTTATCCTCAAAACACAGAGTCCTTTTTGTAGCTGTAGTAAATACTTTTACCAACTGTATTTTACTCTGAGGGAAGAAGAGTTGCCAAACATACTTTTAGTAATTTTGGACCATTATCAACTTTGGTTTAATTTGGTTAGTAATCTGGAGGACAGGAAACTGCTTTCAAGACACAGTTTGGGGCCTAAAGCAACTCTTTGGGTAGAAATTCTTAGGGAAATTTTTTGTTTTATAAAGGAGCTAGAAAGGTATCTATATGGGAAATGGTAAGTGAGAGACTGAAGGACTCTTAAGATCTAGAAGTCCTAACTTACTCTAGCAATTTTTTACCTGTTTCTATGTGGTTTTAACACCAGTATTTAAAGAAATGTGGCAAGGGCACCCTTTGGAAGAAAGTGGGATGATTCCATCTTTTTTTGAACTTCCCATTCTCTTCATCAGTCCAGAGTCAACTCTTGCCCTTGGGTTTCTGTTTTGAGGAATTGATATCACTCACAATTGTTAAACAGCGGTTTAAACAAGTGTCACATAGCAAGATAATATCTGCCTTAAAATTTAGAATATTCATAGATGTCCAATGAAAATTCCTATACATAAGTTAATTTTGGCCTAAACATAGATAATTCTTGATGTTCAAGATGTTGGTAAGTTTTACTGAGGAAGCTTAAAATTCATGAGTCCATGTCTTTTTAAAAAATAATTACAGAAATGATAATATGAATATGTGTTCTCAATGTGTAAAAATAAAATACCTTAAAGACTTATAGTATATACAAGATGAGTGTTCCCTGGCCCTACATAATCACTATAAAAATTGTTTGCTGTCTGGGTCTTCCAGATTTTTTTAAATTGCAAATATGTGTGTACATATAAAGCAAAGTTATATGCTTTTGTTTTTATTTATATAAATATACATGCTGTATATGTTTCCTTTTTTCATTTGTTGCTTATGCATATAGATCTCACTTATTCTTTTCAACTGTGCAGTTAGTATTCCTTTGAATGGTAACAGCATTTTGTATTTTCCTTTTTAAACGCAAGCTTTCAATTTGGAGAATTCAAAAATTTGTAGAACAATCCTGATAATCAGTTTAGAGAAAGAATGAACTTAGGCAAGACATTTTAGTATGTGTTTTGGTTTGCTGAGAGATTAAAATGTGATTGTCTACTTGACATAAGACCTGAGATGCATTTTGTTTTTTTTGTTTATTTTATAACACCTACAGCACCTGGTATTCCTCCGTGGTCTCCCATCCAAGTACTAACCAGGCTCGACCCTGCTTAACTTCTGAGATCAGACGAGATCAGGCCACTTCAGGGTGGCATGGCCGCAGAGATGCATTTTAAAAGTGCAGTTTTATGTGTGGGAAACAACAGGAATGAGGAGGTAGCTAAAAGGAGAGAAATAAAAAACTAAATGTAAGACATGAAAGTTTAAGATAGTATAGATTCATAGAGTACAAGTCATGCCCTAACTTCCATTTTGTACTTTTACAAAGTGACAGTATAGATTATCAGCCTGTGGACACTTGCCTAAGAAGACAGTAGCTTTTAGTCAGTGTTTTAGAGGGGCGACGTTAGGCCTTAGGTTGTGCTGAGGAAAGGGAGATCATTTTAGTTGAAAAATGGTCTTGTATTATTTATTTTGAGTCAGTGGCACTTTGCCGTGTGTAGAAAAAGATTTACTCTAGGGTTCTATACTGGTCATCTCTTTTTATTAATGTTGTTTCAGTTTCAGAGTCCAAGATCCGTCTCTTAAAATATGAACAAATCTCTCATGTTTGATCTTTTGAGTAGAAATCATCATTGGGGAATAACAGTTCTGCTGTTACTGGCTTAGACAGAATACCTAGACTAACTGACAGCACATATGGTCTGGTAGACCCAGAACCATGAAATGTTATGTGAAATGCTCTACAAATGACTGAATCTATTGACAACCAGTCAGATACTTAGATGATGGTGAGAATGCTCTCAGCTCCTCTCTCTCTCTCTGGACATGTCCCTTTTTAAAGCAAACTTTTTTTCTCCCAAATTTATTGCTTTGGGGAATTAACTTTTTCCTCTATTTACTTATTAACTGGAACTTTGAAATCATTACAACAAAACATTACACGATTCATACCGAGTGGGGGACAGGCCATTCCAAGTAAAAGGTCTAAAATGGAAAAAGGTTTTCTTTTTTAATTAAAGTTTTTATTTCGGGATGATTGTAGGTTAGCATGCTGTCGTAAAAAATAAGACAGAGAGATCTCATGTACCTTTACCTAGTTTCCCCCAATGGTAACATCTTGCACATCTGTGGTACAAGATAGGATGTCTCCATCTTTAATACAATCTGCCTATCTTACTTAGATTTCCTGTTTTACTTGTGTTTATTTGTGTGTGTATTTAGTTGTATGCAAATTAATAATAGTATTATATTTACAGAAAAGTTAAAAATAATAGAGTTCCAATATTTATCTCTCTATCTCTCCCTCCCTCCCTCCCCCCCGCCCTCCCCCGCCCCCCCCCCCCACACACAGAGTTTCTCTGATTAACATCTTACCTTATTGTGGCACATTTGTCACAACTAATGAACAAGCTTGATACTTTATTAAGTAAACTTCATACTTTATTCAGATCTTATTGGTTTTCTCCTAATCTTCTTTCCCCCAGGACCCCTTGCAGGAGATTACTCATTACATTTAGTTGTCACGTCTCCGGCTTCTCTAGATAGTAACAGTTTCTCAGACCTTCCTTATTTTTGATGACCTTAACAGTTTTGAGGAGCATTGGTGGTTAGCTGTTTTGTAGACTATCTCTTGATTTGGGTTTTTCTGATGTTTTTCTCATGGGTACAGGTTTGGGGAGGAAGACCACAGATGTGAAGTGCCCTTCTCAGGTTCTGTGAAGGGTAGTGTAGCCAACATGACATCACTGATGATGATAAGCTTGTACACATGGCTGTCAGGTTGCTCCACTGTGGTAAATTGACTTTTTCCTCCTCCTTTCCATACCACCCTCGTTGGAGGGAAATTGTTCTGCACAGGCACTTAGAGAGTGGGCAGTTACACTCCACTTCCTGATGGCAGAACATCTGTACATAAATTATTTGGAATTTTTCTATATGGAAGATTTGTCCTTTGTTGTTCATTTATGTCTATATTCAATCATATATATCAGTGTGGAGTTGTGGATAGTTTATACTCTAGGTTATAATCCAGTATTGTTATTTAGTTTATTGCTCAAATTGTTCTAGCTTTAGCCACTGGGGGAGCTCTTTCATTTGGCTTCTGTGACCTTTTGACAAACCCTTGCCATTTTTTTTGTTGTTGTTGAACATTTCCTTACTTCCTGGTATTGCAAGATGTTCTAGGCTCTTCTTGTATATTTTCTGCCCCAAACCTTAGAATCTGCCATTTCTCCAAGGAGCTCTGGTTCTTTTTATTAGAATTAGAAAATATAGTCCGGGCACTGGCTCTGTTTGTTAATACTGGAGCGTCATGGCTTCTTGGCCTTCAGAGACAGAGCTAGGACATGTATGTATACTAACTTGGGTCACAAAAAAACAAACTTGTAAATAAAGACCAAAAACACTTCTAATATTAAACATTGTAATAAATATGAGCTATACATACGTTTAAGAAAAGTTAATGAAAATAAGTAAAATAATTATTTACCAACGTACTAACTCCAGTTCTGATGGGTAGCCAGAGCCTATACCAGCAGCTCAGGGTGCAAAGGGAGAACCTACCCTGTACAGGAGGCCCTTCCATTGCAAGATGCACTCACACCCACACTCACTCTTACTGGGACAACTTAGAGACACCAGTTCACCCCACATGTTTAACTTTGGGATGTGGGAAGAAACCAGAGTCCTTGGAGAAAACCCACACAAGGAGAATGTGCAAACTCCACACAGTGGCCCAAGCTGGGAATCATTTTTTTCTTCCTCATAAACATAATAAAACAGCCATTGAACAAAATGATATTATCTGAGGACTTACTGTAATTAATTCAATATATATCTATCTACAGCCATATCAAATTACACCTGAGTTCATGCTGAAGTCTCCAACTATAATCCAGTACTACATGGATCATTCTAGCCTTCCCCTCTTGCTTATCTGTAGCTACTCTGTTCAACAGAGAGAAACCTCACTCTCATCATCTACCATCCATGCACTTAATCTGTTTAATCTCAGTATACATATGTAGCAGTTTCAGAATTGTTAATTTGTACCACCTTGGGAAACAACTTTATCACCTAGAGTACAGTGCTCATGCATGATTCCTTTTGTATTTAATTTTACACTCTCAGACATTTCCAAGTTACTTAGATAACTTTCTCTTCACTCTTTTCAGTAAGGTTATATCATGCATTTGTAATACAATAAGATTCTTTTTTCATAATCTGCATTCCATCCTGGCATCCTCTGACTGCCTAACCAATTATTTAAAAATTTGCATATTAAAGTTTGCTCTTATGCTGTAAATCAGTGGGTTTTGACAAATGAATAGTGTCATGCATCCACCAGTACAGTGCTATACAGAACGCTTTCATTGCCCTAAAAAAAAAAAACCTGTATTTCACCAACTCAACCCTCTCCAAACCCCAGATAACACTGGGTTCTTCTTCTCTGTAATTTTGCCATTTCCAGAATGTCAGATAAATGGGGTCACATAGCATGTAACCTTTTCAGAATGGCTTCTTTCATTTAGAAATATGCACTTAACGTTGCGTGGATTGATAGTTCATTCCTCCATATTAATAGAATTTTATTGTATGACTATATTCATGTCTTTTAAATCTCTTAATCTACAGGTTCTCCTTTTATACGTTTCTTTTCCTTAATTTTTTTTTTTTTTTTTTACAGTTTATCTGTTGAAGAACTTGGACCTTTGGCTTGTCAACTTTCTTCTCATAGTCTGGATTTGCTGATTGCATGCTTATGATGCAAGTTCACTAGTTCTTTTGTTCTCTATTTCCTGCAAATTGGTAGCCACCCAGTCCAGAAGCTACCTCAGACCTGAGCTTAATCCTTTGGCAAGATCTTAAAGTAGTGTCATATTTTTTTCTGTAGATTCTGCTGTCTTTATCACGCAGACCTGATGAAATTGGTATAGAGCAGACATTCAGAAGATTAGATAGAAAGTAGATAAACCTTAGTTTTTGGGGACTGAAATGATGTGCCTTATAATACTTGAGGTCTTTCTTGCCTCCTATATTGGCCAGCACCTGCAGTGGAGAGTAGTGAAGAACATAAATCAGTCATATGTCAGTAACTTATTGCTTGTTAGTGGCTCTGATAAAAGATTTGGGGGAATAAAGTAGGAATAACAGGTTAAAATGAAGTTTTATGATAATCTGATTGCTCCCTCATTACATGTGTAGTTGACATTTGGGAGGTAATGTGAAATCTGAATGATAAATAGCCCAGGGTAGTTAGTATCATGGGGATTTTGCCCTAGGCGTGACCTTGGGCAGGTCCCAGAATCTCTCTGAAACTTCACTAATGGTAATAGTGCTTTCTTTACGTAGCATCTAACATTTTATAAACCACTTTTCATACATAATTTCATTTTGGTTTTGGTACTCATGATAAACTTTTTTAGGTAAACTTGGCAGATAAGTCTTCTAACCTATTTAGTGGACACTGATTATAAATGCCAGGTATGGACCTTGAAATTAGGTCATTCTAACTCTGAAGTTCATGCTCCCACTACATTATTCTGGACTGTTTTCCAACACCACCAAGTAATGTTGACCTGAAGTGGGGTCCATTTGCCCAGCTCTTAGCCAAATAAACTGACACTGGGTTGCAGTGAAAGGAAAGAGCATATATTTCAAAGGTACCCACGAAAAGAGAACAGGCAGTTGATGCACAAAGACCTGAACTCTCCCTGATGGTTTTCAAATGGACTCTTTTTAAGAACAAAAATCATGAAGAAGGGGTTCAGAGTTCTGGGCTGTGTTGATTGGTCAGTTACGATTTTAGCTCCCACAGTTTTGTTAATCTGTTTTATTTTTCCCCTAGCATCGTCCTGTCCTGAGTCTTCTTTACTGGCATCGAGAGGTCTTCCCCCTTCCAAACAAACCAGAATTCTGTACCACATTTTGGGATTGTGAGTCATTGATACTACCTTAGGAGCCGAAAAACAGAATTATCCATCTTGGTCTTAACAGGCTACATTTTTTCCTCATCTCAAGCAATATATTCCCTGAAGCATGTTTTATAGTCGGGTCTCCAGGCTCCTGGACATGGCTGCATTCTTTTTTTAATCTTTAGCTATAGTTTGCTTTGTGACAGGCAAGGCAGCCACAACTTCTAAAATAACTAACAGTAATTTTAACTAAAAGGTAAATTTTAGTTTTTTTATGATTTGCTGTCAGTTTCAGGAATTTTCCAGTTTTGGTGGACACCAACTACAAAATTTGTAGGTATCCTACAAATTTGACTCAATTCTGACACTACCTAGAGATACCAGGGGATCCCATAGGCTAAGGGCTTAATCCCACAAGACCGCACCCACTTCAGAAATCACTCACAAGTCTAGGTTGTCACCTGTGCTTCCAGCTGACAGATCCCCTACTCAGGTTCAGTAATTTGCTAGAATAACTCACAGAGCTTGGGGAAATGTTTGCTAGCTTGTTTAAAGGATATTATAAAAGATACAGATGAGCAGCCAGATGAAGAGGTATATAGGGTGTGAGGTCTGGAAGGGTCCAAAGCAGAAGAGCTTTTGTCCCTGTGGAGTTGGGGTGCACCACCTTCCTGGCACATGGATGCATTCACCAGCCCAGAAGAATAAAACCAAAATGTCTGTTTCTTACTATATCAAAGTATTAAAATTATGTTACCACTTTTGTAAATCAAAGGTGCTGGTCTAGATAGGTCATAAGATATATTTTAACTTCGAGATGCAAAGGTCCAAGTCTGGGTTTCTAAGGTTGGGGAATTTATTTGAGGAGATTGTCTGATTTGGGCCAGGTCTTTTGCTGCATAATGGCTCATTTTGTTCCTGTAGGTGATGGAATGTTTATATTTGTTCCTTTGCTTATATTAAAATTCATGATTGTAGAAAAGTATTTTGAGCCCTTGGAAAATTAATTGAAGAGAATGCACAAGAGTTAAACTTATCTTACACAGTTGTCAGGCTTTCTTAGACCAGTAGTAGTTAGAAGTTGTGGGTAATATGTGAAATGTGTATAAGCTCTTTGGGTGCTATTGTGTTTGCACTTTTTTTTTTATGTTGGGCTCAGAATTCACTGTAGAACTGAGTCAGACTTCCCCCTGGTGTGAGCCACATGTGTTAGACTTCAAGGGCTTATAACATAGAAATTCTAGTTATTTCAAGATTTCCTTTCAGGCTACTGAATCTACTTGAATTGATTTATAGGAAAAGGAGTTTTAATACAAAAATCATTTCAAGAGCTTCAGGAGCAATAGATGCTAGGTTAAGTTTACAGGAATGTCCGTCAACCACTAGATTTCTTCTGCCTCTGAAGAACAGAGAAAGCTATGTACTGCCTCCCCATCAGGAAGCTGTGAGAGCAGCTGATTAAGGAACCATACCTCCAACTGCTCCAGAAAACAGGTACATGCCTCAAACTCTCTCTCCCCACTACCAGCTCAGAGCAGCACCATTTGATAACAAGGTATCTATCTGGGTAGTTTCCTAATCTTTTCAATGTCATTAAAAAGGGGTTAGAATAATAATAGCTAACCTGAATCCTATATTAGTTTCCTGTGGCTGCCATAACAAATGACCACAAACTAGATAGTTTAGAACAAGTTCAGGAGGCTAGAAGCCCCAAATAAGGTGTGGGCAGGGCCATAGCCCTCCTCCAGAGGCTCCATGGGTGGATATTTCCTGGCCTCTTCCCTGGCCTCTTCTCGCTCCTGGAGGACTTGGAGCCCTATCACTCCAGTCTCTGCCTTCATCTTCACATGGTCTTCACTCATGTATCTTAATCTCTCTCTTCTCTAAGGACACTTGTGTGGCATTTAGAGCCCATCCAGATAATCAGGTATAATCTCAAAACCCTTAATTAATGTGCAGAAATACTTTTTCCAAATAAAGTATCATTCACAGATTCTGGAGATTAGGATGTGGACATATCTTTCTTGGGGGTCACTATCAGCCCACTGTAAATCCTAATGTATATACACTATTCTAAGTACTTTAAAAGCATCAATTCAGTTAATCCTCATAATAGCTGTATGAGATAGAAACATACATATTTTAAAGGTGAGGAAACCAAGGCAGAGAGAAATTATGTAACTTGCCCATTGTTGCACAGCCAGAAAGTAGCAGAGTTGAAACATTTTACATGTCCTGTAACTGATGCTGAGTGATTCACAGTATCTCCAGCACTAACCATGGCTACAACTGAATACAGGATTTCTAACGACTTAAACTAGAAATCAACAGTTGGCTCTGAATAAGTCACTCACATTATTATATATTCACCTTGTTAATACTTCGTGGTACTGATCACCTGCCTTTGTGTAAACATCTTGAGTTTTGTTTTCAGACTTACAAATGGTAATACTATGTTATGGTATCCAAGGTTAATTCCAGCTGCTCTTGTTTCTATGCTTTCTGTGGTAAATGAACTCAGGAGACAGATATTATGAAAAGAACTCTTTCTGGAATTTAGTAACTGCTTATTTTAGGATCTACAACTGTGCTATCCAATATAGTAGCCACTAGCCACAAGTGCTATTTAAGTTTTAATTAAAATGAAATAAAATTACAAATTGTTTGTCGGTGGCACTAACACATTTCAAGCTTGATAGCCACGTGTGGCTAGTGGCTGTCCTGCTGGACAGTGCAAATACAGGACACTTCCAACATCATAGAACATTCTTATGAGCAGTGCTGATACAGAGGGAAATAATAATGCAAAGACAACGTTGAGAACTCATGAATATTTCAAAGATTTCTGTTTTCTGTATTTAGTGCTTACTGCCTATTGGTTGGCTGCTTCACCAATTACAGAAGCTGTCTCTTAACTGTTCAGTCCAAGAGCCAATAAACTGTCTTCACTAGTGAGTGCTAAACTACCTGTGGTTGAGTGTCCTGTCTGTACTCATATAAACACCCAGAGGAAGAAATTAGATGCTTAATGAGTACTGTTTTTCCTCCTTTCTTAAGAATAGCAGGAGTTTCTGCTTTGCTTTAATTCTCTTTCCTCCTTATGAATTAAGATTATACCCCTTATAAGAAACATTCCATAGAATTCCATAGAATTTTGAGCTCTCTGCTCAAACTCCACCTCTTGTATACAAACTTTTCTGATTTTCCCCAACCCCCCTTAATTAGATATGATTGTTGTTCTTTTAACTTTCACAGTACTTCATTTGTCTCTCTTGGTATTAACCCACATTTAGTACCTCTGTGTTTTGTATTGCGGCTTCTTATCCCTCCTCCTAAAGAAAGCATACACCTTGAGAAATTTTCATAAAGTGAACAAGCTTATGTCTCTGCTGTACAGAGGTGAGTAGACAGCATCCAGTACTCCAAAAGTTCTCTCATGCCCCTTCCTAGTCCTAGCCCTCCGCCCTCAGGATTGCCCACTATCTGTCCTCACATAACCACCAATTACCTTTTCTTGCTTTCATACTTTGTATGACTGGGGTAGGTAGTATGTACTTCTTTGTGGCCAGCTTCCTCAGTGTTGCATTGTAAGAGTCATCCATGCTGCTGCATATACCATGAGTTCTTTTTCATTACTGTAGTAGTTTATTAAATGACTGTACCACAGTTTATTCTTTTTACTACTAATGAACATTTTTGTTTTTAGGTTTGGGGTATTATAAATAATATTATCATAACATTCTTTTACATGTCTCTTGACTTCCTAAATTATATGCATTTGTTGTATATAAAGTGTCTGTTTTTGTTATGCATAAACCTGGGAGTAGGAAGTTATAGGGTATATATTTAATAGTTTTCTCAGTTTATTTTTGAAAATATGAAACCTACAAAATGGAAGAGTACTAAAATAAAAATAACATTCCTGGATTCGTCAATTAGATGTTTGTTGATTTGCTTTATGTTTCTCTGTACCTTTTTTTAAAAAGTGAATCATCTGAGAGTTGGTTATAAACATCATGATAGTTTATCCCTAAGTGCATCTCCTAAGAACTAGGACATTCTTTGGCATAACCACAATGCAGTTACCATACTCAAAAAGTTTAATGTTGGTGAAATAGTATTATCTAATATATGGTTCATATTAAATACTTCAGTTGTCCTAGTAATGTCCTTCATGACTTTTTAAAAAAAATGAGGATGGACGGTGTGTTCAATCCAGGATCATTGTATTTATTTTCATGTCTTTTTTAGAGTCTGTTCATCTATAAGAGTTCCCTAGCCTGTTCCGTTTTTCATTACATAGATATTTTTGAAGAGCTGAAGTCATTTGCTTTGCACCAAGTCCCTCAATTTAGACTGGTCTGAGTGTTCCTCATGATTAGCTTCAGGGTAAGCCTTGTTAGTAGGAGGACTACAGCTCCTTTTAGTTAAGAAAAGTAGTTTCTGGGTTGATACTTTGAAACTGTAAAAATCCAATGCCCTAATATACATACATATGTGTATGTATAAATAATTTAGTGTGTTTATTTATTGAGGTGAAATTCATGTAACACATAAATAAAGTGAACAATTCAGGGTATTCACAAATATTGTACAGTTACCACCCCACCACTATCAAGTTTTAAAACATTTCATCTGCTCTTCATTCTTCTGCAGCTCCTGGCAGCCTCCAATCTCCATTCTGTCTCTATGGGTTTACCTATTCTGAATGTTTTATATATGGAAATATACAGTATGCGACCTTTTATGTTCAGCTTCTCTCATGCAGTATAATATTTTCAAGGTTCACCCATGTTGTAGCATGTATCAGAACTTCATCTCTTTTTATGGCTGAATAATATTTTGTTGTATGGATATAACACATTTTGTGTATCCATTTATCTATTGATGGATATTTGGGCTGTTTCTACTTTTTAACTATTGTAAATGACCCCAGTGGGTTTTTGTTTTTGTTTTTTTGTTTTGTTTTGTTTTTACTGCATAGTTTAATGTATCTTGCCTAAATCAATTCTTTCTGTCATAATTATAAAATGAAGATTTTTGTATTTTTGTCCTTCCTACTATATGTATTAGATGGAATTCTCTTGTGAAGAAGACTAAACATAAGTGTGTGTGTTTGTGTAGTATTAGTTTCAGCATAGGATTATGTATCATAATCCATTCTTATTACTTACTTTTATATTCAAGTTGTGCCAGAATCACCTAGCGGATTCCCATTCCTTCTTACGCCCCCATCGCTGAAGTCAATGTCCTATAGGAGGTGTCCACTGATACTTATTCTTGTTTAGGAAGCACTAAATAATTCAGAAATTGTCCGTGTGTGGAGTATGTGGCAAGTCTGGTGTTTATGGATAACAGATTTGTGAGATTTGTGTGCTTGGGACCACATGTCATGGGAGCCCCAGTTTATTGAACTTTATTTAATGAAAAAGATTTAGTTGAATGGTGACTATGTGTATGGGTATTTATTTATATTTGAGGCTTTCTTTCTCTGACCCATAGTATCAGGACATGATCAATTTCAGCATTTCTAGTTGTAGCTGACCCACCTCTGTTTAATTTCTATAGTTCCTTTTTATGCAGCTAAAATTCTTGAAGCACTTTTTCTTTAGATGTATTTTTATTTCATGAAGTTCTGCAAAGGAGCAGATGATATGGTTTTATATTTAAAATTCATGGCTTAATTTGGGTCTATTTTTAAAACTGTGTGTGTGTGTTTTAAGGGAAAATAATGGTGTTAAGTGTTAAAATTATATATGTGTACTGCTAAGAATCATGATGAGTTTATATTTTCAAAGTAATGCTAGCCTGGAATGTTTCTGTTTTACATACATATATAGGAGGTGATTGGGTTTGTTTGTTTATTGAGCTTATAGAGGAAATTTTTAAATTTTTTCATTTTTTTAGGCAAGACAACCCTTGGTTGACCTCACAGATTGCAAGGACCTTGTCAGCTTACGATCCCTTATTTTTTTATTTTATTTTTTATGCCTACAGCACCTGGTCTTCTTCCTAGGTGGTCTCCCATCCAGGTACTAACCAGGCCCAACCCTGCTTAGCTTCCAAGATCAGATGGGATTGGGCTTGTTCAGGGTAGCATGGCCGTAGATGGAAATTTTTTTAATCATGGTTTAAAATAGTGATAAAGATAAAATAGTGATAAAATAGTGATAAAAATAAAAGTTAAAATTTTTAACAACAAAGTGATGAAAATAAAGAACGCCTTAATCTTTCCTTTTATTTACATCCATAGTTTTGTGAACAGTAAATAGATTCTAGCTTGTGGTTTTAACTAAGGATCTTCAGGATTTTGTTTCTAACAGGTTTTGTAACTAAAGGAATGAAAATTTCCCTGATACTTGGAAACATCATTTTTTATACATCAAATATAACAGTATCTGTAATTTTTAAATTTCCCCAGTATTATTGAAAGCAATTATAGTTAGTTAATTCTTTTGATGTATCATTGGAAGAATAAATAGATGATACAACTACTATTACTACAACATTTTAGAAATTCTTTAAGTCTCAGCCTCCTGTGGCATTGCATAGAGCCATGTCCTCACCTGGGAGGAGGGAACCACTGTGATCTAGTGGGTAGAGGACAGAAATGCTGCTAAATAGCCTACAGTGCACAGCCCCTCCCCTCCCCCCACCAAAGAATTATCAGGTTCCCAATATCCATTGTGATGCCATTAAGAAGTCCTCGTTGGGGCTAAACTTTATGGGGTTCACAGAGATAACCTCTTCAGATTGTTCAAAAAAGTAAATAACTACCATTTAATGATCAGATTTGAATTTGTGTTTCCAGAGATAAAATTATACATGAGGTTGAGACATGATTGACCCTGGGCATACTGAGATCCTTGTGAGGCTGTGGTTCTAGAACAAGAGCTCCGAATCATCTGTAGGGATTGTTAAACCCTCCGTTGCTAGAGAGGATTCGCACTTCTCAAGAACTCCAGTTTAGGCATGCACTCTGAGAACCTGACGGAACATCTGTAATTGGTCCATACTGTGTGTACACAGTTCTAGTTTTGTTTAGTTTGTCTTCTGACCTAGTGTGTCAGCTCAGGGCTTCCTCTTTCTTAAGAAGTGGACCTCCACACACCCTCCCCGCCTAACTCCTCTCCTCCATTTTGGCTGTTGGCCGCAGAAGTTATTGTCTCTGTGCAGCTTCCCTTAGGACAGTTTACCATGCTTTGTGTTTTATGTAAATACAGGTTTGGGGCAAGTCCCCAGGCCCTGCCCTGTATTATAGGTGAATGCTTGGCCTGTCACTTGCCTTGATCTTGTGTGTGCAGAGTGAAGCTTAGAAAGGCCAGCCTCTAAGCTGAGTGGGAGAGTGTGGGCCCTAGGGATTAGGCAGGTCCTAGTCCACATTCTAGCTGTGTCCTTTCTGACTGTATGGTTATAAGCATATACATTAAAGTAAGTTTCTTCATATGTCATAGGGGTTTAAAATCTTCCTCATAGGGTGGTTGTGGAGACGAATAGAATAAATTGTCCAAAAGCCCGCTGCACCAGGGTCTAGCAGGCATTCATCAGGTAGTATACAATGTTTGTGTTGCTGGCTAGTGTTTTCAGAGGCCCTTTCAATTTTAACCTTCCGTTCCCCATAACCTATTTAACCTATCTTCATCTTCCTCTCCCCACCCCAGTTAAAACAGAAGTGAATTACTTGCTGTAGGTGGTATCTCAGAAGTTGGAAGTTCAATCTGATAATCAGCAGTGGATTTATAGTTAAAATAAGTATGATTGTCATCCTGTGCTAGAAAACTGGCATTCTTGGGTGGTGTGGATATATGAGAATTGTTCACCGTTGTGCTTGTGATTGCTGTGATTAAAATTTAAGGTTTCTGTGATCTAGATCTTGGCAATATAAACTGTTCATTCTTCTGTTTCTATATTTTGCTCTGATTCATATCTCTCTCTCTCTGTTTATTTGTTTATTGCTTCTAAATTTGCTGTGGTTGAGGAATCTGGATTCTCAAATTTAAAATTATATCCAAGTTCAGGGTGAGTAGGTTGTGAGTTACTGGCCTAGAATGGAGATGGGAGCTGGGGTGTGGTGTACCTGTCGGGATGTGGGGAGAACAGAATACAGACTTTGTTCCTAAAGCCATATGTGGTGAACATCCAAGTAGCTCATGGGTTTTGGTAATTGAGGTTACATAGATCTAGTTTGAGCTAAGTGAACTAAGTACCTTTTGGGGCAATTGAAAGGATTAATAGAATGATCGTTTTGCATACTAAGATTTTGAGAGGTAATTCCCTGCTTTCCTTCTGTCTCATAGCTATGCCCCTTGTGGATGGATCACTTTGCTGAATTTTCTCTCAGAACTCCTGTCATAACACATGCTGGTTTTTAATTCTCTTTTCTGAATTTCAGGCAAAGTCATGCGTCTGTCATGTTTGTGGTATCCACCTGAACAGGCTTCACTCTTGCCTCCATTGTGTCTTCTTTGGCTGTTTCACAAAGAAACATATTCACGAACATGCGAAGTCGAAACGGCACAACCTGGGTAAGGTACTCTTCTGAGATGTCTCAGTGGGCATTGGGAATAGTCATTGCCTTTAACTTTCTGTTCTTGGGATTTAGATTTGCAGTTCTGCCCTTCCAAAAGTTTACTTCCTTTATCTAAAATAATTTGTGCCCTTCTTGTGAAATTCACAGGGGAAATGAGAGATAAACTGAACTCAAATGGATTATTGTACTCACTTTGCCTTATGGTGCTTAAGTTGGTGTTAATATTTTCTGTAACTTTAGTTGATCAATTCTGGTGGCTTCTGATATTCAGCCAACTTTCTTTGAAAAATACTTTTCTTTAATGGAATATCAGAGCCTCATCTTTCCCTTTGAAAAACATGGTTAAGAATTAGATTAGGCAAAAATTTACTAAGAAAGATCTTAAATACAGTATTAATTATTGATTTCAACATGGAGCTGGGTGTACATAGGTGCTTTTCATTGTTTTCAGTAATAGAGTTCATTGTTCTGAAAAATGCAGGTTCATGAAAAGGCTGACAACAGTTTTTGTGGCATCAGGATAAGTTTATCTTTTATATACTTACAAATTAAAATTCATACATTCTGAAAGTTAACCTTAAGCAAAATTCTGCTCTTGGTTTTGTTTTCTGAGCGTGGTCATTAAATGTTTGTCTCCTTCACAATAAGTGTTTTCTGTTAAATGATAGTGAAGTTGTTAGGATATCTTTATGAAAATTACTTTCAAAAGGTACAAGTCAGAGAACCTAGTCTAGAAAATACTTCATGTGGGCCTAGCAGTTCCAGTTAAAGACATTTTTAGGCCTTTTTCTGTAGTTGTGTAATCTGGTGCTCTCTTGCAAACATTAGCCTAAATGTTCCTAATTGAAAATGGTGTCCTGCAAGTTTATAAAATCAGTGCATTAATCCATGTCCCTTAAAGCTGCATATAAGCAGTATACACAGCAAAAGATAAAGCTGAGATGGACACAAGCAGTATGTCTATTTTTTTCCTAATCTTTTTTTTTTCTTTTTAAAGAAGAAAGATTTAAGGGAAAACATCTCTTTTATATGATGTGTTCATGAGCCAGTTGTTTTATTACACATACAGGGAAGCTGTCAACTCAGTATCATGCTCTTTGCAATAGCTACAATTATATTGGAAATGTTTCTTTAATTTCTAGGTGATGTGCTATTTCATATTAAAGCATAAAAATTCACACAACAAAGTCTCACTTTGTTTTTTAATTCAAATTTTATGAGGGTTTTTTTTTTTTAGGTAGTAGAGATGGAATATGTCCAGTTGGACATATCTTATTTGGAACTGATAACTTAACAGCAAGCATTTGCAAAACGTGGCTTAGAATTTGTGGTTCAGAAAGCTAATGGTGATGATAGTGCTCATCAGCTGTGGATGAGCAGACTGCCTGTCCCATGGAGGGACACAGCAGCGAGTGACCACTTCTTGCGTAATAGAATTCTGTGGTATCTACTTAATGTAGTAGATCTTTGTTTTTTAATAATATAAATAAAGAGTATTCCTGCCCTGTCTGATTCTCAGACCAGGCCAGTTTAGGCTGCTATTACACTTATACTGTGATTCAGTGTGGTTAAAAGGGTTATGGGAAACTGGAAGTAGATTTGTGTTTAAGAAAGTTTTCTGAAGAATCTTCTTACTCAGCCATCATCCATAAAATTCACTTCAGAAATTTGTGGTGTTAATTCATTTTGTCAACCGAATCGATAAACTCTGCCTTTACTTTTGCTAGAATGAGTGAGTTTTAAAAAACAAAACGATGAAAGGGGAGAAAGATCTCTTTGCTGAGTCCATGATACTGAAGGTTTCTTATGTATGTGTTAACAAAGCTAGAAATTAGTTCTATGTGTCCAGGTGGGAAAGAGGGAAGCGGGGGCAGGAGAAGGAAGGTGAAGTATAAAACTTAAAACTTCCAGAGAAGAAAATTGGGGATGGGCAGCCCCGATATTACCTTGCAGTGTATCTCAGTCTTTTCTGACTTGCTAATAGCAGTTTCATCCTCTTCCTGTGGACATCTCACGCTGCTGTTTCTACCCATTATACTCAGAGCAACTTCATAGACTATTTATACTCTGTCATTTTGTGGAGGGTGTTTACAAAATATTCAAAGGCAATTTAATGGAGCAGCTTAATGTAGGAGGAACAAAGAACCTTGATTTCCTTTTGGCCAAGTTCTTCTGTCTCCCAGGGAATATTCAATATTACAGTATAATGGGACCTGAAGTGATTATTAGAAAAAATTCTTATTGGGCATCTGATTTTTAACTGGAGTAGTGGGAGGCCTAAGGTGAGTCTTGCCTCCATATTGGGGATGATGCACTTACAATTAGTATGGAAGGAGCAAATGAAGTCATTGTGGAAGGCCTTGCAGAAGGACAGATGGACAAGTATGGTGTGGGACAAGAAGGGTCTGATAGCAATCGGATGAAAAGTTCTATTTCCTTTGTTCATCCTGCCCTATAAAATTGCCCTAATGTGATAAAATACACACATCTGAAAAAATAACTTATTCTAATTTGGTGTAGTCAGTCAAATTTGCTGATATACTTCATCTGTACTGGTAGTTGTGCTAAACTGAATGTTGGAATCCCAGGTAAGTGTGAAGCCTACATAGTAAAGTAAGTAAACTTGGACCCGTTTGATTTCATACTTTTTAGTTTCATACAGGATTTTTTTATGTTGAGTCATAGGGTACTTGGATTTTGCCTGTTATGAGCTACAAATGGTATAAAAGTAATGCCTTTAGTTTTGTTCCATGCATTCTAGAGGAGTGATTTAATTGCCCAAAAGAGTATCAGGGTGGGAGGGTGCAGGGTATCAGCTCATTTCTGAGTTGATGGTGTTTTCCCTACATTCTCAGGGTTATCCTGTGACCAGAGGGAATAGACCTGCCAAATGCATGGTGCCTGTGTCAGCTGATAGCTTGGGAATTGCCAAGTAAACTAATACATAAAAACAAAATCAGTAGGCGAGCCCCTACAACACAAGGGCCTGTCTCCACAATTCATTTTGCTCTTATGCAGGCAACTGGATTATTGTACTTCAATACTTTGTCTTGGCGCAGTCAAGGCTTTGTCTTTGGAATAGTTATTTTGGCTATGAAATGTTTTCCAAATTAACTACCTTGACTGTAGGTGTTGCTTTGGGGTTTTAAATTTTATATTGAGGTGAAATTTGCATAACATACAATTAACCATTTTAAAGTGTACAGTTTAGTGGTATTTAGTCATTCACGATATTGTGCAACCACCATCTCTACTTTCAGAACTCATCACTTCAGATCACCCCATATCTATTAACTCCCAATTCTTCCTTCTGCAAGTCCCTAGCAACCATTAGTCCACTTTTTGTCTCTATGAAAATATTGTGAATATTTTATATAACAGGAATCATACAACATGGGAACTTTCGTGTAGCTTCTTTCTCTAAGCATGTCTTCAAGATTCATCCATGTCATAGCATGTTTTAGTATTTCATCCCTGAGTAATACTCTGTTGTGGAAATATACCTCACTTTGTTTGTTTATCTGTTGATAGACATTTGGGTTGTTCCTGCTTTTTAGTTCTTATAAATAATGCAGTTGTAAACATTTGTGTATAGGTTTCTAAGTGGACATATGTTTTCATTTCTTTGGATATATACCTGGGAGTGAAGTGGCATATTCTAAATAGTAAATCCTTAGCAGATATGATTTGCAGGTATTTTATCCCATTCTGTAGGTTGTCTTTTCATTTTCTTAATAATGTCTTTTGATGCACAAAGTTTTTAATTTTGATAAAGTCCAGTTTACCTTTTTTTTTCTTTTGATGCTTGTGCTTTTGGTGTTAAAACATAAGAACCCATTGCCAAATCTGAGGTCGTGAAGATTTTCCCATGTTTTCTTCTAAGTGCTTTATACTTCATTTCAGCTCTTATATTTAGGTCACTGACCATTTTGAGTTAATTTTTGTAGATGGTATAAGGTAAGGATCCAGCTTCATTCTTTTGTATGTGGATATCCACTTATCCCAGTAGCATTTGTTGAAAAAACTGTCCTTTTCCCCATTGTTGACAACCCCGTCGACATCAGTGGTCTTATACAGTGATGAAGTGTTGCTGTGGAAAGTGCCTCAAAGAAAGACTCAACCTAGGAGAATTTGAATATGCACTGAAATAATTACATACCTTTCTCAGGCTGGTAGTTTTGCTTGTGGCTATATGGTTGGCATATTTTTCATTGAATGCCTTTGCTTTTCTGAAAATTTTCCTCATCCTCATTGTAAGCTTGACTCTGACTAGATTTCTCTTTGATATCCTTATGCCAGGACTGTACTGTTAAGGAATATGTAGTACCAAAGAGCTCTCAAGAATAGCTTTTGAACTGTTCCTGAGACTTTTCAGAGTTTTGTCAGTTTTTTTTTTTGAGAGGGATAAGGGGTAAGGCATGGGATTCTTAAATTGCTATTTTGAGTTTTAATAAATCTGTTTGAGAGGACTTTACAGATCCACACAATATTAGTGATCTGTGTCATGGTAACTTAAAACACAAAATATGATAAAAGCTGTGATTTGTTAAGACATTACTCTTTACCAGGATGTACTACAGTTAAGTTATATGTATTAATTTAGTTATCACTTGAAACTATGAGGTGTTAGTGCTGTTACTATCACCATTATACCAAAAGGCTCAGAGGAAATAGAATAATTTTTCAAAGGTACATAATGACTAAGTAACAGAGCTAGAATTAATACCAGTGATTCTGAGTTTGTGCTTTCTCCTTCATGCTACATTGCCTCTCAAACAGCTGATAATGCTTGGTGACTCTAAGCCAAAAAAAAATATTTTTAATTGTTGGATTGAAATAGAACTTTTCTTCATTGCTCAAAGGGCTTTATCTTATTTATCGTCATAATGACGTAGTTAGGAGCCAGCTGTCACCCTATTTTATAGATGATGCAGTTAAGAAAGTATGCAAGACCCACTCATAGTTGGGCAACAGGCAGCTCTGGCTCAAGAAGTCAAGGTTATCTGGTCAGAGGATAATTTACTGTTGTCCTTAAAGGAAGAGTAGGCAAAATACTGTTATATTCCTTTTTGTAGTAGTACCAGGAATTTTTGACATAGTAAAAACATGGTTACTGTATATCAGGCCACGAACCCTGATAGAGTGATAATACTCAGTGAAAGTTTTCCCTTGTTTTAAATGCCACTCTTCAGAAAGAAAGGCAAAGTATCCACTGATAGTTGACTATTGGGTTCTTTGTAAAATACAGATGTAGCACCTCAGTGTCACTCAGACTCCTCAGCCTTTGGTGTGAACTTCCAGAGAAAAGACACGTACCTCATTTCCTTAGGATAAACTGTCTGAAGTGGGAGGAAGTCCTTTTGTAATAAGGGTTCTGTAATTTGAGAGTAGAGAAATGATACAAATAGTCCAGTGTCATAAAAACTTGTATGTTTAATTTGTGTTCTTAAGCATTACATTTTTTTAATTACATTTTTTTCTCTCTTCCCTTTTTTCTGTTTTTTAGCTATAGAGCTTATGTATGGAGGTATCTATTGCTTTTTGTGTCAAGACTACATTTATGACAAAGACATGGAAATCATTGCCAAAGAGGAACAACGGAAAGCTTGGAAAATGCAAGGTTTGGTTTTGCCTAGATTTACGTGCCTGAATTGTTTCTTAGTCTTACATTTCCTCATGTCTGTCAAGGGCAAAACTCACCAAAAGAAAGATCAGTATCTAAGTAAGGAGAGGGTCAGTGTAAGGAGATAAGGGAAGGTAGGAGAGCAGTAATTTGGTAGGAAGAGCAGAGCCTGCACACACACTTGCTTGCTCCTTCCTAAGCTCACCTTGGAGACAACCTAGGATTGGGACCAGCAGATGAGGGGACTGGCTGTGCAGGTACAAATGCCCATTGCTTCCCACAGCTGCCCAGAACCATCCTCAGCCCCAAGTTCCCCATGGGCCTGCAGCTGCTATGAAGAGCTCTGTTGGGGTTGAGAAAGAATGTACACGAACACTTAGTTCTCCCATGTAAGGGCATATTCATAGGTACAGCACCAACAAAGCCACGTCCACATCTGGTCTCTGAAGAATAGTTTGCTCTCAGCTCTCCAATATTCCAGAAAGCAGTCTCTTCTCAGTAATATTAAAAATGTGTGGGGAAAAAAATGTATGTCCCTGGTTCCTTCCAGGAGGGCAGATTATTTTCTGATTAAATTATTGTAGAATCTCTTTTAAAGCTCTTCAACTGTTTGGGTTATATTTAATCTCTGTCAACAGAGATTCAAAATTGCCAGATGGAAAGTGTGATCTACCACTTAAGCATCCTAGTTTAGGATTCTCCTTTCTTGTGGAGTGCCTCAGTGGTCATGGTACCATTGTGGGTTTCTCATTTGCTATCATGTCTGTATACACACTTGCTGCCTTCATTGGGTACATAGTCAAGAAATATATGCAAACATTGTGCAACCATTTTTTTCATTGTTCATTTATTTCTTTTTGGCTTCCCTGATTTTTTTTTCCTTTTGTTTTCATTTCTAGCATGTGCTCATGCTGTCATGACAGTGAAAGGTATAATTTCTCCCATTTGACTCGTGAGCATCTCTCAACTAGCAGAACCGTTACTGTTTACAAAGAGAATATATAACCCAGCATCTCTTTAACAAATTTTTGCCTTAATTACTCTTTTAAAAACACCCCCCCCCTTTTTTTAAATAGGTGCTCTCGGTGACCAGAATTATTTGTTTAACAAATCTTTTCTGGAAAAAACAACCACTTTAACTTCAACTTTGATTCTTTCCGCACTCCAAAATTTAGTAATACTGACACTGAGTCTGAGTATACTGTTTCTTTGTGCAGAACACAAACCACAGTGTGTGTGCCGGAGTAAAACAAATTCTTCTAAAATCATTCTGCAGTTCCATCTATCAGTGAGATATTATTCTTTTAAAGTTTATTGAATTAGGCAAAAATTTTAGGTAGCATTGAACAGGTAGGTGCCTCAAAGTGAATAGGATGAAATATGGTACTTATTAGCATTTATAGCATTATTGTCTTTGGTTAAATCTTTAATAGGTATAGCTGTTCAACAAGATGTATTTTTCAAAATATATTTCAAAAAATGTTTTTTTCTGTCTGTCAGTTTTACTCATTCACCAGAGAATTCTTCAGCTAAGTTGCCAAGTACTTCCCATTGATGCTAAGTGTGTGTGTAAGCCTGTTCCCCGGGGGTCTCTAGTGGTTTGAGGATTAAAGGCTTTGAAAAAACAGTGATCTTGGCATTAGTGTTAGGGTAGCTTTAATTGGAGTTATTGCTTTCCTTTTTGCAGAAAACAAAGCTTATTCATAGCACATTCTCTCTAAAGGAAACTCCTTTAAGTGTTCTGTTTTGCCTGCTGCAGCATAGTAGAGTTTTAGAAACACCTTTTATTATAGCTGTCCCTCTTTGAAATACAACCTGATAAATAGTATATCACTACCACTTTATTTATAAACACACTTGATGAAAATTTAGCTAACAGCACCTGGAATTGTTCATCTCCTTAGGCGTTGGAGAGAAATTTTCAACTTGGGAACCAACCAAACGGGAGCTTGAACTGCTGAAACACAACCCAAAAAGGCGAAAGATCACCTCTAACTGCACCATAGGTAAGTGGGTGACAATGCTTGGAGTAGTAGTCTGTTTTCACTTCTAGTTAGGCTTCCTTCTCAAAGTTTAAAATTAGTAGATAAAAAATGTAGGTTGCATAACATACTAGTCTAAATCTGAATAACAGTCATTCATCCATTTGTTCAACCACTTCTTGAGCACATGTTCACTGGGGGAACGAGTGGTAGGCTTGGGGTGAAGAGATGGATGGAAATGGCCCTGATGTCCTGTGGGGCACAGTGGCACAATCTCACTGGTCACCTGAGCCAGGTACATGGGTATGTCCCTTGTGTGAGTTGTATGTGCCCACTTGTGTAAAAAGGCTCAGATTTATTCTCACAAGGTTGAGGTTGCATGCAGTAATTTTCAGGGAGGGAAATGTATGTGTGAGCCTGTTCTCTGGGAGGTTTCCTAAGACTTAAAGAAATACATTTTGAAAACTTTTTTACTTCTAATATATTTTTTTTTATTTTTCACTTGTAGTTGACAGAATATCATATTAGTTTCAGGTGTACAACATAGTGATGATTTATTTATATAACTTCAAAAGTGATCACCCCAATAACTCTAGTACCCTTCTGACACCATACATAGTTATTACAAAGTCATTGACTATATTCCTTATGCTATACTTTATATCCCATGACTATTTTGTAACTACTAATTTGTAGTTCTTAATCCCTTCACCTTTGTCACCCATTTCCCCACCCTCCCTCCCATCTGGCAACCATCAGTTTGTTTTCTGTATCTATTAGTTTGTTTCTGGGTTTTGTTTTTTTTTTCCCATCTATTTTGGTCTTTAGATTCCACATGTAAATGAAATCATATAGCATTTGTCTTTCTCTTTCTGACTTACTCTACTCAGCACAGTACCTTCTAGGTCCATCCTTGTTGCAGATGGCAAGATGTCATTCTTTTTTATGGCTGAGTAATATTCCAGTGTGTGTGTGTGTGTGTGTGTGTGTGTGTGTGTGTGTGTGTGTGTACACACACACACACACACATACATACATACATATATATATACACACACACTACCTCTTTATCCATTCATCCATTGATGGACACTCAAGATGCCTCCATATCTTGGCTATTGTAAATAACGCTGCAATGAACATATGGATGCACATCCTTTGAAGTAGTGTTTTGGATTTATTTGGATAAATACCCAGAAGTGAAATTACTGGTCTGTCTTTGTCTCATGTTATAGTCTTCATTTTAAAGTCTATTTGGTCTGATATAAGTGTTGCCTCCCCAACTTTTTTGTTTCCATTTTCATGAAGTATCTTTTCCATCACTTTACTTTCAGTCTGTTTGTGTCTTTTGGTCTGAAATGAGTCTCTTATAGGCAGCATATGTAAGGGTCTTTTTGTTATCCATTCAGCCACTCTATGTCTTTTTTTTTTTATTCACTCTTTCAATTGGAGCATTTAATCCACTTATGTTTAAAAGTAATTGTTGATAGATATGTAGTCGATGCCATTTTATTATCATATTTTTGATCATCTTTTCTTTCTTCAAGAAGTTCCTCTTAATATTTCTTATAATACTGGTTTGAGGTGATGAACTCCTTCAGCTTTTTCTTGTCTGGGAAGCTCTTTCTCTGTCCTTCAATTCTAAATTATAGCTTTGTTGGGTAGAGTAATCTTGGTTGTAGGTCCTTGCGTTTTATCACTTTGAATATTTCATGCCAATCCCTTTTGGCCTGCAAGGTTTGCGTTGAGAAATTATCTGACGGTCTTATGGGAGCTCCCTTGTAGGTACCTAACTGCTTTTCTATTGCTGCTTTTAAGATTCTCTGTCTTTAATTTTGATGTTTTAATTCTGATGTGCTTTTGTGTGGACCTCTTTAGGTTCATCTTGTTTGAGACTTTGTGCTTCCTGGACTTGTTATGTCTTATTTCCTTCACCAGGGTGTGCAAGTTTTCCATCATTATTTCTTCAAATAGGTTTTCACTTCTTTGTTCTCTCTCTTCTTCTGGGACCCCTGTGATATGAATGTTGGTATGCTTGATGTTGTCCCAGAGGCACCTTAAACTATCCTCATTTTTTTTTCTTTTGTCGCTCTTCTAATTGGATGTTTTCTGCTACCTTCTCTTCCAAATCTCTAATTTGATCATCTGCTTCTAATCTACTACTGATTCCCTCTAATGTACTCTTCATTTCAATTATTGTTTTATCTTCTAACTAGTTCTTTTCTTATATTTCCTATCTACATTTTTATGTTTCCTATTTTTTTGTTGAAGTTCTCATTGAGTATCCTAATAACCAACATCTGATAGATTGCTTGTCTCCAGTTTTTTTAGTTCTTTTTCTGGAGTTCTGTTCTTTCATTTGGGACATGTTTCTTTGTCTTCCCAGTTTGGCTCCTTCTCTGTTTTTGTTTCTGTGTATTAGATAGGTCTACTATGTCTCCCTGTCTTAGTATAGAGTAGCCTTATGTAGTAGATGTCCTATGGAGCTCAGTGGTACAATCTTATTGGTCACCTGCACTGGGTGCATAGATGTGTCCCTTTGTGTGGGTTGTGTGTGCCCTTCTTTTGTGGTTGTTGGGACAGATTGACCCTTAATTTGGTTGCTGTTTGCATGTCAGTGGAAGGGATTGACCCTCAAGCTTATCGGATATGAGGACTGAATGTGACTACAATGAAGGAGCTGTTATGCAGGGGCTGACCCCAAGAAGCAAGATTAGCTTTAGCAGGGCTCTGATGCCTGCTGAGTTTGTCCTGTGAATGTGTTGTCTGTGGATGGTTGCATGGTGCTCTGATGTGGTTTGTAGCAGCCACTGGATGGATGTGTTGGTTCTGGGGCCTCTTGGGAGGGACTCTGTTGCTGATCAAGGTCATCCGCTGCCTGTGCTCTGCTCTGGTGTGAGCTACAAAATGATCTGCAGATGGTTGCCGCTTGTACTGGGTTTGGAGGTGCCTGGGAGAGGCTGAGCTGCAGACAGCTGCTCCTAGTGCTGGGCTCTTGGGACTGCTTAGCAAGAGGTATGGGGTATGTTGAGGACACATGCTGCTTGTTTGGTTTTGTAATCCTTAGAGATTTTAGGAAAGTTTGCAGCATGAGCCAAAACAGGCTGATTGTATGTAAAAGCCACTGAAAGCTGGTTGGGCCTGCAAATTGGATCGGTCGGAGTCTAAGAATCACCAGAGAGGAGAGAACGATGTTAGCCAGGTTGATGGAGACTCAAATATGGCACCTGCCTGAGTGCACACTGGGTATGGGAAGAGCTCAACAAAGGAACAGTGGCTTTTGCCAGCACTTACGTCTGGGAAAAAGCTGCCCTTCCATCTCTTGTCCTGAAGCCAGACAATTCAGTTCCTTCCTATATGTCCCTGGCTCCTTTCAAGTTGCTGCCACAGTGCTGGAGCTCAGAGTGAGTGAGTCCTGCAGCAAGTAAATTTATGCATGGGCCCTTTAAGAAGAACACCTGTGACTGCTGCCACCCTCCGTCTCACTCAGCTAAGATCTCTGTTGGTCCCAGAAGTCGTGGGGACTTCTCTTCCTGGCACTGGAAACCTGGGCTGGGGAGTCTGGTGTGCTGCTAGGACCCCTTTCCCCTCCAGGGCAACCTCTGCAGCCAAGATATCTGTTCTGATTTCTAACTTCTACACGTGGGTGTGGAGTCTGCCCCTCCTACCAGTCTTCCTACCAGTTTTGAGGTGGCTTCTTCTCTATGTCCTTAGCTATAGGACTTCAGTTAGTCTTTAGGCGATTCTCAATGATGATGGTTCTGTAGTTGTAATTTTAATGTGGTCATGAGAGGACGCAAACACAGTGTTTCCTCCTCCATCATTTTGACTGGATGTCTTTAAAAAACTTTAAAGTTGTTTTTGTTTGTGTGTTAGAGAGGTTGCATTCTGTTCTGTCCTGTTGCCTGTTGTTAAGGAATATCTTTGAGTAATTTTATGAAAACATGGCTGAAGTGGGAGAGCTGGAGAAAGGACGATGATTCCTTAGTATAGTTTATATAAATAGAAAAATAATTATATTTTTTCTTGCTCTTCTTGAATGAATGAATAAAAGGAAATGGACACATAAATGTAAAGGAACCACTGTGATACCATTGGGGTTCAGTAGTACCTGTAGGTCAGTGCCCAGGTCACCCCTACTCTCCTATCTTCCTCCTTCCCAGGTCTACGAGGGCTGATTAACCTTGGAAACACGTGCTTCATGAACTGCATTGTCCAGGCACTCACCCACACGCCACTCCTACGAGATTTCTTCCTCTCTGACAGGCACAGGTGTGAAATGCAGAGCCCCAGCTCCTGTCTTGTGTGTGAGATGTCGTCCCTTTTTCAGGAGGTGAGTGCTGTTGACTTTTGCAGTGTAACATTTCTGTAACTACTTTTTCCCCCTTTTTAAAAATATAAGGTTGACTGTAATAAAATAAAGGAAGGCAAATTTCTACAATCTTATATAATGAATAAATATTTACTATATGCATTATTATGGAAGGCACACATTTTTTCCAAAAGGAATCATTAGCTAGGAGACTATTGGCATTATTTTTTAAGGAATTGACTTAGAGGATGAGAAAGAGCACATAGAAAGTGGCGTAAGTGGTGGATGTGGATAATGTTTGTGAATACTGTGGGAGTTCACCCTTCCTTCTTGTCTGCCATCCGGACTCACAGTAAGGCATGTGGATGTACACGCACCACTTACTTGCTTTGTTCTCAAAGGAGCATGGATTTTTCTCTTCTCTTGCTGGACCTTCTGAGTGTGTTTCACCAGGTCTGTCTTTGTGACCCTCTGGTCCTGAATATCAAGTTCTGCTTCCCTGATTGGATTGTAAGCTACACTTATGTGCCTATCCTGTTCATGTCTGTTCATACCACCATTGACAGCATGACAGAGCTCAGGCATCCTTGGGGTGGACCATCTGCACTCAGCTTGGTGACCTCAGAAAAACCTCTCAGAGTTGAAGCAGTGTAGCTACCTCAACTATAGAGTGGGGCTGCTGCCTGCCGTATAGGTTGCTAAGAGGTCCTAGGTATACTTCAGGCGTCTAGCACAGATAGGTACCAGCAGACTCAGCCTGGTCTGTTTTGTTGATAACTTTTGATGGCAATACAGTCACTCCCACTTGCCCACATATCGGGCACTGGCTGCTTTTGCATTGCAGCGTAGGAGGTGAGCACTAGTCGAGTGATTGTGATAGAAACCACCTGGACTGCAAAGCTGGAATTACTTACAAGCTGGTTTTTTTCAGAAAAAGTTTGCCAACCTCTGATCTAGCCTGACTTATTTCTTTCATAACCACAGCATACCAGTAATTGCTAGGGTCACAGCAGTGAGCAAACTGAATAAAATAGAAAGGCAGGTGCAGTTGAAAAACACATCATAATTCATCAACTAGGCTTATGGTAGAGAACTAGATAGGAAGGGAGAAAACGATATGCAGATTTAGAAAGTCCAGTGAGTCCAAATTCTAGGCAGCTGTTAAATATTTTTTATTTTCTATGCTTTATATTCAGGGTGTAGCATTTATTTCTGACAAGTGATTTTGTTCCCCTTCTTTCTCTGAGCAGTTTTACTCCGGGCACCGGTCCCCCCATATCCCGTACAAGTTGCTACACTTGGTATGGACTCATGCCCGGCATTTGGCAGGGTATGAGCAGCAGGATGCCCATGAGTTCCTCATTGCAGCCCTGGATGTCTTGCACCGGCATTGCAAAGGTATGGGCCTGCTCCCTCAGGCCACTGTGCAGGGGAGGGGGGAGGCCAAGTGTGTGCCCTCCTGCAAAATGGGGTACAGCTGACTGTTTTATTTGATTTGTGTTATAATCATATTTTTTTACCCAATAAGGAAAACACTATAATTACGTCAAAGAGGTTCTTCATAGTTTGTTTTTATGAGAAGAAGAAAAAGTTTTTGTTGTTGTCTTCTGACCTTTCTGGGATTAGAGCAGCATAGCAGTTGTTCCTCTACAGCCTGTAACAGTGAACAGTGAGCTCTTTGTCATTGCCTTGCCTTTTCCTTGAGTCCTTTGCTGCTGTGTTCCTGTTGGCCTGATGTGTCAGGGCCTCACCTTGTAGCTCCTCTGGGTTATCATGGCTGTGTCGGGCTAGAAGGTTCTGAATGTGCTCTTAACACAGTTTAACCATCAAACCATCTACCTCCCCTTATAAAATCTCCAGAAAGACCATCATTGCTCTAAAGTAGCCAGAGAGAGCTGGGAATACAAAACTAAACCTGCACATTTGCCAGTACTTCCCTGACCCTAAGTCAGGTTCATTTTCCAACCAAGGGCCTTTTGTTTTCAAATCTCTCTTAGGATCTCATTGGGACTTGGCTTCCTCCATAATATAGAGTTCTCAGATATGTGTGGGTTTGGATGGTCTAGGGGAAGGGCAAGGGGCAGCAGCTCCTAGGGCTGATGGCAGGAGATTAAGATCAATGATAAGCCCACACAGTGTATTCCTCCCCCTGCCCTTCCCTATGTGGGGCTCCCAGTTTGAAGGCCTGAAATACTGACACAGGTATCAGCTGAGGAGTGTGTGGCTCCTAATCACCTGGAGCGCTCCTTAAGGCACATGGTTGGCCTTTCTGTTTAGTGGGTCTGGAGTAAAGTCAGAGGATTTTTTGTTCCTAATGAGTTCCTAGATGATGCTGCTGTTTCAGATAGTACACACTCAAGTGAAGTGTGCAGTGATAACAAGTTATCTGGTTATCTATGGCCCGTAGGCTGGTACAGCTGTTTGTAGGTGATATCCTACTGGCCAATTTTCTCTTATATTGGTGTCCTTTAAAAACAAAGTGCTGTTTTGCCAGGTCACTTCGTTGAATGGCCTTCATACTGCTCCATCTCATTCTCTTAGGTCATTGAACTGCTCTCACAAATGCCCTGTAGAATCTGAGATTACAACTCAGAGACAAGCCAAACTTGAAATAAGACAGCTTGTTTTGATCAACTGTCATGGCTTTAGTTTCAGCTTTTTTTGTACTTATTTTTCTCCTGAAAATATACACAATTGTTTTAGTGCTTGCCATAGGAATCAAATAAAAGTTGCTTAATAGCTTAGGTAAGGTTTGATTTCCTAGTGTAAAGTATAACAGAAAAGAGCCATGTGAAAGATTGTTATTTATTCCAAGCACTTGAGATTAAAAGACTCCTGTTTGAAAATGCATTGCTGTTAAAATGTTCATGTGACAAAAAAAATTCTCTGACAATTCCTTTTGAAATGTCTGGGAGGAAAGGGAAAGCTCTTCTCCTTAGAAATATGGTCATCAGAATTCTTCTGAACCCTGAGTTCATCAAGATTGCTAGTTCACAGCCAGGCCCCCCATGTTTGGTTAAGTGTTAGTCTTTTATGTCATTTTAACTTTCAGGTATCTTTTGGCTTACTTTTCTTTGCTTCTTCCTGTGTATTTTCCCCTATCTTAACGTTTCATCCCATGAACTTGAGATCCTTCTGAGTGGCATTTTCTCCCTAATCTCTAGGCAACTGCTATCAGAGATGGTGTCCTTCCTTTATTCTTCTGTAATAATTTATCTTTGGTATGTAATACATAGAGAGATAGAAACACATTCTATCCCCATTGTCTAGCTGAATGAAAGTTATATAGAGGGTATATAGGGTATATGTTAATTTGTATTTTACTATGTAAGTTTTATATTCATATATTTACACACAAACTACATATATATATATATATGTATGTATGTATATGTATGTGTGTATGTATGTATACACACACACACACACACACAGTTGACCTTAGAACAGCTTATGAGCACCGACCACCTGCAGAGTTGAAATCCTGATTATAACTGACTCAGTCCTCCACATACTCGGATTCCCAACAGTTAGTTGACACTTGAACAACATGGGTTTGACCTGTGAGGGGCAATTGAATAAAATCTGCGTATATGTGGATCTTCACAGTTCAAAATCACAGGGTTCGTGGGTAAGCTAAAGACTTGTATTGAACTAGAAAGGTTGGAAATTACACTTACCTAGATAAAGCTGACTGGGAAAAAGAGCTGTTCCTGAAGTTCCAGAATGTGGGAACTGATGAGACAGATGGACTAAGTGGGGGTCCTACAGGGACCCTCTCTGAAGGACACTTCTGGTCCAGGGAATGCAAGTAGAGGCTTTCCTAGGGGTATTTGACCCACAATATATCGGGCCACCTTACTAGAAAATATTTTTTCAGTCATTCTGTAAATGGAAAAAGAATCAATACCTTTTCCCACTTACTGAGCATTTGATATATTTTGGTGCCAAAGTAGAAGCTAAGACTATTTTCTTAAGGAGTGAAGAAGAAAATAAACTGGGTGGGTTGTCTCTGCTTTCCACACCAATCTTGTCTTTTGAATGATATACCTATCTTCATGTGCCCTTTAGAGAGTATTGACCCCTCTGGCATCATCATGCCTCTGTGAGTGAGTGGCCTCATCCGTTGGGCTCTGCAGCTCTTAGAAACTTGCTGACTTTGAGGGGAGGTGTGTAGGTGGTAAAAATATGAATAACAGAGCTTCGGTCTTTCCCCAGGTGATGATAATGGGAAGAAGGCCAACAACCCTAACCACTGCAACTGCATCATAGACCAGATCTTCACAGGCGGGCTGCAGTCAGATGTCACCTGCCAAGTCTGCCAGTAAGTGGAAGCTTTCCACAGGACAGCGAGTATTCTGGAACTCCAGATGTCGTCTGAGCCACATTAGCAAGGCCGTAATGTGGCCCCAGGTCCTGTCAGAGTGGTTTCAGTGGGTGCTGCTTATTGACATCATGGTACTTTTTTTTATCTGCAGACCATTGTGTTCTGAGAAGTTCTTAAAGTTTTTAGATTCTTAGAGCGTAACGTTTAGTTGATGCCACCCCAGTCACACCTTCTTCACGATGTGTCAGTAGGTTGTTACATGACCTGCTTACAGTGGAGCATCTACAGCACGACCAGTTGAGAAACAGGAGAAGTTTTATTTAAACAGCTGTTGGCATGTGTAGGGATAAAAATAACTCCAATTGAAAAGACAAGAAATTAGCAGGTCTGCCTGGTCAGTGTCCCCACTGGGGTTGCAAGGCTTTGTGTTGAGGCCATCTGCTACTGTCTACACCCAACAGTGTGTGATACCCTGCATGTCTCTTGCTTTCCTTAGAGCCCCTGACACCAGAAGCCAAATAAAGAGCCCCCCACTCTTTAAGGACTAGGCCACTTGGGGTAGATACTTGACATACATGCTCTAAAGTGTATCAGTTTGAATTATTTCATGGCCTCCTTTTCCATTTTTCCAGTGTAGTGTCCCTAAATTCTTTACAGGTCTCAGTTCTGTACTAAAAGCTCAAAACTTTCATTTCTCAGAGGAAAGTATATTGATGGTTAGGTTAGAAGAACCCTTTTATTCACCCTCAATATGCTCCTATGTTTTTTATTTCATTTCAACTTTTAAAAAACCCTGGGCATGATCCACTAAAATTTCAGAACCTCTAATGGATTGCTGCTTGCAGTTTGTACAGGGTAGACCAGATATTGAAAAGAGTTAGTTTTGCCTATAAGTGTTATAAATGCAGATTTCTTTTAAGTGCCACATATCATCGTGGGCCATTGCTCTAAAGAGTTCATTCACACTCACAGCTTTAAATAACTGCCTTGTTGGCCCTATGCTTCTGAACTCCATCAGCAGGTAATTGTCTCAGATTTACATTCTGTTTAAATTTCTGTAGAAAATTTCCCAGTCTGCGAATCTCCTGTTTGTATATTTTAAAATAAATCTCTAGGAAGGAACTGGCTTCATTAGGGACAGCCTTAAATGCTGGCGTTCAGCTCGGGATGCTGTGCCCGGTCAATGCACACTCTATATGTAAAATGTTCTTGGAGGTCTGAGTTATTACCTGGGCTCAGCAGTTCCCAGATGCTGCTGAGGTAGACTATCAGTTCAGAGCCTCCAGTCATAGGGTCCAGAAAAAAAATCTCGAGATGACTGTACTGATCTTCTGGGTTTGGAAACTATTGCTTTAGGAGCAGCCTTTGTCTTAAGTGGTTTACACATGCTGTCCCTCCCTAGGGCCTTGAGAACCCAGGATGGATTGGATGTAAACACACATTTTTCTAACCTAGGATATTATTTGGATAAAAGGGCAGAGTTATGAAACATTGAGATACATTCTGTGAGATGGTAGCTCTGAAGCTGTATGTGAATGATAATTCTCATGTGTATTTTTATCTCCTTTTCCTTCTAGTGGAGTCTCCACCACAATAGACCCCTTTTGGGACATCAGTTTAGATCTCCCTGGCTCTTCCACACCATTCTGGCCCCTGAGCCCAGGGAGTGAGAGCAGCGTGGTGAATGGGGAAAGCCACGTATCAGGAACCACTACACTTACGGACTGCTTGAGAAGGTGAGAAACCTGTCAGCACTTTTGTAGAAAAATAAAGGTCTTTCCTTGCAGGTAGTTGTCTCTCTTTGCCTCGAGGCTGTTCAGAGTAGTGGTTGATCAGAGTAAAGCCCTAATAAATTCAGGGCCACCCAGAGTCCCAATAGTTTTTTTTTTATATACGTCCAGTGTAGAACATGAGAAAAGATTTGACAGCCTACACAGATGGCTACAGTTGGTGCCCAATGGCTCATACTAGTTTGTCACATTTTTGCAAGATGACTAGTTATTCTATCTACCTACCTTTGGATTGTAGCATGTCTGTATCACAGCTACTATTTCCCCATGTAAATTAAGAGAAAGTTGAAGCTCCCTCACCTTTTATGACTAATAATCTCCACCAGAGAGTGCATTAAAATAGCAGGCCCCTCCTGCTGAGGCACATGATCTTTTCTGCAGATGATGAAAATTTGTTTGTGATGTCCTGTTTGCACTTACACTTGTGTTTAGATCTGTCTGTCTACTACATCAATGATTTAGACAAATGGTAAAATTTAGGATGTAGTCGCTATAAAATATATTTAAAGAGTTATTACAATTGTAGCAAGGCCAGAAACCCTTCCCCCAGCTTTATTGAAATATAATAGACAATTAGTTGCTCATATTTACATTGTACAATGCTAGTGAGTTTTTTTTCCAATTATAGTTGACATACAATAATATATTATTTTCAGTTGTATAGAATAGTGATTAGAGCTCAAGTGATCACTCCACTAAACCTAGTTTCCTCTTCCCCCTTACATATTTGTTACATCGTTGTTGACTTTTTTCTTTATGCTCCGCTTTATATCTCTATGACTCTTTCGTATCTATTTGTATTTCTTAATCCCTTCGCCCTTTTTCGCCATCTCCCCAACCTCCCTCCTGTTTATTAGCCCTCAAAATATTCTCAGTATTTATGAGTTTGTTTCCATTTGGTTGTTTCCATTGTTTATTTTGTTCTTTAGATTCTGTGCATATGTGAAATCACATGATGTTTGTCTTTCTCTATCTGATTGACTTCATTTAGCACAATATCCTCTAGGTCCATCAAGGCAATATATTTTTCCATCCCCTCCTTTTAATCTGTGTGTGTCTTTTACTCTGGAGCGAGTCTGGTAGGTAGCATATGTAGGAGTCTTGTTTTCTTATCCATTCAGCCAGTCTACCCTTTGGTTGGAGCACTTAATTCTTTTCCATTTCAGGTAGTCGTTGATATGTATTATCATTTTTTATTCATGATTTTGATACATATTTTTTCTTCTTAAAGAAGTCTCTCCAACATTTTCTGTAATAGTGGCTTGGTGTAGATGAATTCCTTTAGCTTATTTTTGTCTGGGAGGCTCTTTATCTGTCCTTCAACTCTAAATGATAGCTTTGCTGGGTAAAGTATTCTTGGTTGTAGTTCCTGTGTTTTTATCACTTTAAATATTTTGTGCCAAGCCCATCTGTCCTGCAAAATTCCTTTTGAGAAACCAGCTGCCAATCTTGTGGATGCTCCTTTGTAGGTAATTAACTGCTTTTCTCTTGCTGCTTTTAAGATTCTCTCTTTAGTTAACCTTTAGCATTTTAATTATGTTGTTGTCTTGGTGTGGGCATCTTTGGATTCCTCTTTCTTGGGACTCTCTGCACTTCTTAGGTTTGTATGTTAGGGAAGTTTTCCATCATTATTTCTTCAGATAGCTTTTCTACTTCTTGTTCTCCCTCTCCTCCTTCAGGTACCCCTATTACATGGATGTTTTTACACTTAATTTTGTCCCAAAGACTCCTTAAATAATTATGTTCCTGGCTTCTTTTTTCTTACTATGCTTATTGGGTGACCTTGGCTTCTCCATCCTCTGTATTGGTGGTTCATTCCTCTTCTTCATTCACTCTCTTAATTTACTCTAATACACTCTTCAACTCAGATAATGTGTTCTTCATTTCTGACTGGTTCTCTTTTATAGTTTCCATTTTGATGTTTTTCTCTTTGTTAGAGTTCTCACTGAGTTCATTAAGCATCTTCAATTTCATTAAGCATCTTTCTAACCAGTGTTTTGAACTCTGCATCTGTTAGATTGCTTGACTCTATTATTACTGGATCTCTATTCTATTCTTTCATGTAGTTTCTACTTCTTTGTCTTCCTATTTTGGCTGACTTTCTGTGTCTGTTTATATGTACTAAGCAAAGCTCCCAGTCTTATTAGCATGGCTTTGTGTCGCAGGTGTCCAGTGGCACAGTCCTGAGAAGGGATTAGCAGTGGGCCCAGTTTAGTCCCAGCCTATGTGTCCCTCTGGGGTCACCTTTAAGATTCAGCAAACAATCCACAGATGCTCTACTTATAGTTGCTTCAAGAAACCATGCCAAAAACAAAGGTCAGCTGTTACCCGTATAAGTCTTGGAGCTACTCAGCAAGGAGCTCCTGACTTGCCGAGGATACACCTGGATGGGGCTTAGATGGGGCTGGACGTTGTGAGAGGCAGAGTTTCAGGGAATCCTCTGGGAAGAGTGACCTCTGTTATCCTATTTGAGGATGTCTCAGATATGGCTGTGTCTACACACTGGCGGGGGGGAGGGCTGTACAGAGAAACAATGGATACCGCCAACACATCTGCCTGGGAGAATGCCTCGCCTCTGGTCCAACAACTCAGCATCTCGCTGTAAGTCCCTGGTGTCCCTGGAACAGCAGACCCAGTGCTGGTGCTCAGAATGAGCGAGTCTATCACTGCAAAAGTCCGGTCGTGGACATGACCCCTTTAAGAGGCATCTGCAGCTACCAGCTGCTGCTGCTTTAGCCTTTGTTCCACTCAGCCACTACGGACTGAGCAGCTTCATTCACATCCCTGCCCCCTCCTACCTCCAGCCATTGCAGGGTGATTTCTTATTTTTCTCCTTAGTTATAAAGCTTATTCATCTAGACCTCAGGCGACTCTGCTTGCTGTTTGTTCCGTGTTTCTGTCACAACTTTTGATATGTTAAGAGCAGATGAATAAAGCCTCTATCATCTGCACCATTTTGACTTCTCTCTCCCTAAACTTTATTTTGAATTTAGTGTTTTACAACCTTTTATTTTTTACTTGTATTGATTCAGGATCATTGCAGATAAGTTCTTGTTGGGTGGAAGGACAAGCTTCTTGGTTTTTACGTTGCTGTATTAGTCAGCAGGCCCAAAGGTACACGTTTAGAATTTTAAAGTAAATTGACTTTGTTATACTGTTAGAGCCAGTTGTAAATGAGGTATCAAATTTTTAATTTGGAAAGCAAGCATATAAATAATCAAAAGCAAAACAAAATTTTTTTCAAGACAGTATTTATAATGAAATTAAATTTCACAGTCAATTTTAATAAAATTGAAATTTTGCTCACAAAACAGGCAACAAGGGACACTAAATAGCAAAGGGTCCCTTTTCAAGTTATATTTAGAGTAGATCACGAAGCTGTTAAAAGGAACTTAAGGTTCACGTGATTTTTTTCTCTCTCCGGATTTTCAAGTGTCTCATGAGGATGAGAACTTTAGGGGTAGCTGAGTGGCTGTCACCATCTGCATGAGTGCTCACACTGCTCCTTGAACCCTTCGTAGAGGAGGCGGACTCAGTGGGACATGAATGCTCTCCTAGTAACAGGGCAAAACTCTTCGAAGCCAGTTGCTTCCATAGGTTTTCTATGGTCCTTTTTGTATCAGCCTTGTGGTGCACTCTTTGTTCTTTGTTGCCTTATTGCTATTTCAACTCTTTTATATTTGTGTGTTGTATTTTCTCAGTTGGGATTGAAATGCAGCCCCTTCAGGGAGGGAGACTACCTCAGAATGATTTGTGTCCTCCACAGCACTAGCATTTTGACAGGCATCTGGTAAATGTTTACCCGCCTTTACCCCATCAGAATTCTTGCAAGGTTGCAAATAAATGGCAGACACTGACTCTGGTGAACTTAAGCAGTTAAGGGCACTAGGTAGTTCACAGAAGCCACAGAAAGGCTAAGAACCCAGCTCAGCAAACAGATGGTAACCATAGGAGCCTTGGGACCAATATCCAGAAATATATAGCCCACTGCTGCCTGGCTGCCCTAGTGGGGTTAGGGTGCTGCTCCTGAGATGACAAGTCTTCCCACATCTTCCTCTTTAGAATAATTGTTATAGGTACGAAGTCCCCATGAGGAGCATGCAGTTTGTCAAGCCTCAATTAGTGCCCTCTTTATTGGGGGTGGGAAGAGCAAATACTGGCTTTTGTGGTCAACTTTCATGGTAGATGGTCGGCCCTGTCCCACCTAGATTTGGAAATTCCCCAAATGGAGGAGGGGAGGAATGGCTAGATACTTGAAAAGGCATGTGAATTGAGTTCCATTTTCCTTTCATAATTATCGTGTAACTGAATTTGAAGCCAAATTGTCTTTATGTTTAACATTGTGGGACTTGTTTGGCACTTCTTTGGGTGTACTGAAGCAGGTGACAGATAGCATCTTTGCAGCCAGGTGTAGGGCTTGGGAAGTTTGTTGCCTCAAGCACTTGCTTCCACCCATCTGTCACCTGCCTAGAGCTCTGAATGCTTGAGGGACTGCAGAGTCCTCTACATAGTTTTATCTGTGCTTGGCATTGGACTTCCAATTCTAAAATTGTACATAGTTCTCTCTGCCAGATAGTGACACATATATGAGTACTTGTTCCTGTTGTCACCGTCACTGACCATGGAAGCTTACTGAGACATTAGAGAAGCAGTTGTGGCGAGTGGTTGTTACCGAGCAGTGTGGTTGGGGTGGGGCAGACTATGTTTTAAGTTGGAAAATTGGATGGTGGAGTAATGTTGGGGCAACTCTGGTGTACATTGAAAGTCTTCACTGTTAACGTGGGTACATTTTCCTCTCCTGCTATCAGGCATCCAGTCAGTGTTCAAACTACTCTGATTGGTTTTTAAACTATTTTTTACAGTTTGTTCAAATCAGGATCCAGACTAGGTCCACACATTACATTTGGTTAATTGGTCTCATAAGTCCCTTTCAAATCCCGGCTTTAGCTCCCCTCCCCACTTCTTTCCTTGCCCTTTTTGTGTGGAAAAGACAAGCTCATGTGTCCACAGAATTCCCTGTACTCCAGACCTTGTTGACTGCGTGCGTGGGCTAGTTCTTGCAGGTGACAATGAACATACTTAGATGCCTTGCTCCATCCTTCCTCCTCCATGAGAGCTAACTGTTCTTGCACTTCGCTTCCTGGCATCTTTTGGGCAGGCAGGCTCACTTTGCTCAGGAGCCTCGTCTGGCCCGAGGTAAAACGGCAGAATTTCCAAAGAACAAAGATCTCCAGACTCAGTGTGAAAAAGTCAAATTTTCTTCTTGTTTTTCAGCTTTAAACTTTAAAAATTTGGTGAAAACTGTATCAAGACATTTATTTCATGGGTTTTTATCTTTTGTAACTACCACCTGTGCCAGAAATGCAGACTTACCTAGTGCAACTTTTCTATCTCAAGATATATCTTTATCGTTAGAAAGTTACCATTTACCCAAAAGTCTCATTTTATTAAAATTTTTGAGATAATTATAGCTTCCCAGTACAATATCCTAGTACAACTAGGGTATTGAAATCAATGCAGACAAGATACGAGGCACTTTCATCACCGCAGGAGCCCTCATAGCCACACCATCTTGCCCTCCCACCACTACTGTCTCCTTAACCCCTGGCAACTGCAAATCTGTTCTTCATTTCTGTAAATTCCACATTTCAAGAATGTTCTGTAGATAGACTCATACAACATGTAACCTTTGGGGATTGGCTTTTTTCAGTCATCATAATTTGCTGGTGATTCATCCAGGTTGCGTGTATCAAGTTTGTTCCTTTTTACTGCTGACTAGTATTCCATGATGTCACGTACCACAGTTTGTTTAACCATTCACCCATTGAAGGACATCTGCGTTGCTTAGTTTTTTTTGTTTGTTTTATTTTGTTTCTGTTTTTGTTTTTTTTAGCTATTAAAAATAAAGCTGCCGAAAACGTTTGTGTACAGTTTTTGTGTGAGCTCAAGTTTTTGTTTTTCTGGGACAAATTCGATTACTGGGGTAATTAGAAAATTATTAATATTTCACCAAACTTTTCATTTTTAAAAAAATTTAAGTGTTTTTTTTTTTTTAAGTGTTGAGAAGAGGTAAAGGAAGAAATAGTTTTAATTTTTTTCTTTGCGAAATTATAAATACCCCTAACTGTATGTATGTTTTTAGTAGAGAAATTAATCCAGTAAAAGTGATAAAATAACTGTTTTTCTTCTTTTACCTTTCTCATCTTTTTTCTTAAAAATATATTTTAAATACCTTGTAGATTTACCAGACCAGAGCACTTAGGAAGCAGTGCCAAGATCAAATGTAGTGGTTGCCATAGCTACCAGGAGTCTACTAAACAGCTCACCATGAAGAAACTGCCCATTGTAGCCTGTTTTCATCTCAAAGTAAGTTTCCCAGAAAACAAATTCTAGAGGCAGACTCTTATTTTTAGTCCCCAGAACAGCTTAGAGCCTGTTGGTTTGGTGTTTAGAGTACATTTTATAATTGCAGTGCTCAGTAAGATGCTCTAAAGAAATAAAGGGGTAATAACTTATAACTCTTTCCCTATCTTCTGTTGAGGAGAGAGGTCTGTTGTGAACAAAAAGTAATTACTGCATAATGAAAATAAGATGTAAGTTGCTTGTCCAGGGTTGGGGATTGTTAAGGTTTTACTGCTCCTACCTAAATTCTTCCATCCTCCAAGTTTTTATTTTACTCAAAAACAAAGACTCTTAGCATTATGATTTAGTCCAGTGGTTTGCAGGCTCTTTCTCTAAAGGGTCAGTTGGTAAATATTTTAGGTTTCATAGCCATATGACCTCAGTTTCATATTCTTCATTTTATTTTATGACCTTCTAAAATTTTTTAAAAACCCAAACCACTTCTACCTTGCTTGCTGGATTTGGTCTCCCCTAATGCAGTCAAAGAATGTCTTCTACCTGGTGAAAGGAACAATATGTTTGATTTTGCTTCCAGAGGTGACAGATATTCATCCTGTTCTCTACTATCTTGCACTTTGCTGGGTCTGTTGTAAGATGTTTATCACTTTGAACAATCGCATCCTTTTAAGATTTTACTTGAACCCCATAAATTAGATTTATATGAATCGATACTGCATTATTGAATCTGTAAGCTCCAAAAGTGGCCAAAAGGGAATCAGAAAATTGATGAAAAACCTATTTTAGGGAGTGCACAGAGAAGCACCATCAGAAAAAGCCAATTACAGCTTCATTCCTCTTCCCTCTCAACCCCATTTATGCAGCGATTTGAACACTCAGCCAAACTGAGGCGGAAGATTACCACATATGTGTCTTTTCCCCTGGAACTGGACATGACCCCCTTCATGGCATCCAGGTATGAAAGGGTTTGTTCAATTGTGTCTCTTCAAAAGGGTGTGGCTTTGTTTGGTCATTGATTGGCACCAGCTCCCTAATGAGGCAATTGTAGACATGGATATAACTGCACCAGCTAAAACCAAATTATTATCCTGATGTTAACCCAAGATACATTTTAGTTTAATGAGCTGTTTTCCTTCAGAAGTCTTATTTCACATTTGGGTTTTCTCAAGCAATCCTCTTTCAGCTTTCAGACCTGGAAATACGTCAAGGTAGGATCATAGTGAGAAGACAGCATTTTAACTGATGGAACTGATTTTGAAATAAAGATAAACAGTTTTTCAGTTGTACATTTCATTATTCTTGTTTTCAAATCTTGATATCATAAACCACATAAAAATTTACCCTCCCCCAAAACCATGGCACTAGTATATTGGACACATGTTAGTTTCCCAGGGACACTGTAACAGATTACCACAAACTTAGTTGCTTAAAGTAAGAAGATGTTGGCAGGTCTGCATTTCCTTGGAACGGTCTAGGGAAGATTCCACTCCTTTCCAGGAGGTATACCAGGTAGGTCAGGGCTGGCTCCACTCCTTGCAAAAGGAGTGCTCTCAGCAGTTCACTTCACCAGCCTGGGCCTCAGTTTCCTTACCTTTACATGGGGATAATCTCTTCCTAAAAAGGAGAATTGTTGGAAGAACTGGAAAGCCTACATAAAATAGATCCAGCACATTATCTGGCAGAGTAGGCCCCAATAATACTGTTGGTATCATCTGAGCCATGTGTCTCTTAGATTAATTATTTTAAATAATGAGGTTAATTATTTTAAATGATGCTAAGTTTTGCTGTGTTTGTTACAGCAAAGAGAGCAGAATGAATGGACAGTACCAGCAGCCAGCAGATAGTCTCAATAATGATAACAAGTAAGTAGTGCCCTGTGGGTGTGCCCTGGGCATCTCCAGGTGTAAGTGTGGGACCTGGGACTTCTAGTAGGATTTGGCAGGGAGGGCCCCACCAGCTTTTCCCAGGGAGATGACTGCATTTATGAGCAGCAGTGGCAGAGCTCATTTCTTTTGGCCACTGGTCTGCTTTCTGTCTTGCTGCCCACTAATGAGTGTTGGCAAGCCCTCTATTAGAAAAGTACTTTTCACACCTTTATCACAAACACTCCCTTCTTTTGTAGGAGCCTGACCCCTTTCTCCTGGCCTTTGTACATCAGTGAGGGTCAATTTGGCCATTGCAGTCCTAGAATGTAAGCTCAGTGTCTGAATTCTGGACCCCTTGATCTTTGCCTTCACTGGCATTGTAATTAGGCCTCTGATCTTTCGTCATCTTTCTTCATACCACTGGTGTGGCAGAAAGCATGAAAGGAGAGAGTGGTTATAGTATCTCCCAATACCAGTTGCTCTCATCACTTCCACTAAATGTGGTTCTAGTGAAGAAGCTCAAGAGCTGAGTAGGGGCCACCCTCTCTGCTGTCTGTTCACCAGCTTTGATTCCTGGGGTATTACTATTTGGGGTCAGCAAGCTACCCATCACCATGCAGACCTCTAACTGCTTGGACTGTCAGTTTCCAATGGTGATAAAATTGAGTTATCTGCTCAGTCTCTCCTCACTCTTTTCCTCCCAAATCAGATACTCCTTGTTTGCAGTTGTTAACCACCAAGGGACCTTGGAGAGCGGCCACTACACCAGCTTCATCCGGCAGCACAAGGACCAGTGGTTCAAATGTGATGATGCCATCATCACCAAGGCCAGCATTGAAGATGTGCTGGACAGTGAGGGGTACGTCAGGGGTGGCAGCTCGTTTCCGCATGTGTACCTCCAAATCCAAAGCCACGTCTGCCTTTAGTACCATTCCAGGAGGTTCACCTTCAGTGGCTGAAGTAACAAGGCTTATTCTGGACAGAATGCCAGCCTTGATTGATCACCAGATAGGAGACAGTATCTCTGAGCAGGGCACTCTTGATTAACACCTTAACACAGAGAACATGGTGGTGGTCATTTATTTTAGTTGCGGTATGAGCTGACACATGAGTTCTTTAGCAGCGTCTCTCTTTCTCATTTTATTTTTTTCCTGGCGCATCATCATCTACCATTAGCCTTTGCTAAATCCTTTGTCTTGAGACTATGAGTAAGATCCTAGCCCTAGGCATGAGCTGCCATGACTCTGCAAGGCGCGTCTGGATTATATATTCTGAGCTGTGGGGAAACCCCCTTGGGAGAGAGCCTGCGTAGAAGAGTTTGTATTGGAGAGGACAGCCTTGTGGCAGTGAAGAGGCCAGAGCAGAGGAGGAGGTTAGACTGAATTTGTTACAGGAGTCTTACCAAAAATTGCCCTTATACAGAAGCACTGGCAGTCCTGGGTAGGAGAGCAGGAGTTCAGGAGCTGTGTGGGAAGCAAGACTGACAGGTCTCATGACTTCTTGGTGGACAGGTAGAAGGACAAGCTCCAGGGGCTTGAGCATTACATGGGAGCACTGCCACTACCTAGCTAAAGACCCTCCTAGGGATCTAAGATCCAAAAACCATCCAAGAAGTCAGACTGCTGGAGAGTGCTGAGGTCACAGTGCCAGGGTTCTGGTTGGGGAGGGTTAGTTTTGCCTTAACTGCTCATGAATTAGGGCATAAGCATGCTTCTGTCTTTGCCTCCTCAGATACCTACTGTTCTATCACAAACAGTTCCTGGAATATGAGTAACCTTATCTTCATCTGGTCAGAAAAATGAAGGCCAAGAGTTGGCAGGCCTCAAACATTGATCCCCGAGCTCCCCGACATCATGATACTACCACTCACAGAAGTGCCCCCAAGAGCATCAGATTCCTGTGCAACCTCGACCTGAAGGAGGCAGCAGCAGTTGTTGCCCAGGATTGTGGGTTTTGAATGGACAAGCACTGTGGTGGGAGGAAACACCAGGAACTGCACAACAGAAAAAATATGTAATGAAGGATGTGTTCTGCATGGGAAGAGGCAGAGCATGTGTATCACTAGTGTATCTTTGCTCTTCAGCGTGTGGGTGAGGGGCACCCCCACACTGTGGAGTAGCCTTGCCCTGGTGCTTCACTTCCGCCACATGACAGTGCAGAATTAAAAAGGCACCAGTCCATTTTAAAATTATGGGTCCATTAAAGCAGTAGAGAAGACAAAAATATTGTGCAAGGACAGGGGACATTGTAAGTATCTTTGTCTTTGTCAGTTTTAGTATTAAATATGTACAGTATGGAACTCTTAGCTTCTGTTTTGTCAGCAGATATAAAGACCTCCCACCCCCACCCCCCAAAGCCTGTGGAACTGAAGACATTAACTGAGGTTTCCAAGCATGTCAGTTCTGCAGGTAATGTAGCATCACACTGCATGTGGAAGCATCAGCCTGGGTGTTCTCTCTCAGTTTCTAGAAATAGGCATTTTCTTATCTTCTCTTTTCCCACAATGGTGAATTTCATAAATGTAATGATAGTAATGTGAGTTTATACTGAAATTTAGGTAGTTTTTCTTTTACTCTTGAGAGTTAATCTTGTTTTTGGTGCTGTTTTGTTGTCCATCCCCACTCCAGAAGCATTTATGTCTGGTTAAAGCTAGAATATGCAGCAGAGGAGAATCAGGCTGCAGCTAATAACTGCCTCTATCATATTAATCTTTTGAGTAGATGAAGCATTTTTCAGTGATTTCATTGTTTCCCTTCCTCATATTTTCTTGGCTGCTTGTCTCATGCTAGCTGTCGCTGTTACTGCTTGGTGGCTGGTGTGTTCTTTTGAAGCTGGAGTAGCATCTAATGGAGACTGCATTACATTGCTGAGTGCCTCTGTTTTACATTCAGTTTTGTTTAAATTGTAGCAGGAAAAGATAACTTTGTGATTGAGCTTATGAGAAGAGCTTAATGAGCTGAAACAATATGTATTGTTCTTTGTAAGGTGTCTTGCATGCACTGTGTATCCAAACCCAAACTTAAGATTGTCCATTTCTGAGAAATTACAACTGAGAGACATAGGAGAGGAAAAGTTGCTTTGATAGAGTTTGTGAAACAACCTAGGAATCCAGTCTGCATCTGATCTGTGGAATAGTCATTCCTGGAGTAGAATCATCTTTTTCAGGATCAGCAAACTTTTTTCATAAAGAGCCAAATGGTAAATATTTTAGGCTTTGTGGGCCATATGGTCTCTTGCCATAGATAATATGTAAACAAATAAGCCTAGTCGTGTTCCAATAAAACTTTATTTATGGACACTGAAATTTAAATTTCATATAATTTTCACATGTCAAATTTTTTCCCACTGTTTAAAAATGTGTAAACTGTTTGCTGACTGACCACGCAAAAGCAGGCAGTGGACTAGTTCTATCTAACTCATTAGCTAGTTAAGTTGGCAGGGGGCGGGGAGGAGTCATACCAGGTAGTTATTACTTAATGTGGAAAATGCTAGAACATGCAAAACAGTCATACTGCAGAATCATATGGAAAAATCCCTAGTGATCTTTTTTTAAATTTTTTAATTACAGTCGACATTCAATATTATATTAGTTTCAGATATACAGCCTAATGGTAGTTTTTTAAGTACTCGCTCATTCTCAGTTATATCTCTGTATTTAGGAACACAGGTTTTAAAGTATATTTTAAAATAGCAAGCATTATCAGAGAAATATGGATGGGTACAGATTTTCAGAAATGGCCCCATGTTTCCGATTTGTCTGTGTGTGTCTGCTATGAAGATTCTTTGGGGGAGAGGTGTTGTCTTTTAATAAGGAACAAATCTAATGGAAAAGGGAATGAACTGAAGTGTGGGCCTGCAGAGTTCTTAGCCTTGAATTCTCTTCTTGTGGTTTGCCACCTTGTGGCCTCCTTACTTTACTGGAGTGTCCAAAATGCAAAGTGGGGACAAAGCAGATGTATTGGCCTTGGAGTTTCTGGCAGATTACCTGTGGTCTGCCCAACCCGCTTCCCAAATCTGACCCTCCCCTAACACTTTCCTGTATCTGCTCATATTTAGGGGGTCAGTTTCTCTGAGAACATGAGGACTTGGAGAGACAGTGGGGCCACATTTATCTTTTGTAGACATTATTTTAAACATTTATATTCAAATTAGTTCTCTTTATTCCTTTTGGCATGGTGTTCTAAGTACTAACTTCTCTATCTCTGCTGCTGAGAAATGCCCCTCCAACTAGAAGAACTGGGATGGAGGTGGTACTGCTACTGTGCTGTTTGTCTTCCCCCTGTACTGCTAGCAGTAGGTCCTGTGATTGATGTGCTCATTTGAATTTACCTTGTTAGGAACAAAATATTACATAATGGGGTTGGGATTTTTTTTAAGCTCCCAATCCACCTGTAAAATTCAGGAAAATGCTTTTCTTGTTTCCTAACAATCATCCCAATTTTGATGTTAAGATTATTACCTAGTGTGTCTGACCACTAAGGAATCATTGGGTGACCTTTTTCACTTCCACCAGTATATTTAAAATAACCTGAGATGTTGGCTGTCACTGAAGTGCTTCACAGTGAAACAGTGAACTTTCCCTCTTCAGGTGTCTGAAGCAAGTTCTGAGCAGTGTAGAGTGCTGAGAGAAGGCGGGTCAGGGCCAGGGCTGAGGGGGCAGCCTAAGGGTTATGTGGCCAGGCCTTCCTCTGGCCCACACAGCCCCTCTCCTGTCGGGTTTACCTTCCCAGGATTTACCTTCTGCAGCAGCCCCGTATACCATATATACCTGAGCATTTGTGGTTTGGTTTGGTGTGTGTATGCTTTCATTGTGTAAAATTGCCGTTTTTTGACTATTGAAGTGACTGTCGGATTTGCTGTAACTGAAAACAAAAATTGTAAGAAAAAGATTCCAATGATTGTGCTGTGGATTTAATTATCGAGATGTTTACACTTCTCTTTCACCTATTGTTTTGAAGAACTGTTTGACTCTTCCCCCTCACTTAATGGCTTGTAGTCTTTCCTATGTCATAATAAAGCTACATTTTATTCTGAAAATTAGCCGTCTCTCCCCTTTCTAACAGCAGCCAAAGAGGGACAAGGCATGAGAGGCCCCAGGCTGTGGATACCTGCCAGGGCAGGCATTACCAAGATGGAAGCCCTGCCAAGTTCAGCGGCCAGAGCTATTGTTTTGTGCCAACCTGACTGCTCTGGGTGTTGGCAAGTCCATGCAGCCTACATTTCCCCATTTTCTGTGATTGACCCACTGTTGCTTTAACATTCTTTCCCTCCTTTTGTGGGAAGGATGGTGAACTGTCATGGATTCAGGACAGTCATGGGCTTTCAGAATTTGATGTGCATAAAAGTAACCTGAGGAGCTTCTTTAAATATGGGGGTCCTTGCCAGAGTTTGATTACAAGACCTGGGATATGGTATAAGGATACGCATTTGCAGCAAGTTCCCCAAATGATGAGAAAATAACATATATCAATAAAAAGGTATACATAGTTTGTGCTGTCCTTGATTCTGTAATTGGTCACAAGACTACCTGACCTCTATGACATCCTTCTACTCCACATTGCACGCTTCCCTCGCCCTCAGAATTTTACCTGATCTTGACCTAGTTGACCTAGACCATCATTTCTGAAGTGTCTTTTTTTTTTGGATGCCATTATTGCAAGTTCCTTTACTTACATAGAAATACCAAGAGGTGCCAGAGAATCCCTCTGGGTTCGAGCCATAGCTCTCCTCTCCCCATGCGTAGCAGTCTTTTCAAATTAAGCAGAGTTGGAGTTGTTTCCCCAGGGTAAACTACTCCTTTGGGGTCCAAGACCTTTAAACCACCAAAGCCCAAGTGTTCTAGAACAGGAATAAGAAAAGTTTGTGATTGAGTTATTACGTATAATCCGAAAAGTGCCAGTCTCGCTCCCACTCCTTGATCTTGAGACCTGTATGTTTTGGGGAAGTCAGCACCATAAAATGGTTTCTGGTTGAAAATATAAAAGTCATCCTAGAAGAGAAGAACCACATCCTTTCACCATAACAGACATTGGTAGTTATAAGCTCAGCTGCTTCCAGGAGGTAGGTGATGTAGTAAGAGCCATTCTATAGACACAAGCCCCTTGCTGCATGATCTAGCTGCTGTAAGTTGGGTTCCCTGCTCAGAAGCAATGGTGCATGGAATTTTGCAATAGTGGATGGTAGTGCTGACAGGCAAGGCAGGCAAATCTATATCCAGAATATTGGCTCATTCTGGAGAAGACAAATCTCTGCCCCTCTCTCTCTCCAACATGATGGAAGAGGCCCCGTGTTGTCAGCCTGCCACCTGGTGGCTAGCTGCTCCTAGGATATTGTCATCCCAGAGATTTGTTAGTCTCTTGTTAGCCAGTGAGGCACTGTGCAGTAACTAGCCATATGGACCTTGGTCAGGGCAAGTCTATGACATTGAGCCTATTCTAGCCTCTACCTCTGTCTAGATGGCCATTTAGTTCATGGGTCTGCTAAGCAGGCATGGTGGCTGAGAAAGGAAGCTACCTACATCTACAAGGCATGCCATTTTTCCCCCTGATCATTAAAAGTTCCCCCATAGGGATTCTTACGGGCATACAATAGATACAGATATCTTTTTGACCTGTACCCATTTTGAGAGATCTGTACCTATCCAGATCTTGTCACTGATCTTTAAATCCTATTCCAAGTCCTTGACCATCCAACCAAGCTGTTAACAATTCCCCATAAATTGATACAGATGAGGATTTTTTTGCTTTTTCATTCTTGGACAAGGTGGGTAACCGAATGTCTCCAAGTTCCACTCACAGGGCTTCCTTTGTCACTGTTCTATAGGACCATCCTCAGTCATCTGGCCACAGGGAACACTTGAGGCCATGCAACAGGTATCTGTTGCAACAGTGAGCTACCTGCTCCTGTAATTTACTGTACCTTCTGGACATAGCCAAACTCAGTCTCTTACATGCCATTTCCACTATGGCTGCTACACACACCCCAACCTTAAGGCTAAGCAAATCAGACAATATTCATTTTGTTATGGAAAGCTCAGGCTTGCATGGTCAGCTTATCCAGTCTCTATTGAGTCCAAGAAGCAAGTAGGAGCTATTTCACAAAAGAGGAAGATATAGGTTTGATTTGCTCTGCTCTGGAATCCTGGAAGTCTGTGCCGTTATTCTTCAATTGGTCCTTGTTAGTCTCCATAAAGCCTCCTTATTTGCCCTGGCCACTTTGCCTACCATTGGATCTTCTGGATCATAAGATTTGAGTGGTAGTGCAGCATGTATGTATGACAGCCTGAATTTATGTCCCACTTGAAACTGGGAGCTATATGGATATAATTAACACTCAGATGTGGTACATGCTGCTTCCAAAACCCACTGAGGCCTGTCAAATATTGTGCCTCTTTTTACATAGTAGGTGGTATGAGGTGCAGCAGTGTGACTTCATCCTTCAAGAGGATATCTTGTTATGCTTCAGACCACTGAACTCCCAGACACCTAATTGAGTTAGGGGTCCTTGAGTTTTGGGGAGTTTATTTCTCATGCTTTGGTTCACTTGTCTTATTAAAGCATCTATAGGATTTGATACTTCCTGTTTATCAGATACAATCAGCAAAATGTCATCAATATTGAACCAAAATAATGTTTTATGAAATACAAGATGATCAATATTTCTGTAGATTTTATTATACCAGAAAGCAGAATTAATGTAACTCTGAGGCTATACCATGAAAGTATACTCTGCCCTGCCAGGTAAATGCAAACTGCTTTAGTGGTCTTTAAAAACTGGTACAAGATAAAGGCATTAGGTCAATGGATGCATATAGCATACTTGGTGCCAAGGCCCACACTGATTTGTTCCAGTGAAGATACTACATCTGTGATAGCAGCTGCAGTTTGACAGCAACTGATTAGGTTTATAGTACAGGCGTAGCTTTGCTTTATTATGCTTCACAGGTGTTGCATTTTTTTACAATTGAAGGCAAGACCCTCCACCAGCAAAAAATGACTACAACTTGCTTTATTGTGATACTCGCTTTATTGCGGTGGTCTGGAAGCAAACCCACAATATTTTATAGGTATGCCAGAGTCTATAACAATTCTCTGAGATACATCCGACTTTTGCATGAGCCAAACAAGTGAGTCAAAGGGGAGTGTGATAGGTATAATCACTGCTTATTTCAAGTCTTAATGGGGACATAAATCTTTGAAATCCCCCTAGGAATATAGGATTGCTTCTGGTTTATTATCCTGATAGTGAGGTGAAGTTCCAGGGGCTTCCACATAATTTTTCCAACAGTAGCCATTTTCCAATAGATATGAGTTAATGTGGGGATCCTGCCAGTTGTCAAGTATGCCCACTATACACTAAGGACTGAGGAAATAACCACAGAATAGATAGAATGTACCTCAGTTTTTAAAAATAAGAAATTGTATGTATAATTTCTGGGTAGAACCGCTGAGAGCCAGTGCATGTTTTCCTGTGGTCCTTTCTCTCAACCATAACAACTGGCAGTGGTCAGGTAGGGTGGCTCCATCAACCAGAAATAGAGAATAACATGGTGGAGAACCTGTAAGTGACTGGTCAGACGTTATATGAGTAAGAAATACATGTTTTGTTGTTGAGGGAAAAAAAGAAAAAAGAAAAAGCTGTTGTCTTGGACTGTATCAATAAAAGAATGATACCTAAAAATGGGAAGAGGCCAGATCTAGTCTTTTCATTTCACTTAAAGTGCCTGGTCCACAGTACTCACTGAGTAAATGACTATCCCACTTTGCTTGTGAATCCCATAACCAAAGACTATTCCAAGTGGAATCTAATAATGAGCACAAAGGGGCCAGGCCCTGTCCCCAAGGCACTCGCAGGAAGGGAAATAAGCCTTGCTACAGTATTCACACAATCTGAGAAATGCAGACAAAGGGCGTTATACCATACTTTGGCAATCTGATAGAGCACTTGGGAGCCCAGCTGAGAAAGGGACATTTAGCAGCACAGGGGTGGTGGTGGTTCCAAGCAGAGGGGGCAGCTGGGGTCCTGGTGAATGCTGAAGGCCTGTGTACTTGGAGACATCAAGAGCAGCAGCACAAGATGGCAAGTCAACTCCAAGCTTGGCCCCATCAGGAATGATAAAGGAACAAGAGCTGAATCTTAAAGATTTGTGAGATCACTACCTATAATTAAAGGACTGGCTCATGGAAGAATAGAGCTTGGTTGTAGGTGCTTCTGAGAAGTAGAGCCAGTTGGGAGAACTTACAAAGAGGTAGAATTTTCAACTGAAAGAGTTTTCCCAAGAGGGCCATCTAAACATGGGAGGGGCCCATCTAGTCAGGGGCAAAAGGACAGGATTCCAGATCTGAGCCTCTAATGAGTTGAATGTGATGGATTCATTTCCTAGAAAAGAAGACTTTAAGATCTAAATTAGCATGCAGGAGGTTTACTGGGAAGTAGGAGGGTGGGAGGGGAGCAAGAACGAGTGCAGGAGAAATTGTGGTGCAGTGCTATCGTAACAAAGGCCTCAGCCAACCCTGCAGGAAGCTCTGGCGGAGGTACTGGCTGGCCCTACAGAATTAGGCTAAAATGGCTCTGTTGTGGATGAAAGTAATCCTCGGGAAGAAACATGAGCATGGGTTAGGTGGTTCTGTTTGATTAGAGAGCAGTTTGTAGAGAAGGACTCAACTGTGAGCCACCCATAAGCAGCCCTCTTCCAGAGAAGGACTGAGTACATCAGTTCCGGGGAGTCCTGAGGGTGCACTGAATGTGTGTCTACCACATTCAGTGACACCTCTAACTCAGGCAAAAAGTCCATCCCACAATAATAGGCAGAATGGCCAGTTTAATCCAGAGTAAACCTGAAGCACCAACCTGGATCAATTTTATGAGGCAGGACACTGTCTCCTCCCTGGTTTTCTCTGGGTCCCCAGCTCCCTGTTTATACACATCAATCACTTGCCAAATGAGGGAGGCGTACTCCACTTTTTTCACAGGAAGAAATTTATTCACCTGAAATCTTACACACTTTATCCCAGTGTGGGGAGTTCATTTAAGTTGGAGGTAATATTCTTCATGAAACAAATTCATGAAGACTAATATAAACTTTAGAGCTCCACATGATCCCCTCATTCTGTTTCAGTTAGCAGATCACCCTGCTTCCGCAGAAACCAGTTTAATGAAGCAGGAAAAGCTCTTTTTAGGAGACAGAGATGAGTGTTCTAGTTAGGGTCCCACACTCATTGATAGTGTTCCTGGGACTGGTGAGTCCCCCTGAGTCCCCCTGACCCCTTGTCTGTAAGGTGGGAAGAGAGGTTAACATGGGTGCTCTGGAAAGTCCTTTCCATCCCTGACATTGATGAATCTAAAGATTTTTTTCTCCCTGCTTCTCCTGTTGGTGAGTGATACCAACCAGCCATTAATGCATTTTAAGTGCTAGTAGCTAGGAGAGGAAGAGAACATGTAAATAAATTGCATTTTTGTAGCATGTTAAAACTAGAAAAGACTTTAAAAATTATTCGATTGGGCTCCTGAATTCATTCACTGAGCAAATATTTGACAGTCCCACATCATGCAGTCACTGTTCTGGACATTGGGGGATAAGAGAGACCACAGTCCTGTTCTCAAGGAGGGTACAGTATGGTGGGGGACAAATATATATCAGATTGTGGTAAGCACTGTGTAGAAGAGACAGGCAAGGGAGCAAGAGAGTGACAGCAATGACAGGCTTCTTACACAGGGTGGTCAGAGGAGTTTCTCCAATCAGAAACACTTTGGAGCAGGGACCTGAATGAGGTAAGAGACTGAACATGAGGTGCTCATGCTATCAGATGTGCAACGTTCCAAATATAAGGAACAGCACATCTGCCCTTGAAGAAAATTGAGACTGAGAGAGCTCCAAAGCAAGCTAACCCCAGTCTACTGTGGAGTCCAGCCCACACTTGTGATTTTCCACTGATTCTAACAGCCAGGTCTCAAAGCTTTCAGGGGGACAGTGTGTGTGTGTGTGTGTGTGTGTGTGTGTGTGTGTGTGTGACTAGTGCATCTCTGACTTTAACGTCACAGCCTGGTTCTCAGGAACAGCCAGTGGGAAAATTCCTCCTGGTCTGTTTCCCAAATCTGTCATGCTTTCCATGCCAATGTGTTCATGTGATTTATCTGCCCTGTCAGTAGCTTTTTGCTGTGTGCTAAAATGGGAGTTCCAGCTTCTCTGATAATTTTAAATAGTAATTTTAAACTTCATTGCAGTATAGACTAGTGAATAAGAGACTGAATATGGAGCTGGACTGCCTGGACATGAATCTGGAGCTGGGTACCTTTGAGTAAACTACTTAAACATTCTGAGCCTCAGTTTCCTCATCTATAAAATAGGGACACTGATAGTACTCCCTCACAGGATTATTGTACATAAAAATTGAGTTAATATATGTAAAGTGCTTAGAAAAATGCTTGTCACATAGTAAGATTTACATAAAAGTTTTTTTTTTAAAAAACCAGACTTGAGATGTGTCAAAGCCTAGGGCCCTGTGGGATCTACTGTCTATTATCTGACCAGCTAGGGAAAATGCAGTTACTAGCCCAGGTGTCGGTTTCCTAGGATACATTTGGTTTTTCTTTTTATAATCTCCAAATGAGAAAGTGTCAAAATAAATTAGGAAGGAAAAAAACAAGGTGTTTTGCTAAGTCAGTCAGGGACCTTCCCCTGTTCTGTTGGAAGCAGAGACTGAATGTCAGACCAATAGTTGACATGGCCAGTTTTATGCTCAGACCAATTGGTTCTCAAGCTAGATTGTCCGCTGGAATCACCTGGGAGCCCAAAAGTCCTCCTGACGCCTGCCCCTTCCCCCTTGAGAGTCTGATTTAGTTGGTCTGGTAAGGTCATCAGGAATTTTTACAGATTTTTTCCCCCAGGGATTCTAACTTTTGGCTGAGGTTGAGAACAAGCATCCCAGATGGCCTGAGGAAAATTCGAGAGCCAAAAGAGTATAGCTAGAGGAAATCTCACCCTTTCCTATCTTCTTTGTTCCAAAAATCTATTTTGAGAAGTTTCCAAAACCATATCTGATGCCTGCGATTTTCGAAATTTTAAGAAATTAGGGAGAGGAGGGAAGCTGTAGATAGAAGAAAGGACCTCTTAGAAGGTGGCATTTGAAGTGAGGCTTGACAGGAGCACCCCCTCAGAACCAGGCAAAAAGGAGGGAAGAATATTCCTGGTAAAAGGAATAGAAAAGGCAAAGGCCTCAGGGCAGGAGTGAGAAATGAAACAACTTCTCTGAGTATGAGGGTGAGTGTGGCTGGAGGGTAGTGAGTGCCAGAACGCGATGAGAGCTGAGATTGAGAGGAAGCCAGGGGCCAGACCACGCGGGACTCAAAGGCCCTTATAAGAAGTTGGATTTTATTCTGTGTCAAGAACACACTGGAAGGCTTTAAGCAGTAAAAAGACATAATGTGATTGATGTTTTAAAAAGATCACTCTGGCTTCCAACTGCCAAGTAGGAAGGAGAAAGCCAGAAAGAGGCCCACTCCTTCCCTAGAAATAAAAAAGCTAATCTACAAAATCATGTCTTCTCTTAAACCCATCCATGCCCTGAAGTTGCAAGGCAGCCAATGAACCTGAAATATAAGGAAGGCAGGTGCTTCCAAGGAGAGGGGGGATGTGAACACTGGCCACCTGTGGCTGAGCACAGGGAAGAAGGCAAAATGGCCATGCATGTGGATAAGGGGAGTCCCACTAATGCTTTACAGAATTGCTAAAAGTTGAATGTGGGTTAGCATGAGCGTATAGAACTTCTGAGAACTGCAGACAAGGAGAGTTGACACCACTTGTAGGTTCTTCATCCACAGACTTTCACTGGATCCTTATAAAAAAAATAAATATCAGGCACACAGTGGAAAACCAAAGGGAGCCACCCTCAGGGATGCAGGCCTGGGGCAGAAGAGCAGCCAGGGCACCAGAAGTAACACACCTTCTGCAGACTCTTTTTCCCTAACAAACAAAGCCGCAAGCTACTAGCGAAAGAGCAGCAAAAATCTGTTGGCCTCAGGATACAGGTGAAAATCCAGTGGGGTGGTAGGAAAGAAAACCCTCCCCTGAAGTTGGAGGGCAGGAAGCCGTCCTGGGCCTGAGCCATGAGTGGGCTCCTACTCCTAAGGGGAATGAGGACCACTGCAAAAGCCTCAAAAAGCCTCATCTTCCAGCCCAGGAGCACAGGGCCTGTCTGAGACTGAGACAGCAAGGTGACAGTCTCCCTACCCGGGTAAGCAAGCATGAAGTAATGGCTGTCTACCACCAAGAAGGGCAAAAAATGTGGAGAAAACCCCACTGAGGCAGAGGCACACAGAAAGGTGTAAAGCTGAGGGTGGAACTGGAATATTGGGAACCCAGCCCTGACCTAGGAACATGGTCACACTAGGGGAGTTGGAACCTTGAGGTGCTTAGAGCAACAACAAAACCCAAACCAAGCTCAGCTCATGACTTAGCTGACTCCACCCCTCACATTCACAGACTGGCAGGAAAAAAGGTATGCCTAATTCCAGTCATAAATACTTCCTACTTGATCTCTCTGCTCAGGTCTGGCATTCAATAAAAAATTTTAAAACACAAAAAAGAGCAAGTAAAACAACCCACTGCCAAGAGACCAATCGACAGAGCCAGACTTAAAGATGATCTGAATGTTAAAACCATTAGGCAGGAAATTTTAAATAATTAAGGTTAATTGAAGGCTGTCATGGAAAATGTGGAATGCTGCACAAATAGATGAAGAACTTTAGCAGAGAGATGGAACTATAAGGAAGAGTCAAACAGAGATGCTAATAGGAAAATCCATGGTAACAGAGATGAAGAATGCCTTTGACAGGCTTATCAGTGAACTCAACACAGCTGAGGAAAAAATGGCAGTATTTTATCTCTTTTTGTGGCTGAGTAATATTCCATTGTATATATGTACCACAGCTTCTTTAGCCAATCATCAATCATAGGACACTTTGGTTGCTTACATGTCCTGGCCACCGTGAATAATGCTGCTATGAACATCGGTGTGCAAATATCTTTTCGGATATGGGTTTTCAAGTCTTTGGAGTAAAAACCCAGTAGAGGGATTGCTGGATCATATGGTAGATCAATTCTTAGTTTTTTTGAGGAACCTCCATACTGTTTTCCATAGTGGCTGTACCAATTTGCACTTCCACCAGCAGTGTATGAGGGCTCCTATTTCTCCACATCCTCTCCAGCATTTGTTAACTTGTCCTGTTGATTATAGCTATTCTAACAGATGTGAGATGGTATCTCATTGTGGTTTTGATTTGTATTTCCCTAATAGCTAGCACTGTTGAGCATCTTTTCATATATTTGTTGGCCATTTGTATATCCTCTATGGAGAAGTGTCTGTTTAGGTCCTCTGTCCATTTTTTGATTGGATCATTTGTTTTTTTGTTGTTATTGAGTTGTATGAGTTCTTTGTATAGTTTGGATATTAGACCCTTATCAGAGTCATTGCTTGCAAATATATTTTCCCACTGCCCAATTGCACTTGCTAGGACCTCCAATGTTATACTGAATAGCAGTGGCGATAGTGGACAGTCTTGCCTTGTTCCTGATTTTAGAGGGAAGGTTTTTAGTTTTTCACCATTAAGTATAATGTTAGCTGATGGTTTGTCATAGATGGACCTTATTATATTAAGGTACTTTCCTTCTATACTGATTTTGTTAAGATCATAAATAGATGATGTATTTTATCGAAGGCTTTTTCTGCATCTATTGATATGATCATATGATTCACTTATTTTTTAATTTGTTTATGTGGTGTATCACATTAATCGATTTGCGTATGTTGAACCATCCCTGTGCCTCTGGGATGAAGCCCACTTGATCGTGGTGTATAATCTTTTTAATATGTTGCTGTATTCGGTTCACTAGTATCTTATTTAGGATTTTTGCATCTGTGTTCCTGAGAGATATTGGTTTGTTTTTTTTCCTTTTTTGTGTTATCTTTACCAGGTTTTGGTGTCAGGGTAATATTGGCCTCATAAAATGAGTTGGGAAGTATTGGCTCCTCTTAGATTTTTTAGAAGAGTTTGAGGGGAATGGGTATTAAATCTTCTTTGAATGTTTGGTGGTAAAATTGACTGGTGAAGCTATCTGGTCCTGGACTTTTACTTTTGAGTAGGTTTTTGATGATCGTTTCAATTTCTATAAGGCCAATCGGTCTATTTAGATTTTCCAGTTCTTCTTGATTCAATCAAGGAAGGTTGTATTTTTCTAAGTACTGATCCATTTCTTCCAGGTTATTAAATTTGGTGTTGTATACTTTTTTCATAGTATTCTTGCATGATCCTTTGTATTTCTGAGGTGTCTGTCGTAAATTCCCCTCTTTCATCCTTGATTTTGTTTATTTGTGTCCTTTCTCTTTTTTCTTTAGTGAGTCTAGATAGGGTTTGTCAATTTTATTAACCTTTTCAAAGAACCAGCTCTTTGTTGCATTTCTTTTTTCTATCTTTTTTTTAATTTTTTATTTTCAATTTCATTTATTTCTGCTCTAATTTTGATGATTTCTTTCCTTCTACTGACTTGAGGCTTCATTTGTTCTTTTTTTTTCTAGTTTTTGAAGCATTAGGTCATTTATTTGTGCTTGTTCTTGTTTTTGGAGATAGGCCTGTAATGATATAAACTTTCCTCTTATGACCACTTTTGCCATGTCCCAAAAGGTTTTGATATGTTGTATTATCATTATCATTCATTTCTATTTTTCTCTTGATCTCTGTTTTTATTTCTTCTCTGACTCAGTTATTCTTCAGTAGTATGTTGTTGAATCTCCATGTATTTGTGGTTCCTACTGCTTTCTTTTTGCAGTTAATCTCTAGTTTCAAAGCACTATGATCAGAGAATATAGTTGGTATGATTTGAACCCTCTTATATTTGTTGAGACTATCTCTGTGTCCCAGTATGTGGCCAATCCTTGAGAATGTTCCATGTGCACTAGAGAAGAATGTATAAGCAGCTGTTTTGGGGTGGAAGGCTCTGTAAATGTCAATTGTGTCCAGTTGGTCTAATGAGTCGTTTAAGGATGTTATTTCCTTATTGATTTTCTGTTTGGATGACCTGTCCATATCCGACAGTGGAGTATTTAGGTCCCCTACTATGATAGCATTTTGCTCTGTTTCTCCCTTTAGTTCTGTTACTAATTGCTTTACATATTTCGGGCCTCCCTGATTGGGAGCATAGATATTAATAAGTGTTATGTCTTCTTGGTGCATGAATCCGTTTGTTAATATGAGGTGTCCCTCAGTACCTTTCTTTACCTTTTTTATTTTGAAGTATATTATGTCTGATACTAATATACTACTTCCACTTTTCTCTGAATGCCATTTGCTTGAAATATCATTTTCCGCCCTTTCACTTTGAGTCTATATTTGTCTTTCGAGCTGAGATGTGTCTCCTACAGGCAGCATATGATTAGGTTTTGTTTTTTGTTTTTTTGAACCATTCTGAAACTCTATTTCTTTTTATTGGTGAGTTCAGTCCATTTACATTTAGGGTGATTTTTGAACTATGAGGTCTTCTTATAGCCATTTTATCTTTTGCTTTCTGGTAGTTCGGTGTTTCCAATTGCTTCTTCATCCTTGTATTTCTATTTTCTTTATTTTGGTTGGCTTTTGTGGGCTTTCCCTCTGGTTCTTCTTGTTTTGTGTTATATACTTCAATTTTGACTCTATGGTGTGTGGTTACCATTACAAATATGTAAAGGATAGTTATATATATTCATCCATTTTCTTCTATGCATGCCTTATCTACATTCCCCTTTGCAAATTTGGATCTTTGAATCCTCCCCTTTTCAGTCATTGTTGTCTCAATTTTTCTTATGTACGTTCATTACTATCTTGTTATAGCAATTTTCTTATTTTTTAAGCTTATAATGCCCTGTTCTCAGTAAGGGTTTCACTCCTCTGCTTCTTTTGCCTGATAATCACATTATTCCTAATTATGTATTTTTTTTGTCATTTTGTTTTAGTTGAGCTGACCCCTTTCAATATTTCCTGTATTGCTGCCTCATAGCGGAGAACTCCCTCAATTTTTGTATGTCTAGAAAGGTCTTTATTTCTCTTTCATATCTAAAGTAGAGCTTAGCTGGATACATTATTCTAGTCTGGTAGTTCCTTTCACTTAATAATTGGAATATTTGATCCCACTCCTTTCTGTCTTGCAAGGTTTGTGCTGAGAAATCTGATGATAATGTAAAGGGTTTTCCTTTGTAAGTTACCGTCTTCTCCCTGGATGCCCTAAGAATTATATCTTTGTCATTGATTTTTGATAATTTTAATACAATGTGTCTTGGTGAAGGCTTTTTGGGTTGAGATAATTGGGTGTTCTGTTGATTTCTTGATTTCCAAGCTCCAGCTCATTCCTTAGATTTGGGAAATTCTTGTCGACTTTTGTCTAAAAATGCTTTCTAGTCCCTGCTCCTTTTCCACACCTTCAATAATGCCCATTATTCTTATGTTTCCTCTCCTATGGTATCAGCTAGTTCTTGTATTTCTCTTTCATTATTTTTCATTCTTCTGTTTCTCTCTTTTTCCTTCTGATTTATTTCTATATTTCTGTCTTTGATATCATTAATCCTTTCCTCCTTTTGGTCGACTCTATTTTTCAGCTTGCTATTTTATTTTTCAACTCTTGCAGTGTACTTTTTATCTCCAGAAGTTCTATTCTGTTCTTTCTGAGGGTTTCAATCTCCTTGCTAAAGAACTCATTCTGTTCATCTAGTTGTTTTTCAGTTCCTGAAATTGTTGGTATGAATTGTTTCAGATCTCACTGAGTTTTTTCAGAAGTACTATCCTGAATTCTCTGTCATTTACATTGCATATTTCTATGTATTTATGCTTATTTTCTGGAGATTTTTCTCTTTCTTTCTGAGATACCTTGTCACCTTGGTTGTTCATGGCATTTAATGGACTATTTCTCTGCCTGGGCATTAATGGAAGTGTAGTCTGCTTTTTTTCCCAGAAAGATTTGTTATATTAAGGTCTCTCTTTAGCCTGTTGCTTTTCTTTTGGTTTCCAGTAGGTGGCGTCTAAGCCTCTTGGATCCCTGCTTTATATAATTTCTTAATAATGCCTCTTTTTTTATAGATGTTTAATCACACTCACTACCCTCAGTGTCAGTCCCTATCAGTGTTAGCAACAGTTTCGTTAGCATTTGCTCTGATTTTCCTGGAGCTCCGCAGGGTGATAGGTATCAGAGAGTATGGGGGAGGGGGCCTCTGGGTTGAGGGATAGGAGCTGTGGCTCAACCCCGGTTTTTCAGCTGCGGCTGGTAAAATCAATTGTTTTTCTATGCCATCACTGCTACTCTGCCATCCTTGCTTCTCTGCTTTCTACCCTAATGACTGGGCCCTGCTGCCAGCCTTGTGGAGCTCACAGCACTTCCAGCCAGGGCTGTTCAGATCAATCGCAGCAGCTTCTCCCTTCCCCCTCCTCCTACAGGGAGCTCCAGCTGCAAGAAGCAGTTTTTTGTTTCTCCCAGTCCACTCCCCGACACTCGGGTTCTGACCTGTTGTAGCTCTTATGTGTAGATCCCATGCTCAGATGTGCTGGTATGCAGCTTGGGTGTTTTTTGTTGAGTTTTAGATGTTCAGCTTATTTTTGTTTCAAGGGGAGAGATCTGGAGATGTCTCTCACTCGGCCATGTTTCTCCAAACTCCCCTCAAAGATATATATTGTAAACAACAATTTAAAAAATTTAAAGAGGTATTAATAAAAAATATCAGTGTTCAGAGAAACAGAGAGGAAAGTGCTGGTTACCAGGGGCTGACGGTGGGGGAAATCAGGAGATATTGGTCAAAAGGTGCAAACTTCCAGTTATAAGATTAACAAATTCTGGGAATCTAATGTACAGCATGGTGATTATTGCTAATACTACTGTATTATATACTTGAAAGTTGTTAAGAACATAGATCTTACATGTTCTTACCACAAGAAAGACATGGTAATTATGTGACAGAATGGAGGTGATAGCTAATGTTGGTGGTAATCATTTTGTAATTTATAAATGTATCCAATCAATAGCTTAAACTGAAACAATATTGTATGTCGATTATGTCTCAACCAAGCTAGAGAAAAAAGATCCCTTGCCATGAAGTAAGTTGGGGTTGGCAAGCTATGGCCCACAGTTCAAATCCAGCCTGCTACCTGTTTTCCTAAGCAGTTTTATCAAAGCACAGTCATTTGCTTATTTACTTGTTGCCTAAGGCTGCACTGATGCCACCACAGCCAACTTGATTAAGTGTTCAGTCATTGCAGCAGGGACTTTACTATCAACAGAGCCCAAGAGATTTACTACCTGGTCCTTTGCAGAAAAACTTACTGAGCCCTGGGCTAGGGAACAGGGAGGCAGCGAGGGCTGATATAGTCACCCAGGTGAGAAGTGGCAGGTGCTCAGTCTTAAGAGGCTATGAGGAGTGGCAAGAATCAGAATATACTCGGGAGAGAGAACCAACAAACATAGAGCATGGATGAAGCAGATAGTGTTTAGAGTTTCAGATCGTCTTTCCAGCAAAGGATTTCTGTCTTTAAACACACACACACACACACACACACACACACACACACACACACACACACACACAAAACATAAAAGAGCAATTGAAAAATGGATGAAAACCCAGATTACTTTTGTCTGATGGAAGCTGGAGTTTGCCACTGCGTACCCTAACTCCTCCCCCAGTACTATAAATAACCTCCTCAGCCCTTGGGTTCCAATGAGCAGAATTTGAAAACCACAGAAGGAATAGAAGGCTTCACACCTCTCAATCAAACCTTAACATTTCAAACAGCATGGTGGCAGCGCCCAAAGTGCTATTACACTGCCAGCATCCAGCTAATGGCTATACCAGTTATGAGGTTTTAATGCCAATGCTGTACTAGGCATGATGCTGGGAAACACTGCAGCCAACATATCCCCCATTTGCCTGTTAAGCTGACTGTACACCATGTTAGATATGTCTTGCTCAGGCAGGCACTCTTTAGAATTCAACTTGCCTATAGACAGAGATAGAGCAGAGGTGGACTCAGGGAGGGCCTGTGTTATAGGCTGAACTGTGTCCCCTAAAGCTCACATGTTGAAATCTTAACCCTCAGCACCTCGGAATATGACCTTATTTGGAGACAACCTTTACAGAGGTGATCAAGTTAAATGAAGTCATTAGGGTCGGCATAATCCAAAATGACTGGTATCCTTATAAAAACAATTTGGACGCAGATATACTGGGAGAAGACACAGACTAAATATGGAGGCCTGGAACAGGTCCTTCTCTCACAGCCCTCAGAGGGAACCATTCCTGCCAACGCCTTGATTCCAGATGTCTCACCTCCAGAATTGTGAGACAATAAGATCCTGTTGTTTAAAATACCTAGTATGTGGTACTTTGTTGCAGCATCCCTAGGAAGCAAATACAGCCTGTCACTGTGGAGGGTGAACAGAGAATCAGGCTTCCTGTCTACACCTCCCATAGTATGTTATGTGAACCTTTGGTTCATGTAGGTGTGCAAGGTAATTTTGGGTGGCATAGGATGAATAATTTTAATTTATACAATCATATATTTACCTTACTGTGAAAATGTTCCAAAGAATAGTTATGCATTTTAAAGTTTAAATGCTACTAAAATATAGGTTTCGATCTAATAAAAATATAAGATATAGGTAACATCTGAAACTGTGAATTGCTTAGTGTTATCAGAGTCCATAAAATTTAGCATGAGATTAAAGTAGGTCTAAAAAACAAGGTGAGTTAAGGGAAAGAAAAATATTGAGCAACTAATGGTGCATGTTGATGGCTAGATATGGCCAAAGGTGTGTGTAAATGAGAACTCTTGGGCTCAGCCTGACTGCCCCTTCCAGCCTACACTACACCCTGCTAAACACACATACACGTACACATTCATGCACACAGCCTCAACACATTCATGTACACATGTGCTTGCACATACACGAGTGTGCACGCATGCGCGCACGCACACACACACACACACACACACACACACACACACACACACACACTGTGCTTCATGCCCTCCCTAAGGAGGCACAGTGGAGAATTGTTTTATAAAAGAAATGTAAGCCATCCCAGCCCTAGTTTTCCTGGTGTTGGCCACAAGCATACACTCTCTGCGGGCCATTCTTTAGCTTTCTCTCTTAGCAGAGTCCCAGTGTGTCCCACTGTTTGCAACATCACAGATCAACAGGCTCTCTCAAGCCTGGAGGACAGTCAGCAAACAAGTGCTGGGAAACCAGGGGGCTGTGGCTGTGTTATGGTGGAAACTTGAGCCAAGGGAGGCAGAGTGAGAGATGAGTGCAGAATCATCACAAGGGAAGGCACGATCAAAACCAGTGACAGAAAGGGTAGGCAGCCTAGAAGGTTTTATTTCTAGAGAAGGGCTCTTGGAGGCTAAGTCCAGCAAGCTCTGATGACTTTATTGCAGATGTTTAGGTGATGGTGACCTAGAGTGGAGATCTGGGATAGGGCAGTGACAGCCTCCTACTCTGCTACCTCTCTCTTCCCCTAGATCTTCTCTCCCTCTTTCGCTTGCTTTTCCCTCATTACTCCCCGCACCAATCTCCCTCATTCTCCCTCCCTCCCTCTCTCCCTCACCCCCTCGCCTCTCCCGCTCCCTCTGCTTCTCTCTTTCCCTCT
>CM053506.1:59739710-59970782 GCA_028627145.1 Eidolon dupreanum
ATAATGAGAGTGAATGCTAATCTCCTAGTGGTGAACAAACCAGTACAATATTCACAGATGGAATAAGGTAATTTAACCAGTCTCAAGATACAGAAGAAAAATTTAACAGCTCTGGGTAAAAAAGGAGAAAATGCTTAAAACGTTTTGTGTTGCAGAATTCAAGCTTAATTTCCTGCTACTATTGAAGGTTAATTCATTTCCTCCCTTTTTTCTGAAAAGTGGGAGGTTGGTTCTGGTACTGGAGGCTAAACCAGCTCTTGTGCCCTTAAATCACACAACAGGGCTGGCTTGGTTGTTTTAGCTCTGGATCCAAAGTGGTAAAGGACACAGGTGCTGCAGAGTAGAAATGGTAAGATCCTGCTTCCAGCTGCTTGTCCTGAACTATCAACATTTGTTGACTTGGATGTCTATAGCTAATAAAGTTATGAGGTGTGTTCATTTTAGAAATATGTAAGATGAGGCTCAAAGAGAAAAAATCACCTACCAAACATAACACATTAAAAACCACTTTGTCTTTCAGTCTTTCCCATTTCAGTAAATGACACTACCATTTACCAAATTCCTCAAACCAGAAATCTGAAGATGACCTTTGATTCTTTCCTTTCTTCATATCTCCCACATTTTAGCCATCACCAATTTGTCTATTCTAATCCTCAAATACAGAACATTCTCAACATGGCTATTTCTCCCCCATTCCCACTGCTATTACTCTCCTTGTACCCATCATCACCTTTCTGCTGAGCCATTAACTGATCTTCTACCACTCATTCTCCTCCAGCAGTCACACATGATCTTTTTAAAGCATAAATTATAGATCACATTAGTCCTTCATTGAAAATTCTCTAGTGGTTTCTCATTGACCTTATTTTTTTCTCTGTCTACTTCTAAGATTTTTCTCTTTGTATTTGATTTCCAGTAATGTTATGTACTATGTCTAGGTGTGGTTTTCTTTGTATTTATTCTGCTAAGGATTCACAGTTCTTCTCAAATCCATGGCTTGATATCTTTCATTCATTTAAAAATATTCTTCATCATTATCTCTTAAATTATTACCTCTGCACAAAACTTTCTTTCTTTTTCTCCTCTGGGACTTCATTTACACACATGTTGGACCTGTTATAGCATGTCCCATACATTTCTTATGCTCTTTTGTCTCTTTAGTCTGGATATTTTCCTCTGGCCTATCTTTCAATCCCTTACATTTCTCTTTGGCTGTATCTAATCAGCTATTAAACTTATCTTTTTGAGTTCTTAATTTCAGTTACTGAATTTTTCAGGTCAACAATTTCCATTTGCTTCCTCACTTTCTTTTTTATTTTTTTCTTGATGATTTATTTTCTTCCAATCTCTTTTTTTAATAATAAATTTCATTTTTTAGAGCAGGTTTAGGTTCACAGCAAAATTGAACAGAAAATAAAGAAATTTCCCACATACCACCTGCCTTCCCATAACATAGTTCCCGCATCAAAGTGGCACATTTGTTATAATTGATGAACTTGTATTGATACATCATCATCATCTAAAATTTATTGTTTACATTAGGGTTCATTCTTGGTGTTATATATTTCCTGGGATTTGATAAATGTATAATGACATGTATCCATCATGATAGTATCATACAGAATAGTTTCACTACCCTAAAAATCTCCTATGCTCTGCTTGTTCATCCCTCAACCATAACTCCTAGCAACTATTGGTATTTTTACTGTCCCCATAGTTTTGCCTTTTCTAGAATGTAATACAGTTGGAATCATACAGTATATGGCCTTTTCGGATTATTTCTTTTAGTAATATGAATCTAGGGTTCCTCCATGTCTTTTCATTGCTTAACAACTCATTTCTTTTTAGCACTGAATAATATTCCATTGTCTGGATGTGCCAATTTATCCATTCATCTAATGAAGAACTTTGACAATTATGAATAAAGCAATTATAAATATTTGTGTGCAGATTTTTGTGTGGATATATGTTTTCAACTCATTCGAGTGAATACCAAGGAACACTATTGCTGGATCATATGGTTGGAGTATGTTTAGTTTTATGATTCCCTTTTCTAGAGTTTTATTCATTACCAAAATTCTCCATCTTGTCTTTTAATTCATTGAACATATCTCATAGTTATTTTAAAGTCAGATAATCTTATTATATGTATCCCTTTGGGTCTGTTTTTATTGTTTGTGTGCTTTTTTTTTTACCTGATATTTGGCCAAGTCTTGGTTTTGTTTTGTTTTGTTTGAAGGGGGTTGTTTGTTTGTTTGTAAACAAACTTGGACATTGAGTATGAAAAATTGTAGAGATAATTTGATGTCATCTTTCTCCTTACTTTTGCTTCAAGCCAGAAGCTAGGGTGAGATTGCTGGAAGTCCCCAATCACCTTAATCCAGTAAGGGATTGAGATGGCTTGAATCTCAGATTTAATCCCTGTGAGGGTTGTTTGATTTTTTGTTCACATTTATTCTTAACATGCAACTCTTAAGGATCACAACCCAAAGCCCTGGATGTTTAATAAACCCCTCTTCCCCAGTAGGTTCTAAACTCTAAGCATCATGAGTCTGATGAAAACTTTGCTCAGCTTCTTGGTGTCTCAGACGCTGCTTTCACGTCAGTAATCACCTTCAGGGAAAAAGTGATGTCCACTATCAGCTCCACCTCTCTGGACATCCATTCTTTCCTAGATCTTGGTCCCATAATTCCCATAAATTCTCACTGCCTTGATGGTACTTTCAAATTGATGTGTTTTTAATTTTGTCCAGTTTTCTAGTGTTCTCAGCAGGAAGAATGATCTGAAACAATCCACCATTGCTGGAAGCCCCGTCCCTCCATTATCTTCAGAGAAAAGTAAATACTTCTTGTCCTTCCTACCAGGCAATACATGACTTAGACACTGCTTACCCCTCCAGCTTCCTGTCACACCACTCTCTCCTTGAACACTACATCGTAGTGAGAATGTTGAGCTTTTTCATGTTGCTTGAATAAGCCTGGAACATAGGAAGTCAATAAATATTTGTTAAATAAGTGAACTTTCAGGACTTTATGCCAGGCTTAAGATTTAGATCTCTGAATGGGCTCACCATATTATTAAAGACTGTTATTGAGAGCCTGCTGTCGGCTAGGCCCCACAGAGGGTAGAAAGAGGCTTCCCATAGTGGGAGTATAATCAGAGGAGGGCACTCAGCAGCTTGGAACTTGTTCATTGTGAAGAACAAGACTGTTATCTCATGGAGAAGAGAAGGTTCAGAGGCAGTCCTCACACACCCCCAGAGCCATCCTGGGGTTGTCCTGCATAGACTACATGGGGCAAGAAGTCATCATCACAGCTTTTATAAGAGCTCTTTTAGTCAGCACCATTCAAAGGTTGTCCCAGTTGAGTAGTGATCTCCCTATCACTGCTTTTTAGAAGAAAACTTAGTCCTTGTTCTCAAAGTTTACCCTGTCTGGTTGAGAGGATAAGACATTACTCTGCATAGAGTTGAATAAAAAGAACATGTCTAAGTAACAACTCAGGACAAAAATAGTCAAACTCAACTCCCAGTTGTAAGAGCTAACATTGGGCCATCAGGTTGGAGGGGGATCTAAGACAGGAGGGGTAGTTCTATTTGATTTTTCTGTATAATCTTACAGTGTTGTATTTCAAAAGACTCCACTTGATCCAGTGTTTGGGCCTTGTATGAGAGGCCTTTATTGGATGTCAGAATGTCCAATACCTATATTCAGATCCTGACAAGCCCAGGAAGAAACCAAAAGAAAAGTAAGGCTGTTCCTGGAAACCATATCCTGAATCTCTGACATCTTTGCCGTGCCATCTTCCCACTGTGGTGGTTAATTTTATGTGTCAACTCAGCTGGACCACAGTACTCAGATATCTGTTTAAACACTAGTCCAAGTATTTCTGTAAAGGTATTTTTAGATGATATTAACTGTTAAATCAGCAGTCTTTGAGTAAAGCAGATGACCCTCCATAATGTGGGTGGGCTTCATCCAACCAGTTGAAGGTCATAAGAGAAAAAGACATATGTTCCCTGACAGCCTTTGGACTTGAGCTACAATATCAACTCTCCCTGAGTCTCCAGCCTACTGGCCTATCCTGCAAATCTTAGACTTGAGAGCCCCCACAATTACGTAAGCCTGTTCCTTAAAATCAGTCTCTCTCTCTCTCTGTCTCTCTCTGTCTCTCTCTGTCTCTCTCTCTCTCTCTCTCTCTCTCTGTCTCTCTCACCCCCCCTTATCCCCTCCCCTCCCCTCCCTCTTTCTCTGAATACTGGTTCTATTTCTCTTATTTCTCTGGAGAACTCTATTTCTCTGGAGAACTGACTAATACACTTGCTTTGTATTAAATGCACATAATAATAATGACAGTACCCAAATACACATTTACAGCCAGGCTTCTTCTCTGGATCCAGACTTAGATACTTGTTGGCCTCCTCCGTGCCTGCTCTTAGCTTCCTAACAGGCATCTCCGACTTATCTCAGCCACAATGAGCCTCAACTCTACCTCCTTGGCCTGCCCCAGTTGTCTGTCCCCATCTCAGTAACCTGTAGCTCTGAACTTCTGGTTGTTCAGGCCCCAAACCCTCAGAGTCATCCTTGACTTCTCTTCAATCAAACCAGCAACAAACCCAATTGGCTTTGCTTTCAAGATATGCCCAGACTCATCTGACCTCTTCTCATTACCTGCTTCATGCTTGCTTCAAGCTGCACTCATCTGTCCCCTGGAGCATGGCAATTGAATTCGTCTCCCCAGTTCCCTACTTGCCTTCCATCCCTCCTGCCACAGCTGCTGTTAGCTCAGCAGCTGGTAGGGAGGCATCTTGTAAACACTGTTGGATCTTGCCCCTCTGGTATTGAAACCCTCCCCATGATGCTCAGAAAGCACGCAAACTTCTCCCAACAATTTTTCTTCACTCAGTCTTTTCCACCCACATTGGCTTCTTTGCTGCTCCCAAAACAGCACAAGTATTCTCCTGCTTCAGGGCCTTGGCGCTGGCCACTCCTACCCTTTAGCGTATGTCTCAATTCCCTCCCTTACCCTTTGCTCAAATATCCCTTCTCAGTGATTCTTTCTTGACCTGCTATTTAAAACTACACGCCTCTCAACCCTGCTCCACAGTTCCTTGGGTCCCCTGGGTTCCCTGAGTCCCCTGAGTGTGGGCTAATACTCTCCCTGCCAACTCTCATGTTTTCAACAGTGGTGTGGGCAGCCCCAGGCCAAGGCTCACAGCTGGATAAATCTTTGAGGTCCCACAGCCAAGACAGACTCTTCCTGACCCAGGTTTTTTTGTTAATTAAAATTTTGAAAATTCATTAAGATACAACTTATATACATTGTAAGTGTGCATCTCAAAGGACTTTCACAGACTGAACTCAGCAGCCCTCAGATCAAAGAAGAGAACATTTCCAGCCACTCCCAACCTCTGCTCTCTCCAAGTGCAACCACTGTTTTGATGTCCAAACCATTGGCCTGCCTGGTGTGGTGCTGCACATAAATAGAATGGTAACTGCCTCTGTTTTTAAATAAACATTTAATTTTGGAATGATTTTAGGTTTATGGAAAAATTAAAAAGATATCACAGAGAGTGTTCATTCAGTTCTATCCAGCTTTTCCTAATATTGACATTTCACTGAACCATGGCACATTTGTCAGAATGAAGACATCAACATTAGGGTAACACCATTAGCTAAGTAATACAGTTAACTATTAAGTAATATTACTAATTAACTAATAAAGACTGCTATCTTTATTTGACTCCATGAGTTGATTTTTAAATGCCTATATCTGTTCCAGGATCTTAACCAGCATTCCACACACTGCATTTAATCATCCTGTTTCCTCAGTCGCCTCTGACCTATGATGGTTTCTCTGTCTTGCCTTGTTTCTCACCACCTGGACAGTTTTAAGATACAGCACGGAGTCACCAGCAAGAAAGATTTCAGAGCTGGGCTGTGAGAATATTGACAAAGGAATTGGCTGCATGACTTCTCAGACAGCCAACTGCCTATTGTCAGTGGAGGGTGAGAGAGGGCAGGTCAGAAAGGGCCCACACAAGTGAACCAGGTGGGAGGACACTTGAGTAAAGGTGTTCCATGTGCGGTGGCTTCCCCCTCTTCCTCACACCAGTGGGAAAGTGCCTGGCCCCTTCACCTGTCCCTTGAGAAGGATTTCCTGGGAGCCTGGTGAGGAGATTTCTTTGAGTGCGTGGATACCATGGCCCACTCATGCAGGCTGGCTAGCAGGCCAAGAGGAAGAGCAAAGAGAGAGTGGAGTGTAGATCTGGGCATCTGTCTGGAGGTATCTTGCAGGAAAGCTGGCCAAGATGGAGCACTCAAGTTAGATCAGGCCCTGAGCTGTAACTATTGTTTGGGGCCGAGCATGTTAATTATAGAGGTGAGACTTCCTAACTAAACTATCTGGAGGACTTTACATGATCAAAAAGTGACCAGAAAAGCCATGTGTGACCCAAGTCTTAATTCAGAGACAGGAGAAGAATTCATTACTAAATACAGTCAAGGAACAGAGGGGAACAAAAAAGTTGCATCAGGCTGGTTCTACATCCCTATGATAGGTTTTCCAAAAAGTTCCAGACACTCAGCTATTCTAATTTTTTGTCCAAGCACTCTTCCTCTACTGCAGCTGCGTGTTAACCCTATGTTCCCTGGTCATCACCTTAGATCCCCCTCACTGTCACCATTATGGGTCTCCCCACTACCACACTGTGTGCTGTGAAGAGCTGGCAAATAGGAGAGGGTCTTTAAAGAGTCAGCAACTCATCCTGGGCCCAGGATTCATTTTCCTAGAACCTGTGTGAGTCCCAGGCCAATTGGAACAATGGAATAGAGTGGTCAGAAGTATAGTTTTCTTTTTTATTGAAGATGATTAAAATATAGTGGAGAACACAAATCTAAAGTGTCAGCGTGATGAAATTTTACATATGAATATCCCTGTGTAACCAGTGCCCAGATGAAAATATGCATTCCAACTCACAGAAGGCCCAGTGCCTTGCCCTTCCCACTAGATTATCTTTATCACTAGAGATTAGTTTTGCCTGTTTTTCAGCTCCATATAAATGGAATCACACAGTGTCTAATGTTATGGAGCTAGCTCCTTTCACTCAACATTATGTCTGAGATTCATTTGTGTTGTTGTATGTAGCTGTAATTCATCCGTTTTCATTGCTGTGTAATATTCATTTCATGAATAGACCACAATTCTTTCATACATTCTCTTGCTGATAGACTTTCAAAAAGTTTCTAGTTTGGGACTACTACAAATAGTGCTGCTGTGAACATCCTTTTACCTGAAAGAATTGATGCATCTGTGTTGGACATATACCCAGGAGTAAAGTTGCTAGCTCATGGAGGCATATGTTTAGCTTTAGTGAATACTGACAAATCATTTGACTTAGTGGTCCCCAATCTTTTTGGTACCAGGGACCAGTGCACCTATGAGAATCTAATGCCTGATGATCTGAGGTGGAGCTGAGGCAGTGATGCTAGCACTGGGGAGCAGCTGCAAATACAGATGAAGATTTACTTTCTCACCCGCTGCTTACTTCTTGCTATACGTCCCGGTTCCTAACAGGCCATGGACCAGTACTGGTTCATGGGCTGGGGATTGGGGACCCCTGCTCTAGACGATACCAAAAAACCCAAGACCCTTGGAACGGCTAGAGTGAGGGAAGTGTGTGACCTCAGACTAGGCATTTGACATCCTTGGCCTCAGTTTCCCCTTCTTTCAAAATCAGAAAGAGTGGATGTTGTCATTCAACAAACAGCTTCACCTTACATCTTGAGCATCTATAAATACAGCAAGCAGCCTCACCTTATATCCTGGGCATCTATAAATATAGTGAGCAGCCTCAACTTATATCTTGAGCATCTATAGATACAGCCTACACAGTGCTTATCTGCTGGGAAACTTGCCAGGCCACAATCACCCTAGCCTTCTGGGGTGGGTTTCATTGATACTGTAACTGCTGCACCTGGGCCTGTGGCACCCTAGACCAAGGGCAAAGTCACCTGGTGCACCCTCCTTCCTACCACTCTTTCCTCTCAAGAGGGACTGGGGTTTCACACAGAGCATCAGAGGCCCATAAATAGCAACTGGCCACTCACAGGGCAACCTTCCCAGGCTCCAAAAAGGAAGTGAGAGAAAGGCGGGCACTTTTGTTCTTTCTGTAGAAAAGAACTGTTTCTGCAGTGACCCAACCAGGCACTACCCAGGGCTCAGCATAAACCTGGCCCCCATCTCCCACCACTTCTCTCTATGAGGTTGGCAAGGCAGGGTTTTAGCTGCACTGTAGCTGACAGATGAAGAGACAGAAGTACAAAGTCCTAGCTAACAAGAATGTGCTGAAGCTGAACCTGAGATTCTTTGTCCTACATCGTTCTGTGAATTGCAATTTATTCAATAGAGTCTTGCTGATAGAACTGTAGGAACGTGCTGTGTAAAGAAAGCCCCATGGAACATCCTTCTTGGTAACTCTCCAGGAAGCGGTGACTCAGAGTAAATTTTTTGTGAGGTGCATTCACTTGTAGATTAAAACAGTCATTCCCATCTTCTTAGGTAAAACTCTATTTGAGGGAATGTTATAGTGTCTGAGAAAAACCTGACCGAATTGTTGCCCTCACCACAAAGACTTTGAAGGAGTTTTGCTCATTCGTTGTACCACGCTTTAAAGCAAACAGGAAAGATAAGTGTGTTGCTTTCACTGGCCCTGCCCACACCTTTCTAAAGAGTTCCTTCACTTAGTTCCTTTTTGTTTTGAGCTCCATCTGTTTCCTGCCCAGATTCTGCCTGATGCATCAATGGGGAAATGGATGAATAAAATGTGGTGTGTTCTTACAGTGCAACATCTTACAGCCAAAAAAAAGAAGTAAGCCAGATTTTTGTGTCCCCACCATGATCTCTCAAAAACATGTTGAATAAAAATAGGCAGGTGCCATGTGACTCCATTTGTATAAATTGTAGAGGCAGACCCCAAAGAGTACTAGGTATGATTCATGCACACTTACATACATATGTAAAATATAAAAAGTGGATTGGAAACACACAACTACACTCATAAGAATGGTTACCTCTGGGGGAAGAGAATGACGCTGGTGGACTTGGTCTAAATGGACTTGCTTTAAGCACAATGCTTTGTATCTTAAAAAAGGAAAACACAGAGCAAGCTTGACCAGTTGTAAACAAGGCCCATTGGGTGTTTGGTAAATTGTTTCTTGCACTATTCTAAATATTAAAATCTTTCATGCATTTGCTCAACTGCTAAATTCCAACACTTAGTTTGCTGAGCCTTACTATAGACCAGGATATGGGGTATGTAGCATGATGAAACAGAATTAAGTATCTCTGCCCCCTTGGAGTTTATAGTCTACACATAAGAGACGTGCAATAAGCAAGACAAATAAGTGAATACAGTGTGCCAGATGCTGATTAGGGCCATGTGAGATACTAAAAATTATATATATATATACACACACACACACACACACACACACACACACACGTGTGTGTGTGTGTGTGTGTGTGTGTGTGTGTACTGGTCTCTGTCCCCATTCCTGGCACAGAGCTCCTAAGACCCTTGTGATTTCCTAAGTGATAAGAAGACAAGGAGCATCTTTTGTTCAAATGAGGTGACTCCAGGTGGGTTTCTGGATGGGGGCTGGTCACCATAAAAATCAAGCCATGAGCTTGGAATTTTCAGCCCCAACCCCCATTTCTCCAAAGAGGAGAGAGGTGCTGGAAATGGCATTAATAATTGATTATGCTTATGTGAAGAAGCCTCCATAAAATCCCAATAGTAGGGAGTTCAGAGAGCTTCCAAGTTGATAAACATCCCCACTGAGAGGGTGACACACCCGAGCTCCCTGGGAACAGAAGCTTCTGTGTTCAGGACCCTCCCAGACCTCACCCTATGTCTTTCTTCATCTGGCTGTTCATCTGTATTCTTTATCATATCCTTTGAAAAAAACTGGCAAACCTAAGTGTTTTCCTGAGTTTTATGAGTTGCTTTAACAAATTAAATGAACCCAAGGAGGGGTCGTTGGAGCCTCCAGTATGCAGTGAGTTGGTCAGAGGCACATGTGACAACCTGGGCTTGTGACTGGTGTCTAAAGTGTGTCTATATGTATATGGAGGGGTGTGGGGAGGATCTTATAGGACTGAGCCCTTAACCTGTGGGATCTGACATTGTCTCTGGATGGATAGTGTCAGAATTGAGTTAAATAGTAGAACATCCAACTGGTGTCATGGAGAATTGTTTGGTGTGGGGAAAAACTTCCTCACATTTGGTGACCAGAAGTGTCAGAAGTGAAGTGTTTTGTGTAAGTAATCAATGAGACTCACAGGAAAGAAAGACATAATAGGATTTTTTACTACAGAAGAGGAAAACTGAGTTTTCCTCTATAGGCCATGAGGGAGAATGAAGCAGGGAAGAAAGACAGAAATCCTGGGTGTGGAAACAGCAATTTTAAGTAAGGTATTATATTCATTTGCTATGGCTGCCATGATAAAAATAATAATAATAAACAAATAAGAAACTTAGTGGCTTCAAACAATGCACATTTATTCCCTCATAGTTTTAAAGTTCAGAAATCCAAAACTACTATCACTGGGCTAAAGTTGAAGCGTCACAGGGCTGGCCCTTCTGGAGCTCCAGGGGAGACCCATCCTGCCTCTTTCAACTTCTAGAGCTGCATTCCTTTCCCCCTTGTTTCGAGGTGCCTGCCTTTATCTTCGAAGCCAACAAGATGGCATGATGCTTCAGTCACTTCACCTGCAACTTCTGTGTCAGACCTCCTTCTGCCTCCCTCTCATGAGGACACTTGATATGACATGTAGGGCCTACCTGATTAATCCAGGATCATTTCCCCATGTCAAGATTCTTATCTTAATCACATCTGTGAAGTCTCTTTGTCATATAAGGGAACATTCACAGGTTCCAAGGACTGGGGCCTGGGTGTCTTTAGAGCCAGTACTTAGTCTACCATAAGTGGTAAAGGAGGCCTCATGACAAGGTGATGTTTGAACAACAGCCTGAGGAGGATGAAAGGGAGCTGGGTCATTCTCTGTGGAAGAACATTTCAGAACAGCAAGTGCATAGGGCACAGAGCAGGCAAGCTCGAGGAACAGCAGAGGAATTGGCATGACTGGAGCCAAGTGAGCAAAGGGAAGAGTGGGAGAAGGTGAGGCCACAGAAGGAACACAGTGTGATCTGAGCACAGCGTGATCACTTTGAGAAAGTCAGTTTTTCCTGAGTGAGATGGGAGCCATGGGAAGCCTTGAGGGACTTGACTATTTCATCTGAAGACCCTGGCCATAAGATTCTCAGGGATACATTTCCTCCAGGACACACTTGTTCCTTTTTATTGCTGAGTAATACTCCATTGTATGGATATATCACTTTGCCTGTTGATGGACACCTTGGTTATTTTCAGTTTGGGGAAATTACCAATAAAGTTGTTATAAACATTTGTGTACATGTTTGTATGGACATATTCTTTCATTTCTCTTACATAAACATCTAGAAGTGGAATTGTTGGATCATATAGTAGGCATATGTTTAAAATTTAAAGAGCCCGCCATATTATTTTCCAACATAGTCACACAGTCTATATTCTGACCAGCAGGGAATGAGAATCCCAGTTGCTATACATCTTCATCAGCACTTGGAATGGTCAGTCTTTTTAATTTTAGCCATTCTAATAAGCATGCACTAATATCTTGTTTTGGTTTTAATTTTCTTTTCCCTAATGACTAATGATGTTGAGCACCTTCGCACATGTTTATTAAAGTCATCCAGATATCTTCCTTGATAAAGTGTCTGTTCAAATCTTTTGCCCATTTTTAAAAATTAAGTTATTTTCTTATTATTGGGTTTTGATAATTTTTTATTATGTTCTGAACACAAGTATTTTATCAAATATATGATTTGCAAATATTTTCTCCCAGTCTGTGGATTGTCTTTTTATTCTTTTATCAGCATGTGCTAATGAGTGGGACGTTTAATGTAAATGAAGTCAATTTATCAATTTTCACTTTTATACCTTATGTTTTATTTATTTATTTATTTTTTATGGTGACATTAGTTAATGAAATTTGGTAAGTTTCAGCTGTACATTTTAACAGTAAGGCGTGTATATATTACATTGTGTTTCTAGTGTCACGTCTAAGAAACCTTTGCTTAACCAAGCTTTTCTCAAATATTTTTTCTATAAGTTTTATACTTTTAGGTTTTACTTTTATATGGATCCAAGTTAATTTTATTTTTTGCATATAAATTTCAAATTGTTCTAGTACCATTTGTTGAAAAGCTAACCTTTTTTCACCGTTCCCTTTACACCTTTGTTGAAATTTGCCTATCCAAATATGTGATTTTATTTCTAGATTGTTTTGCTGTTCCACTGATCTATGTGTCTATCTCTACACATTCTTGATTATAGTAACTTTAACACTAGCTTTAAAGTAGCTAGTGTTAGTTTTCAAACTTCATTCTTTTTCAAAGTTGTTTTGAATATACTAGATTCTCTGGAGAATTTTGACTTATACACCCAGTGCTTAAACAGTGCCTGAGACATTGTAGGCAATAAATATTTGTTGAATGAATTAATAAACTTATCTGTTTATTCATCACCACATCACCAGTACCTGACACTCAGAACAGTAAATGTACAACAAACAATGAACAAAGAATTTTGGCAGAGTCTCTCACAGAATGTACTCTTCCTACTTAAGACCTAGAAACCCACAGGCAATGCTGTCTAATGAAATGCTTGCATGCTGGGGGTCCAGAGTCTTTGTTCTTTTTTTAAAGTATTTTTTTAAGACTTCAGAGGTCTTAGATGTCCCTCTTCTTTTCTCATCCAGGTTTTGTCTACAGTGGTGTTCTCAACCAAAGCAATTCTGCCTACCCACTGCTACCCAGGGAACATGTGGCAATGTCTGATGACCCTTTCGGTTGTCTCACTAGCAACATATCTGTGTGGGGAGTAGGGGTGCTAGCTACTGGCATCTAGTGACTTAAGCTAAGTATGTTGTCAAACATCCTACAATGTACAGGACAGCTCCACGGCAAAGAATTATCTGGTCCAAAATGCCAATAGTGCTATCATTGAGAAACTCTGACCTACAGTAATCGCTGATCTAAATGTTCCATATCCAACTCCTCTCACATACAACTTTGTGCCTGCTCTCCTCCAAAACTGTACAACTCCTACATGGGATGATCATGAAACTTTGTAAAACCACAAGCAAAATGCATTTGTTTTATATGGAACATACTGAAGACCACAACCATTCTAAAAATTTTGCATACAGAAGTGTTTTGTTTTTGAAAACCGAAATTACAGAACAGTACTCAAAGAAAAGAGAGAGAGGACTTCACTATTTGGGTTCAAATTAGCAACCTAAATATTCTTGGCTCCTGGTAGAAAAAGAAGATAGATACTAATCTCAGATAAGCCCAGCAGCGGTGGGCTGTGGGGTTTTGTTTTGACGTACTCCTTCTCACCGCTATCACAAGAGTAACAGATGTTTGGGAGACTAGATGACTAATTAGGTAGGCAAAGAACAAGATTCATGTGCAAACAGAAAATAATTTTTTTAATAGAATGGAAAGATCTGCTAATCGCTACCTCGGGATGAGATGTGGTGATGAGCTGACCTTGAGGGTTTCAGTGGGGCCCAGACCAAACAGCTGGTCAGGGCATGGGAAGGAGGTCAGCAAGACAAGGTCCCATTTGCTTTAGCACCCATCTGGTTCTATTTTGTTAAGGGGAACTATCCAGTGGAATAGATTTATGCGGTGCACGTAAGCAACAAGACTAGACTAGTGCTCTCCAGTGTGGTGGCTACTACCTTCTTGTTGCGATTTAAATTTAACTTTAAATAAACTGTAAAATTCAGTTTCTCAGTCCCACTAGGCACATTACAGGTGCTCAATAATCACAGAAGTTGGTGGCTACCATACTGGACAGCCCAGACACAGACCATCTCCAGTCATCACTGAGAGTTCTGTTAGACAGGACAGGGCTTCCTGCTCTAGGGGCTATGGAAAGCAGTGACTTTGCCTCTCTGAATGCTGCCTTTCCTCCTTGGCTTATTGATGCTTTTTCTCCAATCTCTTTCTCTTCTCATCAGCACCACCCCAAGACAGAAGCAATCTTTCTTTCTTTTAAACTCCCATAATCTCTTACAAATACTTGTAACTTATTATGAAACACGTATGTATTACTCAGAATAAAAGCTAGCATTCTTATGTTGGCATCAAGTCCCTATTTCATCTGCCCCCACTGCCTCTCTGAGTAAATCTCCTACTTCTCACCCTCACTCTCTACCCCAATCTACAGCTACTTGCAGTTCCTAGAATGCTTCAGGTAGATCTTTGCAATTGCTGTTCCCTCTACTCAGAACGCTCTTCCTCCCAATACCTACATGGCCATTCCCTCACTTCTATCAGATCTATTCTCAGATTTCATGTTATCAGGAAGATGCTCTCTCTGACCATCCTATTCAGTATAGCGCTCTCTCTCTCTCTCTCTCTCTCTCTCTCTCTCTCTCTCTCTCTCTCTCTCTCTCACACACACACACACACACACACACACACTCTCTCGTTCTGGCTTATTAGCAAGTTCTGAGACTTGGTGGCCCCCTGTGGCCAGTTTCCTTTGGTGAACCAAAGTGTGAATTTCCAGCAAGTCCTGCAGGCACATTCCTTAGCCATGTAGCTTGCCACACCCATGCCTCTCTCCAATGAGGTCTGTCCTGGGTGAGAAAGGGGGTGGGCAGGGATTAAAATCTCCCGTGGGAGCTCCATCCCACCCTGGGTGGAGCAGCTGCTCCCTATTCTGCTATTTTTGTGTTCTTTTTTTCTTTTAATTTATTTTTCAATTACAGTTGACATAGAACACTATATTAGTTTCAAATGTACAACATAGTGATTAGACATTTATATACCTTACGAAGTGATCATTCCAATAAGTCTAGTGCCCATCTGACATCATACATAATTATTACATTATTGACTGTATTCCCTATGCTGTACTTTACATCCTTGTGACTTTTTATAATTGGTAATTTGTACTTCTTAATTCCTTTCACCTTTTTCATCTTTTTCATTCATCTCATCAATTCGTTCTCCATATCTACAAGTTTCTTTTCTGTTTATTTATGTGTTTTTAGATTCCACATATAAGTGAGACCATATAGTATTTGTCTTTCTCTGTCTTATTTCACTTAGTGTAATACCCTCTAGGTCCATCCATGTTATTGCAATTGGCAAGATTTCATTCTTTTTTAGGACTAATTTTCCATTGTATATATGTACTACCCCTTCCTTATCTATCCATCTATCAATGGTCACTTAGGTTGCTTCCATATCTTGGCTATTATAAATAATGCTGCAGTGAACATAGGGATATATATATATATATATATCTTTTCAAATTAATATTTTGAGTTTCTTTGGATCAATACCCAGAAGTGAAACTGTTGGGTCATATGGTATTTCTATTTTTAATTTTTTGAGGAACTTCCCTATTGTTTTTCATAGTGGCCGCACTAATTTACATTCCCACCAACAGGGCACTAGAGTTCCCTTTTCTCTACATCCTCACAACTCTTGTTGTTTGTTAATTTATTGATGACAGTCATTCTGGCAGGTGTGAAGTGATAACTCATTGTGGTTATAATTTACATTTCCCTGATGATTAGAGATGTTGAGCATCTTTTCATGTATCCGTTGGCCACCTCTATATCCTCTTTGGAGAAATATCTATTAATATACTCTGTCCATTTTTTAATTGGATTCTTTGTTTTTTTTTTATGTTGAGATATATATAAGTTCTTTATATATTTTGGGTATTAGTACCTTATCAGATATATCATTCACAAATATCTTCTCCCACTCAGTAGGTTGCCTTTTGTTTTGTTGGTGGTTTCCTACACTGCAAAAAGTTTTTAGTTTGATGTAGTCCCATTTGTTTATTTTTTCTTTTGTTGTCTTTGCCCTAGGAGACATACCCAAAATAAATATCGCTAAGACCAATGTAAAAGAGTTTCTTGTCTATGTTTTCTTCTAGGAGTTCTATAGCTTCAGGTTTTACATTTAAGTCTCTAATACATTATGAGTTATTTTTGTATATGGTATAGAAATGTGGTCTAATTTGACTTTTTCACATGTATCTATCCAGTTTTCCCAACACCACTTATTGAAGAAGCTATCTTTACCTCATTGTATGTTCTTGCCTCCTTTGTCATAGATTAATTGACCATATAGATGTGGATGTATGTCTAGGTTCTCTATTCTGTTTCATTGACCTATATGTCTGTTATTTTATTTTATTAGTTTCAAGTATACAGTACATTGTTTAGGCATTTATATAGTTTATAAAATGATCCCCCTAATTGTTTCTTCTCTCTGGTTTTCCACCTGGCCAATATATTAATGCTAACTGAATTTCCTATACCTTGCTCCCCATCCTCGTAACCATCTATCAACTACTAATTTATACTTCTTTAACCCTTCATTCCATTCTCCCAATCCCCCTACTTCCCTTCATTTGTCTGTCCCCAAGTTGTCCTCTGTATTTGTGAGTCTGTTTTTTATTAGTTTGTCCTTTTTTATTACTTAAATTCTACATATAAGTGAAATCATATGGTATTTATTTTTCTCTGTCTGACTTATTTCACTGAGCATAACAACTTCCAGGTCCATCCATGTCATTGCAAGTGGTATGATTCATTTTTTTTAGTGGCTGAATAATATTCCATTGAATATATGAACCATAACTCCTTTACTCAATCATCTGTTGATGGGCATTTAAGTTGCTTCCATACTTTGGCTATTGTAAATTGTGCTGCCATGAATATTGGAGTGCAGAAATCTTTACAAATTATTGTTTTAGTTTTCTTTGGATAAACAACCAGACATGCAGTTACTGGATGAAAATGTCTAAAAAAGAAAAAAGAAAAAAAAAGAAAGAAAAGGTATATCCATTTTAAATTTTTTGAGAAATCTCCATACTGTTTTCCATAGTGGCTATACCAGTTTGTAATCCCACCAACAATGTATGAGGGTTCTCTTTTCTTCTCATCCTCGTCGACATCTGTTCTTTGATTTATCGATGATAGCCATTCTGACAGGTGTGAGGCGATATCTCATTGTGGTTTTAATTTGCATTTCTCTAGTGCTTAGTGACCTTGAGCATCTTTTCATATGTCTATTAGCCATCTGTATTTCCTCTTCAGAGAAGTGTCTGTTCAGTTCTTCTGCCCATTTTTAAATTGAATCGTTTGTTTTTTGTTGTTGTTGAGCTGTATGAGTTCTTTATATATTTTGGATATCAACCTCTTATCAGATGTATCATTAGCAAATATCTTCTCCCAATCAGTCGGTTGTCTTTTTATTTTGTTGTTGGTTTCCTTTGCTATACAAAAACTTTTTAGTTTGATGTAGTCCTATTTGTTTATTTTTTCTTTCGTTTCCCTTGCTCGGGAAGATATGTCCAAAAAGAAATTACTGTTAGTAATATCGGAGAGTTTACTGCCTATGTTTTCTTCTAGGAGTTTTATAGTTTTGGGTCTTGCATTTACGTCTTCAATCCATTTTGAGTCTATTCTTATATATGGTGTAAGAAGATGGTCCAGCTTCTATTTTTTGCATGTATCTGTCCAATTTTCCCAACGCTATTTATTGAATACTGTATATTCTTACCTCCTTTGTCATATATCAAGTGAGCATATAGTATAGGGGTGGACTTATTTCTAGGCTCTTTAGTCTGTTCCATTGATCAATGTGTCTATTTTTATGCCATTACCATTCTGTTTTGATTACTGTAGCCTTGTAGTATAGTTTAATATCAGGTAGTGTGATATTTCCAACTGTGTTCTTCTTTCTCAAGATTGCCATGGCTATTCAGAGTTTTTTTATGGTTCCATATAAATTTTAGGATTATTTGTTTTAGCTCTCTGAAAAATGCCATTGGTATTTTGATAGAGATTGCATTGAATCTATAGATTGCTCTGGGTAGTATGGGCATTTTAATGATGTTGACTCTTCCTACCCGTGAACAGGGTATATGCTTCCATTTATTTGTATCTTCTTCAATTTCTTTTTTCAATGACTTATAATTTTCTGAAAGCAGGTCTTCTACCTTCTTGGTTAATTTGATTCCCAGGAATTTTATGGTTTTTGATGCAATTGTAAGTGGGATTGTTTTCTTAATTTCTCTTTCTGAAAGTTCATCATTGGTGTATAAAAATGCCACTGACTTCTGAATATCTATTTTGTAACCTGATACTTTACTGAATTCATTGATGAGTTCTAACAGTTTTTTGGTGGCATCTTTAGGGTTCTCTATATATAGTATCATGTCATCAGCAAATAACAAGTTTTACTTCTTTTCAATTTGGATGCCTTTTATTTCTCTTTCTTGTTTTATTGCTGTGGCTAAGACTTCCAATACAATGTTGAGGAGGAGTGGTGAAAGTGGACATCCTTGTAATGTTCCTGATCTTAAAGAAAATGCTTTTAGCCTTTCCCCATTGAGTATGATGTGAGCTGTATGTTTGTCATATATGGCTTTTATTATGTTGAGATATGTTCCCTCCATTCCCACTTTGCTGAGAGTTTTTATCATAAATGGATGCTGGATTTTGTTGAACACTTTTTCTGCATCTGTCAATATGATTATATGGTTTTTATCTTTTAATTTGTTAATGTGGTATATCACATTAATTGATTTGTGGATATTGAATCAACCCTTCATCTCAGGAATAAATCCAAGTTGATCATGGTGTATGATATTTTTAATGTATTTTGAATTCAGTTTGCTAATATTTTATTGAGGATTTTTGCATCAATGTTCATAAATGATATTGGCCTATAGTTTGTTTGTTTGTTTTTTTTTTTTTTTTGGAATGTCTTTGGCTGGTTCTGGAATCAAGGTAATGGTGGCCTCATAAAAGAAGTTAGGAAGCCTTCCCTCTTCTTGAATTTTTTGGAATAGTTTGAGAAGAATAGGTGATAATTCTTCTTTGACTGTTTGGTAAAATTCACCTATGAAACCATGGTCCAGGACTTTTGTTTTTTGGGTAGTTTTTGATTAGTGATTTTATTTCTTTGGTGGCAATCAGTCATTTCAGATTTTCTTTCTTCTTGACTCAGTCTTGGGAAATTTTATGTTTCTAGTAATGTGTCCATTTCTTCCAGGTTGTCCAATTTGTTGACATATAATTGTTCGTAGTATTATGATCCTTTGTATTTCTGTGAAGTCTGTAGTTATTTCTCCTCTTTCATTTCTGGTTTCATTTATTTGAGTTCTTCCTCTTTTTTCCTTGATGAATCTGGCTAAGGGTCTGTCAATTTTGTTTAGCCTTTCAAAGAACCAGGTCTTGGTTTTATTAATCTTTTGTATTGTTTTTCTAGACTTTATTTCATTTATTTCCACTCTGATTTTTATTATTTCTTTCCTTCCTTCCTTCCTTCCTTCCTTCCTTCCTTCCTTCCTTCCTTCCTTCCTTCCTTCTATTCACTTTGAGCTTTGTTTGCTGTTCTTTTTTCTAGTTCTTTAATTGTAAGGTTAGATTGTTTATTTGAGCTTTTTCTTGTTTCTTGAGATAGACCTGTATTGCTATGAATTTCCCTCTTAGGACTGCTTTTGCTGTTTTTCATAAATTTTGAGTCGTTGTGTTTTCATTTTCATTTGTTTCTTAGTATCTTTTGATTTCTTTCTTGATCGCATTAATAATCCATTCATTTTTTAGTAGCATGTTATTTAACCTCCATGTGTTTGTGTATTTTCCAATTTTTTCCTTGTAGTTGATACCTAGTTTCATACCATTGTGATTAGAGAAGACAGTTGATATGATTTCAATCTTCTTAAATTTATTGAGACTTGATTTGTGTCCTAATATGTAGTCTATCCTTGAAAATGTTCCATGTGCACTTGAGAAGAATGTATATTTTGCTGCTTTGGGGTAAAATGTTCTGAAAATATCTATTAAATAAATATTAAGTCCATCTGTTCTAGTGTATCTTTTAGGCTCATTGTTTCCTTGCTGATTTTTTGCCTGGAAGATCTGACCATTGGTGTCAATGGGGTGTTAAAATCTCCTACTATGAGTGTATTACTATTGTTCTCTCCTTTTATGTCAGTCAATAATTGCTATATGTATGTAGATGCTCTTATGTTGGATGCATATATGTTTACTAGGATTATGTCCTTTTGATTTATCAATCCCTTTATTATTATGTAATGCCCTTTTTTTATCTCTTATTATAGCCTTTGTTTTAAAGTCTATTTTATCTGATATAAGTATTGCTACTTTGGCTTTTTTTTTTTTCATTTCCATTTGCATGAAATATCTTTTTCTATCCCTTTACTTTCAGTATGTGAGTGTCGTTTGATCTGAAGTGAGTCTCTTGTAGACAGCATATGCATGGGTCTCGTTTCCTTATCCATTCAGTTACCCTGTGATTTTTGATTGGAGAATTTAATCCATTTACATTTAAAGTGATTACCGATAGGAAATGGCTACTGTCATTTTATTATTCATATTTCTTATTTTTATTTTCTTTTTTTACTCCTTCTCTTTTTACAGAAGACCCTTTAACATTTCTTGTAATGCTGGCTTGTTGGTGATGAATTCCTTAAGCTTTTTTCTGTCTGAGAAGCTCTTTATCTCACCTTCTATTTTAATAGAAAGGCTTGCTGGGTAGGGTATCCATGGTTGTAGATTCTTGTGTTTCATAACTTTGAATATTTCTTGCCATTCCTTCTGGCCTGCAGAGTTTCCATTGAAAAGTCAGTAGACATTTTTATGCGGGTACCCTTTTAAGTAACTAGCTTCCTTTCTCTTGCTGCTTTTAAGATTCTCTTTTTGTCTTTGACCTTTGGCATTTTAATTATGATGTGTCTTTGTGTAGGTCTGTTTGAAATCCTCCTGTTTGGCACTCTTTGTGTTTCCTGAACTTGTATGTCTAATTCCTTTGCCAGTTTAGGGAAGTTTTCTGTCATTATTTCTTCAAATAGAGTCTTGATCTCTTGCTCTCTCTCTTCCTCTTCAAGCACTCCTATGATTTGGATATTTTTACACTTCATGTTGTCCCAGAGGTCTCTTAAACTATACTCATTTTTTTAATTCTTTTTTTCTTTTTGTTGTACTGATAGTGTGTATTCAGTTGCTTTGTCTTCCAATTTGCTGATTTGATCTTCTGTTTCATCTCATCTACTGTTGAATCCTTCTAGTGTATTCTTCATTTCAGTTATTGTATTCTTCATTTCTGTGTCATTCTTTTTTATGGTTTCTATGTTTTTTTTAATGCTTATTATCTCTCTGTTGAGATTCTCATTGTGCTCATCCATTCTCCCCATAAGTTCATTAAGCATCCTTATAACCGTTATTCTGAACTCTATCTCTAGTAGGTTGCTTGCCTCCATTTCACTTAGCTTATTTTCTGGAATTTTCTCTTGTTGTTTCATTTGTGGCATGTTTCTTTGTTTTCTCATTTTATTAGCCTCTCTGTGTTCATTTCTATGTGTCAGGAATATTTGTTTCGTCTCTCAGCCTTGGCCAGATGGCCTAATGTAGAAGATGTCCTGTGTGGCCCAGTGGCACACTCTCCTGATCCCTTGTGCTCTGGACATGACCTTTGTGTGGGTTGTATGTGATCTTCTGTTGTCACCAAGCCTTTATTGTTGTTAATAGATCAGTGAGTGGAATTAACGTTCAGGCCGACTAATTGTGTGAATTGGCTGCACCCTCAGGATAAGAGTTGTTGTGTGGGAACTGACCGCACTGAGTGGGATTTGCCCTAGCAGGCTTGTGTACTTGTTGCAACCACCCTTTGTGTGTATCACTACTGGACCTAGTTAGGAGTTGCTCTGTTGTGGTCTGGTGCCAGTCTCCAGATGCGCTGGTTTTGTGGCCCGTTGGGAGGGGCTCCCTCTAGGCCTAGGTTAGCTGCTGCTTTTGATTGCTCAGGGCTACCCGTGAGAACTACGAAGCGATCCGCTGATGGTTGTTGTCTATGCTGGATCTCTGAAATGCGACTCACAGCGCTGGTCACCCACTGGGAATCCAATTCTTAGTTTTTTGAGGAACCTCCATACTGTTTTTCTTAGTGGCTGTACCAATTTGCAGTCCCACCAGCAGTGTGTGTAGTTTCCTTTTTCTCTGCATCCTCTTCAACATTCATTATTACTTGTCTTGTTGATTATAGCTATTCTAACAGGTGTGAAATGGTATCTCATTGTGATTTTGATTTGCATTTCCCTAATAGCTAGCAACCTTGAGCATCTTTTCATATATATGTTGGCCATTTTTATGTTCTCTGGAGAGAAGTGTCTGTTCAGATCCTCTTCCCATTTTTTGATTGGACCATTTGGGGTTTTTTTGTTTTGTTTTGTTTTGTTTTGTTTTGTTTGTAAAACAACCTTGAATGTCATTTTTGGCATTGCTAGCTAGCAGGGACTCACACCTCTTCAAGAATTAAACACCATAGACAACAGTATTCATGTGCAGCTGCTTTAAACTGTTTCAACTATAACTCTTTCACTAAGCAATTTAAATAAAAGTGAGCCTTCTTGAGATTCATTTTATGAAGCAAATGCTGTACCACAGAAATCTGACAATTCTTTTCATGGGTTCATCCTGTAAAACCTGAATTCTATTTTGAGTACTCAAAGTCTAGATGTCAATGACAGGGCTGCAGTTTGAACGCCGACTTGGAGAGTGTCCCCCTCGTGCCAACTAAGATGAGGGAAGAATAGGGGTTGAGGCACAGGCTCGGCTTCTCAGAGGAGGTGATATCTCAGTTGCGTGTCAAGAGGCAGATGTAGTGAAGAAAACACTGCAAAACAATATGTCCAGTGCAATCATAAATGTGGTGTGGACTCTATCTAGTGACCCATAGACCCTGTTGGGGACTTAGAAGACAGTAGGTGGTCCCAGGGGACAGGGAAGGCTACATAGAGGAGCCAGAATTTGAGCTGGGCCTCTGTGCTGAGCTTAATAGTATACCCCGAAATTCATGTCTACCTGGATCTGTGAATGTGACCTTATTTGGAAATAGGGTCTTTGCAGATGTAATCGAGTTAAGATGAGGTCATATTGGATTAGGGTGAGCCTTGATCCAATGACTGATGTCCTTACAGGAAAAGGGAAGTTTGGATGCACGCATTGGGAAAGGTCACAGTAAAGACAGGCAGAGATTAGAGTGGTGTACAAAGCAAAGAACAGCAAGGTACACTGCTCACCAATAGAAAATGGGGCAGAAGCAAAAAAGGCTCCTCCCCTCAGCATCTGGAAGCCAGGCCCGCTGACACCTTGATTTCAAAATCTGGCCTCCAGAACTGTGAGAGAACAAAACTCTGTTGCTCTAAGCCCCAGGTTGTAGTACTTTGTTATGGCAACTCTGGAAAATTACTGCAGCCTTGAGGGAAATCTTGTCATAACAGCACCTCGGTCCCATCCAGGATCCGGTGGGCCACTTACCTGGGTGAAAGTCCTCACTGCCCCCTAAGGTCTCACCTCCAGTAGGGCTCCAGCTCTCCCGATTCTGACCAGCAGGTGGCGCTCCTGGTTTACGTTTCAGCCCCTCTCTCTACCCGAATTCTGGGGTCAGGCTGCGGGTCAGGCTGCGGGTTGGGCTGGCTTGTTGCCTACCTGAGAGAGGCCAATGAGGCCGACTTTGGGGGAGAAGGGTGGCTTGGCACCCGTGGGCCATACTTCTCTGCCTTCCTCAAAAAGCTGTTTTGCCCTCCCTCTGCAGGGGACCCGTTCCCAGGGGCAGATGGAGGTGGAATGAAAAAGGTCATGTTGTAGATGTTAAGAGGTAGTCCTGGAGGATATTTCCCAGGAACCCAAGCTCTGACCAGGGAAAGGGGTCGTTGCCCCCTGAGCTGGGCACAGGCGAGCAATAGGTACCCCCACCCTCGCCTGTCTATGGCACCGTTTACAAATCCCTTTTGTGACAGTATGGTAGACGTCTGCAGGAGGTGCTGAGGTGCCCAGAACAATCAGAACTCCCTTGCTGGAGTTCCTTGAAGGCTCAGCTTGGAGGCACAGGAATCAATCCCCAGATTCTGAGGCCTGCATCAGGCGCCAGTCCCCAACCCCCACCTGATCCACAGACGCTAGGCAGGCAAAAACAATCCACCCTCCTCCTAGGGAATCACTGGGTGATAGTCTTCCTCTTCCCTCCATGGCTCCCCAGCCCCCAGGAGGGCTGGATATGTAGGCTCCTTGAAGGACTCCCAGTCATGAAGGTGGTTAGTGGGCTTAAGAAGGCAGGAAAGTTAAATGTTTTATAGTGCAAAGAGCAGAGTCTGGAAACAGACCAAAAACCTTGCACCAGTTCTGCCACTCGCTAGGAGGGGTGATCCAGCCTCTCCCTGAGACAAACTTGGTTTCTCAGTTGTGAAATGGGCCTAAATTAGTGCACCTGGCTTCACAGAGGTTCTGCCAACTGACCAAAACCATGCACGTAATGCCAAGCTTAGAGCAGAGAAACCTCTCCAGGTGTTTTTGGTTTTTGTTTTGAGGGGTTTTTTATTGTGGTAAAATACACATAAAATAAAATTCACCATTTTAATGAAAATGCAACTCTGTCCCCATTAAACGCTAACTCCCACTCCCCCTCACCTCTAGACCCTGGCAACTACCATTCTACTTTCTGTCTATGAATTTGCCTATTCTAGGTTCCTCACGTAGAATCATACAGTATTTGTCCTTTTGTGATTGGATTATTTCACTTGGCGCAATGTCTTCAAGATTCATCCATGATGTACCATGTGTCAGAATCCCCTTACTTTTTAAGGTTGGATAATATTCTAACGTCTGCATATATCTCATTTTGTTTATCCAATCAGCTGTCAATGGGCATCTGGGTTGCCTCCACCTCTTGGCTACTGTGAACAATGTTGCTATAAATATTGGTGTGCAAAAATCTCTTTGAAACCCAGTTCTCAATTCTTTTGGACATATACCCAAAAGTAGAATTGCTGAATCATATGGAAAAACTATTTTTAATTTTTGAGGAACTGCCAACAGCTTTCCACAGTGGCTATGGCATTTTATATTCCCACCAGCAGTGCACAAGGGTTTCAATTTCTTCACATCTCACCAACACTTGTTATTTCCTTTTTTTACATATAGTAGCCATCCTAATGGGTATGAGGTTTTACCTCTGGGTGTTTTATACACACGGGATTTGATACAGTGATAGATATTTAACGAAATCACTAGGAGGACTGGGAGAGATTCTCAGCTAGGCACTGCCCCCCACACCATGGCTAGGCAGGCAATGGGGACACCACTGAAGCACATCTTCCCCAGAGGCAGGAATCTGGGATCAGGGCCCTATGTCAAAGCTCAGCAGTCCAAGATTAGACACTGGGACACTGCTGTAGAAAATCCCATATCACTGTGAACCTGTCGGATGGTAAAGAGAGCACCAAGCAGCAAGGAGATGTCCCTTCCTCCCTCTGCCTCCTTCATCACACTCAGCATGTTTACTTGGTGGATCTTTACCCACATCTGGAAGCTAGCTACAAGGGACTTGACAAATGTCCTTTTTAACTTTCTGTCCTTTGCAAGCCAGGAAGGCATATGAGGAGGTGGAAACAGATACAGAGGCCACATGCCATCCATTTTAGCAGGGCTCTCAGTACATGGTAAATTCTCTTAATATGCCCTAGAATGTGGTACCAGAAAGTGGCTCCCCTTCAGCCACACTGGCCTGCAGACCCCCCAGGTGGGCCCCTTCCTGCCAAAGACCTTTTCACATTCCCTCCTTTTCGAATGTTCATCCCAACCCCTTCTGCCTCCACATATGAAGTTAACTTTTACTCAGCTAAAACATATCACTTTCTCATAGCAGCTTTATTCACAGTAGGTAAAAATTAGAAAAACTTAAATATCCATCGGCAAATTATGGTGTACTTATGCAACAGAATATTACACAGCAATGGAAAAGAACAACTTACTGCCATATGCAACAACATGTATGACTCTCACAGACATAATGGTTGTGTGAAGAAACCAGACACAAGAGAGCACATTTCATATGCTTCCATTCATGCGAAGCTCAAAAAGAAGCAAAATTAACCTATGGAAAAGGGCTGAGAACAGTGCTTACTTTGGGGAGGATGTATTGGCTGGGAGGATCCTGAGGAGACTTCTAGAAGCTGGAAGTGTTCTATATCTTGGTCAGGAGTGTGGTTCATCAAACTGTATACTTAAAATGCATGCATTTGGTAAAATAAAAAAGTAAAAATAAAACAAGTTATTTTCTCAGGGAAGCTTTTTCCAAGACTAGACCATTATGAAATGTCAGAGTTCCATGCAGCCCTGTACAGGGCTCTGGCCACCGCTCTGATGGCACATCTTCCTGCAGATTGTTGAGCTGGTGGTCTGCTTCCCCTCTAGACCATAAGCTCCAAGCAGATAATCTTCCCAGTGCCTGTTCCTTAAGGACTCACCATTGTAGAACAAGCCCACTCTCTGGCATCAGCAGTGTGGGCCTTGTGCTTGCAAGGTGAGTTCTAAACCCAGAGCTGGGAGAGAATAATCAGATTTGCAACTGATTAATCCTCCAGCCATCCAGCTGAGCAGAAAAGCCAGGGAAGGCAGTTTCCAAAATAGAACCACCTACGCCTGTCATTCTTCTTCCTAAAAATGTCCCATGTTCAAATATCCTTTCCAAAAAAAAGACAAAGAATGATTTCACCTTGAAACCTCAGCACTTAAAATCTTTAAAATCATGCATACCTAATATTTATGTAACTGTATTCATGCGACGTGTAATTATTTCAAAGCTGCCTATGTGTTTGGGAGCAGAGAATGTGCCTGTGTTGAGGGGAAGGAGGAGGAAGAAGAGTGAAGAAATGCTGTACCTGGTCTGTTTGCAGCTCAGCAGTCCAAGAAGAGCTGAGGACAGACTGTGAGAGCTCAAGAGTTTCATTGCCTGGGTCTCTGTTCTCCCATGCTAGATGGCAAAGCCAGGCCAGTGGAGAGGCAGATGTTGGCTCAGTATAGAGACAAGCTTTCAAATGATTCAAGAAGTGACCTTGAGAGGTAGTGAGCCCCCTGTCCTTGGAGCTATGCAAGTAGAGACTAAAAGACCATTGGTGAGAGATAGTCTGAGACAGGCAGGGTAGGGGATAAGACAGCATAGAAGGAAGGTCTCTTGGTGGACCTCAGAGGCCCGGGAGTCTTGTCTCACCATCCTTTTGAAAATCCTCATCCTCACCGAGGGAATGATACTGTCCAGGATGCCTGTAATTACATAGAGTCTTGGAAGAGGAGAGTTGGGAGGAGCCTTCAAAAGTATCTTTTCTTACTCCAGACAACAGCAACACAAATAGCAACACTAGCAGCTGTTATTTATTGCACTGTTCCTGGATACTAGGCATCATAGGGGTAACTGTACACATCACGTGCTCTAAACTGGAGTGACCTGTAGAATCGTGTTTAAGAATATGGATTCTGGACCCCAACTGTCTGGATCTAACTCCTGACTGGAGTGTGGGGGCGTATCTCAGAGTCAGACCCTGGGACAAGAATTCAAGGGCAGGTATTATCAGGGGAGCTGACAAATGGGGCAGGGCAGGGAAGGAACTGATAAAAGGTGCGTTATCAAGGGTTACTGCTGGGCTCCTGGAGCTCAGTGCTGTGGAGCCTGGGAGAGAGTATACAGCATGTCCCAGAGTCCACCTGAGTGAAGGGGAGCTGGGCTGCTTGTGCACCAACCCCACATTTATGTGGGCTGAGAACTGCTTCTGCACAGTAATTCCTAGACTCCCAGCTATTTTTAACTCACCTGATCTTATAACTAGAAGAAACCTAAGGCCAGCCACAGGTGTCCCCAGATTTTGGCATGAAGGTATGGGTTCTGGGGAATGATGTATGGGGGGCGGGCAGCAACAGTGTCCACTACTGCCATTTAGTAGCTGTGTGACCTCGGGCAACTACTCTTCTTCTTTGTGTCTGCTTCCTCGCCTGTTAGGGAGCCTACCTGAGTTCAGTGAAAGTAGAGGGCTTAGAACTGCCTGATATATTGTCCAGCGTACTGTAGGAACCTCAGAGTCTAGGAAGGAGTCCTGTTACATCACATTTCACAGAAGAGAAAGGCAAGGTCAGTGAGGCTTGAGCACACCACCATGCAGCACAAGAGGTAGAGATGGGCCCATCTCACCTGGAGCCACGCTCACAGGACTCCCTGTCCAGAGCCCTTCTGAGGCTGAATCAAAGCAGCTGTTGGCCCCCAGGAGTGCCTCCCTCTTACCGTCTTGCACTGAGCAATTGTATCCTAGCAGTGACTCTGAGTTCTAAACCCAGAGCTGGGAGAGAATAATCAGATTTGCAACTGATTAATTCTCCAGCCATCCAGCTGAACCGAGAATCCAGGGAGGCTTCCCTTCAGAAGCCCCCTGAGAACCACCCTGTAGCACCAGTGCTTGGCTGGGCTGCCCCACAAGTTTCCACAGGGCACAGGCCCAGCAGCATTCAGTAGTCAGGCTGCCAGAGGAGAAAGAGGCCTCCAGGGGCTCCCCACAAGCCTGATGAGCACCCCACCCACCCAGACCATTTCGGCTTCTGCAAGTCCAGGCTGCAGACCTCTCATGCCCCTGTCCCCACCTGTGGCAGTGCCAGGCTGCTCTTTGCCTTCTCTCTGGCTAGATGTTGCCCAGAACACTTAGAGGCAAAGCCCACGAGCAACCTGTCACCTGGCACAAAGAAGGCTGAGGCCTTCTGTGGAGCAGAATATTCACTCACACATTTGCTCAATCATTCATCCCTTTGCTCAACAATCTTTTCTTAGCCCTTACTATGTGCTGGACCCAGGGCACGGTGCTGGAGGTTCAGCCCCTGGCTATACCCTTTCCTGTGCAGCCAGCAGGGTCAAGGGGGCCACTGAATAACATGGTTGGGGTGGGGATGAAATGAGAAAATTCTTGGAAAGTACTTCTTCAACACAACATTTATCCCATCATAAGCACTCGAGAAATGTTATCTAACAGTGTTATTCTCTGTATTAATATGCAGGAAGACCAAAGCCCTCTGCCACAAATACATCAGTGTGAATGATTGTGGCAACCGTGTGAAGCTGGAGAGCTAAGCACTGAGGGAAAGGGATCCAGGGTGAGGAAGTTTTTGATGGAGGCAATTGTGAGCCTTACCCAAGGCCATGAAGAAAATGGCCTTCCAGACAGTCCTATTAACCACTTCAACAGTCATAAACACTATGGAGTTTTTACTGTGTGCCACGTACCATTTCAATAACTTCCTGAATCCTCTCAAACCCACTATAATGCCTCTTCTCATTTCAAAGACAAGGAAATAGAGGCCCAGAAATGTTCATTAACTTGCCCAAGGTCACACAGCCAGTAAGTGGTAAAATCCTAGTAAAGCTGAGATTTGTGAGGGCTCTGAACTTTGTGTGCCTGTGCACCTGCCCCCTTGAGCCCCCACCTCTGCTATGACAGGACCCACAAGCTCTGCAAGTCCTCTCTTAACGGCACCTTCTTGAACTGCAGACTGCAGTCAATGAGTCACCTTCACTCCAAGAAGAAGTTGGTCCCAATTAGTTAGTGCTGGGGTCAAATCACAGACCTCTCCAGCCAATCCTCTCCTGGACTTTCCTCAGCAGGCCTCGTCACCTGCCTTCCTGTGAGTCCACTTTTCAGGAGGGCCGGAGTTTACACGCCTAGCCACTTTGATCGCATCTGAGATTGCCTGTTTCCTGACAACATCATGGAGGAAAATGAGCCTGGGAGATGCTGACACCCAGGAGCACCTCTGGAGGGCTGGGGCTCGGGCTCCATACACACACAGTATGCATTCAGCAAGGCCTGTAGGCATATTGAATAAGCAAGGGAGGAATGTAAGCTTTGTCAGTAACCTGGGTCTTTGGTGACATTCAGGTCAGGTCTAAGTTGTGACACTCGACCAGGTCACTTTCCTTCCTTGAGCCTAAGCTTCCCCACCTAACCCTCAGGGATGTTATGGGTATAAATGAATGTCATGGGTGTAATGCAGTGAACACTGTTAATGTTCAGCCCACAAATGCCTGAGTCCCTTTAGTCAGATCTGCACACCCATCACAGCTACTGCGTGTTTGCTTTACAGCGCTCACTCCTGCACCCTTGCCCAGATGATGTCCTGGGACTCCTGGAGCAGAGCCTGGAGTGCCTGCATATGATCCCTCCTACACTCCTGCCCCAGTAGCCCTCAACTAATGACTGACAATACAGAAATCTGAAAGCCCAGCTCCTATCTCAACTTTCTCTGAGATGGGTTGTACACCCCTGAGCTCTCCACAGCATTCTCTGCAGCGTCAGGCTGAGGCCAAGGTTTCTCTGGAATAAACCATCTGCACACAAGTACTTAGGCCGACTTCCAGAATCAGCCTAAGATTCGTGATCAAATCTCCCCTCCCCCTATCCCCACTATCAGAGCTGGAGCCCACCTGACATTGCCATGTAATATAACTTTTGTAATATAACCTTTCCTTATCTTGAAAAGCACCTGCAATTAATAGGCTCTAATGTTTACCTGTTGTTCTTAAGGAAAGGCCTGTGCTCCCTTCCTACAGGTATACTGCATGTCTATAAGGAAAGAGAACCAGTAACATCAGCAAAGCCCCTGTTCAAAGCATTTTCTTTCAGAAATCAAGTTTACTTGATTTTTGCAATTGCTAGCATTAGAGGGTTCCTTGTCCCTCAATATCCCAAATAGAAAAACTGGCATTGGATGTTAACCAAAAGCCATCCAATATCCATTCTCCATTTCTTTAAAGGTGACCAGGAAAGCAGCTAAAAGTCTACATTTCCTACTTTTCAAGCAAATAAGGATGGCTAAAGAGATATGAGTGAAAGTTGTTGAGCAGGACTTCCAGAAAAACTCCAAAAAAGCACTGCATGCCCTTTTTATATTTTGCCTTTTTTCTTTCTGCCTGGAATATATATATATATATATATATATATATATATATATATATATATATATATATATATATATGATGGCTGGCATACCAGTGGCCATTTTGTGACTCTGAGAATGGAATCGAAAGCTAAATATGGCAGAGCAGAAAAACAGAGGATTGGAGGTTCCTAAGATGTTCTAGAACTATCATACCTGTCTTGGGAGATCCTGATGTCTTTGACTTGTGAGAATAAACCTCTGCTTTATCTAAGCCACTATTTTCTGGGTTTCTCCTAATTGTAGCTGAATACAATTTCCAACTAATACAGATGTCACCACAGATCTACAGTTTTGGTCCTAAGAGTAACAACAGGATCTTTTCTTCTCAGACCCTCCTTCAACAGGGCCACCTGGTCTTGCTCACAGAAACTTGACTGCAAGGAGCAGGTGACCCCCGTACATCACTGAGAAAGCCACACCAGCTCTGGGGCCCATGACTGCTTCACATAATTGGAGAATTCCACTTTCTGGCATAGGGTCATAGTGGCAACAGGTAATACCTGGGTAGTTCCTGATACTGTACAAAATAGGGAAAAATAAGAGTGAAAACTTTGCCCAGTCTCTCCCTCTGTGGGTCTTACAATTGCCATCTAATTATGATAACAAAGAATCAAAGTGCCAAAGCAGCACTATTCATAGTAATGGACAAAAAAGCCCTGGAAACAACCAAATGTCCATGTACAGTAAAATGGATAAATTGTACTGTGTTCACCCCCACAGTACATTATGTAACGTAAATCGATCATCTACTGCTCATACAGAAATACAGATGGCCCTTGCAGTCATAATGTCCAACTTAAGCCAGACATCAGACATGAAGATGATCTACTGTTTGATTTGATTTTGAGCATAAAGTTCAAAACCAGGCAAAACTGTGGGTAGGAAGTCAGGACAGCTGTCACCCTTGGAAAAGGCAGCAGATGAGGTGAAGAGGGCTTTAGGGTGCCGGTAATGTTCTGTTTCTTATCTGGGCTGCAGTCACACAAATGTGTTCACTTTGCAAGACTTGTCAAGCTGTATAATTAGGATTTGTGCAAATTTCTGTATGTCTTGAACTTAAGGAAAATCAATGGTCATGGCACCCAGAAGAGGGCAGTATCCCTTATTTTGGCAGATAGTAAAACAAAGCACTCAGCGGTGCTCAGTACATGATGGGGTCTCGACGAGTGATATTATGATCCATGTGGAATGTTCAATGGAAAGGGCTGGGTGCTCCCTAGCATTTGGGCTAGCTTTAAAAGGGGACTTAAAAAAATGACCATCACTATGAGTACTTGAGGTGCCATGACAAATGTAGGGTAGTAGGGAGCATATATGTCTAGCCAAAGAGCCTAAACCCACCCCTAAACCACATACCCTTCCCAGTAACCCACTTGAGAGGCCAGCTTGTCTCTGTGTCACAGGGCCTGGAACAGAAGCAAGGAACTGCATCTATCATGCACAAAGCATAGCATATGTACTTCACATACATGTTAGCTTGTCTTTATGATAATTCTGTAAGCTAGTTGTTACAATTGCAGTCAGAGTGTTAATCAGAGTTTTTTTGGTTGCAAGTGAAGAAAATCAGTTCGAACTTGCTTAATGAGAAAGAGTTAGAGAGAGACAGAAGAGAGAAGGAAGGGGGAGAGAGAAAGCATCTTAGTTGGGCTCTTCCCGAAGTCACATATGGGTATTGGGAAAGCACTCATTGGTATTGGGAAGCAAGAAAGGGACAGGAAGGGCCAATGGATGGTGCATTAATGAGCAGGTGACCACTGAGGGCACTCCAGGAGCTCCTTAGAACACATCTCAGAATCATACTAGACATCAAGGAAGTTGAGTAGCTATCACTCAACAACTCTTGTCCCTCACTGGTTGAGGGTCACTCTGGGACACTAACTGTCTAGCCCTTCTGGCCTGCCTCCCCTATGTGTAGGTCCTACTAGCGAGTTCTGCAAGTGATCTCCGTGAAGGCCAAGGGGACATAGGCAGGGACATAGGTATGGGAAAGCAAGGGGTTAGACACGGACTCTGGGTGATATCAGTGGCTGTCCCCTCTCCCTGTGCCCTGGCTCCCCTTTCCTATATGTTCAGCATCTCCACATGGTGACTTTATATCTTTCCAAATCCCACAGTCCTATGGCAAGGAGGCTGCTCTTGCTGTTCCAGGGAAAATCACACAGTGGGACTTCAGGGTCAAGTGTAGCCACGTGTTCTTTCTTGAACCAATTGCTGAGGTCCTGGGGGTGTTACCTGCTCAGCTAGGCTCCCAGTCATGTGGTCACAGCTGAAAGGGATGAATCTGTCCTCCTCAGACTGTATAGACTAATGGTGCAAGTACAGTGCCTTTCCAGAGAAAACTCAAGGGCTTTGTAAGTGGAGAGGGCAAAAATGCAAATGCCCACTCTATCCCATATAACAGATGAAAAGACTGAGGCTCACAAAGGGAATGTGACATGCTCCCAGTTATATAGCTAGTAACTAATGAAGTTGGAGTTCAAATTCAGGTCTGTCTGACTCCAAAGCCCCCACTTAAAAAGTGTTTGGGATTGGGATGGGTATAAAAGTGCTTCATACATATTTTCCTTGTAAAAAAAAAAAAACTCAAACATTACTGAACATCTCTCTAACATCCCTGACCCCCCAACTATTGGTCCTCTCTCTAAGACAAATAGCTACCCATAGAGCACATTTGGGAGAATTTTAAAAAGGCTCCCCATCTGCATGGACTCTGCCCTGAAGGCACCTGACTTGGAGAACAAAGACACCACCTTCTACCTTGGTTGGGCAATTCTGTTCAGGGCACAACCTGACCTGCTTTTGTAGGCCCTGCTCCCCTCACCAGCAGTAACAAACATTGTCTTTCTGGCACATATCCCTCTACACTTTTTGCTAAACATTTACTTATCACTATATTAACCCATAGAAAATACATAGGATTTTTTTGGGTTTTAAATACATAATACGTCATACTTTATATCTCATTCTATAACATCATGCTCCATGTCACTGGCCCTTTTCTCATTCAACATCCTCTTTCCATGAAGGCCATATAGATCTATCCTATTGTTTGTAGCTACTGTGCAGTTTTCCAAATTGTGAACATACTATCATTTAATTATTCTCCTTTTGATAGAAATTTGAATTGTTACCAACTTTTCGATATCACACACAATGCTGAAATTTAAAAAAAAAAACTTTATTTATGCATCTTTGGACACCTGAACAAATATTCTTCCAGGAATATTCCTTATAGCGGGATTCCTTGGATCAAAGGGAAAACACATATGACAATTCCATAACATAATAGATACTGCCAAATATATTGCTCACCAAAAAATCACACCAGTTTACACTCTCAATGAGAGGGCTCTTTCCCCACATCCTTGGCAATAATTGGTATCCGCTTTTAAATCTGTGCCAGCCTAATGGGCAGGGTGGCATCTTGTCATTTTGTTTTCTGCTTCTTTGATCTAGGATTCCATATTCAATGTTATGTTTGATAGCTGTTGTCACTTCAGATCGCCTCTTAGTATCCTTTTCCAAATTGCTATTTGCTTGCTTTTTTCATGGTGATTTGTAAGCTCTCTTTACATAACGGATTTTAACCCTTTGTTACAGTCAATAGATTACAAATATTTTTCTCAGCTGATCATTTTTCTTTCAGCCCTGTTGATGGGAATTTGTGTGTTTGTTTTGTTTTTGTGTTTGGTGTTTGGAAGCTTTTCATGTTTGTATAATCAGATTTGTCATTTTTTTTCTTCATCATTTTTGATTTCTGTGTTAGGAGCTCCCCACTCTCAAGCTACATTCTTCGGCCTCCTGCTTCAGACCGGACTACCATTCTCTCTAGATTTAACTCTTTCTTTGTCCCATTCTCACTGGTCCTTCATGTAAAACCGGGTGTCCATCCTCTACCCCTTGCCGTCTTGCTCACGACTCCATCTAGGACACCCACATTCATTGTCTCTATCTACTTCCCTGACATGCCTCTCAATTTTCTCCTCTCTGGAGCCTCAGGAATGCAGTCTGGGTTATACCTTTGGATGTGACAGCAACAACTTTCTTAAGTGTAATCAACACACCTGCTTATTAATACCCCTGGCCAGGCCAGGGCACACCCCCAGTTCAACCCCCAGGGTCAGCTTACAAGGGCATTGTTTCTATCAGAAGAGATTATCCAGTCACCCAGGTAATTCTGGAACGATCTAGAATTATCTATGGCTTTCCCCCAGGTTTGCTTCTACTGGAGCTGCCTTTCTGCCTTCTCAGACCAAACTTCTTCATGTCTATCCCTGTGGTTCAGGACATGTGCAGCTCCTCACTAGCCCATTCACTGTCCATTACTGAGGCTCATGCTGCACATCACCTACAGATCAAGCTTGTCACATGCCATTCCAGCCCTCACAGATCAGAAGTCCAGAGAAGCACACAATGCAAGTTCCTATAACAGACTATGTAGTCTTTTTAAAAACAAACATGCCATTAGGAAGCTGTTCTCCTTGGCTCCTGGCCAGCATCAGGGGACTTAAGGGGTATGAACAGCCTTGAAAATATCTCCATAGACAGAGCTGCTGTAGTGGGGAAAAGGATCACTGTCAACAAACTCCATCCAGCCCAACCGTCTTCCTGGCCAGGAAGCCAAAGGGGCACACTCTGCCCTGGGCCCAGGTTCCAGGACAACAGCCCTGGCAACACCCTTGTTATTCCTGGCTTCCAGGATTGGGACTCTCAGGAAGCCCATGCCAGGGTGGCCTGTGTGTCCGGGAGCAGATGTTTCCCTCCGTGCCCTCTGTAGGGTCAGGAAGACCCCATCCTGCAGGTGGCAGGAAGGGGGCCCTGTGTCTGGAACTAGTCTGGTTCTAACTTTCCACTCCTGTTTTTATTGGCAAAGGGATCCACCTAATATGACAGGGGATTCCCATTCTCAGGTGAGCTAGCAGATGGCTGGTTCTCCACTGCTTTGCAATGTGCTCAGGTCAACACATGTTTATTGAATATCTCTTGTATTTTCTTGGTTCACTTGGGAGAGTTTAAGTGCCTGCTATGTACTAAGCACTCTTCTATGTGCTGGAGGATGCAACCCTGAGCAAAGGTGTCAGTTCAAGTTTTCTGGGAAGATGGCAACAAGACGAGTTAGAAATGTAAGCAATGCATTGAGGGAATGCCTGCCTATGGTAAGTGGAGAGGGAGCATCAGCAAGCAAGGGGAGGCTCCAGTCCACAATGGAGGCAGGTCTCAGGGCACCAGGAAGCCTCAGCCAGCCCACTGGGCACTAAAAGCAAAGCTTGCCTTAGCAGAGGTTCCCAAAAGCACTACAGCTGGAGGCTGTCATCTGACTGAAATTCTTGTGACAGCTTCTCTCTGGAAGGATATTCTCAGCAGTGCACTTCCATGGCTGCTATGGCAAGATGGAATACAGCTGACATCCTGTTGAGAGATGCAGGGGACAAACAATACACCATGCAAAAACTACATTCCCCATTTAATGCAGAGATCCAATGGCAATGTCTTAAAGGAAGGAAGCAGGTCCCCTCTTCCCTCCTTTCTTCCTCCTGACACTAAGGGTATGGATGTGGTGGTAAACCATCTTGAGCCACACAAGTGAGAGAAATACCCTAGGAATGGCCAGAGGAGCCTGGGTTTAAGAATGATTGCATGGAGTAGAGTTGCCATGCCATCTCTGCACAGCCTATCTCCAGATTATATGCAGGAGAAATGGATTTCTATCTGTTTAAGCCACCATTGTTTACATGCAGCTGTAAACATATCCTAAATACAGTGGTCTTGTTCCTTTTGTCCACAACAGAACTCAGTCCAACTAATAGTGATTGGAAAAAGATTTGCTCAGCTAACAAGCCCCAGCCCTGAGCACAGGAGCTTGGTTTGGAGTGGTGGGGGGGCGGGGGGGGGGGGGGCAGCAGAGGGAGGAACTCCATTTGGGCACATAACTTTTTCTATTGGTAATAAATAACATAAAATTTACCACTTAACCATTTTAAATGTATAGTTCAGTGTATAATTCACATATTGCGCTAACATCACCACGATCTATCCCCAGAACTTTTTCGTCTTCCCAAACTGAAACTCTGCCCATTCATCACTAAGTCACCATAATCCATCCTCCTAGCTCCTGTCAACCACAATTTTACTTTCTGTCTCCATGAGTTTGACAATTCTAGGTTCCTCATATAAGTGGGATTATACAGTAATTGTCATTCTCTCTCTTGCTTATTTCACTTAGAATAACATCCTCAGGTTTTACCCATGTTGTAGCATGTGTCAGAACTTCTTTCTTTTTGAAAGCTGAATAATATCCCATTGTATGTATGTACCACATTTTGTCTATCCATTCATCTATCAATAACACTTGTATTGTTTCTATCATTTGGCTATTGTGAATAATGCTGCTTTGAGCATGGGTGTACAGATATCTATTTGAGTCCCTGCTTTCAATTCTTTGGGGAATATATCACTGGAAGTAGAATAATTTGATAACATGTTAATTCCACATATGACTTTTTAACTAGTTTTTACCATGGTATCTTGACATGAGAGCTATAAGACTAAATTGAAAAGACGACAGTGGCAGGGAAGTATTGTGGCCATTAGACCTGTAGAGAAGGTAGTCAAGGGCAGCACCTTTATAATGAGCTCATCCCCTCATCTACCAACAGGGGCAGGCTCTCCCCGCCCCTGCTCAGTCCTATCTCCACATTTGCTCCCCACATTAACCCCAGCTGCCCTCTGCCTTAGCCTACCTCCCCAGCTCCCACAGGTTATGGGATGGGGCTGGGGTCATCTTCATCCAGTTTGTCATCAAGCCTGACCACTCAGTGTACTCAACTGACTTCATTTGCTGCCCAGCCAGTGAAGTAACATCTGTTGTTACTAAGCTGGGCTCCCCTCTACCCTTCACGGAACATTTGTGGGGTTGTCAGAGATAAACGACCACAGATGACTTACTTCACTTCCTAACTTTGGAATATAAACCCCCAGTGGGTGTGTGTGGGCATTTTTCCAGGGGAGTCACAACCTTCCTCTTATTTTCAAGCTTTATCATTCAAAAGAGCCCCCACCCGCAAGCAGAGCCAATGTCCCCTCCGTCCACCCTGGCCCTAGGAACTGAATGTCGTCCACCTTTCTTCTTCCTTGCTGTTTTTCCTCACTGGAACCTCCAGCTCCTGCTTGTTTAGCATTTTAAGATTGTATTTATCCTTCAAAAGCATGTCACCCTGAATTTGCCTGGATCCTTCCCAGATTGAAGGGATCCCCTGACCCTGCTGTAACGTGGACCCATTCTACCTTCTATTCAAATGCACAGACCAGCAGTTCTCAGCAGTTCCCAGCAGTTCCTGCACTGGAGGCTCAGGATCACCTATGAATAGACAGAAGAAAGTATTGGAAATGCAAATTCCCAGGCCAGCCCAGACCTGCCTCAGAGACTCTGGGGGCGGGGCTAGCAATCTGTTTGACCAGCAAAGACACTTCCAACTATCAAGAGGACCGAATGAGCTGACACTCAGGAATCAGCAGCAATGGATTTCTAATAGGTCTCATCTTCCTTTCTCTTCTATTTAAAATGGACATATAATTTACAGCAAAGTAAACAAACTTAGGTCTGCAACTCATTACCTTTTTACAGATGTACATTGCTGTACCTGTACCCCAGATGAGAATGTAGAACATTTCCAGAATCCCAGAAGGCTCCCTGTGACTCCTCCCGGTCACTCCTCCCCCAAGGAAACCATTACCCCGACTGCACCACCATTGATGACTTTTGCCTGTTTTTGAACTTCATCTAAATAGAATCATTCAGTTCATGCTCTTTTTCTGTCTGGATTCTCTTGTCCAAATTTTTGAGATTCATCTAAGTTGCTGCATGTGGAAGGACCTGGTTCTTTTTCTTTGCTGTGTAGTATCCCATGGTATGAACACACCATATGATTCCCGTCTGCTGTTGGAGAACATTTGTTTCCAGTTTTTATAGAATGGGACAACATCCTTTGGGGGGACATAAGCAGTTGTTTTTCTTGGGTGCTTGACCTCTCTCCATGCTTTCTGACCCTTGCTTATAAGCTCTCTAAGGACAAAGTGTTTTTCTCTGTCCAGCTCTGTGGCCCACTGTGCAGCACTTACTTGGAGCCCAAGTCCCAAAAGAGCCAGATATCTCCCAGCTAAGGGAGCTGTTCTTCTAGCTCAGGCAAGAGTTAGTCAGTCCTGTCTACTGGGGACAAGCCAGATGAAGAGCTCTGGGTACTGTGACCCAGAAGGTCTGAGGGGTGTAGTTTTACCAGGCCGGCTACCAAAGCTTATGGCTTTCCATTGGCATCTCTGAGGAGCTGGGGAGCTCAGTATGGAGACCCTATTCTGTATGCAGCAGTGGTATAGGAATTGCTTTTTCCCTTGATGGCATGGCAGTGCTGCAACCTACCCAGCATGGTTTTCAAACATGCGAAAGGTTTTCTAAAATGTCACATAGCTGGCTGATTTTAAAGCAGGGTGACAGAGGTTTGTGTGAAGCAGTAGGTGGTGGTGTCCACATGCCAACAGAAGGGTCACCCAGGAGGTCAGGTGACAGGGGACAGAAGTTGTGCTGCAATGCAACTGCAGGCTTCAGGCAACTCTAAAGAGGCCAGGAGGTGAACAACTCTGGCCAGGCAGTTGGGGCAAGTCTGACTTCTTCAAGCCACCCCAAACTGGATGTCCACTTTGGCTCAAATTGCCCCAGCTTCTCCATACTGACCAGAGGGATCCCCAAGAATCCAGGAATGAGGGGCAGATTGAGGAGATGGGGTGAGTGGCACCAAGACTTTCTCCTCTTGAGTCACTGGAAGGGAATGGAAATGGCACGGGCTGAAGCTGAGAGGGCCCAGTCTCACCTTCTTGGGGCCTCACCTGTCTCTGAGGTGAGTCCCACCTGCCAAACCCTGGGAAGGTTCTTTTTGGGGATAAAGTCCCTACCACCTCCACCCAAGGACGGTGGAGAGATGCTAGAAGGAAAGGGAAGAATTGGACTAGCCCTCAAGCAGGACTCCTCAACCCCTGGGAAGCTGGGAGGCATCGCTCAAAGGAAATTGCGAAATCTTCCTTGGGACTAATTTGGGTTTTGATTTGGGGCCAATCAGACCTATCTTTATGGCTCTGAGAAAGTTTTCAAGTGGTAGACATTCCTTCCAAGACATTGCTAAGTAAACACTGAACTCCTTGGCTCCTCACTACACTCCTGTGGTGGAGCCTGCTCAGTTAGCTAAACGTAAAGTTTTCAGATTTGAGTAGGAAATGCCTGGAAACACGTAGGACAAAGTGCTGATTTCCTTAATGTACAAATAATGGTACCTTTTTTTTTTTGAGTACTTAATGTGTTGCAGTGTGTGGTTCTGAATATTTCATGTGAGTCAGCTCCATAATCTTCAACAACCCCTCACACTGAAGAAGAAATGGAGGCACTCTGAGGATAAACAGCCCAGCCAGGTGGCTCAGCCAGCAAGCAGAACCAGAATGTGACCCAGGCAGTGGTGTGGTACCTGGGCCGGCATGGCTGAATGTTTTCCCTGTGCTGCTACAGCCCCTCACAAGCATTGCCACATGTTAGTCCTCATAAACACCACAAATTGATAAGAAAAGCACAGTGACAGACTGAGAAAAGTAGACAATGCACAGAAGGACAACAACAAAAATAAATATATCCATAATCCAAGAAAGCAACGTAATCCAGTGAGGACATCTTGGAATGGCAAATGTTTTAATGATTTGTAATAATACTGAGCTTGCCAGGGAGCTAGAGAGCAGATGCCTGCCACTGGTGGGCGTGCCTGTTGGTCCAATCTTTATGGAATGCTGGAACGCTACTCAACAGGACCTATAAATGTCATTAAAAGCCAGCAGTCCTCCCCACAGTTCTGTTCCCTCAGCATCTTACTGAAGAGACTGGTCAGAGATACAGCAGAGATGAACATGTAAAGCTGTTCATTGCAGCATTATTATTATTATTTTATTATTATTCACAGTGGTGAAAAGGCAGAAAAATACATAAGTTCCAAAAATCGGGACTAGCTGAAGAAATCATGGGCATACTACTAGGGAGTCATTAAAAGTGATATTTTTGAGGAAATTTACGTAACACAGAAAAATGCTCATATTATAATAATGCACGAAAAGGACAGAATACAAAACTATGTGTAGTTGGGGAAGGGAGGTGACATGATTGCCTGTGAGCCAGTTAGAGGCTGACTTTGTGAGAGAACTAAATGACGGGGGCCCCAGGTGACAGGGAAGGCGTGCATCCCTGCATGTGCTTTATGAATGGCTGAATTCTCTGTCATGTACATGTATTATTTAAAATGTTCTATTCTGAAGTAATTTCAAACTTACAGAAAATTTATGTGAATAAGAAAAAGATTTTCTGTATAGAATTCACCTATTGTTAACATTTTATCACTTTTATTTTCTCTCACTCTGTGTGATAATATATAGTAAAATAATGTATTACATATTACACATAATATAGGATACATTATGTTTAATGTTATAATTATATTCATGAAATATTATGTAGACATGTATATGAAGTTGTTTTTCTGAGCCATTTGTGAGTAGACTGCAAACCTCAGGCTCTTCACTCCAATCACTTCAGTGTGACTTCCTAAGATCCTAAGATCAAGACATCCCTCTTAACCACAGGATGGGGAGTGAACTCAGAAATCTATCTAGTATACAGTACCTATTCAAATTTTGCCACATGTCCCAATAACATCCTTTATAGCACTTTTCCCTGCAACCCACTATCCCAACCAGGCTCACACATTGCTTAAAGTTATCACATCTCTTTCATTTCTTTTAATCCTAGAACAGTTCCTCAGCCTTTCTTTGTTTTTATAATCTTGATTTTTACAAGTATAGATAGTTGCTTTGTATTCTAAGATCCCTACATTGGGTTTGTGTGATGCTTTCTCATTGTTAGGTTCATGCTGTCAATTTTTGGAGTATCACAAAAGTGATATGCATCATGCCAAGAGTCATGCAAAGTCAGCCTGTCTCATCATTGGTGACATTTTTAATCATTTGCTTAAGATGGTATCCATTAATCTCTCCAGTATAAAGGTAAGTGCCCCTTTTGTAATTAGCAAGTAATTTCTGAGTGATGTTCTGTATGAATATCCTGTTTCCCACCAAGTTTTTATTCATAGATTAGCATCCCATTGAATGCCTGAATCAACTATTATAGTGATGATTTCAAGTATGTATTATCTTTAACAATTTAAGGCAAAACTTACTTTTAGAAAATTAGTAATTTTTCATTTTAAAAAATATGGGAGATAGATGAAACAAGATTGAAAAAATGTTGGCACTTGGTGAGGCTGGGTGATGAGTGTTCTGATATAATTATACTGCTCTCTCCACTTTGTGCATTGAAATGTTTCCATAATAAAAGTCTTAAAAAGTTATCTCACTCAAATGAATAATATTCATGCTAAAGTGTTCTGGGAGAGCATGCTGTTGTCTTCAAGTTAATTTGAAATGCATTAAAAAGTAAGATAAATCAGTGGATAAGTCGGGGCCTGGATAATGGATAAAGCTGTGAGCAAGTAAACAGAAAATGTGAGTTATAGAATCTAGGCGGTTGATGCATGGAAGTTCTTCATACAATTCTTGCAACTATTCTGTATGTTTGAAATTTGTTATCAGAAAATGTTGGAGAGAAAGTGTTTATTTCTAAGTGTTGAGTTATTTTATCTTTCTGTGGTACTTTTCTATGTTTTTAAAACCTCTATAAAGAACAGTTATTTTTTTATATTTAAATTTGATGCTCAAAAATTCAGAGGCTCTATGAGGTGGCTGCCCAGAAGATCTGCCTCATGGCAAGAGATGGACGGACTGTCCTTTGAGGAGGTTGCTGGTCTGACATGTTTGGGACTGGCCTCCACAGACAGAAACACCAAGGGTTCCTCAGGGACCAAGGGCTGGCACTCCTTTGAAGAGCAATGGCTCCTTCCTTCCTCCCTCAGTCTCTTCCCCAGATACCTGCATCCTTCTCGGCTGACAAAGAGTCATCTTGCAGAGAGCTGCTGTCTACATGGAGCATAGGTTTGGAGCCCTCTGTGCACCACATGCCCTCAAAAATGCTCTTCTCAGGTGGGCCTCTTCTGTTTTCAGTGAGAGTGGGGCTTGTGAAGAAGAAAAGAGCATAATAGAAAAGGGTCACGTGAACCTTCAGTATAGCAGAGAAAGGGGATGGTGTTCTGCCCCATCCTGGCCCATCCCACGCAGTTCCTAAAGCCAGAATCAGGCTGCTCTCTTTCCCTATCTTATCAAGGAGGTATTGAATTTGACAGATGGATTCAAATCCCAGCCTCGCCACTTCCTTGTGACCCTGGAAAAGCATATTCTCCTTTCTGAGCCTTCCTTTTATCTGAAAAATGGGGCTGTCCTGAGAAGTGAAGGAGATAGTCCATACCAAGGGTGTGTCCGTAACCTCGTGCAAAAGACTCAACAAATGGTCACTGTTCATCCATCAGAAGCCTCATATGTGTCAAGCACCCTTGCAAATGGAGAGACAGTGGGAACAACATGTAGCCCTTGCTCTTTTGCAGTTGAAGATCTAGCTACAAATTTATTATCAGTCAACATGGTTAAATAAAAAATATATTATCAATCAATATTATCAATTGTCAATATATCAATAAAAATATTATCAGTAAATGTGGTCAAAGGCCTCTGACTTACTTACTGTTGCTGGGATTAAGAACAAGACCCTAGATGTAGAAAAGCAGTGAAATAAGTGGAAAGTGCGAGGGGAATCTATTCAGAACCTGTGCAGGTGTCAGGGCTATCTGGTCGTAAGTGGCGGCTCAGGTATCTTATCACAGAGAAGCTCAAGAAAGGAGGAACCTGTTGAAGACAACAGCATGCTCTCCCATAATACTTGATTCTTCCTAGGAGCCACATGGCAGAGCCTCTAGAACAGGAGGTTAAGTTCAGAGCAATCCTGGTCCCTTGTCCCCTCAGGAGCTAACATCTCTTTAGGGCCCATGCTGAAGCACACAATTTTTTCTTGATTTTCTGGCATCTCCCTAGGCCTTCAGCTTTATCTGAGGCAGCCTTTGTTTTTCCTGTCCATCTTTGGTGGAACTCAAACTCTAGCCCCATCTCTCATCTAATGTGGAGGATTCTCTTAGGAAAAGCTCTCAGGTCAGGATACCTCCTAGGATGCTGGTGCCTCTGGCTGGTTTGTCAAGTGGACTCTACCCCTGGCCTGGGCATATGCTGTATGAAACATTGCACAAGTAAGATAATTAACCATAGTGTGTTAAGACCATCATCTCTATGTGGTCTGTCTTCCCTTTCACCTTTTCTCTGGCATGAGTGGTGTTGGAGTGGCCACGGGCATTTAAGGATGCTACAGGGAGGTGAGCTGGGGCTAGGGTTTCTGCAGGCTCAGTGGGATTTACTTATATTCACAGCACTTCCTTGTATAGTTAAATTTTTCCCAAGAATCGCAGTGGGTGATTGGCTTCCAGGAATCCTCCTTCCTCCCAGGCTGACTCACCTACTTGTACCAGGATACACAGGTTCAGAGCCAGGAATGGAGTCCTGCCATTCAGAATGGCACATGGGTCTTAGAGGAGATGTAAGATTGGAATGCGGGGAGTCTCACTAGTAAATTATGCAAATGTATCAACAGTTCCTTTACTCTGTCTCAAGGTCCCCTGGAAGGCAGAGGGCCATAGCTCACTGCAGTAGGGCTGGGGGCCTCTTTCCCAGTGGCAGGCTCCCTTCCCACCTCTGCAAACATAGGTTGATCCCGGGAATTCTGCCTACCTTGAATGTCACATTTCTTATTCTCAGATTTGCTTCTGGGAGTGGGGTGTGTATTTATAAAGCAAAACAGAGAATCTTTTGGAAAAGTAAATCTTTCCCTATTTTGGCTACTTTGAGAATGCAGATGTTCCTGGCACGTGGAGCTTTCATACTTACCACATCATGCTATTTTCAATATAATAGTGGCTATGAGTTTATTATTAGAGCCAAATTTCAAAACAAAGACTTCAAAACCACTTGCCACTTCCCAAATGGGACCTGGGACAAGTGGCTTAGCTCTGGGAGCCTCAATTCAATAACTGGTAAAACAGAAATAATCAAAACACTGATAGCATAAAGGTTGTTTTGGGGATTAGATGTGATAATGCATATAGTGCTTAACCCAGAGTCTGGCACATAGATACTGATTAATACATAATATTTGTGTTAATATTATTTTTAGTATTTTATTAATATTATGCACAACACTGCCGTGAGGAGATATCTAGCACATTATAAGCCCTCCACGCATGTGGAAAGGCAGAATAGAAGTAAGGAGCAGGTGAAGAGAGGAGATGTTTGGGTCACATTTCCCAGAAGCAGACCCTGATTTACGTGGCAGTGATATATTAAGGAAATGTACTTGAGGTGAGTGGCAAGGGAATAAGGGGAAGCAGACAGAGAAGGAAAGAAGCCAGACAAGGCTGTGAGCCCAGCAGAGACCTACCAAGGGGAGTTTCCCACACCCACACCCATCCCCTCACCCTCATCACCTCCTACCCCCCACCCCATAAAGGACTGAGCCACATCCCAAGTTTCCCAGCCTGGGCTAAGATGCTGGGCTTTCATGCACCCCCACCTATCAGTCACTAGTTAAGGGCCATCCTGGGGGGAAGGTGACACTCCAGTTCTCTGCAAGGAGGGACGATATCTCCAGTAGTCTGAGGACAGCCCCCTCGGGAAGAATCTCAAGTACAGTCGGAAGTCAAAGCACACTCAGGCCAGGGCAGGGCTGCATGGAAACACCCCAGGATCAGACTTGGACAAAGCAAGAACAGGAGTCACAGCAGCACAAAGGTGTGTTTCCTGAATTAACAGTCAGGAAACTGAGACTTTAACAAATGTGCATGTGTACATTATACTCTGTCCTTGAACATTGCTCTTTTCACTTAATAATTTATCTAGGTGATCTTTCCAGATTGAGATGTAAGAAGCTGCCTCATTCTTTCTGAATAGCAGCAGTGTTCACTGAGTGGATATATCATTATGGTGTTGATCATCCTCTATTGATGGGTATTTGTTTCCAAACTTTTGCTATTACAAAAAAAAAATGCAGTAAGTATCCTGTACTAGTGTCATTTATACACATGCAAATGTTCCTATAGCACAAATTCCTAGGAGTGAGTGTTTAGGTCAAAAGGCATGTGCATTTAAACATTTAGATGACAGCTGTCCCACCAGTAATGTATGTGAGTACTTGTCTCCTAACTCCATACCAACACAGTGTTATCGAAGTTTTGGATCATTGCCAATCTGATAGGTGAAAAATGGCATTGGACTGTAGTTTCAATTTGCATTTCTATTTTGAATAAGATTAAACATTATCTTTCATGAAATTTAGAGTCATTTTTATTTCCTCTTCTGTGGACTGTCTGTATTCTTGCTCATTTTTCTATTGCAATTTTATTTCTCTTATTGACTTACAGGGCTTTACATATTAAGGGAAATTGAGACTTGAGCAAAATGTCTCAACTATAGAAACAGAGGAAGTCCATTCATCCCAACGGATGCGTATGTGTTTTGTTACCTAAATCTCATGGCCATACCAGTCCTTTCCAACACCTGGTTCTTCGCATTGTTTTGCTTCTGTGAGCTAATTTATATTTCCCCAACGTAGTCTTGCTTATTTTGTTTAGGCTTGACAAATGAGAGTGGACTTCAATGGTTTCAGAAACTTGATGTGTATGCTTTCCCACCTCAGGTCAAGGTTAGAGGGGGAAGAGTCTGAGTTAGGGTCTTCTCCCCTTTAGCTGGGAGTCTGCTTTCTACACAGCATCTCCTACTTCCAGATTCAGTGTGACTAGGGACCAAACCGATCCTACCAAGCATTTGCAGCCTCCTCTGCCTTGTCCTCACATCTAGGCCAGGGGTCCTACCCTTCATTCAGAAGGTAATGACATTAACTGGTCTAAGAGCTTTTTGTGCTTCTAGCTCTGGGACTGTGGACAATGGGTCTCCCTTAATAATTATGTCCTAGAACCTCAAAGATCAGAGCCAGTAGGACCCTCAGACAGTGTGGGGACCGGTCACCTCCATGGATGGAGGAGACACAGTGCAGAAGAAATGCTCACCCAGGTTGTACATCTCACTGGGGGCACCTATGGGCCTAGGACTCCAGTTCTAGATTGCTGTTGAGTGTTTATTCATTCGTTCAGTAAACATTCCTGAATGGCTGGGCACAACAGCATGCAGGCAGAGCCGCTCAACAAGTGAACATCTGAAATACAACCCTGATAACTGCTGTGCAGAGACAAAGAGGCCACAGAGAGAGTGTCCCAGTGCAGTGGGGTATAGGTCAGGAGACCATTCCTTGACCAAGACCAGGTAAGAATGGAAACAGGCAAAGTGTATGGTAGGCAATGGGAATGGCATGAGAAAGACCTTGGAGCTGGAAAGAGCTGCCAAGATTCAGGGAACATTTGGAAACCAGCCTGGCTGGAACAATGCATAGCATAGAGTCAGACAGAATGAGGCTGAATACAGATGGGATCCAAGACACACAGAGCTCAGGCCATTTCAGACCACGTTGACCAGAGAGACAGGTTTTATTCTGAATATTCTTGGAAATAACTAGGTGTCCCTCAAAAGTTTTACATGTTCATGTTGTGGTGGTGGTGGTGGTTGGGGAAAGATGTGTGACTTACTATAGAAACCACCATTCCTTAGATGGCCTTGGAAAGGTCCTTAAAGGTTGTAGCAGAAGCTGACATAGAACTACCCCGGGCCTTCCCCAAGAAAGGCTTTCTCTGTAATACATTGCACACCAGGAGTGGTTGCCAAATTTACCCCATTACCCCTAACTCTGAACCAGCCTGCAGCCAAAGCCTGGTGGGAGTGGGTGGCGTCAGCTGGCTGGTGGCAAGACTGGCTTACTCTGGGGGCAGTTCTGCAGGGAAGAGAGCCCCAGATGCCCACTAATGCACCCCATCTGGATTCTTTCCCTTTCCTGTCTCACTTCCCCACTCCCTACAGGTGCTTCTGGATGACCTCCACGTTAGCCACCTGCACTCAAATCCTAGTCTCAGGCTGGGGGACCCTAATGAAGGTGGAGCTCTTCCAAGACTCTCATGCTTCCCCACTCCCATGCCCCAGCCATAAAAGGCTGGAATCTCATCCTTCCCACTTAGCTCACTGTTGATCCTCCAGCCCAGGCAGAGATCCTGCATGAAAGGTACCTGGTGGATGTTGTTGGGGTTTAGTTCCTGCAGAGAAGGTCAGGGAGCCTAAGGGATGTTTCTGAGGCTAAGGAGAGGGTCAGCCAGGTCTCCTGAGCCCAGAACTCTCAGGCCTTTCACCAGGTAACCCGGCCACAGGTGTGTACTGTGGGGCTGTACTGCAGGGCTAAGGGCAGTCCATGGCAATCCTGCCAAACCAGCTGGGGAACCTGTCTGGCTGGCTGCAAGGCCTCTAGGACCCTATCCACCCACTCAGGAGCAGGTGGTGGCAAAATGCCATGGCAGCATTCTCACTCCCAGGCCCTCCCTGGACAGGGCCCACTCCAGGTCCACCCTGGTGCCACACCCCAGAAGAGTCCTCAGCTTTACTAAAAACCTAGGGTGGACTCCAAAATTCATTTGTCATCACTTAACACTTCCAGTGTGCTCTGTGCTGGTCTAGGGTCAGGGACACAGAAGAAAGCACTGGAGATCTCCCACCTGACTTGATAGAACTTCCAGCCCAGTAGGGGAGCTAAGCCTGGAGCAAGTGTTCGAGTCCCCAGAGCCTTGAGTGGGGACCAAAGACAGAGGCACCTGTTTAGAGGGCACGTAGGGAAGAGAGCTCAGAGAGGGTAGCCTGCAAAGATTCGTTTGGGCAGTGGGATAGCAGGAGGGAGAGTTGAGGCAGGAAAGAGCAGACATTTTGAGACCCCAAAAGGGAGATCAGCAGAGGAGAGATGAGGCAGAAGAGAGAAGCAGCGTCAGGCCAAGGAACCAGGAAGCTTTGAGGGCCGACCAAATGTAGTTCTGAGTATGCTGAGAGGCCTTTGGTAGGAGGTTGAGCAGAAAGGTAACCAGAACCAAACCTGTGTTTTTAATAGATTCTTGTGCAGTCGAGACTTGAGAGCTGAACCAGAGGAAGGTAAACTGCTAGCTGGGCTGTGACCATTCTTACCACACAGGACATGGGGAGGGGCATGGGTGTAAATCGAGCCCTCACACAGCTTTCCACTGGTGACCTTGTTCACTGCCCACTGCTGCCCTCTATCAACTTTGCATCTGAGGAAACCAAGGCTCAGAGAGGGGAAGGGAATTCCCCAGGTTCCTCCAACAGTACCTGGATAAGTACAGCTGATGCCATGACTGCTCTCTTCCCACCACCCCACATACCTTGGGGCAGCTGCTGGGGCACCTTTCATTTTAGTGAGAGCATTTAAGTCTGTTGGGAAGAAATACTGAGAAAAAGAGAGAGGGGAAAATGGGAGGGGAAGGGGATTTACACATGCCTGCCTAGTGGTTGTGTGTTTCTGTCACACATGTAGGCGCAATAGGTGCACCAGGCTAGCGGCCCTGCCTTGCCTGTGCTCCCACAGCTTGGGTTTGTTTGGCATTTACCTTTCTGGCCAGGAAGCAAGAACATGCAAGGACAGCAAACCAATGACTGGACTGACATAGAATTAACAGGCAAATGGAGAAATGAAGTCCACCGTGTCCTCCTCTGCCAATCATCTCTTCATGTCCCTGACTCCACCCACAAGGCCAGTGTGATCTGACCTCAAATCTGACACCACTGTGCTGACCTGACCTCCTCCTGCTTCTTGTCACATGTCTCATTCCACGGCTGCCAGGACAGCCTGTTTAACCCCTCTGGCCTCCAGGCTCCTAAACTAGAACAAGATGATCCTTAGAGATCCTTCCTACAAGTCTGGGCGAGCAGGGGCTAAAGCCCAGCCTGCTGGCTGCTTGCCCAGCACTCTGCCAATTCCATCTGGTGCCTCAACTGAAACCCTATCACCACCAGCCTCTGCTGTGGTGACTAGTCTTCCAAGGGGCTGGCCCCAAGTAGTTTTTTCTAAGGAGAGGTTGAGAGCAAGGGTCTCTTGCACTAATAAAACTGTCATGCCCTTGGGCAAATCCTTGTTTCCTCTGGGCCACAGTTTCCCCTTCAGTGAAGAGGTAGAAAAAGGTCCCTTCCAGCTCTGAGAGCCAGCAATATGTATGTGTGGGGGGATGGGGCGGGGTGGTTGGCAAAGACTCATTCCCAGAATCCCTAGGAGTCTTAAAATTTCCCACACCCTTTGTCCAGCAATCCTGAGAAAGGCTAAGCTGATAAGGCTGTGGGTGGCCAGATGACAACATTCCTGGGACTCAAATTAAGTGGGAGGGGCCCACCTGCTCAGTAGCATGTGGTGCAGGGCAATGAGGGCTGAGACCATTTGGGCCACAGGCAGCCAAGTGCCTGGCCTTCCCAGCATTTCAGCAATGCCATGGAACGCCAGACCTTGGGAGGCCACACAGTTTTATTTTGCAAGGTTTCGAGGAAAGAGTGCCAGTCTTGTAGGAGGCAGACTAGGTCTGCCCTTTCTCCCATTCCCGTCTCGGCTTCCTCTGAATCTCATTCCAGAAAAAAACACTATTTCACCTTCTCCCTGAAGGATGGGACCACTGACATCCTTTCTGAGCTTAGCCAGTCTTGGGGAGTAGTGGGGCGTGGCATTTCATTAGAGCCTGGTGAGCACAACCACTCCACCCTCCACCTCCAATCCACAGGAGGGTCTGAGCTCCTCTCCGCTAGGCCTAGGGCTGTATTTCAGCCACTATGACAAAAATTCCACCGTCACAGCACAATTCTTGACAGTTAAGTCATCACCTTGGGTAAAAAATGTAGATTTTCCTGCTGTGAAATACAAGCAGGATGAAATTCAAACAAGTTCAGGGGAACATAGACAGCTTTGTTTCAATGTCTGGCCACAAATGCCAAGAAAAAGCATCTGTGAAGCAGCAGGGCCTGGGAGACTCAGGTGGCACAGACCTGGGAGGCCCAGAGCTGCATTGCCCAAGATGTACCCTGAAGGCTGCACCCATGAATTAGGGGAGCTAGGACTCCGTGATCAGCTAAGCTGGGGAGTTCCAGGAACTTTGATCTGCTGCTGGTGAGTTAACAAGGAGGGTGTGGGGTGTAGAATAAACTTGAGTCCTGACTGTGTCCCTCCCCAGCCATGGGATCTCTGGTCAATGTTTTTCCCCCTTCAGCCTCATCCTTCAAATAAGAGTAATTATGGTCCTCCTTTCAGGGCTGTCAGGAAGATTAAATGCAACATAAAGCCCAGAGCTTGTTCCTGACACACATTCAATGTTCAATTAACGGCAGCAATATGTTAATTCATCCCATTGCCTCCAAACATGTTTGACTTCTGAGCCCTTCTATGTTGGGCCATGCCACTGGACCACTTCTCCAATGGGAGGAGATCCTGGGGCACCCATCCCTGGTGGTTGGCAGAGAGATGACCACCTCATAAGAGAGGGAGCTCCCCAGCAGTGTATGAGGCGGGTTACCAAAGTCTGGCTAGAATGAGCCTTCAGATAGGAAGAGGAGAAATCTTTAGTAGCTGGGGACCTTGGCCCAGGCAAGGCCAAGAGAGCCTGGCTGGCCCCTTCCCACAGTGGCCAGGCCCACCACTCTCAGGAAATAGTCTACATTTTCTCTGAGCACTGACCCTGGGCTGGGCCTCATTAGGAAGGCAGCTGAGAACACAGCAGATGTGGTTCCTGTCCTTACAACACTTACATCCAAGGCTGTTACGTAGCATCCCTATCCCTGAGACATTAGGGTCACAGGGAAATAGGAAGTAGAGAAAGAAGGTTCTGGAATCCCTTTTCATTTTCTTTAGTATTAGACCTAACTTTTCCTTTATCACATCAGCAAATATTATCTTCCTTCAATGGCTGGAGACTCATTCTGCAACATGTATTTTAAAAATATATTTATTAGCATGATAAACCAGAGGTGGCTTCATAGTGTAGTGGTTAGCACATCTGCTTTGCACACAGAAGGTCCTGGATTCACACTCCAAGAGGAGCCACAGACCATATCCCGGGTGCAGCAGGTCCCCTGAGTGCACCGGGGGTGCCTGGCCCCAGGTTCATGTCACGAGCGTGTGGGAGGGGAAGCCCCGCCTTCAGAGATCCAGTTCTTAAGGGGAAATGGCAACATCCATGGGTCAGGGTTAGAAGGGGGGGAGGCAAAATTAAAGAGGGGAAAAAATGATGAAACTTTTCAAACATCCAAAAATATAAAGAAACATAACAAATAGCTATCTTTCTCACCTCTGATTTAAAAATGTGAACATTTTGCCATACTTTAGATCCTTTTCTAAAACAAAATTAAATTACACATCAACAAATAAATGGATAAATAAAAAATGGTATATCCATGCAATGGAATATTATTCAGCCTTAAAAAGGAAGGAAGTACCAAAACATGTTTCAACATGGATTAACTTTGAACACAGTATGCTCAATAAAATAGGCCAGTCACAAAAGACCACATATTATATGAAATGAAATGCATATATATGAAATGTCCAGAATAAGCAGTAGATATAAAAAGTAGATTGAGTAGTTGTCACAGGCTGGGGTTGGAGAGGGTAAGTTTTCACTGTTGAATGAGTACAGGGTTTCCTTTTGGAGTGAAGAAAATGCTCTAAATTTAGATCATGGTGTGAGTTGCGCAACTCCGTCAACAGAATAAAAAGCACTGAACTGTATGCTTTACATGAGTGAATTTTGTGATATATGAGTTACAGTTGATCCTTGAACAATACAGGGTATAAGGGCTCTGACATGCAACCCCCATATAGTTGAAAATCCAGTATAACTTTTGACTCCCCAAAAACTTACTTACTAATAGCCTACTGTTGACTGGAAGACTTACCAATAACATAAAGTCGATTAACATGTATTTTATATGCATTAGATACTGTAGCCTTACAATAAAGTAAGTTAGAGAAAGAAAATGTAAATAAGAGAATCATAAGAAAGAGAAAATGAGTTTACAGTACTGTATGTATTTATCGATACCATAAGTTCACATCATCTGTTAACAAAATGAATTGTATCTGTCAACACTTATATCACCATTGTCTTATATGATACAAAACACTGTAAATGTTATACATATTACTAACACTATACATCAAAAATGAAAAGATAATATGAAAAAGAAATTCACATTAATTTATAGGCATTAACGATTCATACTTTGATAACAAAGAAGCAGCAAATATGATTGCTTTATGGTAGCCTAGTGTAATTGATAGAATTGTTTCACAATAGCCTAGCTTACACACTAATGAATAAATTGATATGAAATTTTATGGCATACAGTGTTAGTCATATTCATAATACAATATTGAAAACATTGCTACACTTAAAAAAAAAACACCTGTGATGACAGGCTGTAATACAGTTTCTACAGTTACTAGAGAGAAAGGCATACTACACAGTAATGTAATTCTTTGAAAGCAAAGTTATAAAACAGTAAGAAAATTATCACATTATTATTTCTATATTAACTATCACTCACCCTATGCCTATGTAAGAGTAGGCTATCCACTTCATGCAAGTCTTTTACACGTAATGAATCCTTAGGCAATGATGATGATGATGACACAATAATGTCTCATATAGTTCTTGTCATACAGTTATTAGATTTTCACACATAAACACACATGCACAACACACAAGTTTACTAATTGTATGGCATGATTATTATTTACTATTCATTAAGTGAAAATGGATGTTAGTCAAGGTTTACCGTATTGCACCAAACGTGATGAAAAATACACAAAAACCATGAGAGATCACTTTGTACTGCGATATGCAATTTACTGGAGATTAGGGTTATTTGGCATTTTAAGTGGATACTCTTAATACAAACCCACTGCAATAGCAACAGGAGGTGGCCACAAAATTATTACAGTAGTACAGTGTGTACTATAGTTAATTTTATACAGTTATGATTTAATATTGCATCTTTATGTTTGTTTACATTTATCTTGATTATAAATGGTTCCATATATGGTCTGTGTTTTTGTGTGTAAGTTTTGATAAATTTTAACTTTTTATAATAGATTTGTGTGTATTTTATGGTAGCAAATGGTAAAATAGACTAGTATCTACATATATTTTATGCATTGATGACACACCTAACTTTTTCTTAATTTTTTTGAAATTTTTTCAGTTCATCTGTGAGATTTTTCAAATTGCCACAAATCTCCAAACACTTGTCCAATATATTTCCTGGAAAAAAATCTGTGTATAAGTTGACCTGTGCAATTCAAAACCATGTTGCTCGACAGTCAACTGTATATCTCAGTAAAGATGTATATTAGTTTGCTAGGGCTGCTATAACAAAGCACCATAGACTGGGGAGCTTAAAAGACACATACTTACTGTCTCACACAGTTCTGGAGACTAGAAGTCCAAGATCAAGGTGTCAGCAAGGCTGGTTACTTCTGAGGGCCCTGAAGGAAGTATTTGTTCCAGGCTTCTCTCCTTTAATGGCCATCTTCTCCCTGTGTCTCTTCGAATAATCTTCTCTCTTTGCGTGTCTGTCTGTCTGTCTCCAAATTTCCCCTTCTTATAAGGGACACCAGTCATGCCAAATTAAGCCCACCCTAAGGATCTCATTATGACTTGATCACTTCTATAAAGACCCATCCCCAAATAAGGAGACATTATCTTGCCTGTTACTGTGGTTATTGAAGTAGAGTCTGGGAGGATTCACAACAAGAAGGATGGACTTGAAGCATTCATGGTCATTGGAATCCAATTCTGCAGCATCTCTTGACCCTGTGATGAGGCTCTGCCACCTGCACCCCAGACGTCTGCTCTGACACTGCCCTAGGCCCTGTGGTCCCAGCACCAAACTCCAGAGCAGCCTAACCAGTCCTGAAAAGGTCACAAAGCCTCAGAGTACAGGCATGCAGTGTGGGGGAAGAGGAAGAAAATAAAAGCCATCCTCAGAGACCTTCAGGGAAGGCCATCAGCCGCAGGACTTGTTGGCTGGCCAGGAGCAGGGTCCAGAGCCCTGTGTGTCCAGACCTGGGTATTTGGGGTGCCCAGGGCAAAGAGGGGCAGCAGGGGCACACAAGGGGTGCTCGGATGAGCCCTGCCCTGGGGGTTACCTGACTCCATACCCCAAGTGGGTAGGTCCCCTCTCCTATTGAAATCTAGCCCTCCTTCTCTCGGTGGCTGTGGCCACCTGAGGGACTCAAGACTGGGAGGGCAGCCAGATCATGGCTGTGGCCACAACAAGGCTCCCTGCTCTCTGCAGAAGCTTTCTGAATGGGAGTAGGCTTCATGGCTAGCTGGGCCCATACCCCTAACCAGGGGCCATCTTCACTCCCTCTGGCTCCCCATCATGTGGCCAATGGTCAGCTCCCTCAGGTGGGTTTCCTTAAAAGCAGACTCTAAGACAGGATTTGGGGACAAGTCATTTTGTGGGGAGATGGTCCCAGGAAGCACCAGTAGGAGAGTGAGGAAGTAGATCAGGGAGGGAGGGAGGCCAATGTGAGCATTAGTGGTAGGTTGGGAAACAGGGGGTGGCCCAGTCCACCTGGGGCCCTAGAGATAGCGGACATACTTCAGTTCTACCACTGTGAGGCAAGGAAGCTTAGGATTCACTTACTAAGTCACATCCCTTTTGGAACTAATTCCCAGCACTTCCCTCTGCCCCTCTCGTGGCATTGCACAGGGACCTCTGGAATAGCCAGAAGAGCTGCTGTGGGTCCCAGCCAAAGCATTTATCAGCTGTGCAACCTGGGGCAAGTCACAATGCATGAGTGTTGAATGAGCAAAGGAACCAGAATGTCAACTCATGGAGAGAAAGAGCTAGGTCTGCATTGTTCTCTACTCTTCACAGAGCCCAGCCCAGCCCAGCCCAGTGTCTGGCACATGGAGAGCTTAGTAAATATTTGTGGAATAAATGTGTCATGGCTTATGGTATAAATCTTTTATTATTGATAATAGCTACCAACTATTGAACACTTCCTCTGGGCCAGGCACTGTGCTAAGTATTCCATTTCACTGTGCTCATATCCCATTTCATCCCTGGAGAGTCCCTTTCTTACTGTGGTGGCATTATCCCCTTGCTGAGAGATGATGGCCCTGAGAGGCAGGGAAGGTTCCTAACCAAAGTTGCCCAGCATGGAAGTAGCAGCAAGATCTAAATCAGGCTCTTGTGTTTCTTTTTTAGGGCATAGCCATTAAAAAACAGAAAGGAACAAACCCCCCACCAACTATGTATAACTTCCATACCACAGAATGTACAAATCTGAAGGATACAACTTGATGGACACATGCACACATGTGTGTGACCATTGCCCAGATCAAGACCCAGAGCACGTCCAGCAGCTCAGCAGGCTGCCTTGTGCCCTTTCCCATGCAACATCTTCCTCCACCAGCGGCAGCTGTTAGTCTGACTTTTAGCACCATATATTCATTTGTCTCTTCTTGAATTCTTGTTAGGGAATTCAAATAGCATGTTCTCTTTTGTGTTCGGCTTCTTGAACTCAACATTATGTCTCTGAGCTTCACCCATGTGACTGCATTTATCATCAGTTTATTTTCCAATGTTGAGTGTTAATGTGTGTAAATATACTATGATGTGAATATACAATATTCCCCTGTTTCCAGTTTTTGGCTATTGCAAATAAAGCCACTATGAACATTTTGGTATGTCTCTCTTGGACATAAGCACCCATGTCTATTGGGCTGATGCCCAGGAATGGAATGACTCAGTTATCGAGTTGGGTGTACATCTGTTTAGTGTTAGTGGGTTCTACCAAATGGTTTTCCAAATTGCTTGCACCAGTCAGAGCCTGCACTTTTAGCCATTATGGCACATGGTATCATGTGATTGATAAAGATTTTTTTTTGAGCAAATTCTGGACCAGGCCCTGTAGAATGGTAGGTGACTTTTGATGTGATCTCTTATGTGCAAGAAACATAATCAAGGAGGAAAGATGAGGATCATACACTAATGAACACCATGCAAATTAGACTCTAAGGGTCAAAGGTGCTCTTCACATGTACACAATACTTTGCAGTTTGCATTCAGGACTTCATTTCACTCTCACAACAAATAGCCCATGGGGATATTGTTGGAGGTGGTAACATACTTCGTCCCTTTACAGATGAGGAAACTGAGACCTAGTAAGGAGAGGTGATTTAACTAAGGTCATGAGCAAGAATGGAACAGAGCTAGGATTCAGCCTTCAAATCCCATATTCTTTGGGCCCTACCATGTGGTTCCAGAGTGCTGTCTAGTGTTCACCATGGCTGTAATTGCTGTTTGATGTACTGTTTAAAAGCAACAAGGATCTGGGGCAATGCTGGGTGTGAGTCCTGGCTCCCTTGATCACTACCTCTGTGAACTTGGGCAAGTCACCCAGGCTTCATACTTCCTATATGCAAAATAGAGGTCATGATCACACTCCCTCTTCAGAGCTAGTGTCTAGAATTGTCCTGGCATTGGGTAAGTGCTATAGATGATATTTTTATAACATGTATTATTCTTTCACTCTTTCATTTTAAAAGTCATATGTGTATGTGCTTGAAAGGTTATAGTAATGGGGACTCTGGTCTTTATTCCTGAAGCTGCTCAGCCCATCTCAAGGAAGAGGGGACCAACTTTCCTCCAACACCTCCCCCAGCCACCCTCTCAACCTGGATAGACACACTTCCAGGTGGGGTTGTTCTGGAAGGAATCCTGGCTAATTGCTAACAATAAGCTGCATTCCTCAAAGAGGCTGCCCAAGTCCACCCAACCGATGTAAACCCAGGGCGTGACCAACTGCACCCAAGAGGACAGGTCTGCCTGCCCCATGACCAGGCAGAGCCAGGCTGAGGCCATGAAGAGCATGACTTTCAGCTGTGACTCTTTCATTTGCTGTATAACTCTGGGCTGCAGGGCCCACCAATGTGCACTCCAGGCAAGTGTCCTTAAGCAGCAATCATATTTAAGGATATTTGGTGATTGAGAGTGTTCATGTGGAGCTTGGTAGGAAGTAGAGAGCTGTCATGTAGAAAAGCAGTGTGCTGGCAGCCTTGCCCAACCTCTATCCCTCCCGCATCCTCACCAGGCCTTCGAGGCCAGGCTCACCACTTACTGCCCACACAACCTTGGATGAATTACTTCACTTCTCCCAGCCTCGGTTTCAGGATCCAACCAACAAGAATGTGGGCCCCTTCCTCAGGAGCATGCAATAAGATGTGCGGCCCCCCGACAAGCTCACCTGGAACACACATTCATTCCAGAAAACTCATGGAGCCTTCCGCACGTGTCAAAGCACAGTTTTAGACGTAGTGGTGCAGAAGAAAACAAGATAAACAGCTCTGTCCTCAGTGAGCTCACATTCTTGTATGGAGGACAAACAGATAAAACTCAGAGTAAGAAGTGCCAATTGGAATGGAGAAGGAGCCATCCTCAGGGGCCTGGGAGAAGAACATTCCAGGCAGAAAGAAGGACAAGTGCAAAGGTCCTGAGGAGGAATGAGCTTTGAGCATTTGAGGAACAAACAGCAGTTCTCTGCAGCCCCACTCCAGGGATCAGGTTACTTGTCCCATTCTTAGGGCTTTTGATGGTTCCCTCCACTGGCAATGCATGGCTATGCCATCAGCTTTTTTTAGAGAGGAAGTTCCTCCCAAGATCAAACCAAAGTCTCTGTGGTTGTTGCAACTGAAGCCTGAGCCTTCTCTTCTAGTGCCCCTTGGACCCAGTTTAAACTGGTTCCTCCTGCCTCCTCATCATTAGCTCTGAGATAATTATCGTGGTGGGGAGAGTCAATGAAACACCAAATGACTTAAAGCACCTTCCCATAAACCCAAGGCAACCAGATGGGCCTATCTTAGCAGTTTGGGGTTGTGGTGAGAGAGGCAAAGCCCTGGAAAAGAAACTGGACCCAGGGCACTTAGAGAAGCCTGGGGAACCGGTCTGAGTGCTCCTTACAGGGACTGGAGGATTTTCAGGCAGCCTGTGAGGGAAAGAGAAAACAGATGGGCGGTACTAATGAGGGAGTAACCAAGAGGAGGGAAGGAGGGAGCTTGGGGATCAAGTGAAACTTAGCTTCAGGTCCTTGATCCAGGACCCTGAGGTTTGAGATATACTCGTGACTCTTCCTCATCCCCACCCCTCACCTGAATCACAGTCGCCTTCTTTTCTGTGACACAATGCATTCTCACTAGGTCTCCCTACTTCCACTCTTGTCCCCGATGAATCCATTCTCCATATATTTTAAAAACTTTGTCACTCCCCTTGCTTAACCCCCCCACAGCTTGCTGATGGCCTTAAAATAAAGCAGAAACTCCTTATCAAGTCCCCAGAGGCCACTGTTGACCTCCCCAACACCCCTCACTCTGTCCCTTCTGTGCCTTTAACACAGCATGTTCATTTCCACTCACAGACTTTGCACCTGCTGTTCTTTCCTGATATATCATTGTGTGACTAGCTCCCTTTCATCAGTACAGCTCAGATGTCATCAGCGTTGGCCATCTAACACCCCAGGCCTTCTATTCACTCTCTAGACCAGCAGTATTCAGTAGGGCTTTCTGTGATAATAGAAATATTGTCTCTCTCTGCTGCCCAGCACAGTACCCACCAGCCCCATGTGTACCTAATGAGCACCTGAAATGAGGCTACTGAGATTACAAAACTTTTCATTTCACTTAATTGAAATTTAAATGTGACTTGGGCTACTGTATTGGACAGAACAGCTCTAATTGATCACAGGGTTACTTTTATTTTCAAGCCTTTAGCACAACTTGACATTATCTTATTTCTTCGTTTATTGTTTATCTCTCTGAATAGAGTATAAGCTCCATAAGGAATTTGTCTGACTTGTCCATTGCTATATCCTCGGGGTTTAGAACTGGGCCTGGCATGTAGTAGATACTCAATACCTATTTGCTGAATGAATGAAGGAATGAATAACTCCTATAGACCATGGACTCTGGAGCTACCCAACTCTCTGAAGGGAATGTTTGTTTTCTAGGGACTCACTGTGTGATCAGGTCAGGATATTGCCCTCTCTGGGATCAGTGTCTTCATCTTAAAACAAGGGACTAGACCAGAGGTTGTCCAAGGTCCCCCGTAGCCTGAAGTGTCTGAGGCTTCCTGATTCTCTTACTCTGCCCAAGATGCCTCTCATTTACCCATCTCCTTGATTCCCTGCACATCCCCCCAGCCTTCTCAGCTACATCGTCGAAATGTCACCAGAGAGGCTTCCTATGCCCAAAGCCTGTTTGGTGAATGATCAGATCAGGCTGAGCTGTGTTCGCCCCCTATAAACAAATGCTTCATGCAGTATTGTGGGAGATGATGAAGTGGTGGCTGCCCTGGAGGGTGTGTCCTGGATCAAAGACTCTCTGGCTAGCCAAGGGTAAGAGGCCTCCCAGGAGTCAGGCCAAGAAAGGCTGGCAGATGTAATGTGTGTGTGTACCAGGTGTGGATCCCATGCCCTCCAAGCCCAAACCCTGCAGCCAGCCCACTCTTGCCCTTCTCACCTTGTGGTTAGTTAGGGCTCAGAAGCTAGCAGGGGGAGCTTGGACCCTATGTGCTTCTTATGAAGACTTGCAGGAACCAGGCACAAGGAATCAAGAAGCTGGAACAAAGTGTGAGTGACTTGAAACCTAAACTCCTGACCCCTGGTATCCAACATTCACACACACTCACAGATACATGCACACATACATACACTCAGCCAGACATGACACACAACTACAGACACTGACAGATAATCACAGAGAGGCATAGATGCAACTGAAATATCCATACATACAACAGGCATGCAAGTAAACACAATACAACAGATACACAGATGGGTGCATATGTACAACTCACACAGTCACAGACCCATGGATAAACACTCCAATACCCATGTAAGACTCCTAATGTGGTCATGCCTATATATACCACTGAAGACAGCTAGACCCCATTTGGACATGCATGGATATAGATGCCCAAATAGATGCTATATCCATAACATACACACAACACTCCACACACACCGTGACAGCTCCTGAAGTGATCTCGTGAACCAGAGGGTCAGAACCCTGGCATTAAGGCTCCAAGCAAACCCCATCCCTCAGCCTGGTGGTATGCATGGCTGTAGGCCAGGAGAGAAGCAGATTCAGCTGGCCCTGCGGCAGATGGTAAGGCCAAGGCGAGGGTGGTCCAGCTAGCTGGTGGCCTGTGTCGCCTACTTCTTGCAGTCCCAGCTCATTTCTCTTTGGCCATGTGACCCTGAAGGCCCTCCTCCCCCAGCTGTGTGGGCCCTGGAAATTTGTATAATAACATGGATTTTTGGTGTCTTTTGACAAAAGAGATCTGTCAGGACTGGTTCCAAGTCCTACAGGGTAGCAACTGACTGGGGCCACAAAGCTGCTGCCCATTTAGAAGGATCATAAACACTCCAGCTCACCAAAGTCACTGAGGTCCTCACCTGCCTGGCCCCTGAAGGTTTCTGAGTCTGCAACCCTGGAAGCATAATGCTTCCAGACTTTTGTTTTCCTGCAAGTGTATTTATATGTGCATGTATATCTATTCACATATGTACGTAGAAATGTCACCAGACAGGTTTCCCATACCCAAAGCCTGTGTTTGGGGAGTGATCGAATCAAGCTGGGCTATGTTCATCTCTTATAAAGTGTTTGTAATGTTTTTACAAAGATAGGCTCGTTCAGCAAAAACCATATGAGACCATACACAGATTTTCCCTTAATATATCATGAGTACATTTCTATACTAATAAATAGTATTTTTTTAATAATACTAAATTCTTAAATGATTTTAGATTTTGACAAAAGCACAGCATCCCCATAATACTCTTCATCCAGCTTCCGCTACTGTTAACATCAGACATAATCATGGTACTTTTGCCAAAACTAAAAAATTAACATTAGTAAAACACTATTAACTAAACTATGAACTGTATTAAGATTTTGCCAGTTCTTCCTCGAATGTTCTTTTCCTGTTCCAGACTGCATCCAGGATCCCACATGCATTCAGTCTAACTAGTTTCCTTTGGCTCCTGTGGTCTGTGAAATTTCTGAGTCTTTCCTTGTTTTTCATGACCTTGACAGTTTTGAAGAGCAGTGCTGGGATATTTGTAGAATGCCCCTCAATTTGAGTTTGTCTAATGTTTTTTCTTATGATGAGACTAGGGTTATAGTTTAGAGGGAAGACCACAGTGGTGAGGTGCCCTTCTCACTGCATTATATCAGGGGGTACCTGATCTCTACATGATTTATCACTGCTGATGTTAAGGTAAGGAAATGCCTGCTGGGTTTAACCAATGTAAAAGTACTATTCACCCCTTTTTGTTCTATACTCTTTGGGCATCAATCATAAAGTCCATGCTGCACTAAGACTAAGCTCCATCCCCTGGAGGGGGAGTATCTACATGTGTTATTGCAAACTGATTTTTGACAGAACAACATTCTATTTTATGGATCTGCTCTCATTTATTTACCCGATACCCTAATGTCATACAGTTATGTCACTTTAGTGTTTTCTTTTACAATGCTGCAAAGAATCTCAACTTCGGATTCAACAAATATTTTTCAAGCAACTTCTCTGGAACAGGCACTGAACACTGCTGAACAGTGTCTGTGTACCTCTTTCATTTTGTTTTCTTAAAATAAATTCATGTGTTGGCATTGCTGGGTTAAAAGATAAGCACATTTTTAAGGCTTTCGATAAGCATAACTAAACAAACCTCCAGGAAAGTTGTACTAACCTATCCTATGGATTGACTTTTTCTTTTTCAACTTTTTTTTCTTATTACAAAAATAATTCCTGCTTTTATGAGATAACTGGAAATTACCAGACATTTGATAATATTAAAGAATTATTGTTGCTTTTTAAGGTGTGATCATTGTATTGTGGCTACTTTTTAAAAATAGTCCTTATCTTTTAGAGACACACACTAAAATATTTACAGAAGAAATGATATGAGTTGGAGATTTAATATGCTTCAATATAATATAGGAGAAGATAGGTAGTCAGAGGTATGCCTGAAACAAGACTCGTCGTAAGTCGGTGACTATGGAAGCCGGGTAATGGGTACACCGACCTTCATTATATGACTCTCTCTGTATTATTAAAAAAAAAAAAAAAAAAAGTCTGTTTAAAATTTTTAAACACAATATAAATCTATAGCTGAGGTGAGAGTCCCCGTTCTTTTACCTCCCAGGGTTAATTACAACAGTTTCAGGTATGTACCTCCAGACCTTTTCTATGCAAATGCTAATTGTGTATATTGCAGACACATATATACTTACAACAGGAATTAGCTACCACCATATATACCATTTTCTCACTAGCTTTTAAACCTCACCATGTTTTGCAGATGGTTGGCCACGTCGACACTCTCTCCTCTTTTGTAGCACTCCCCTGTATCAAAGAACCATAATTTATTTATCTGCTCTTCTAATGGTAGACAGCTGACATGTCTCCAACTTTCTGCTCTTAAGAACAACGATGCAGTGAACATCCTTGTATATAATATACTTTTGTGTATCTGTGTGAGCAATTTTACAACCTATTTTTCTAGAAGCGAAATCACTAGGTCAAAGGGTGTGCATATTTAACATTTTAATAAAATGGCTAAATTGTCCTTTTGGTAGACTTTATATATCCAATGCATGGCATTTTCTTCTGGTATGAATCTGAGAACTATTGTCATTTGGTCTCTGCAGTAGAAAAACATCATGGAGTCAGAACTGGGAGGGTCCTCTGAGATCTTCTGATGTTGCTTCCAGCTTCTAAGGCAGTCACCTGAGCCTCAGGGAAGGGCAGGGCTCAGGCTTCCCACACTCCCGGCAGGACATGCAGCATCCTTGGCTGGAGGTTGTATAGGACAGTGGCTATAACATGCTGCCCACATCTGAATTCAGGCTTACCATTTACTGGTTGTAGAACCTTGAATAAGGTACTTGACCTCTCTGTGCCTCAGTTTCCCCATCTGTACACTGAGAGTAATACTAATCCCAAGTGGCAATCAGGGAGGGCTTTTCTGGAAGCTGTATTTGTACCCTTTTAATTAAAGTATATGTTCATTTGGGGTGGCTTTTGGGAGACTGAAAGAACATTGGTGTAGGACCACTATTAGGCACTACTTGGCATTGTCAGAGCTGACATCAAATGGTGATAGTTGGGTTTAGTTGGATTATATATGACAGATACCCAGCACCAGTACACAGCCCGGCACACTGTCAATGTTCCAGAGCTATGGAATTCCCTGAGAGCCAACACAATAGCTGGCAGAGGATAGACCATGACCAGGAAGACTGACTTTTCTGAGAGACTGGCCAGGACAGGAAGGCCCAAGCAACAAGAAAAGAGGGGACCCAAGAAAAATGGCCAAGTCTAGCCCACTACTTATTGTTGTAAATAAAGTCTTATTAGTACATAGCTATATTTATTCATTTATGTATTGTCTATGAATGTTTCCATGTGACAATGGAAGAGTTGAGTAGTTGCAACAGATACCATATGGCCTGCAAAGTCTAAAATATTTACTGCCTGGCTCTTTACAAAAAAAAAAAAATTGCCAACCCCAGCATAAGGATTATAGTAGGCATAATAATAAATGTTTTTTGAGCACTGCTATGTTTAAGGTACCATTATAAAAATGTCAGATATATTAATTTATTTAGTCCTCATAATAACTCTATGAAGTAGACGTGATTTGTAGTAGGTAGCTAGTCTCAAAGACGGCCCCAGTGAACAATGTCTCCTGGGATTCACATCCCGTGTAGTCTCCCCTCACCTAAAGGTGCTGACAAATAGAATGCAGAAGAAATGATGCTGCACCAATGCCAGATCTAGCCTCTGAGACAACAGGTAGGTTCTGCTTCCTCCCTCTTGGAACACTTTGGGAACCCTAATGTGCCACTTAAGAGACTCAGGGAGAAGCCATGGGGAAAGATGAGGCTCTGAGACTGTAAGGAGAAGGAAGCAGCCAGCCTGGTCACCATCTGATCACACTTGTATGAAAGAACCTCAAGCAAGACCAGAACTGCTCAGCCCAGTCAATTCACAGAAACATGAGAGGCAATAAAACAATGGTTTTATTGGGTAAGGTTGGGGTGGTTTTATGTGGCAATAGCTACCTGAGACGTGACCTCTACTGAGACTATCCCAGGTCTGTTTGACCTCAAAATCTTTTCTTCCCCACTCTCCCTTAATTACTGGACATCGGAATCCTCCAAGGTGCTTTTCCAGATGCCAATTAAATTAGAATATCTGGGAATGGGGGCCAGGAGTAGGTATTTTTTAAATCCCCCAAGATTTGAGAATCTTGGCTCCATCCACTGTTTCTAAAACTTACCTAAAGATAAGAATTCCTGCCTGGCACATTTATTTAGAAAACAGATTTCTGAGCTCCAGCAGATACACTGATTCAGAATTTCCATGGGAGGGCCCTGGTAATCTGTAGAGTTTGCACGTCTCTCAGGGAAATCTTATTAATTATTAGAAGAGAAATGGTGAGAGGAAAGCCAGTTCTAGGTTGGGAGAACTGTTTGGCAGTTTCCAATTAAGTTAAACATATGCTTATATTGACCCCAAGAATGAATATACCTGTTAAGAAGGGCTCCTGGTGGCTGGCTGAGCTCAAATTTAAAAACAGATCTTAGCAGCCATCGCTAAACAGGAGCCTCTCACTTAAGCTGCATTTATGGAAGAAGCCTTTACTGAACTGCCTGCCTGCACTGTGTTCCTACTATCTGAGCTAACCCTTATAAAGGAGTTCCTAGAATTGTCTTTTAACCAATAGAACTGAGACTTTCCCTGTTACAATCGATGCTGCACTGCTATATACTCATTAGCATCTTCACTGACTAATCAGAGCAACTCTATTCTGACCAATCGGGACAGTACTTTTTTTATCCATCAAACTGTGATGATTTAGAGTCCTCATTCGCATGAGAACAGACCAAATAGAGACCAGGGAAGGGGACTTCTCACTATATAAGTCAGCTCTCCCTCTAACTCAGGGAACACAGTTTCAGTTCCTATTGTGGACTGCTTTTTCCCAGTGGAAGCTACAACACCAGGGCCTCTTTGCCTTTGCTGTTTTACTATTGGGCTATATCAGGGCCATGCTGTTCCACAACCAAGCTGCATTACAATTGAGCTGTCTGCACTGAATAGTCTCTCCCCACTTTGCCGCACCCCATATTGGGACTCCTATTGGCATTGAATTGGCAACTGTGACCTTCAAGACACCAAACAACCCAGCAATCCTCCCTTGAGTTTTCCCAACAGAAATAGGTGCTTATGTCCACCAAAAGACATGCACAAAGACGGATGTCCCTAAGATCTTTATTCATAATGGCCCAAACTGGAAACACCCCAAATGGCCATTCATGGGAGCATGGCTAGATAAACTGAAGAACAGTACATCCACACAATGACTACCAGACAGCAGTGAAAAAGCATGAAGTGCCGATACACGCAATACAGATGAATCTCACAGACTTACTGTTGAGTGAGAAAAGCCAGACATGAAGAATACAGATTCTATTTACATAAAATTCAAGGACAGACCAATCTGTGGTGATAGAGTTCAAGTAGTGGCTACCTCTGTGGGTGTGTACTTATTTGTATGTGTGTGTGTGGGGGGGTGTTCTATAGCTTGATGTCAGTGAATACGCATGTGTGCATGTGTGTGCATGTGCATGTGTGTGTGCAGGTTTTGCTCCTTCACAGGATGCCAGGACAATTCCCAGGGCAGCAGTCAGGTTCACAGAGCAGAACTTACTTGCATTTTAGGCCCATTTGAGAGGACTTTGAATGCTTGCTTCTTTGTTTATTGTTTCTTTGAGGTGTATGTTATACATTGAGATATATACAATAAAGTGCGTACACCTTGAGTGTGTAGTCCATGGAATGCTTACGTGTTTACCCTGAGTATTTGCCCTTGTGGATAGTGCTGTCCTAGGCCACTGGAAATGGACCCCACGGCTATAAGACACAGATCCTGTAAGACACAGACCCTGCTTGCATGGATTTTATAATCTGGAGTGGGAAATATAACAATAAAAGATATACAGGAAGTTTTCATTCATTCAGTTGTCATGTGCTTTGAACACTTACCCTGGGCCAGGCATTTGACTAGGCACTAGAACTGTAGCAGGGACCCAGATATAGCGTTGCCCTCACAGTGCTTATAGTTTTGTAGAGGAGCACAGTGAAAAGTTAAATATATTTATTACACCTCCGATATTTCCCAAATTCATTCCCTTCTCCTCCCACTGACCCTGACCTTATTTTAGGTCCCTACCTTCTCTACTCTCTGGGCTGTTGTAGTAGTTTTCCAATCAATCATGGTTCTAGTCTTCTAATTTATTATCCAGACCAACAGCCCTTATTTTTATCTAAAAAATTCAGTTAATGGTTCTCCATTGCCCAGGCAACTCTGGTGTCACCCTGTGCAGGCTTGAATCCTCACTTAGAGGGTCTATTTTCTGACCACAGGCAAGTTTTTTAAATGCCCTGAGCCTCATGTGTGTTTTCTGTAAAATGGAGATAAAATAATAATGATAATGATAACAAAATAAACAACAACACCTATATCCCTAAAGAGGCTGAACTCTAATCTGTCCTAATAAAGTATTCATTCGTATAGCATATGTTAACCCTCCATGTGCACCATCTATTTAATTTTCCTAATCACTCTCATTGCTTGTTACTCCCATCTCTTTGCACTAACTAGTAATATCAAGGTCCTTGTATTCATGGACACACCCTTTGCTTTCCAGGCCCTCAGCCTCTACCCTGAGCTCCTTCTGTTTGGAATGCCTTTCCTCTACCTTCCTCTGGCTGGGTCTTACTCAGCTCAGCACTCAGCCCGGACATGGCCTCATCCAGAGAGCCATCCATGAAGCTGTACATGCAGCTGGGTGCTCTTGTCTGGATCCCCACAACGCCCAGACTGAATTTATCTGTCTGCTTCCTATTTGTCTCTTCTTGCTTGAGTGTGAGCTTCCAGGCAGGCTTAGATCAAATAATTTTGTATACCCCCAGCTGTGGATCCCCTCCTGTTCAGGGTAGGTGCTGAATGTGTCCACTGACTTGAGCAGGATATGCCAAGCAATTTCTTAAGAGAAGTAGCCTTTGAGTTGGCCTTGAGTCATGGTTAGGACTTTAAAAAATTATTTTAAAACAAGTTGTGCATGCACATAATGCCAAATCCAAAGCGAACAAAAGAGCTTACAGTGAAAATTAAAAGTAGGTCACCTCTCAACCACCCAGCTCTCCACCCCCAGAGGCCACCATTGGTATTAGTTTCTGGGTATTTTATGCAGGTGAAAATTGTCTTTCTTCCCTGCTACACACACATACACACACTTTTATTTTGCAAAAATTTAAACCAACAGAAAAGTTGCAATAATAGTACAATAAACACCCTTTGCCTAGATTCACAAATTAACATTTGTCACATTATACTAAATGTTTTACAAGCACTATATCATGTAATTCTCACAACAACCAAACAATCATGCCAATAATATAGATGAGGTACCCGAGACAGCAGACAGGTAAAGGGACTTACCCAAGGCCATAGAGCTAGAGAAGGGTAGAGCTGGGCATTCTCCCTCAGGCTGCCCAGGACTTTGATCCACCTACCTTCAGCTCCCTTTGGAAGAAAGTATTTTCTTACACTAAATTGAAATCTACCTCCCTAGGATATTCACCAGATGATCAGTGGAAAAGTACACAGCTCTGGAAGCATTTGCTATTTCTCCTAGAACCTTCCCATTCCCTAAGCAACAGCTGCTGTCCCTGCCTCTAACACATGCTTCAATGTCACTTTCTCTCTGTAGGCTGAGTTAGCTTAGCCCCCTGTTTAAAGACTCCTGTGATCAACTTCTGACTGCCATCAGGACGATATTTGCATCCCTGAGCTTGGACTCCAAGGCCCTCGGTTATCTGGCCTTTATGAATCCTTTTAGCCTTATCCGTTCTGCTCCTTCCTCTACTTCCACCTCCAGCCGCACTCAACCTCTCACCAACTGCTCAAATTTCCCCACCTCCTTAAAGCCGACTATCATTTCCCAAAGAGCATATTTCCCCCTTTCTGGGCTCCTGAGTATTCTGCCTGAGCCTCCTTTACATTTTTCTCCAGGTGGTCTTTTGTCCAGGAGACTGGACAGCGGAGGATTTGAGTGACAGACAGCTCAGGTCCTCCTAGCCAAGCACCCTGCACAAATTAATTCAGATGTCTGAGGCTTAATTTCCTCAAGCACATAATGGGAGAAAGAATGCCTAGCTCAGTGTCTGGAATAGAATCAGCCCTCATTAATTTGCCATAACGGAAATGACAGCTCTTAGAGCTATCTTCTCATAGTCGTCCCTTGAAACCCTACCTCTTAGTTCTTAATTTCTCTGCACCTCAGTTTCCTCATGTGTGAAATGGGGACTATAATGGCGAGGCTGCGAAACTTTAATGAGCTTGTTCATATCAAACACTTGGAACACTATATGGCCCTTAATAATGCTGATTTCTACGATGGCGGGGGACGGGGTTGGCACATAGTACATGTTAAATTAATCCACTCCATGGTGTACATATGGGGGCGGGAATACGAGGTTGGCAGTGAGAAGTTTACAGACAGCCCGCGCGGAGGTTGGCTACGCCCCTTCCTCCGCAGGCCTCCGCCCAGCCCCAGCCCCAGCCCCTACAGCTGTCAGGACTAGGCTGGCGTCTGCGCCAGTCCACCAAACCTGAATGTCCCACCCCCGAGCCCCCACTTTCCTTCGCCTAGACAAGTTACCTTACGCCCGGCTGCTCTTTGTCCCCGCCCCCAGTTTCCATTGGCCAAGTGGTTTCTTTGTTAGCTGGGGCGCGCCTCTGCCATTGGTCGACAGAGCCGCCGATCGCGTCGTGGGCGCGGTCCCACCCCGCGCGCGGCCCCTCTCCCTCCCTCCACCCGCGCGCCCGCTGGGGCACTAGTCCTCCCGCCCCGCCCCGGGAGTGTGTGAGGGGTTCTGCTACCATTTGCTGCGGCCGCGGGACGCCGAGGGCACCGGCGGCAGGGATCAACCGCGGGGACCGGCAGTGACTCGGCGCCTAAGAGGCGGGCCCGAGCGCGGTGAGGCAGCGGGCCCGGGAGGCCGCGTCCATGGGCCCGCGGCGGCCGTGCGGCGGCTGTGCGGGTGGGCGGCAGGGACAGTGCGTACTCTGAGGGCCCGGGACGCGGGGCCCGGCGCTGAGGTGCCTGGGCGCGCGGTGCAGCCCAGCGCCGTCGTACGAGGAAAGGCCCGGGCCGCATCCCAGCGCCTGCGAGGCAGCCCTCACCGCCGGGGGCGCGCTCCGGCCTCTGTCCACGGCCCAGCTGTGAGGCGGCGGCCGGCCGGGGCATGCCGCGGCGTCCGCGCTGAGCCCGGCCTGAGCCTCTCGAGCCCACGGTGCATGGTGCCGCCGCCCCGCCAGCCACTGTCCGTCGCGGAGCGCGCGCGGGGCCGGGGCGCTGGGCCTCGCCGCCGCCCCGCTGATCATGTCGGCAGCCAAGGAGAATCCGTGCAGGAAATTCCAGGCCAATATTTTCAACAAGAGTAAGTGTCAGAACTGCTTCAAGCCCCGCGAGTCGCATCTGCTCAACGACGAGGACTTGACGCAGGTGAGCGGGTTGGGTCAGGGGTTCCAGAGCTTCCCCAAATACAGAGACCCGGGCCCCGCTCAGCGCTGCTGCAGACCCTGGCTGGAAGTTCCCGGGCGCGCGGATGCCCCGCTAGGTGTTGCAAGGAGTCGACCAAGATGGGCGAGCGTGCCTCATTGGGGGCTCCGGCTTCCTCCCCCTAGTCCTGACGTCCGTAAGAATACAGTCTTGCTATGGAAAAGAGAGCGTTGCTTGGTTCCGGAGGCGGGAGGGGGTGGGGGTATATCTGCAGATCCCTGGGAAAAATAAAAATGGAGCAGAAAAAAATGTGCGTGAGACCTGGGGAGTGAGGATAGAGGAGGGGGTGGAAGTGTATTGATCGACTCGGGACAAAGGGAAAATTCTCAAGTATGCCGAAAAATAACATCCTTTCCCGTTCCCATAGCCTTTGCCGTGTGATTCATGCTTTTGGGGTGACTCAATGCCTAGATTTTCCGAATAGGAACAAAGCGCTTGGGGATTGCTTGCTGCTTCACAGGACCCCCCTGTGGTCTGTCTTACGACCGGACTTAGACTTGTCCACCCAGAGTGGTCAAGGAAGTAGGACTGGCTGGATGGACTGTGGGCTTTCCTCTTGTCAGACCTAGCCTGCCCTTTATCGAAATAATTGTCGCTGGAGAGAGGTGAGGAGGCCTGAAATCTGGGGAGGAGGGTCTTGTTCTTAAACTGGAGGACCTTTTGTTGATGAGAGAACTGGGGGCTCCTCTCTGCACCCTTCCCACACAGCATTCCAGTCCGTTGGCAATGAATGAGGAGACCTGTGGGTTCTGGGGAAAGTTGGTTCACTTCTCCCTGCCTTATCTGTCAAATGAGGGCTTTAGGATAGTTGAGTATCTCTCAAATCTGCATCAGAGTCACAGTCTTTAAAAACACAGAGTTCTGGGGCCCCATTCCTGGAGTGATTTGGGAGATGAGGGAATTTCTGTTGGTAACAGCTCCCTAAGAAGTTGGGCTACAGTCCCACTGGTACTTTGGGAACTGCACTGGTTGCTCTCTGAGCTCCCAGTGTTCTTGAATTTTCTGGAACACTGGGAGAGCTTTGGGACATGCAGATTCCTTGGATTTCCTGACCAAGCCTTGTCTACATCCCCTTGGGACATGTCTGTGGCCCCTCCTTGCCCTCTTCCCCAGTCTCAGTCCTCTTCAGAGTTTTCTCTCAACCCCCTGAATGAGGCCAGGGGAGCTCCCTTCACATTCCAGTCCAGGGTGACATAGTTGTGGCCACTCCTTTTTCAGAAGAACCCCTTAGATGGAAAACATTACTTTGAAGCATATCAGTTTGGCTGTTTTTAATGCTACTTAAGTGCTGACAGAGTTTGACTTGTTTACATGGCAGACAGGACAGTGGAGTGGCAGGGCAGAGGTTATGGCCTGAGACATGGTACCTTCTTCTGAGGTCACGTTCCCCACAGCCAGGAAAAGTCTCCTTTGAAATAAAACCAAAAGCTTAACCAAACACTCAAGGCTGCAAAGTCATAGATTGTTAGGTCAGAAGAGCCAGGCCAGCTTGGGAAGGGTAGAACTCAGTTTCCTGGTGAGGTGTTCTGGGGGGTGGGGTGGGCTTTTTAGGGAAGATTCCCTCTTCTCTACTGGATGCCTTTTTCTGAGCAGTTTATATGGTGATGAGGGTCTTGGACCAGGAGTCAGGAGACCTTGCTTCTAGTCTTGGCTGTCACTTTAAGCTATGTGACCTTGAACAAATATCTTTCTCTATATCATTTCATTTCCTTTTCTATAAATTGGGAGTAAGGATCCCTGGCTTACCTCCCTCACTAGGATATTGCAAAAAAAGCAAGGAATGATATCTTATTAAACTTTTCTTAAACCAGTGACTTCTGTTTCTTTTAGGACATAATATACTTATTCGACTAATGGTCAATACTGAATTAAATATCCATAGGGTATTTTATCTTTGCAAAGATAGGTTGTAAAAATCATAAAATCAGATATATTAATACACATATCAAAATTAGATTAAAAGTGTAGGTCACGGCTCTCAGTCTGTCTGGCATTAAAGATGTTACAAAGATACATAGAATACCAACAAGTATCCCAACACTTACAGACATATATTGTCAGAATGGTCTTTCTCTGATTTTAGCAAAGAGAAATCATTCAAAATTTATTCTTTATACTACTCACATGATTTAACTTTGGTATGTTATTACTGTTTCTCCTACTCTAGCAAGTTCTGGTTTTCTCAAGGCCTTTTTCCAACTTTTATGGAAATAAAATATATTTCCAACCTTCAAATAAAAATGCTATCCTCACATGTACCAGGTTGGTATATTCACATATATCCTTTACAATTTTGGGCTAAGCAAAGACGTGCATTTAGAGCTATGTTAACATTATTAAATCAAAAAGACAACCCAACTTAATATCAAGAGAAATTGTGACCTTCCATGCAGTGTTTGATATAGAAAACTGATTTTGACATTTTATTCAATATGGTTACACATGATCCAAGAACATTCAAATAATAACCAAAACAAAACATGTTAAAAGATTGATCTGCAAACATTATAGCCAGTGATGCCATACTTGTCTGTGATCTGTCAGCATAAAACCACATTCATTCCTCAGTGGCCACCAAATCCTTCAGCAAAGCTTCTTTAACTGTGAGCTGTTTGAAACTACCAGTTTGATCACTATGGACTATTTTTTTCAAGCTCTGAATAGCAAGCAACTGTAGGGATCTCAGCAGGGATTGGAGGAACCAGCTCAACCTTGGCATAATGCCAAAATGTGGCCACTAGGCTTGGAGTAAGTCACAACAGTGTTTACCAGGTCCGGGGGCTTCTCTGCAAGGTTATGGACAAATTGGGCCATGGTTCTAAGATGGAAAGTCTGTGACCTTGAACCTAAACTTTTTTCTTACAACTTAAAAAAAAGAACAAACAGAAACAATCTCTAGAGTAGTAAACTTGAATTTAAGAAGTTCCAGAGCTTGGCAGGGGTTGTTTTGAGAGTATCCTGATTATTCCAGGCAACTACCAAAATTGGTAGATGGGGTTCTTACACTTCATAGGGCTCGTTTTCTGGTTCTTAAGCTTAGATAAACTAGAATGGGATGTGCATATTTGAGCTGAATCTGTTAAAATTTTTATTTAAAATCCTGTTGATTATTAATTTGATTCAAAGGGGTGGGGTCACAAGTTTAAAGTACTTTTCTCTTTCACTGTATTGACATTTGAATTGTGGGTTTTGAAACAGGCCTGAGTCCTCTAGGGCACAACTAGAATGGTAGTTTCTGAAATAATGAGTGGGGCTATTTGTGCCGGGAGAGATTAGGCCAGTTTTCTACCTCCTGGGATCTTTCAGGAAGAAACTGCTCTTGAAAAGAGGAGGGAAGGTCAGAGCTGTTGCCAACAGCCTTAGCTGCTGCTCTCTGCATCCGGCCCTCCCCCAGCCTCTTACTCTCATCCTCACAGCTCCTTTAGAAAACCTCAGTCGATCGGTTCCCATCAGTCTCTCCCAAGTCCCTGTTTCCTGCTGCCCTTCCCCCGCCCTGAGTTTATTTTAGATTATCAAGGCTGGAAGATAGATCAGAGATTATTGAGGCCACCACCTCTTTAAGAAGCGAGGACACTGAGACTGGCTTTTGCTCTGGGATGTTATAGTTCCGGGAGCAGGCGATAATTTCTCTGAGCCTCCTGATTTGTGCCTACATGAATGCAAGTATTTCTTTGGGGACAAAAACCTAAAAAAGAATGACTGGGTTGACATCAACCACGTAAATTTTTTTACAGGTATTACCAACTCCTACTCTAGATATTAATCTGACACCTGTCATAATTGCAAGTATTTTCTCCCAAGATGTCACTTGTCTTTTAATTTTATGTAAGGACATTTATGATAAGGTAGTTTTAAATATGAATGCAATTAAATCTTCATGTTTTCCTTTATAGTTTGTAGTTTTAATCTCATGCTTATGAAGGTCTTCTTTCCAAGATTATAAAATAGTCTCTAATATTTTCTTAGTTCTTTTATACTTATTTTTATGCTTAGTTTCTTAATCCATCAGATCATGTTTTAGGAAAATAATCTGGCTAAAGATAGAAGCTCTAATAGAGGCACTTGAAGTACAATAAAGGTCTTCTCCAGATCAGTACTGGCCAGGAGGGAAGGTGTTGTCAGGCATTAGGGACACGATATTGGCATTTGGTCAAAGATGAGGGTTTGGTTAGAGGTGAGGAAACCTGGGTGGATAAAACTAACAGATTAAGAATAACAGATTTGGAGTAGATTTAGGGAATGAGGAAGAGTCAAAAATAATATGGTAAGATTGACATTGTGGAGCTGGAGGTCCATTTTGGCCCATAGGTGAATCACCCACTGAGGTAGTTGGTCAGAGCTGGAGACGAGGCGGGGGCCAGGGTAGGAATTCTGAAGTCACAGGAGTGAATGCAGTTACTCAGGAGACTGTGTAGAGTGAAATGAGAATAGGGGGAGTAGAAGCAGGTGGGAGGTGAATTGGAGTGGTTGGTGGTTAGTGGGAGCAGCAGGTCTGGAATCCAGGGTTCTTGGCTTCTAGGCCCTCTTCCCAGCTTCAGTGTGGGTTTCCAGGAATCCAGGTGGGTATTGACCTGATGTTATGTCTCATTCTCCTGCTGACTTGTGTAACTTTAGGCGTTGCCTTTTGTTACTGCATTTGGACTTGAGTTCTAGTCCCTGGTCTACTGCTGTTTTGCTGTGGGATTTGGGCTGGTTGTTTTCCTTCTCAGGCCTCGATTTTCCCAGGTGGGGATGAGGAGTTTGGTCTCGATCTCTCCCAGGGCTCTTCTAGTCCTCCCGTGTCTCTTCTCAGACCTCCTGGTATAATTCTGTACCCCACTGTGCACATACCCCACTGCCAAGGCTGCTGGGGTCTTGGTAGGAATGCCAGACATAAAGGTGGGTGGGCCAGGATTTGGTCTCTATGAATTATTACATTGACTTTCCTTTTGTGCATATGACAGTCTTAGATTCCTAGATATAGAACTTCTTTATTTGGTTTAACATTTATCTCAAAGAAATGGGGAGATTTTATGCCCACCCTCTTTAGAAGATTTATAATTTATGCTTAGATTGGTAGATTATTTGGCAGGGAGTGTGTCAAAAATCTCAGACCTTGCAAGTGGCCAAGAAGCATGTGAAAAGATGGTCACCATCATTAGTCATTAGGGAAATGAATCTCAGTTCTCATCACCAGGATGATTATAATAAAAAAAGGGAAAATAATAAGTGTTGGTGAGGATGTGGCAAAATTAGAATCCTCTTGCATTGCTCATGAGAATGTAAAATAGTGCAGCCACTATGAAAAATAGTTCGTCAAGTCCTCAAAAGAATTACCATATGACCCGATAATTCCACTTCTAGCATATACCCAAAAGAACTGAAAGCATATATTCAAACACTTTTATGCGTATGGTCATAATAACATTACTCACAGTAGCCAAAAGATACCAACAACCCAGGTGTCTATTAATGGATGAATGCATAAACAAATTGTGGTACATCCATACACTGGAATATTATTCAGTTAGAAAAAGGAATGAAATATTGAGACATGCTACAATACAATGAAACCTCAAAAACATGTTAAGTGAAAGAATTGGACACAAAATTACATATTGTTTGGTTCTGTTTATATGAAATATCCAGTATAAGTAAATTCATGGAAGCAGAAAACAATTAGTGGTTGTCAGGGTTCTGGAGGAGGGTGGAACTAGAAGTGCCTTTTAATGGTCAGGGTTCTATTTTGGAGGTGATGCAATATTCTAGAACTAGAAATGCTGATTGCATAACATTGCGAATGTACTAAATGCCACTGAATTGTTTATTTGAAAATGGTTGATTTTATGTTATGTGAATTTTACCTCAATAAAAAAAATGTGCAAGAATCATTCTCTCTCTCTCTCTCTCTCTCTCTCTCTCTCTCTCTCTCTCTCACACACACACACACACACACACACACACACACACACACACACAAATCCCAAACTTGCCCTCTGTTCCTTGTGGCATTTGGAGTGAATATCTGATTGTTTCTAGAGCCTATATCAGGGATTGGCATTTTTTTTTTAAAGTGCTGAATAGTAAATACTCTAGGCTTTGTAGGCCAACAGGCTAAATCAGGGAGTTTATGTAGGCTCTTATATAACCATTTAGAAATGTAAAGCCATTCTTGGTTTTGGGCCTTAAAAAAATAGCCAGTGGACTAGATTTGTCCTACAAGGCATAGTTTGCCAACCCCTGGGTTAGACCAGCCCCGTTCAACAGAACTGTAATGTGAGCCACGTATGTAATTTAAAAATTTCTAGTTGCCACATTCAAAGATTAAAAAGAAACAGGTAAAGTTAATTTTAACTATATTTTACTTAACCTAACATATCCAAAATATTTTCATTTCAATATGTAAAGAAGTTATGTGCAGTTTTACCTTTACAGCACCTATCAGTTCAGATTAGCTACTTTCCAGGGGCTCCATAGCCATGTGTGGCTGATGCCTACTGTGTAAGATGGAGAGGGGTGGGGTGCAATTCTGGCTGCAGCAGCCTGGGCCACAGCTGGGCCCTTGAGACCCTAGTACAGGCTAGGAAGACTGTACTTCTGGGTTTTTCTCCATGGGGTGTCATGCAGACAGCCTGCATTAGGAGGATTCCTGGAACACTGGCTCTCTCGGTACCCCTGTTTGTGTTCCTCCCTTGATGTCTTTTTGCCAACTTTTAGGTGAATGTTACATCTTCTTTGGTGATTCTTTTTAGTGTAGTTGAGAGCTCTTGGGCTCTGATCCTCACTCCCTGTCCAGGGGCAGAAGGGAGAAGGGTGCTGGCTAGGGCTAGGCTGTCCTGTCCTGTGAGGAATGAGAGCTTAGGGGATAGGCTGGCATACCCGTCTAGGCTCATTGCTGGACATGGTGACTGCATTTTGACTCTTTGCCGAGTGTTTTGCAGCTGTATCCTAGCTGCTTTTTTCCCTGTGTTCTAGCCTGCTACTTGACCTTTCTCTCTAAATTCTTTTTCCCTTGCTGCACAGAAGGACTACAATGGAAGACCTGTGTTCTATTCTTGGCACAAACTGTGCAGGGTGACCCAGGAAGGTCACTTACGTTCTATGCGCCTTGGTTTCCCGCCCATAAAACGGGTGACCATATTCTATTTACAGGGAGTGGTGTGCCAATGGAATGGAGGGAGGGTTCAGGCCAGGCCTGTGGAGGTTACTGAACCCCCTTTATGGTAATTAATATTCCAGGAAGCATGCTGAGGACCTCTCCTGTGGGAAATAGCCTTTGTTTAGGCTATTCCCAGACTACTAGGACCCTGATGCTGTTTAGCTGCAATAAAGAAATTTGACTTAGAATGTTTATCTTTAAATTGCTCCCAAGCTGTCATTTAGTTTTGAAAGAGAGAGGAGAGCATTGCAATCAGGGAAAAGAGACATAGGGCAGTAAATTCTACTGTGACATCTTTGTGCTGTGTGGGAGGGAGGGTGGGGAACAGTGTGAAGAGCACTGGTTGCTAATTTGGAAGCATTCAACCTGAGAAAACAGGCTTTTATTTTATCCTTGGAAGCTCACTATCCAATACTCACTTTCCCATCTGAAATGATACAGTTGGACCAGGTCAGTGATTTTCAAACTTTCATAAAATCTCGGAGCCTTTTACTGACAGGAATCTCATATGAAAATGCCATATATGAAACAGAAAAAGCGACACAGTTCTGGATGACATGGGGTTGGAGCCTGGATCTTGGCCTCTTGGCCACTTCACTTTCCCACCCCTGGGGCCTCTGGTCACCTCCCTAGATTTTGTGGTTGTTCCAGTTTTAGCAGTTGAGGTTTGTGTGAAATCATCCAAGGTGGTTTCGCAGTTGCCCAGCCTCACTGCTCCTATCATATCATCACTTCTTTGGGGGACAAGAGAACCAGTGAGTTGATTTGCTGGCATTTTGTCTCTGTAGAATGGAACTGGAATCTGCCAAACCACTAACTGGTTTTCTTAGTCACGGTCATCCTAGTTCTCATGAAACCACAGCCTGGTTTTTGCCTGGAGTTTGCAACCTTTTGGCTTCTTCCTCCCCTTAAGCTCAGATTAGCATTTGCATGTTGTGCTGGATAGTGGCCTGCCCTGTCTTTGGGGCAGCTTGCAGTGAGAGTGAGTGGATGGGCCTATCAAACTCTCCTGAGCCTCCACTGCACTGAATCAGGTGTTATATAGCATGATCTCATTTCTCCCTGGGCAGCTGGGGAGGAGAGCAGGGCTGGTGGCAGCATGGCCACTGTTGAAGGAAGGAATGTGGAATTTTAGAGAGGTCAGATGGCTTGCCCAAGGTCACCAAGCTCCCTAGCGATGCACTGTGATACTGAACTCTGTTCAGCAAGGCTTCCATGCAAGTCTTCCTGTGGCCACGAGGCCACTTTGGCTTATAAACTTAGTACTGTTTCTGTAAGAGGCTGGGGTTTTGCAAAATAAATCAAAGCTGTTTAATGACCTTCTAATTCCTAGCCATGGGAGGAAGGGCAAGTGGAGAGATTGCCCCCAATTTGCAAATGGAGCCGATGAGGCCCAGAGAGATTCAATGACCTGCCTAGGTCACAGGAAGGCCAGTGTGGGTTTTTCTGAAGTCCTGTTTGGCCTCCCAGTCTGATAACAAGTATTAACCTTGGATATCAAAAACAGGGCCTTACCCTGACTTGGATTCCTTAGTGCGTAGGAGTACATGTGGGGAGGACAGCAGCGCAGGACATTTTGCAGGTCCCTGTGCAGGTCCTAAAATCTCTTCAGCCTCAGGGTATCCCATATCAACCAGACAGGCTGCTGGCCTATGGCAGTGGCCAAATCTTTGACATAGCCCTGAATAGGAAGCACTGTTTCCCCCTGAAGAGGAATTCAGAATCAGGAAATATTTATGTCCTTGATCTCTGTAGGGGCACAGGTTTTAACAGGCGGACCAGCAAGGTTCCATGGTGCACCTTCAGACCTGGCCTTTTACCTCCTAGTCTGGCCGATAGCTAAAGGAGCTAGGGGCAGGGGGAAGTGGCTGTTGGGAATCCCAATTGAACTAGAGAAAGAACATGTATCTCCTGGGTCTCTGGGTGCCATACCTAGGGCCTCGCTACTTAGGCTGGTGAGCAACCTAGGCGCAGGGAGCCTCAGGCTCAGCGGCGTTGTAGTATTCATTTGTCTTCTCTTCCACTTGGGGACCTGCTCTGACCTAGAAATGTGACACAGTTTCATTTTTTTCATCTAAGAGTGCTCAGGTAAGGGATCAAAATGGTGGCGGGGGAGGGGTGGGGGGAGGGCGGGACTTTCAGCTCAGATTTGGGTTTACATCCTGGCTCAATTTTAATGCTGATTGAGCAGTTTACTCAGAATTTAAGTGTCCATGTCCCTCCTCTGAAAACTGGGAGCTTTAATAATACCCATGTCTTTGGGTGCCCACGAGGATAGTGGAAGGTGTAAGAAATAGCAAGTGCCAAATTTGTAAATAAATGTTTGGTATATATTAGGTGCTCAGTAAATGGGGTTCATTTTGTAAGCACTGGCTCAAAGAGGGCGCCTGCCTCTGTGATTCTGTGGGACTGTAGACCCTCAGACTCTGTTTCTGTTTACCCCCACGGCCACAGAACAAAGCCCAGGCTGCCTCCTTTCCACTGAACTGCTTGACACCACCCTAGCAACTTCCTTCAGTTAGCCCTAGGGATTGGAAGGGCCATAGTCATTTTGCTTGTTTGGGTTTGATTTTCAGCCATATTTAAATATAAAGATTGAACTGATTTCAAGAATTTTTAGTGGGCAGAAAGTGAAGAGGCCAGGTACCAGACAATATTAGAGATCATGAGCAGCTCCAGGGTACTGTGGCCAGCAGCCAACGCAGCAGCTTGAGCCCCTGCCAAGCCCAGGGAAGTACACAGTGCAGGTCTCGTGAGTGGTAGCAGCAGATCCCAATTTCAGAAGTCACTGCAAGAAAGTGTCTGAGTCATCACCATCAGTGAGGTGGGGGCACTAAGAGAAACTTATTCCACTGGTGTCCCTGAGAACAGTTGTCTGGGAATCAAAGTCCTTGTACTCTTTGGCCTAAGTGAAGTAGCCAGAGGAGGGTAGAAAACAGCCAGGTCTAGTCCTAAATTGATGGGCAAGAAATCTGGCGAGAGCATGTCCTGGTCCTTTAGTTACCAGCATTGATTCAGCTGGCAGATGGATCCTTCCGGCTTCCTTCTTTTCTGCATTCGTAGCCTTTACAAGTCACACACTCTTCCAGGGAGTAGAGCCTTCTGTCATCAGGACCCTTCTGTAGAGTCTTAGCAAGTAGAAGGGGCTCCTTGCAAAAGCTTTGTAGAACTAGCTCTTCTGACAGGCAAAGAGCCCTGACTCTCAGTCCCTACAGCGCTGTTCCCACCTATAAACCCTGTGAGCTTAGGGATCCTCTTCTTTGGGGAAGCTGGGCCAGCTAGCATGGCCATGCAGCCTTCTATGGTGCAGAGGTTTTCCTACACTAAATTGAAGAAGCAGTTGACATGCTTTGGGATTATTTATTGTGGTGGTGGTGGTGGCATTCATAGCAAATAGTAATTGCTGTGTGCCAGGCCACTATTAACTCATTTATATTCACAGCAGCCTTATGAAATAGAGAGATAAGAAAACTGAGAGGGAAAGAGGTTATGTAACTTGCCCAAGGGTGATACAGTAAATGATAGAGCTGGAACACAAACCCAGATGGTCTGACTCATAGGCTCCTCCTTGCACTGTTTTTCACACTAACCCGAATGGGGTCAGGTGGGCCTTCTGGATACTAGATCTCTGGCTGTGTGTGGCCCTTGGTCCTTCATTTCCAAGGCCATGGTCAATCCTGCTGGAAGGGTGTGTGTGTGCTGGGAAGGGTGTGGTTGGAGGATGAGGCTCTGGCCGAATTTATTTAGATTTTCTGTCTCTTTTTTCTCTTTCCATTATACTCTCCTGTCCTACCTGTTTTTTTTGTTTTTGCTTTTGTTTTTGTTTTTGTTTTAATGGGAATCACTGTCTTTTGAGGGAAAGGATGTGACTGTTTCCATCAAAGCTGTTGCCTCAGAAGTTTGTCCCCATGCATTATTTAACATTCCTCTCTTTGCCACAAATGGCGTCATATTCCAAAAATCCCACGACCACGGGCCCCTTGTCAAGACCAAACAGGGAAAAGACTTTTTAAAATGTCGCTTTTCCCCTTCCCTCCAGCTGTTGCAGTCCAGTGAGGAGCCCTGAGCATGGGCTGGGCTTGCAGGGCATGTGTGCAGGCAGAGGGTCGAGCAGGCAGATGAGCTGAGAGCAGGAGGGGAGAATGAAGAGAGAGCCATTAGCCTCATACCTTCACCCTATCTCTGCCTGGGATCTATGGACCTCTGTATGTGGGTTTGTTTGTTTGTTTGTTTGTTTGTTTTTAGGTGAAATTCACGTAACGTAAAATTAACCATTTTAAAGTATGCAATTCAGTTGCATTTAGCACATTTCCAGTATTGTGCAAATACTACCACTCTGTAGTTTAAAACATTTTCATCACCCCAGAAGAACACCCAGTAACTATTAAGTGGTTATTACCCACTCCCCACTCCCAGTCTTCAGCAACCACCAGTCTGCTTTCTATTCCTATGGATTTACTTATTCTGGAAATTTCATCAAAACGGAATCATAGAATATGTGACCTTTTGTCTGGCTTCTTGCACAGGATGTTTTCAGTGTTCAATCATGTGGTAACGTGAATCAGTATTTCATTGCTTTTTTTATGGCCGAATAATATTGATGGATATTTGAGCTGTTTCTCCCTTTTGGGTATTGTGAATAGTGGTGCTAAGAACATGGTTTTTTTTGAGCACCTACCTACTGTCAGTTCTTCTGGGTAGAGACCTGAGGTAGAATTGTTGGGTCCTGTGGTAATTCTGTTAGTGTGCTGTGTTTTGAACCAGTGATTCAAGCCAGATGTGAGCACTGCAGACTGTTGGGTGAGAGGACAGTAGAGGTAAAGCTGGAAGAGGTGGTAGAACCAGTACGGTGCTGCTCAGAGCCCAGTACTCCTCATATGGAGGAATCAAAAATGGAGAACTGGGGGCCCAGGGCAGCCCTCATGTTGCAAGCACTTGTGTACAGCTCTGAGGTGGTGGCAGAGGGGGCAGTAGCTGTGTGCAGGGGTGGCAGAGCCACTTTGAGCTTCATTCCTTCCTTTCTTCTCTTTTTGTCTAACTCAAAGATCAGCTGAGCTGCAAGAAGAAGCTGAGTTGGGGATTTAATATTGTTGGGAGGAACACTGAGGGGCATGGGACTTGAAGGCTAGACAATGTAGGGAGACACTGATATGCTCCAGAGTGGTGAGGTGCATAGCGAGCTGCTGGTGAGAGGGCCATGGTGCTTGACATTGGGCTTCCAAAGGATCATGGGGTTGAATAGTGGGAAAAGACCTTATCTGGACCATTTGCCACTCTGTTACTAGTTGTCAAACTTTATTTCTTTAATTGTAGAACAAGGAGCCCCTTGAAACAGAATGTGGAGCTCACATATGTGAATGCTGGGAGGAGGAATGGTGCCATCTATGAGACCACCTCACCCCAAACCCCTGCCCTACCACACACTCTACAGTGCCCCATGAAACATAACCTTTGGGTGTCTACACTGTTTGAAAACCACTGATTTACTCTAACCCTTACATTAATATTTTTTGATATAATGAAATATTTTATGCATATGAAAGAGCATAAGTAGCATATATGTTCAATATATGTATAGTATTCCTGAGGAGCACCCAAGATACTTGATGTTTCCAGTTTTTCAGCCTCTCTTGATGACTAGGATCCAGGAAGCAGGTGTTGCCTTTATGGAGTTCAGGCCCCTCTCTGGCCCTCCTCTCCATGGCAGAGGTTTACCTTGTTGAAGGGACGGTTTCTCTGGCCAGCTGTGTGGAAGAATCTGTTCATTTCTAGATTGACTGTAATGCAGCTGCTGGGGGCAACTCTGGTGTGAGATGCAGCTTTTTAAGGTAATGCCGTTGAGAAGAAAAGACTCTGAGTAGAAACCTGGAGATGGACCTGAAGTCTTATTTGTGTTCAGAATGACAGCCAGAGAAGTGTAATCAGTAATCAAGTTGGGGTAACACTGCAAGCAGAGCGCTGGGAGAAGCAAGGGTGTTATGGGGGCAGGACAGGCCAGCTATGATCTGAGGACATGCTACTGTGGGGGCACGGTTGTTGGCAAGGTCAGTAGGTCTCCAACTTTTTCTTCTGAAGACCCCTTTATGCTCTTGATTATTGAGGCCCTCAAAGGGCTTTTGTTTATGTGTATTACATTCATGATATTTACTGTATTAGAAATTAAAACAGAAATTAAAAATATTTCTTAATTTATTGAAAACAAACCTGTTACATGTTCACATAAATATTCTGAAAAATAACTTTTCCAAAACAAACAAAAAAATTTCTGAGAAGAGACATTTTACCTTTTTTGCAAATCTCTGTAACATCTGTCATAATGAAAGACAGCTGGGTTCTCATATCTTCTGCATTTGATCCGTTATATTACCATGTCATGTAGCCTCTGAAAAACACTACTATACATTAGTGAAAGAATGAGATTGAAAAAGGCAAATGATGACATAGTATTTTTATAAAAATTGTTTTGGCTCATGAACCCCCAAAAGGGTCTCAGGGACTGCCACACTTTGAGAACCGTGAGTCTAGGTTAAGTTGGGCCATTTTCATGAAGGCCCCAGAATGCCTTGATTGGAGCAGCAGTGAGGACACCTATCATTATGGAGCTGATTTGGATGCAGAATCTGCGCAGACACCTGAGGCAGCCCTAGGAGTAAGGTGTCAGATATGGGATGAACAAAATGACGAAGGAACCACCAGTAGACACCGGTGGATGAGTGCCTGCCTTCTTTGGCAGCCAACACCCCAGGGACTGGCTCACTCTTACTTCCTGCTGCCAAGGGCTCTCTGAGGAATAGTGAAGTGCTAGTAAGGTACACAGCATGTGGTAGGGACTCCATGTGAAAACAATGGGGTAGCTTTTATTCTCCTTACAGCACGATAAGGGTGAGACTTGGGAAAGGAAGTTGCTTTGCTTTTATGCTTCACCACTGCACTCTGTAGCTCTTGGAGGGGTCAGAGATGACAATAATTTTTTAGGATGGAGACCGGAGCAGTAACAGGGCCAGCTGGGTCACCCATGTGGAAAGTAAGAGGCAGCTAAGGATTAACAGACTAGGGCAAGCAGTTCTCATCTTAGCTCTGCTGTTGATTTACTTTGTGGCCAGAAGGCAAGGTGACCTCGGTCTTTTCATCTATTCACTGAGCAGTGCTTAGACACCAGGCCCCATCCCAATTCCTAACCTAGAGCTTCATGTTTAGACACATGGGTAAGAGGCATGGAGGTGGCCGGGTGGAGTGCCTCTCTCCCTGGAGATATGGCCCTGGGACTAGGGTCAGAAGTCAAGATGGAGAGGGAGATTCAGAATCCTTGGTCAAGTAGTGATGGTTGAGTCCTTCCTCTAAATGTGGACAGGAAAGGTATTAAAGGGAATCTTGGAGAAGTCTTAAGTGACACAATTGGGATTTTTAATTTTGTTTTTTAAGAACTTTGGATCAGCCCTCAAATTCAGCCTCAGGAAAATTGTCTCTTCTCTTTGGGATTAAAACACTCCTCAGGTTCTGGCCCTTAGATTTGGTTACTGGACAGGAATTTTGATATCTTCGATGTTAATGAGAGTTATCCCCATAGACTTGGATTTTTTAGTTACACCACCGTTTTTGTTATGACTGTATGTTTTATGGCATCTGTTAAGGAAAACATTTTCCCTGCCTCTTTCTTCTCCTTTCTTCTTTCCCTGCTCACTGCTTCTGCCTTTCCAGCCCTTCCACGTCCTCATTGGTGGGAACGTCTTTGTGGAAAAGCCTGTGTAGGTTTCCTTTGACAGATATTCAGCTTGAGCCTGGTCTGTATAGTTGGAGCTGCCTGACTCCCAGTCTGCTTATAAGGAACCCCTCAGGACTCATGCCCCCACCCCCTTTCCAACACCCACTTCAACTCTTTTTTCTGTTTTGGCTTTTGAGGAACTAATTGTCCAAACTTCACTTTGATAGTAGTGTTTACTTCTTTGGTATCTCTTAAAGGAAGTTTAAAAAGTCACCAAACATGTACACGAATGTTAACAGTTGCCAAAAAGTGTAAACAAACCCAATGTCCAGCAAGTGGAGAATGGATAAACAAATTGGTGGCACATTTGTGCAATGGAATATTACTTGGCTATAAAAAGGAATGAAATATTGACACATGCTATAACATGGATGAACCTTGAAAACATTCTAAGTGAAAGAAGCCAGTTGTTGCAAAAGACCACATAGTGTCTGGTTCCATTCATATGAGATGTCTAGAAGAGGTTACTCTAGAGATACAGAAAATAGAGTAGTGGTTGCCAGGGGCTGGGTTGTGGATTGGGGACAGAAGGTTTGGGAAGTGATAGCTAAGGAGTATGAGTTTCTTTTCGAGGTGGTGAAATGTTCTAAAATTGCTTGTTGTGATAGATGTACTTTAAATGGGTGAGTTGTATGACGTGTGAATCGTACCTCAAAAAAGTTATTACAAAAATACCCCGAAACAGTTACTACCCTCACCTCGATTTTATTTTTGCTCATAATTCACATTTTGCTAAACCTTTATAGGTATACCTCATTTCATTGTGCTTTGCAGATACTGTATTTTTTACAAATTGAAGATTTATGGCAAGCTTGCATTGAGCAAATCTGTCAGTGCCATTTTTTCCAACAGCATTCGCTCAGTGTCTATCACATTTTGGTGATTCTCAGAATATTTCAAAATTTATCATTACTATTATTATTATTTTATTATTATATTATGGTGATCTGTAATTAGGGATGTTAATTTTGTAATTGCTTTGGGGTACCACAAATTGTGTCTGTATAAGATGGTGAACTTAATTGATATTTTGTTTGTTCTGACTGTTCCACCAACTGGCCATTTCCCCCTCTCCAGGCCTCCCTATTCCCTGAAACACAACAATATTGAAATTAGGCTGATTAATAATCCTACAGTGGCATCTTAAGTGTTCAAGTGAAAGGAAGAGTCACGTATCTCTCACTTTAAATGAAAAGCTAGAAATGATTGAGCTTGGTGAGGAAGGTGTGTCGAAGCCAAGGTAGGCCAAAAGCTTGGCCTCTTGTACCAGGCAGTTAGCCAAGTTTAAATGCAAAGGAAAAGTTCTTGATGGAAATTAGAAGTGCTACTCGAGTGAACACACGCAAGTTTAAATGCAAAGGAAAAGTTCTTGATGGAAATTAGAAGTGCTACTCCAGTGAACACACGAATGATAACGTAAGAAAATGAAACGGCCTCATTGCTGATGTGGAGAAAGTTTTAGTGGACTGGATAGAAGATCATACCAGCCACAACATTCCCTTAAGCCAAAGCCTAATCCAGAGCAAGGTCCTAACTCTTCAATTCTGTAAAGGCTGAGAGAGGTGAGGAAGCTGTAGAAGAAAGGCTGGAAGCTAATAGAGGTTGGTTCATGAGGTTTAAGGAAAGAGCTGTGTCCATAACATAAAAGTGCAAGTGAAGCAGCAAGTGCTGATGCAGAAGTTGCAGCGAGTTATCCAGAAGATCTAGCTAACATAATTAATGAAGGTGGCTACACTAAACAACATATTTTCAGTGTAGACAAAACAGCCTTATGTTGGAAGAAGATGCCATCTAGTACTTTCATAGCCAGAGAGAAGTCAGTACCTGGTTTCAAAGCTTCAAAGGACAGGCTGACTCTCTTAAGGTCTAATGCAGCTGCTCACTTTTAGTTGAAGCCAGTGCTCAACTAAAGCCATTCTAAAATCCTTGAGCCCTTAAGAATTATGCTAAATCTACTCTACCTGTGCTCTGTAGATGGAACAACAAAGCCTGGCTGATAACACATCTGTTTACAACATAGTTTTCTGAATATTTTAAACTTATTGTTGAGACCTACTACTCAGAAAAAAAAGATTCCTTTCAGAATATTACTGCTCACTGACAATGCACCTGGTCACCCAAAAGCTCTGATGGAGAAGTACAAGGTTAATGTTGTTTTCATGCTTGCCAACAGAACATTCAGCCCATAGATAAGGAGTAATTTTGACTTTCAAGTCTTATTAGTTAAGGAATACATTTTGTAAGACTATAGCCTTACAAGTCATCTCATGAATGACTTCAAGGAGTTCAAGACTTCTGTGGAGGAAGTAACTGCAGGTGTGGTGGAAATAGCAAGAGAACTAGAATTAGAAGTGGAGCCTGTAGATGTGACTGGGTTGCTGCAATCTCATGGTAGAACTTGAACAGATGAGTTGTTTTTATGTATAAGCAAAGAAAGTGGTTTCTTGAGATGGAATTTACTTCTGATGAGGATGCTGTGAAGCTTGTTGAAATGGCAACAAATGATTTAGAACATTACATAAACTTAGTTGATAAAGCAGCCAGCAGGGTTTGAGAGGAATTAACTCCAATTTTGAAAGAAGTTCTGCTATGATTAAAATTGCTGTCAAATACCATCAAATGCTACAGAGAAATCGTTCATGAAAGAAGTCAATCGGTGCAGCAAACTTCATTGTTGTCTTATTTTAAGAAATTGCCACTGCTATCTCAAACTTCAGCAACTACCATCCTGATCATTCAGCAGCCATCAACATGGAGGCAAGACCCTCCAGCAGCAAAAAGATTGTAACTCACTGAAGGCTCAGATGATAGTCAGCATTTTTTTTTAGCAGTAAAGTATTTTTAAATTAAGATAGGTACCATGTTTTTTTTTTAAGACATAATGCTGTTGCACACTTAATAGACTACAGTATAGTGTAAGCATAACTTCTTTATTCACTGGGAAACCAGAATATTCTTATGACTGACTTTATTGCAGTGGTCTAGAACCAACCCCACACTATCCCTGAGATGTACCTGTATTTGACATCTTCATTTCTCATCCTCCTGTCCTTTCCTGTTTGACATTTGGTACCCATGCATAGCTCACACCACAGATGCTATCACCATTCTACTCTCCATTTTGGTTGTCCCAGGTCCCCAGGAGCATGCTGTATGGAGGTGGTTTTGGCCTCACCCTCTAATACAATTCATGTGTGCATGCATGTATGCACACACACACAGCTTGGGATTTGGGAGTGGTCAGATGTGTGGCAGCATTGCAGAACATGTTCTGTGCTGCAACCAACAGGTCATCAGATAATATTATTTAAAGCTCCAGTCATTATTTCACCGAATATTTATTGAGTGTCTTTGCCTTCACCCTGTGTTGCATCTGCTTTGGCAGAGGGGGTAGGACTGTCAACAGATTGTCATGAGGTTTGAGCCTCCATGTAAGTCTGGAGGAATGGGCCCCAAAGATACCAGGTCTTGTCTTGGGATGTGACCTTCTGACTTGGGAAGTGCCCGTCCATCTTGAACCCTGGCCCTCATAACACAGTGCCAGGTTGGGCAGCACTGTGTGTAAAACTCTGCTGCCACTTCTGGAGGGAACTTCATCTTCTGCACACACTGGCCGACATTATACTGGCTCAGCTGTGTTGCTTTTCCCAGGCCGATGTCCCCTGACTTCCATTTCTGAAGTTGGTCCTTTGCTCATTCCTCAGGAAAGTCTCTCCCAGACCTCCTCTCTATTCCACCATGTGGAATTCCTTTCCCTTTGCTCCACTTTTTCTGCCTTTGTCTCGTTGTGGGTATTCTCAGTAGCTGTCATCTTTGCATTAACAGTTTTGTGTCCTGGCCTTTGGCAGCAAAGGTTGGTAAACTGTGAGTTTCTCCAGAGTTCTGTGGCTGTATGTCCTGGATAATTACTAGGGTCCCTGTTCATTCCCCAGAGTGTCCCAGTTTAGATGATAATTTACAGGATTACTCTACTTACAAGGCTCTGCTTTCTCTGTGGTGGAGTGGAGATGGGAGCCTGTGCTCACACTTACATCTTTGCACAGGAAAGACTTCCTTCTGGATAAGAGCCCCATGATCTCTGTCATTCCCTAACAACCCATGGGGCCCAACCAAGCTGGGTGGGTGGCTCCGTGGGAGGTTTGTTAATTCTGTAGTGATGAATTCCGTAAAAGTGCTGTGCTTTGGGACCACATGTAGGCCCTAGGTCTCAGCTGCAAGGGTGTCTGGGGAAGCTCTGAATGATGTACTGGTCAGGACTAGACTGCCCAAGAGAATACCCTACTTGGGAATGTACTTCCTGCTGGACTAGCACCAGCCTTCACCTTTGGAAGTGGCTCAATGATGTGGAGAAGCCCTGTTGAGTAGTTAAGGGCCAGATATGGGGCCAAGTGGCCTTGGCTCATGCTGCCCTAGCTCTGTGGTCTTAGTCTTAGTCTTTCTGTGCACCTCTATTTCCTCATATATACAGTGGAGGTAGTAATGGTACCTACCTTACAGCAGTAGTCTCCAACCTTTTTGACACCAGAGACCAGTGCTTTGATGAAAAGCTAATGCTTGATGATCTGCGGTAGAGCTGAGGTGGTGATGCTAGCTTTGGGGAGTGGCTGCAGATAGAGATGAAGCCTCACTTGCTTGCCCGCTGCTTACCTCCTGCTCTGCAACCCGGTTCCTCACAGGCCATAGACTGGTACTGGTCCATGGTCCAGGGATTGAGGACTCCTGCCTTATAGGTTTGTTGTGAAGATTGAAGAGTAAGAGATGCAAAGTACCAGGAGCCTCGTAAGCCATGGGTGTTAGTTCTGTTAACAGTGGGGAGCAGGACAGATGTGACTAAGAGGAAACTGAAGGATATTTAAAATAGATTCCCCAGCATGCTCACTTAGAGTGAGTGTGTGTCTTCTAGGCCAGTGGTCCCCAACCTTTTTGGCACCAGGGACCAATGCTCCTATGAGAATCTAATGACTAATGATCTGAGGTGGAGCTGAGGTAGTGATGCTAGCGCTGGGGAGCAGCTGCAAATACAGATGAAGCTTCGCTCACTCACCTGCTACTAACCGCCTGCTCTGCAGCCCAGTTTCTAACAGGTCACGGACTGGTACCAGTCAGCAGCCTGGGGTTTTGGGGACCCCTGTTCTAAGCCACATACCTGATGCTTTCTGATAGCTGGTGAGAGGCAGCCTTTCTCACTCGTGAGGCTGGACTTTTATGCCCCAGTCACATGGCCCTTGGTCCTTATCATGTTGAGTCACTTGCAGAGGCTGTGGCACGATTACGAATATCTTCTTATTAGCTGATTGTTCTTTTGCTGACTTTTGGAGGCAGATGCCATGTCCTGGAAGCTCGTGCTAGCAGATGGTGCCCACATTGAGGAATTTAGTTTGGCTTCAGAATGAAATGGGCAACAGGATGATATTCTCTGGGGCTTGAGAACACGAGATGTGTCTTAGAAGTTTCAGCGCAGTTTCATCCTGTGGCATTGTAAGGACAAGTTTGTGTGTGGTCTCTTGAGGGGTCTGTGGTGATGGCCAATGTTGATTGGCCCTGGCAGGTTAATTCTAAAAGAGAAGTTCCAGTTTCTTGGAGCCCATGGGCTTACTTGGGCTCAGTCAAGATGTGTGCTCACCCCAGGTGTGGGTCAGGCAGATGGGCATATGGCTCCACTGACAAGTTTCCCTCCATAGTGTGCTTGGACTTAGAGCTGTCTGGTCCTCTTGCTGTCTGTCTGGGTGGCCACAGGACACAGTGAGGTCTTGGCAGGGGGTATGACCTTAGACTGGACTTTGACATGTGCTCACATCTCCTTTTGCTGACTTATTATTTAAACATCCTAGAAAAGACAGGTGACCTTGAAATCTGTGGTTTATAAGATTATAAAGATGGCCAGATGGCTGCTACTCAGGCATTGTTTCTTCTTTTGTAATCGAAATGTAGAAAATATTAAACAGCCTTTTTGCTATGAGTGTGGAAGAGTTTCCACAGAAACTCTTTTGGAAAAAAAGAAAAGGGCAAAGAACCAACTTCTAAACCGTAGAAGATATATCAGCTGTGATTTACACACAATCTGCCCATAGATCTTTCAATGAACCCTTACCAAAGGATTTGGTACCCTACTATTTGCCTCCTCCTTAATGCTTGAGTGCAGCTTCCCAACCGCCATCTTTAACCCAGAGAATCTTTACCCCAGAAATCTCCCCAGAGCTGGGATACTGGTCCCTATAGGTATGGATTTTCCTTCATGACTGTGTGATACTTTTCTGTTTGAAGAACTTTCATGGGGTCAGCAGCCATGCTGCCTGGAATTCAGGCATTCAACCTGCTGTGAGGTAGCCTGTGTGAGATTTGCATGCTCTGCCTCTACCCTCAGAGTTGGAAGCCCTGGGGTCCCTCTGGATTGGCCTCTGTAGTCCTGCCCATCACACTGTTCTAGAAACTGCACTCACCACCTTCACTGTTGGGCTCACTTCCCTGAACACTACCAGTCCCCAAGCACTGTCTCCAGTTTGATTTGAGCACTGTCTGTGTGCATGGCCCTGTGTAGGTGCTGAGATGTATGTCCCTGACTCTGAGGCTTTGTGACCCAGTATGTATTTGTGGATGATGTAATTTTTTTAAAAAATGACATGGAAAGGATATGTTGCTTTCTCTATTATTGTAGATGATTAAACTGAGATTCACAGAGATAATGTCTCTCTACACTGGGTCACAAAACGACTAAGTCATGGAACCAGGACTTGACCTTGGGCCTCCTGGTTCCCAGACCAGGTCTTACACTAACTGCTCACAGCTGTTAGGTCATGCCACTGATGGAGAATAGAGCATAGAGTGCTGTATAGCAGCATTACTTTAGAAAAATAGCAGCAAAAATAAACAAACCCAAGACTTGTTCATGATCCCAACAGTCAGCTGTTTTCTTGTTGACTCCTAATCTTCATCATTATGCATTTTATAAACAGAGATCATGTTTTCACATCCTACCCTTGGTTGCTTGTTCTCTCGACTGGTCTTCACTAGACTAAGGGACTCTGTGCACTTCATGTTTTTATCAGATACCTTGAGTGATTTCAGCTTCAGAGCAGCTCCTGGGGAGATTCTGCCGAACACCTCCAGAGGGTGCTGGTCACTCAGGAGAATGAAGTCACCTGGCTCTATGCAGGAAGCACTAGCTTCATGGAATTCTGTGTGTTGTACTCTGGAGGGTTTCTTGAATTTATAATTAATGGATGTGTAATATTTTAGTGAGTTGATAAATTAATATTTATTTAGCCATTTCCTTGTTGAACATTGAGTTCCTCCCAAATTATGAATGGAACTTTTTGCTTCTTTCTATTTTATTTCTTTAGGCTCAATTTCTGGCCATAGGGTTGCTAAGGCAGGAAGACGGAAACATCGTTGTTCTTGCTAAACATGTGGCTACATTGCTGCACTCTGGGAGTGCCAGTTTTCCTGCAGTACTTCTGCTTTTTGTCTTTGCCAGTGTGGTGCACACAGTGGTATGATTGGGGATTGCATCAAGAAAAGGGAGAAGTATAGTTGAAGTTCAGCCTGTCTGTTGCTCTTTAGTGTGTTTCTTGTCCCTCAGTATTCAATGCTGGCCATCATTTCCTAGGGACCTAGGAGCTCCATGTGTGGAATTCAGAGGTGTGGTCTGGGCTCACCCAGGTCTTGGCCGGAAAGGCCTTATTAATAGTACTTGGACTAGTTTGAGAGCAGTTCGGTTCTCAGCTATGTCGTGGTGACTAATAAGTGTGTCCATTGACTCATTCATGTATTTGTTTTTTCATTGATTTACTGGAGCCTTGTTTTGTACTAGGCACTTCACTAGACAAAGATGAGATTCCTGTCCACAGTGAGCTGAGGTGTTGTAAGAGAGAAGGAACATAGATGGCTTGGGATTGGGAGATGGGACCTGGGAAGGGTGAGCAGGGAGCTGCCAGCAGACTGGGGTAAAGAGTCCTCCATACAGATAACTGCTTATACAGCTCAGAGGCCTGAAACATATTTTTCATTCTCCTGGTAAGTGTAAGTGTAATAGGGGCATTCAGAGAAAGGGGAGGCAGGAGATTAATGACAGCCGCAGCCACAGTAAGCTCTCAGTAAACAATTGGCTTTTGGCTGGTTACTATATTTTAAGAGGGTGTCGGATTTTGAGGGGACCTGCATAGGGGACAATGAATCACCCTATTCCATGGAGCAGATGTTTTGTTAGTGGAGGTAAACTCTGGAAAGTGAAAGGGATACCAGATGGTAGAGGGACTTCAGGGTGATTAGATCTTAGCAGGGCGGTAGGTAGGGTGAGACCCTTTTTGCATGGATAGTTTTGAGTCTGTCCTCTTTAATACCATATTGTATGACGTGTTTGCCTGCCTGTCTCAATACCACATGCTCTCTGAGGGCGAGTGAACACAGGGGACAGGAAAAGTGAAGTTAATCACCTGTTAGAAGTCCATCACTGACTTTCTCCTCTTTGCTCTTTGAGCCTCAGACAAGCCACATGAAGCTGAGACCCAAGTGTGTGATGTTCTAGCCACCTTAGAGCTGGTTGTGATTAGGTGGCCGAGTCCAAAGGTCTGTATATTTCTGGGAAGCATTAGTGTGGCAGTGGCAGCTTGACGATGCTGTGAGAAGCAGACCAGGACATCTGCTCCTTCCCCTGCCTGTGGCCTGCCCACTTGGCCTGAGTTGAGATAGTTGGACTCTCCTTGGTACAACCCAGATCTGCCCACAAAGGGTGCTGAGGGTGGCAAGAGGCAGGAGAACTTCTCTGTGGTCAAGTAGGCCTGCACGAGAAAGGATATGTGCATGAGCATGCATGTGGCCTCCAAGAGAAGCTGCTGGAAAGGCCAGGGGAGCTCATGCAGCACAGCTGAGGGCCATGGCAGGTAGCCTTGCCTGGGGAAGACCCCTGTGGACTGCATTGGACAGCTGAGGACTTCGTGGCTTGAGCCTCTGGCTCTGGGGCTGTAGCAGGTCCCCCATTCCATTTATCCCTGTGTGTGTGAAGGGAGTATTCAGGAAGTAACAAAGTTTGATATTTTTTTAAAGTAAACTTTTTATTTTGAGATAATTGTAGCTTACCATGCAGTTGTAAGAAGTAAGAAATAATACATGGAGATCCCCATGTATTCTTTACCTGGTTTCCCCCAGTGGTAACGTCTTGTAAAATTATAGTACAGTGTCACAACCAGGATATTGAAATCAAAGCAGACAAGATACAAGGCACTTTCATCACTGCAGGAGCCCTCATAGCCACACCATCTTGCCCTCCCACCACTATTGTCTCCTTAACCCCTGGCAGCTGCAAATCTGTTCTTCATTTCTGTAAATTCCACATTTTAAGAATGTTCTGTAGATAGACTCATACAACATGTAACCTTTAGGGATTGGCTTTTTTCAGTCATCATAATTTGCTGGTGATTCATCTAGGTTGCGTGTATCAAGTTTGTTCCTTTTTATTGCTGACTAGTATTCCATGGTGTCATGTACCACAGTTTATTTAACCATTCACCCATTGAAGGACATCTGCTTTGCTTCCAGGTTTTGTTTATTATGATAAAGGTGCTATAACCATTTGTGTACAGTTTTTGTGTGAACATAAGCTTTCATTTTTCTGGAATAAATACCCAGGAGTGCAAGTTGCTGGGTTATATAGTAGTTGTGTGTTTAGTTTTTTAAGAAACCACCAAACTGTTTTCCAGGCAGGCTGTTCCATTTTACATTCCCTCCAGCAATGTATGAGTGGTATATAGTTGACCCTTGAATAACTCAGGAGTTAGGGGCGCTGACCCCCTGTGCAGTCAAAAATCTGCTTATAACATTTGACTCCCCCAAACTCAGCTGTTCTTTAGTATCTGAGGGGAATTGGTTCTAGAAGCAGCCCCTCCCCCAACCCCGACACACACACGCACGCACGCACGCACGCACGCACACACAGAGATACCAAAATCCAGGGATGCTCAAGTAACCTATATAACATGCATACAGTCGGCCCTTTGCATATGCAGACACCCAACTACAGATTGAAAATAGCACATGTATTTATTAAAGAAAAATTTTGTGTAAGTGGACCCATGTGGTTGAAACATGTGTTGTTCAAAGGTCAGCTATACTTTCTTCACATCCTTGCTAGCTTTTGGTGGTGTTACCGTTTTGTTTTGTTTTGTTTTTAATTTAAGCCATTCCAATAGGTGTGTAGTAACATGTCGTGTGGTTTTAATTTGCATTTCTCTAATGGCTAATGATGTTGAGCATCTTTTCATGTGTTTGCCATGTATATATCTTCACATGTAATGATGTGAAATATCTTTTTATGTCTTTTACTGGGGTTATAACTGTATTGTTTGTTTTTGTACTATTGAGTTTTGAGAGGTCTTTATATAGTCTAGATACTAGTCCTCTGTTAGATAATTTGGTTTGCATATATTTTATCCTACTCTGTGGCTTATCTTTTCACCCTCCTAAGAGGGTCTTTTGTAGAGCCAAAGTTTTTTATTTTAATGAAGTCTACTTTGCTAATTTAAATTTGTGTTCCATTTTGAGTTAGTTTTTGTATAAGATTGAGGCTTATTTATTTATTGTTTGCTTGTGGATCTTCAGTTGCTCCGCACCATTTGTTGAAAGATCTCTCGCTCTGTTGAATTGCTTTAGCACTTTTGTCAAAAATTAAGTTGGACATGTTTGGGCCTATTTCTGAGTTCTCTATTCTGTTCCATTGATCTAATATGTCTAGCCTTCCACTAATAATACACAGTCTTGATTACTGTGGATATATAATAAACCTTGTAATTGGGTAGATGGATTCCTCCCTCTTCTTTTTTTTAATTTAAAAAAGCTTCTAGTTATTTTGCCTTTCCGTATGCATTTTAGAATAATCTTGTCTATATCTACAAAATGTCTTGCCAAACCTTTGGTAATAATTACCTTAAACCTGTATATCAATTTGGGGAGAATTAATATGTTAGAATCTTCTAGTCTGTGAACACAACATGTCTCCATTTATTTAGATCTTTTGTTTCTTTCATCAGCATTGTATAGTTTTCAGCACACAAATCCTATACATGCTTTGTTACATTTACACCTAAGTATATAATTTTCAAAAGACAATTGTAAATGGTATATTTTTAATTTTGGTGTCTACATGTTCATTGCTAGTATATAGAAATGTGATAGTTTTTTATATACCAATCTTATATCCTGCAACCTTGTTGAACTCACTAGTTCTAGGTGTTTTTTTCTATGGATTTCTTGTGGTTTTCTACATAGACAGTTTTATCATCTGTAAATATTTTATTTCTTCTTTTGGAGCTGTATGCCTTTTATTTCCTTGCCTTGCCTTATTGCACTGACTAGAAATTTTAGTACCATGCTGAATAAGAGTTTTGAGTAGACGTCATTGTTTACCTCCTAACCTGAAAGGAGAAGCATTTAGTATTACACCATTCACCATTATGTACAGTGTTAGTTTAGGTTTTTTGTAGGTGCTCATTATCAGTTGAGGGAGCTCCCTTCTATTTCTACTCTTCTGAGGTTTTCTTTTGTTTGTTTTTTAAATCATGAATAGGTGTTGAATTTTGTCAAATGCTTTTGCTGCATTAATTCATGTGATCACAGAGTTTTTCTTCTGTAGCCTATTTATATGGTGAATTACATTGATTGATTTAAAAAATATATATTAAACCAGCCTTGTGTTCCTCAAGTAAACCCCACTTGGTCATGGTATATAATTTCTGAAATATTTTGCTGAATTCCATTTTGCTAATATTTTGTTAATTTTTGCATTTATGTTCATTGGGAATATTGGTCTATAGTTCTTTTTCTTCTCCCTTTTTGGTACTGTGTCTGATTTTGATATCAGAATAATAGTAGCTTCATAAGCTGAATTGGAAAGTGTTTTTTCTTCTTTTGTTTTTTGGACAAGACTATGTAGAATTGGTGTTAATTCTTTTTTAAACATTTGATAGAATTCTCCAGTACAATCACCCGAGCCTGGAGATTTATTTTTGGGGAATTTTAAAATTACATATTCAGTTTCCTTAATACTGATGAGGTCATTCAAATTTTCTGTGTTTTTTTGAGAAATTGGTTCATTTTATCTAAGTTGTCAAATTGTTCGTAGAATTGTTCATAATATTCCCTTATTATCTTTTTGATGTCTGCAGGATTTATAGTGATATAGCTCCTGTTTTATTCCTGATTTTAATTTGTTTTCTCTCTTTTTCTTTGTCAGTTTGCTAGAAGTTTGTTGATTTTATTGATCTTTTCAAAGAATCATCTCTGTTTTATTGATTTTACTTTTTTACTGCTCTTTTTTCCTTGTTTTGGGTATATTTTGTACTTTTTAAATCATGTATGTAGACCATTTACATTTAATATAATTATTGGTATGTTAGGCCATGATTATTTTTATTTTCTGTTCTCTTATATCTCTTCCTGCTTGAAAATATTTTTTAAATTTCATTTTTTATGATAAATTTGATGACTTACAGTGATTTTTTTCAGTATAGGTTTTTTAGTACTTGCTCTACACATTACATTACATCCCTTTATCCTTTCCTGTGCAAGTGTCTTAGTATTTTCTCTACATAATTTAGAACCGCAGTAGACAATGTTATAATTTTTGCTTCAGTCATCAGACATAATCTAGAAAACTCAAGAGAGGGAAAGCCTGATTATATGTATTTTTGCTTACTGTGTTCCTGCTTCCCTCATGATGATCCCCAGTTCCTCCTTTATCGTTTCTTTTCTGTTTATAGAACTGCTTTAGCCATTTTTAGAGGAGGTCTGCTAACACAGTCTCTTAATTTTCCTTCATCTGAAATGTCTTGATTTCCCTTTTATTCCTGAAGGATATTTTCACTGGGTATAGGATTCTGGGTTGACAGTTGATTTCTTTCAGCACCTGAACAGTGTCGTGCCGCTTTCTGCAGGCCTTCATGGTTCCTGATGAGAAATCCACTGTCATTATATTTGGTTTTCTGCTATCCATGGCCATTGTTTTTCTTTGGCTGCTTTCAAGATTTTTTTCTTTGTCTTTAGTTTTCTGATATTTAATTTTGATGTGTCTTGGTGTGGATTTCTTCGGATTTATCCTTTGGAGTCACTGAGCTTCTTGAATTTATAGGTTGCCACTCTTAGCAAATTTGGGAAGTTTTCAGCATTCTTTCTTGAGTGCTTTTTCTGTTGTACCCTCCTTCCCTTCTTCTGGGACTCTGATGACACAAATGTTAGAGGTGTTGTTATAGTTCCACAGGTCTCTAAGACTCTGTTCTTCCCTTATTTATTTCTTCGGTCTGTTTTCTCTCTGTTTGGGTAGTTTCTAGTGTTTTCTCTTACAGTTCATCATTTGGTTCCATCATTCTACTGTTTAGTTTTTATTTCAATGATTATATTTTTCAGCTTCAAAATTTCCATTTGGTTTTTATATCTCCTGTTTCTTTGCTGATGCTTTCTGTTTTAATCCAAGCATGTTCATAATTTCTTGTTGAAGCATTTTAGCCTGGCTGCTTTAAAATCATCTGCAGATAATTCTGACATGTCTACCTCGGTGTTGGCATCTGTTGAGTGTCTTTGTTCATTCGGTTTGCAACCTTCCTGGTTCTTGATGTGACAGTGATTTTTTTTTTTATTGAAACCTGTACATTTTCATGTTATGTTAGGTGACTCTGGATTGTGTTTGACCCTTTTCTTTCATTTGGCTTTCTTCTGACACTGCTCCAGCAGGGGAAGGGGAGCCACTGCCTTTTACTTTAGGGGGAGGTAGAAGTCCAGGCTCCCTACTTGGCCTCCACTGACACTGCCCTGGCAGGGAGAGGGAGGAGGCCTTGTTACTGCTGGGTGGGAATGAAAGCCCCAGCTCCCTACCTGGCCTCCTGACATGTCCCTGGCAGGGATGCTAGGGCATCTCTTAGCCAGCAAGGTGGAAATTTGGCCTTTGCTAGTATGATAGGGGTGGGGCTGCACCATTTCTATGGTGCCTGGGTAGAGTAGGGTGGTTATTGCCTAGGAATTTTCTGTCTTGCCAGGCTGTCTTTTCCCTGGCTCTAATAAAAGAGTGAGGCTTTTATTAGGGTATTTTTTTCTGTGCCCTTTGGCACTTCTAGGTTGCCTGCTCCTCCAGTCTCCGGTCTGGGACAATGAGGCAAAGAGAAAACCGAGGGCATGTATCTCTGTATCATTTCTTAGTTCCCAAGGTCCCTAGCCTGTCTGCCTCCTTTTCACCTTTCAGAGTCTTCTTAGGTTAGTTCTATATATAATGTCCAGGATTTTATTTGTACTTATGTGGAATAGGGAAAATTATCTCTACACCATCTTCCAGGGAGCAGAAGTTTCAGAAAACCATTTTTGGAAATTTTGGGTTGAGGAATCCGCCCAGACCAACAGTAGCCTCTGCTTTATTGAATCTATGAGGAAGGGCTGAGTTTAATTGTAAGGAAAGCAGGTCAGGGGATGCTGGTAACTTTTACATGGGTTTAGATCAGTGTGTTCTCCAGGGTAGCCAGCTTGAAACAGAACTCAGTCTCATCCTTTGGGTCCGTATAGCCCAGCTCAGATCCTCAGTATGGACAACAGCTACCTGCTTCTCCTGCACTACCCGCCCTCGCAAAAAAAAAAAAAAAACAAGCATACCACTAACAGTTTATAGAGTGCACTCCCCAGTGCCAGCTTCCTTAGGTTGTCTGTTTGAAAGTCTCCCTTTCAGGTTATTATGGGTTCTCAGGAAGAGAATGCTTTTGGGACTCTTGGAGGCCTTGCCTCAGGAAAGAAGGTAAGGATTGAGAGGGAGAACTGCTGCCTTACAAAAACACTTGTGAGCCTCTGGTATCATGGGGGCAGTGGCTCTGCTGAGTACTCTTGGACTTACCAACACGGCTGGGTCTGATGTTGGCATTTTAAAACAGTCTAAGAAATAGTGGGAGAAGCTGCAGCACTTTCAGGGCAGGGTTGCCAGGTCAGGACCACAGGTTATCCAAGGAAGAGGAAGCTCCGAGGGTAGGGGCATCACGGCTTGTGGACTGGGTTACAGAGTCTGGATATTCTCAGTAAGAGATGCTGAAGAATTTTAAGGAGGGAAGCAGCTTGAGTTGCTTTGCACTGTTAGAACAGCTCCTTCCTCACCAGTCCCACAAATGCAGTTATTCTAACTTCTGCACATTGTGACTTTGCTTTAGCTGTGCCTAGAGAGTCCTCTCCATCCCAGAACACCATCCTGTGTTTGTGTGTGTGTGTGTGTGTGTGTGTGTGTGTGTGTGTGTGGCGGGGCGAGAGGAGTCCCTCACCTTCACAGTTGTTTCTTTTCTCCCATTTGCTCACTTGGATGGCAATGCTGGGTTCCAGGTACCTTGCTGTTTCTTAGTGATCCTGAAATTACACAGTGGACACCTGGAGGTTCTTATTGACATCCAGCTGTAAGCACCAGGTCAACCCTTTAGGTGCTTACTCTACTCCCTACTCTGCCATGCCTTTGCCTGCCACCTCTTACTTCCCTCTGGCGTCTGTCTGGCACATTCCACCTCACCTTCCTACAAACCAATGGACTGGGTTATTGCCCTTTGAAACCTTTGTTCTTGTCTCTTTGAATGAAGTTTCCCAAATCTGACTAGGGGAGCAGAGTCACTTAATATAAACTTATATAGTGCCCACCTCCCCCCACCCCGGTCCCTCCCCAGATATGGCTTTCTTAGGTATGGGAGAAGGATTCATTAGTTTACATTTCCTTTGGACTGTGAACCCATGAAGATAGGAGCAGTTTCTTATTTATCTCTGCTTCCTCATTGTCTGACACAAACCTTGGTAAATGATTTTTTTAACAGCTTTATTGATGTAACGTTCACATACTGTACAGTTGACCCATTTAAAGTATACAATTTGATGATTTTCAGTATATTTCCAGAGGTGTACAACCATTACCACAATCAATTTTAGAACATTTTCATCATCTCTAAAAGAAACCCTGTATCCCTTAGCTGTTACCCTCCCCCACCCCATTCCTTCCATTCCCCCAGACCTAGGCAACCATTAATCTGCCTTCTGTCACTATGGATTTGCCTTGGTAAATGCTCTTAATGGAACATTACCTGCTTCCCAGCCTGTTCCTCCTTCCAGAGCACTTGTTTCTTGTCCTGTGCCCTCCATTGGCCAGTCTTTTCCACCTTTCAGGACAACCTGCACACCTGGAAGGGTCCCCTTTGGGGTGATCTGTAGAAGGAAGCTATGACCAAGTGAGGTGGTTTCTGGCAGGTTCCCTGGTGTATAGTACATGGGACCATGCACACAATATGCCTGAATAGACATTTGTTGAGTGAATAATGACACCAGTGGTGGGCTAGGGTGAAACCATAGCTAGGTTCTGAGAGAACTTGTGCCAGTCCCTCAGGTCTCCTACTGCCTCTTTTAGGGAAAGATCAGGTAGATACAGGTCAGGCTGATAATGTGAAGGTGCCCAAACCCTGCAATCAAAGCTAGACAGAAATGGAGATGTGGCCATTGTCTAACCTGATTTCACAGGTCAGGGAACTGTAGGCTGAGAGATAAGTGAGGATTCACCTGGTCCAGTATACCTGCCCCAATGCTGACCTCTCCGTCCTCTGTACAGGCTTTCACAGGGTATGTCAGGTGTACTCACCTGCTTGGGCGATGGTTGGGTGCCACTGGTGTTTGCTAAGAAAACAGGCAACTCTTCTTTTTGCTTCTGCTTTCCCAGGCAGAATTTCATTACGTATACCCAGGACATGGCCGTCCTGAGTCGTGTCCCTCTAACCCCTGGTTCCTTGCCAGCACCCACTCAGTTTTTGATCAAAGCCAGCCTCTCCTTCCTTACGCCTACTCCATACCCCTTGCCCAAAGCCCCTCTTACCTGCTCTGATTTCATTCAAATGAAAAAGCCAGCGCTTCCCCTGGGGGCCTTAAGGACCTTGCAGAAGCCAATAAAAAGAGAATGTTCTTGGCTTACCCAGATGCTGTGTGACCTCTGGCAAGTGAACATATCTCTCTGAGTTACAAATGCCACAGCTGTCAAATGGCGAGGGGCGGGCGGCGGGAGCATGATGTGACAGTCTCCCACGTTGGAGAGTGTTACAGAAAAAGCATGTTGGAAGAACCCCTAAGACTTGCCCAGAGATTAATCCTTGTGTGTAAACATCAGGCAGAAGGTTGGGTTTTAATTTGTGTTACTCCCCTCCAAAGGGAGCAAAGAAATTGGCCTGGTTGTATCTTTTTCAACCCCTTCTCACCAGTTGGGTGTGGCTAAAAAGGGAGGCAGAGCCGGAATGTCTGTCTAGAACTTTTAGCTCATGTTGAGTTCCTACTGCCAGGGTCTTGGGTGAAGGAGACTCTTTGAATATAAAAATATGATAATAGCTAACATTTATTAAGCACTTATAGGCCAAACACTGCTCATTTTTTTCTCATAGTTTTTTTGAGATATAATTTTTATACCGTAGAATCCACCCTTTTAAAGTGTTCAGTTCCATAGTTGAGCTTATTCACAAGGTCATGCAACTATTTCCACTAATTCTTGAACATTTTTATCAACCCATAAAGGAACTTCATACCTGTTAGAAGCCACTCTCCATCTCTTACTTCCTCCATCCTCCATGTTCTGGCAATCACTGATCTGCTTTCTCTTTCTATGGATTTACCTATTCTGCACATTTTATATAAGTGAAATCATATAATATGTGGTCTTTTGTGTCTTCTCTTACTTAACATAATGTCTTCAAAGTCCATGCATGTTGTAGTCTGTCAGTACTTCATGCTTTTTTATTGCTATATAATATTTCATTGTATGGCTGTACCACACTTTGTTTATCCATTATCTGTTGATGGACGTTGGGGTTGTTTCTCCCTTTTGGTGACTATGAATGGTGCTGCTGTGAACATTCATGTCCAAATTTTTATTTGAGCATCTGCTTTCAGTTTTCTTCGGTGTGTAAACCTAGGAGTGAAAGTCTGGGTTGTATGGAATTCTACATTTAACATTTTGAAGAACTCCCAGACTGATTTCCACAATGGCTGTACTTTTTTATACTACTGTGCTATGTTTTACTTGCATTATCTCATCAATCCTCAAATAAGTTTCATGAGGAGTAGATATAATTATTTTCCACCCCCACCTTTCAAATGGGAGAATTGAAACTCAAAAGGTCGTGGAGCTCGTAATTTGATGATTCTTTGGCAAGCACTAGCCGTGATCACTAAAGCAGTGTCTCTTCTCCCAGACCCTGTTTTGTACTGTCAGATTGAGGGCTTTTGACCATATTGTTCACGTGGAAGACCTAATGCCTGGCACACATTGGCACTCACATGGTTATTGAAGAAATTGCCGTTTTTTTCCTGATCTTGGTGACTCGATCAGGAACTTAAGGGAAAAATCTATTTTTTAGGCATTTCTATACTCTGCAGTTCCTCAGATTTCCACTGAGTTTTGTATTCTACTTTCCATACCAGTCACCACAGAGCTCCCATGAGCTTCTTGCTCTCAAACCTCTTTCCTGGAGATTCGACCCATGGCTAGGAAATGAGATGTGTGGTGTGTGCCAAGCAGAGGTGTCTTCTGTTTCCAGCAAGTGCTTGTCATTAACTTGACTGTTGAACATGTTCTGTCTTTCTGCTCCAAGACCACTGATGACTTGCCCTTTTCTCCTCCAGGCAAAACCTATTTATGGTGGCTGGCTGCTCCTGGCTCCAGATGGGACCGACTTTGACAACCCAGTGCATCGGTCTCGGGTAAGGGAATCAGAGCAAACTCCTGGGGTGGGAGGGACCGGAGAGGGGCCCATCTAAGGGGAAATTGACAGAGTGGAAGAGGAAGATGGGGAGTTGACAGTGGATCCAGGGGTGACAGTGGATCCAGAGAACACCTGTTTGGCAAACTTGTAGGTCCCACAGGAGAGGTCTCAATTACACATAGTTAAACCTGGTGCTCTCTTCAAAATGAGAAGCTCTCACATGGTGCTTCTTGTTTCATGAGTCAGCTTTACAAATAGTTAAATGGAAAAGGCAAAAGGGCAGTTCAGCAAATGTTTGCATTATGCTAATTAGGCTTCCAGTTCCTTCAGTGCCAATGTCCTGCCTCCTGCAGCACCCTTTTTCCTTCTTTTCTTCATTTTTCCTCTCTTCTCCAGCTAGGGGCTCAGCAAATAAGTGCTAATGAAGGGATGAGGGCTTTGAGGGCCAGCTCTGCTTTTGCTCCATCTCTCCTGGGCACCCCAGCCCAGGGCAGATCCCTGATGTGCACAGGCTGCTAGAGCAGCAAGATGGTCCAACCAGTCTTATCCCTGATGAGTCGTTTATTCCTCTGTCAAGGAGCCCATTTGGATTCGATTCCAATTAAAACATTTTTTTTTCTTTTTCACGTGCTCTTCCAGGTGCTGCTGCCTGTACCCTATACATTGCTCCAGCTCTGCTCCCTTTATGTTTCTTGCTCCCCTGGAGAGCCCCTGACATGCCTCTTGGTCTCTGCTGCCCCTGGCCTGAATACTACACTCTGGGATGGGGGTTGTTATGCTCCACAGAGCTCACATTGTGTCTGGGTTCTTTGGGATTCTTTCTAAAATGGGTTATGTCTTTAAAGACTACAAGTTGTAGCCTTGGAAATGTATTTGGGGGGAGAGTTTCCCCTGGACACCAAGCGTGGAACCAGTCTTCTACAGGTCCTCTTTGTAAGGCCATTTGAGTGTCTTGTTTCCGCCACCCAGGCAGGGGGAATGTGTTCTAGTGCCTGCAGGAACCAGAGAGCAGCTCCCTTTCCTATTTATATTAAGGGCATACAGAATCGCCATTTTAGCTTCTAATGGAAAAATCATTATTATAAATGATATAATTCTGGTCCAAAGTAAAGAGACGTGATATTTTTGTTCTAGTGCTCTCATCTCCAGCAAAAATTATGAATTTTGTTGGAGTTTTTGAAATGTTGAAAATAGGTCATGAATCCTCATGAGGAAGACACATACCCTTGTGGTACTTTTTATTCTGCTGTCAGTACCGTTGGACAACTGTTGTCCCCCAGTGCCTGGCCTTTGGGTGGAGAGTAGAAAGCGGGCACTCTGCCAGTCAGACACTCTGGACATCAGAGTCGATCCCACTGATTTTGCTCCTGGTTGTTGTTTTGTTTTGTTCTTTAATTTGTTTGTTTGTTTGTTTTTAGCTCAGTTCTCCTCAATGAATACTAGAGCCTGGCAGTCTTTTTCCCTGACCCCTTTTTCCTGTGGATCACTGAAACAACCTTGTATAGCAGTTTCCTAGATTTTTGCTGAAGTGGGGAATTAATACTTGGCATGCTCAGGTTATCATGTCAGATAGTTCATCAGATAGATATTGACACACATTGCATGATAAGCTGTGTGTTGGGTATATAAAGAATACAAAAAGGTGACTAAAGCATCTCTGCTTCTGAGGAGCTTATAGATTAAAATAAACCAGGCATCTTGTTAAATCTCAGTAACTCATGTGGAAACACATTGGATAGTTTGGGCTTTACCCCTGACCCAATCGTGGCCATTCTTCTGCCTTGGGTCCCTCCTTTCCTGCCATCTGCCCCAGAAATAGAAGCTATGGAGCCTTTGTTCTTTATATACAGTATTGTCAGACACAGGGACTCAGCAAGTGGAGATTGGGGCCAGAACCCTTCTAAACACCCACTCTGTGCTCCTTTGCAGAAATGGCAGCGGCGGTTCTTTATCCTCTACGAGCACGGCCTCCTGCGCTACGCGCTGGATGAGATGGTGAGTGTCCTCCTCTGCTTACTCCCTGTCTCCAGCCTTCACCAAGCTCATTCACTGTGATTGCATTTGCGTTGTCTGTGAATACAGCAGCTGTGTGCTCTCACTTGGGCTTCTATTTTGGAGCCTGGAATTTTTTAAGAACTTGGGGCAACTGGTAGAGATGACTGTTAAAACCCAGACTTTTGGTTTGAGGCATCTTCAGTAGTCATGGGGGAGAGTAAGTGGTTGGGGAGGAAGTCACTTCTTTTCAAGGCTGATAGGAGTTTGACTCGTCCAGAGCACTCCCAGTTAGAAGTAGAACAGGCCGTGGACCTACAGGGACAGATTTGGAACTGGCCCTGGGTCTATGTGAAAGTTGAATACATACACAGTCACATGCTGTAGTCCCAGGACTGCCCCTAAATTCCATTGCTGTAATTGGTTTTGCTCGTCCCATCAGTCTTCAGAGGCCTTCTGGTAATGGGGTTATTGTTCCTCTAGTCACAAAGCCAGGGCATACAGGCTCCTTACTCCTGTGCTACCCACCTGGTTTGCTTTCTACTTCTGGACTGGATGAGTGTTTATTGCTCTTAGTCCAGAAGAAACCCAAAAACCAACCAGGTAGAATGTTTTGGCATTTCTTTTTTCACCTATTTTCATTTCCTTACTTTTTCTCTAAAGAAGATTGATCTCTCCTAACTAATCTAGTATGGATTATGACTGAATTCAAAGCTTTATAACGGCCGAAGATGGAAGTTTTGAGTACCTTTTCCTGTTCCATTTGAGAGAGAGAGAGAGAGAGAGAGAGAATGTGTGTGTGTGTGTGTGTGTGTGTGTGTGTGTGTGTGTGTGTGTGTGTGTGTATGTATGTACGTGCATTCATTTGGGCAGCATTTTTAAATTGGGACTGTCCTAGAAAATCTAATCACATCATGTAAAATAGATTGACCCCATCCCAACCAGAGTTCACTCCTTTGCTGCAGTGGTGAGATCAGGTTATAGAAATGTGAGCAGAGATGACTGTCCTCTCCAGGAACCTCATTGACAATGTGGACATTGGACTTTAGAGTGGTAAATAGGCCATGGTTCCTAATCTTTGTGATGCTTTCTCTATTTTGTTTTTGGGATGAATAAATGGATATGATATTTAGATATGGAGTTAATAGGTATAATAGCTAGTTCTGTATTGACTATTGCCTCCATTGGTTCCTCCTTAAAAAGCATCTTCTTCTTCCTCCTTAATGAGTATATTTGTACAGTGTGGATGGGCCACAGAGAGTTTTTCCCATGAAAACATCTGTGGTACAGAGTAGTTTGACATGACTGGATTGGAGGTGAGTGCTAGTAGGGTGGTGGAACTCACTAGAGGTGGGAGCAAGGGAACTGATTCACTTAGATCTTCATTTCCTTTGAGGAAAGGAAGCAGGTCTGGAGGCAGGCCCAGTGCTGCCCCTGTGTGTTCTAATTTGGCTGTCGTGCGAGCAATAGCCCTGGGGTGGGAGCTGGACTGCTATAAACCTTGGGGTTTACTTTGTCCTCCCTGTGCCTAGCTGACCTGTTCTGAAGTCTCACAAAGACTAACAGTAGAGAAAGAGACTCAGAGGTCATGGGATTACACGCAGGCTAGGTTGGGCAGTAAACCATTCTGAAAAACCGAATTCCCTGGACTTTCCTTGGAGACGGATCATTCTGGTTAGGAAATCTTTATTTAGGTCTAACTGGAGTCCAGCACAATTCATTATTCTCTTCAGCTCAGTTGCACAAGCACAAAGAGAGTGGCTACTAGGGATGCCTTTGTGTCGACACAAACACAGAGCACATGCCGTATCCCAAGAGCCACTCCTAAATAATTGAGACTGTTGAGCCATGAAGACTGACACCTTGCAGTACATTTTGGTTTCCCAGCAACCTGGATGCTGGTTGGATATTATTTCATGTGCTGCTAGGACAGAGGTGGGACTGTGCCAGCAACATGGGAAAAGAAAGAAGCCCCAGGAAAAACTTGGACTGCAGAGAGAACATTGGGGGGATGCCCACTTTCTGGAAGGTGACCTTGGAGCTGAAGAGACTAACCCTGTGAGCCAGTTAGTACTGATCTGCCAAAACTGGGCAGTGCAGGTACACTGTACCTCCAGGGAATAGAGTTGCATTATTTTTATTAGTGAAAAAAAAAAAGTGGCAGTCGCTTTGAAATACTTTTAAAGCAACATTTTGTGCATGTAAGGGTTTTCTCTTACATATTAGGAAGGTCCTATAGGGAAAGTTGCAAGGAAGCGTCTGGGTTGTATTTGAGAAGAGGCTGGGTGAAGAGGGCAGTCAGATGCCAGCTGCCTGGTGGACAGCATCAGCAGCCATTTCTGTGGGGCTTACAGGTAGACTCCTGCTCCCTAGAACAAGGCATCAGGCCTTGTTCTTCATGGCCACTCACTGGATGAGCACAGTCCGGAATCCTGAAGCTCCAACCCAGAGGTCAACTTTCCTGAAGTCTAGACTCCTCCTGCCTTGACCTGGCCAGTGGGGCCTTGTGACCTGGAGCAGGAACACTTTTCAAGCAGGCTCATGTGTGAACTGAATTTTAGCCATGCTGGAAGTTTTCTCTTTCACTACCTAGAGCTGTGGTCCTCAGTTGGGGACCATTGTGCCTCCAAGGCAATATCTGAAGTCATTTTTAATTCTCATGACTGTGTGGGATAGAGGGGGCTGCTACCAGCATCTAGTGAGTGGAGGCCAGGAATGCTGCTAAACATGCTGTGATGCACAGATTTGCCACCCACAAGACTGAGAAACCCTGTGAGATTTGGTCAGTAACTTATTTAAATTTTATAATTTTTTAAAATTATAAATTTGAGTTGCTTTCACCCCTGTTCCTAAAAGGTATTGAAGGACTCAGCCATCAGATTTCCTGGGAGTGAGGGAGGTGATAGGGTAGAATTAGCTTGCTGGCTGGTGTGGTAAGTACCAGGCAGGGAATAAGAGTGAGTCTGTTTCTGGTGTAGAGGGGTTTCTATGGAGTATCACTGCATATCAGGTGACCACAGGGCTAGCAGAACTGCTTATGGGTGGCTTTTATCCAGGGAACATATAGGTACCACTTCCTGTGCTGTGCTCAGACCATCATGCCTGTATACTGGCCCCATCTTGGTGCTGATCTCCAAGAACAGCAGCTCTGAGCAGCTGGTAGCCACCACTGATCCTACCACTCCTGCCAAACTTAACTCCAGCCCTCCATAGCTAATCTACTGCATGTAGTAAATTGTAACATTTTATGGCTGGGCTATTCCTTCAACACTTAGTCACGCCTCTTTCAAATTGTTACTTGGCTTTTATACAACATTACTATTTGTATTCATTTGTTTAAATGGTATCTTACCAACTACATTGTGACTTTTTTTTCCCCATGGTTGGGCCCTTCATAATTCTTGCTATCCTTCTGTACTGTGTGGCAGACAGCTTAGATGGCACAAACCTAGTAAACTTCTGTTGAGTTGAACTAACCAAGCTTGTACATGCATTATTGCAGAATTTCTGCTTTCAGCTTGAGAAGGTAGGAGCTAGGAGAGGAATTAGGTCTGTTGTGGGGTGCAGCTCATAATGGTTCTTCAGCAAAAAGGAGAAGTGCCCTCCAGAGGTCTCCAGAGAACCAGTTGGGGGACGAAGTTGTCTGGGCCCCCTTTGCTAGGCCTGAGAAGGGCTTGCCAGCTGCGGTGGTTGTCAGGAGTCCCAGGAAGAGGGAGGAAGGGAGGAGCTTCAGTCCCTGGATCAGTGCCTGCCTCAAGGGCTGCTTCAAAAAGTGTTTCTGCTTGTCTGCCTCGGGGGACTGACTGTTGCCTTTTTCTTTTGGGCAGCTCTGTAATTGGACAAACCTTTAGGAATCATTTTTCCTTTTTTGGGAATTTTTTTTCTCAATACACCCACATACCCTGTAACTGATGGGTGTGGAGGACAGGCAAATTTCCCAAAAAAGGAAAAGAAATTTCCCAAATGCAAACTGAGGTGAGTTGAGCTCAGGCAGCCTCACAGACAAGTGGGAGCCTGAGCAATTTGGCTGAGCCTCTGGTTTTTCAGGAGGGGATGGAGTGAAGAATCTACAACACCAAACTGCTGCCTCTCTCCTTTACTTTTGTTTTTACCCGGGTAATCTGCCCATTATTGTACCATATTCTGCCACTTCTTGAACTTTTGGGGACTGATGTAAGGCTAAGGTGCTGGTATCATTAGAGCCCAAAGGTCACTTTAGAAGGCTTTCCCAGAGGAACACCAAATCCAGAGGGGAAGCAGGGCCCAAGATTTAGCTGGAGTACACTCACTAGGTGGTAAAGCTCTGGAGGTCTTGCTTTTGTTTTTAATTATGGTAAAATATAAGTAACAAAATTTACCATTTTAACTATTTTTAATAAGACAAATCTGTGACATTAAGCATACTCATTATTGTGCAACCATCACCCTTATCCATCTACAGAACTCTTTTCATCTTGCAAAACTGAAACACTGTCCTCGTTAAACACTAACTCCCAGCCCCTCTCCCCGCAACCCCTGGCAACTCCATTCTTCTTTTTATCACTATAATTTTGACTTTTTAAAAAAATTGTGTGAGTCTAATGCTCTTGAACCCTGTCTGCTGAAACAAACTGACCCTGGGTTTTTCTCATGTAGAAACCATGGTGAGATGGTACCCATGCTTCCATAGCAGGTGTGTGGTATTGAGCACTACCTTTTGCTATGTGAGGCTTCTCTCCCTTCTCTGCCTTAAGGGTCCTCGAGAGTCAGGAGACGCCAGGGCTGCATGATTTTGTAGAGGTTGTGCTGCCAAGGACTTTAGCCCAGTTCATATCCCTAAACATAATAAGGAAATCACTTTTAGCTCTTGAGTATGTGCTTTTGGGGGGCGGGCAGCTGTGGATTTGTCCATCCCGTAGGATGTGAAGTTACTCTGTGCTCATGTGTAAAGCTGTAAGCTTAGTCTGAACACTCTTCAGAGGACATGAGTGCTCACAGTTTGGGTTTCTGGCTCCTTTATGGTTTGCTTTACAATTTCCTATAGGACAGAATCCCTAAGGTTGCTTCAACCTCAGGGTCCTTGCTCACTTTATTCTTGATAAATTTTGGCTACTTCTGGTGTTTAGTCAAATACCTGAGTAGGACATAGGTGCCTAGGGCAGTAAGAGAGCAGGGAGGAGGAACCTCACCTCTACTGCTTTTAGGACCTGTCTTATAGATTCCCTTGCAGCCAAGCCCTTTGTTCCCCATCATATTATTTTGTAGACATTCCCCCGAATGAGAATCTCCTGAGGGCAAGGCCTAGGTATCCACAGTTTACTCTCTATGATTTTTAGGAAGCGCTAACTTTTGAGAACCCCTGCTTTAAGCTCTGGTTTTGTTTCCTTCCACTTGAAGCTTCCTGGACAGGCTGATATGTGTGATTCATTGGTAACCATGGTGGCTGTTGAATCCGTGGCAAAGAGCTGCAGGGAAAGATCACATGGCCAAAAGAAGATCTCACTCATGGTGAAGCTCGCAGCCTGTTGGGACCCACATGAATGCATGCAGATTAAATACTAAAGCAAAACCATGATGTGCATGCTATTCAAGGTAGTGTGTGATCTGGAAAGTCAGAGATGTCTTCTGGGAGGAAGGAGGAATATTGGCCACTTTCCTGCTTGTCATGGAGCTTAGGAAGGAGCCTCATGCTCAGCCCAGTGCTCTGTATCGGCTCTTCAGGCACAATCTTTAACATGGTCCTCACAACGACATGGCTTGGTAGTTATGTACATTTCACAGATGAAGAAACTGAGTCCCAGAGAGATCATGGGGTCACTCAGCTTATGAGTAACAGAATTGCGGTTTGTAAACAGGTGAGACGACTTCTAGGAAAATGATGGTGTCTTTTCCCCAGTGGTCCTGTGCTTCGCTGTGTCTAGCGATGGCCGGTTCAGCCAGCATCTGCTGCCTTTGTACGGGAGGGGAATGGCTGAGGGCCAGGCTGGGCTCTCAGTAGGTATCCTGCCCACCTATCGGGTTTGTCTGTGGCCACAAACTGGCAGCTACAGTAATTTCCCTTGTATCTTCAAGCTTGTTGAGCCTAACTAACTTCAGGCCTGCAATCCAAATATAGGAACATAAATTCAGAGATGTGTAGAAATCAGAACATTAAAGAATTAGTCCCTGTGCTTGTCTGAGACAAAGAACCTTCCTCAGATGCGGGAAACCTTCATGTTCAAGGAGTAGGGATGAGATGGAAAACCAGAGAGGATATTTTACAGATTAGTCTCATATATTGAGATTTATTTTTAATTCTGTCATGTGTTGGGACTTGCTTTGGCCTTTATACTTTTTTCTACATGGTTTTGGCCTCCAGTGGACAGAGGCAAGACTGCTGTGTTAGGTGTTGGGAGCCCAAGGAGTGTAGGAAGAATGTGGTTTTCAATCTAGTTCCTCTGTTTCTGGCTGAGCAGCCTTGAGCAGGGTCCTCCTCCCTGTCTGTTTTCTTTCAATAGGAGCTTTGTGCTGTTACTGGGCCTGCAGTGAACCTGAGTTTTCTTCCTTCCGTCCTCTACTCAGCTGCTCTTCCTCAGTCCTGTGCTTGCTATGATAGTAATGATAGTTTAAAAAAATAACTTCGAACTCAGAAGTGTTTTTATCCTTAAACTAGCCCAGTGAGCAAGATGGGTCTGCTAAAGAGGGAGAGTGACGCCTGAGGCCCTGTGGATGCACCGTGTTCCTTTGGAGTCTCTAGGTGCTGTCATACACAGATTGAGAAACTTCGGTCAGTAAGTGGAATTCTGCACAGCAGGAATCCCCAACACCCAGGCTGTGGACCAGTTCAAGTGTGTGTGCCCTATTGGGGGGTTGGAGGGGAGTTGGAGCGAAGCTTCATCTGTATTTGCAGCCGCTCCCCAGTGCTAGCATCACCACATCAGCTCCACCTCAGATCATCAGGCATTAGATTCTTGTAGGAGCACCAGTCCCTGGTACCAAAAAGTTTGGGGAATGCTGCTGCACAGAATCCAATACAAGTTTTAAAACCTATATAATCTATTGCTACTTTAGTTGAAGTTGTGAAATAGTCCCAGCCCTACCTTCACCATTCCCTCCTCAGCCGAAGTGAGAAGTATCCCTAACTAGACAGACGTCCAGAGTTATCAACATGCCTTCACAGGCAAGACACCTCTTCTTGTGTTGACCATTTAATTAACTTACGTTTCCTAAATAATTAACTTGTTCCTTGATCATTTGCAAAAGTAGTGCTTTGCCAATGCTGACCAACGTATAAATAGCCATCTTTGGGTAAATGCTTAGGCCATTGCAGGAGCTCATGTTTGTAAGGAAAAGTGGAGAGTAGCTGGGAGGCAGGCAGGGGGCCACTGGCAACTCAGTGAGCCAGGGCCCAGAATGCTAGCTGTCAAGGTTGACATAGCCTGGGAGTGTGTTCAGGAGTTGTGGACCAGCCAGGGGTTCTTGGGTGAGTCCAGTGTGTTGGTGTGTTTGGACATAGGGGCCTTAGATCGAAGTCCCTTATCCCATCTTTCTTTAATCATAACAACTAAAAATAGTTTTCACCTCTTTGGGAGGGATATTGTAACAATTAATTGCTTAATGACTCTTAAGAATGTTGAAGACAAAATATAATCTGTAAGTATATATTATGTACGCAAGGGCTTCCTTGGCTGGAAGGTACTAGTGCAGTTCTTGAGGTGTTTGTGTGGTAATCTCCTGGTAGCAGGGGTTGAATTACAGGATGAGGGATGGGTGCTGGGAGGGGCCCCCTGTACTCTGCCTCTGTGCTTCCTGCAGCCACTTTGCCTCAGAGCATCTTTAGGCCAATATGAAATTTTAAAGTGAGTGGACAAGGTATAGCATAGATGAACCCAGATGCAATTAGGAACTCTTCCCTGTTGTCAAAAGGTCAAAGGTCAACAGTGATGCTTACAAGTTCCACATGCCTTTTTCCTTAAGTTTTATTCACTACTATGCATGAGACTTCACCCACTAGAATAAACCTCACAGACACAGGACATTTTCTGTGTCTCCTTCAGACCCTCAGTACAGATGTTCTCTGGAAACTGGGAGCTGAACTTTAAGTCCCTCTCCTCCCCTTTTTAATATAAGTTGGGGAGGAACTTGGAGACATAGGCTTGTTATGATATTTGAGCCTGGTGTCTATTGGAAGGTACAGCCTTCTGCCTCTGGTAGCTTTTTCTTGTCATTTACTACTCTTTGTGCTGGCCTGGGTAACATTTTCCACATATGCAACAACTGGAGTTGGAAGCCACCAGTGGTTAATCATGGAGCTCTTTGGATGAAGAACAGAGCAAACTTCTTCTGGGGATTAGAGCAGAGGGGTTTCTAGAGATGACCCTAGTCTGGACCTTCATTTTGTGGGTAAGGAGACCCAGTGCAGGGGGTCACAGACTGGCCAATGGGGGCTCAGCCAGTAGTGTGGGGTGAGTAGCCATGTTTGTGATTGCCTGGTCCTGGTCCTAGTCAGAGGCCTGTGGGTTGCCCTTTGGGGAGTGGAGTAGGTGGAGAGGGAAGAGATGACTGTTTTACATATAGGGGTCTGAGTCTGGGGTGGTGCAGACATCTGTACTTCCTGTTTTGGGGTACTTCCTTTTATATGCATGGCCTGAGAAGAAAAAGTTAGAGAAGGACAAGAAGGAATGAGAGGGTAAAGAGTGTCAGGTGGACAGGAACAAATAAATATCTGCCAGGTGTGATGGGAAGGCTGTACAGTAATCCTGAATCATTCTCAAGAACCAAAAGACAACCCAGGCCAGACATGATCCTCCTTCCCCTGTCCCTTATCCTCAGGACACTTATTTCCATGTGGGCCTCCCTCTACAGCAGGGGTTCCCAACCCCAGGGCATGGCCTGTTAGAAACCCAGCTGTACAGCACAAGGTGAGCTGTGGATGAGCAAGCAAAGCTTCATCTGTATTTGTAGGCACTCCCAGTGTTAGCATCACCACCTCAGCACTGCCTTAGCTCCCCCTCAGATCTTCAGGCATTAGATTCTCATAGGAGCACCAGTCCTTGGTGCCAAAAAGGTTGGGGACCGCTGCTCTACAGGACAGTGAGCACCTCAAGACATGGTCTGGTATTTGCATAGATAGGATATTGGATAATATGCCCATGTGTGGGAGAAGCTTAGTACATCTTGACTGGCTAAGTGGTGAGTCAATCAATCTGCCATCACCCTTGAGTCTATGTGGTAAACATTTTAAGAAGGCCTCCCCCTGAGAATCCGCTTTCTTTGATTTTCTGACCACCTTGAGAAGACTTGGTGACTTCATGTTGCCCAGTGAATGCCTTTTGTCTCACTGGGACAGTCCAGTGTGCCAGTGTGCTTACCTTTCTTCCCAGTTATATAAGTGGTGAATCAAGGACAGCAAAATAGTAATTGGCTGCCTGCCTATGTTCAGTGCCCGTGAGCCATAATGAGATACGTTCTTCTCGCTGTCTCCCCCAGCTACTGAGTGGGAAGACTTCTGGACATCCATGATTAATTAACAGGGAGGCTGATGATGGTTTTATGTCCTGTTGTCCACTTGAGTGCCATCTGTTCAGCCCTTTGAGTGTGTTTAGCTTTTTTTTTGTGATGGGAGAAGGTGATGGTGCTGTTGGAGCAGTAGTTCTTTTAAGTTGGTGGAGGGATTTCTGTGGCCTTTGCTCTGCTGTGATTGGCACCCTTGTTGAAGATCTTCAGAGCTGTGGGTGGACTTCTCTCTGGCAGCTGTGACTGTGGCCTACAGGGTGAGCATTTGTGATAATGGGCTCCCTCCCTGCAGAGAGAGAAATGACTTCAGGTATTAGGAAAGTAAACTGCCTAGAATAATTAGTTAAGAAACTAATTAAGTAGCAGCAGGGAAAGAACTGTTGAAAAGAGTCATTTTATGGGAGTTAGCAACAGAAAACATTTGGTTTGAAAAAGAAAACCAAGTGATTAGTACAGTGTGTCCATGTGTGTGCATACAATGCTCACATAGTTTCACACATACATGTGTGGGCAACATGAAGCCAGGCTGCAAAATCCCTGCACCCTTCTCAGGCCCCTCACACTCCACCCCCTATACAGGATCCCACTCTTAGTTCACTCAGCTCTTCCTGCCTGACCATATCTTTTGCTTTGGACTTTCCTGGGAAATGTGCAATACTAATAGTCTGATAAGCCAATCCACTTAAGGTATTAATTATGTGTAGGCAGCTTAATGTGTTAGTGTCTTAATCTCTCCTGCCTTCCCTCCACTTCACAAAATACTTTTTCAGAAAAATCTTTTCCTTGGTAGGGAAAAGAAATGGATGTTCTTTATGGTGGGAAAGCTCTCTGAACCCAGGGAACGATTCCACTGGTGGAATCTCAGAAACAATGGTAAGCAAGTAGGGGTATATTAATGAAGAGGGTATCTTTTACATTAAATCATGTATTGACCTATCCTGAAGGTCTGGTCCAGCCCACGTGCACATGCACATTCGTGAATCATTTATTCGTAAACATCAATTGAGTGCCTGAAGTGTGTCAGAAGTGAACTTCAAGGTGGCTTCATTTTGAGGAGTAGGGTACTGATAATACACAACACAGTAGTTATATCAGTTTTCTGTGGCTGGTATAACAGATTGCTACAAACTTTGTCTAAAAACAACACAGATTTGTTCTCTTACAGTTGTGAAGATCAGGAGTTCAAAATCAGTTTCATGGGGATAAAGTCAAGATGGCAGGGCTGGTTCCTTCTGGAGGCTTCAGTGGGGAGTCTGTGTCCTTGCCTTTTTCAGATTCCAGGGGCTGCCTGCATCCTTCGGCTCATGGCCCCCTCTTCACATCACTACAACTTCTTGTTTTCATCATTGCATCTCATTCTCTTCTGTGTCAGATCTTCCCCTACCTCTCTCTTGTAAGGACACTTATGATTACATTTAGGGTCCACCCAGGTAAGCCGGGATAATCTCCCCATCTCAAGATCCTTACCTTAATCATATCTTCAGAGTCCCTTTTGCCAACTTAACGTCACATTCATAGGTCTCGGGGATGGGGACATGGGGTCTTTGGGGCTGTTATTCAGCTGGCATGGAGGATGTGATCATAGGGAGGCAATGCAAAGTGCTCTGGGAACAGAGTAGGGCTAGCAGACTCTGCCTGGAAGGTTCCACAGAAGAGATGAGTTGGGCCATATCCTAAGGAGTAACATTGCCTTAGACCAGGCTGGGAGGTCAGTGGGAAGGGCTAGCCACTTTTGGGAGAACTGTGACTTGGTGTTACCAGAGGGCATGGGCCTCCTCTTCACATCATTACCCTCCCTAGTTCTTTCTTTAGCTCTCTTTCCAACAGGGTTAAATAGTGCTCCTGGATGCGACTACCAGGCATGAGATAGGCACCATAAACAGGAAAGGTAGTACATAGGAGAGGGAAAGGAAAAAGATGGGGCCACCAAAGGTCCCTGATCACACAGTTCCACCAGATGTCACATGGCTCTTTCTATGCCTGTGTTTTCAGAGTGTCAGTCACAGAATGTCAGTGTAGGAAAGAACCTGAAAGGACTAGCTCCCTTTGCAGATTAGGGTGGTGGAGAAGTGCTTTAACCCCAATCATGCAATGTGGATACTGGCATCATGGAGCTCTGACAGCTACTCTGACTCATGTCAGCTCGTTGAGACAAGTGCCTCAAAGTGGCAGGTGCTGCAAATAGCACGGCCCAGTTCTCTTTTCATCGAGTGGCTCACAGGGAGGTCAGGGAAGGAGTCTCTGCGCTGACCTTGAGGAGTCTGTTGTCCTGTTGTCAAGACTGATTTTTTGTTTACTTCTAACAAGTGTGGTGTTGCTTACCAAGCCCATGGGGCACTAAGGCACATGAATAGGTGGAGGAAGACAGAAATTCCCCAAAAGCCACTGAGGCTTTGAAGGACTTTTTACAGTCCCAGATGTGACCCACCTCCAGCCACATGGGAGCACCGTCATCCTGGAGCAGAGGAAAAGGGTCTTCAAGGCATAATTCCAAGGCCAGATTCTAGCCCGGCTACTGCTGCACCTGCTCTCTTTCCCTCCTCAAGTAACCTTCCTTTTGGGCTTCTGTTTGTACTTCTATCTGGATGCTCTTCAAAGTCTAATATGAGTGATTTGTTTTTCTTCCTCTGAACCCACTGGTGGGAGTTGTACCTGTCTCCCCATCAACCAGTGAGAAGATGGTGGCCCAACAGTGCTTTGAGGTACCCAGGCCCCAGCTGAAAAGCAGTGTATGAGGATTCTTATTAGCTGGCAACTGGCTGTCTGTCTAAGGGTGTGGTGGCTATAACTGGGGCAGGAGCCTGAGAGGCTCACTTCCTCCAAGTAGCCATGTACATTGATTGGAACCAGGTTGCCTCTGTGATAAATGTGTAGGTAAAAAATCATGCACCAATCACAGTGTTAACTGCTCTCACTGGGTTCACATCTAATCCTTAAAATGGCCTTGTGGGGAGAGTAGTAACTTGCCCAAGAGTAAGGTTTTTTTTCCCTGCAGAGCTGGGGTTCTTGCACTGAGCCATGGATCGAAGCCCTAGAGCGCAGAGCTGCTCTAGCTCAGTTCCCACACTATTAGCTGGGCCTATATAACCTTACTTGCTTAAGGATTCTGGAGCCAGGTTAATGTTTAAAAGCCCTGGTATGGCAGGATAAATCATTGCAGAAGTCTATATACCTTTGAGGTGTGATTAGTGCTAAATCTGTTAGATTGCCAACATCTGTTGAGTGCATGAGGCAGCCACACCATACCTGGCTGTCACAGAGAAATGACAAGGGATAATTAAAGGGCTAGGCCACCTCTTTTCCTCATTCCCCTAAGGCAACTAATGTCTGAAGAATCCACTGGCATAGAGTGAGGTTTGACTTATGCCTGGGTATGCAGGATGTGCCCGGCCCTAATTTCCAGTGCATTCTCAGGAGGAGACCCAGTCAGCACTGCCACGTATTCTAGTCCCGGTGATGTAGGAGGCTATCCTGGTGTATCTGAAAGGACCAGGGGAATGGTAGATGTAGTGTGGTATTGGGAGGGTTCTTGAAGGCATCCTCTAGTCCAGCCCTCATCTTTGACAGATGAGGAAACTGAGACTTAGAGGGGAGGAGGGGTTTCCACAGTAACCTGCCAGTAGATTTAAGAGACACATCTTCACCTTCGTGCAGTGGCTTTCACTGTCTGCAGCTGGAATTGTGTGAACAGGGCAGTGTCCTTCCTTAATGAGCTGTGAATTTCTGAGAAAAAGACATAGTTCTGTATCAGCAGATCTTCAGGTCTGTAGTAGGCACTCAGTAATTGTGGGTGGATTTGTAACTACGTTATCCAGAGTCATACAGCAGTTGTTGCAGTACCAAGCCGGACAGCCTATCCTGTACCAGGGCCCTCTTCACTGTGCCACGTTGCTCATAGTCTTCTTCCCTGCCTCACCTGGCTTAGGAGGGCAAAAGCTGCTGGGGTTTCTCACCCTTAGAAAAGCCAAGGGAATAAAGATGGGGAGGAGGAATGCGAGAGGCTGTTATGGTGGACCTGGTCTTGGGATAGGAAAGTGGCTGCATATGTGTCAAAAGAATGCATCTGGTTTCTTATCTTTTGGGGGCATCCATTTCAAAATGGAGTAGAGATCACAATTCATGCTCTATGTGAACAGGTTAGGAAAACTGTCAGCCCCGGCCCAAGTGTACCTGGGCATGTTCTCTACATAAACAATGACATTTGGGAGAGTGACGTTAGAGTATTATTGTAAATGGAATTTAATGGTGATGCTACAGTGGTCCACACTGGCAGAGGCCAGGTGCTTAGGCTGAGCTTCAGATGAGTTCCCTTAGCAGAAGATAACCCAAATGCTTCACCTGCCTTACTTGGTCACAGCTCACATTCTGATGTTTCCTCCTGCCCCGCCCCCACATTTTGAATTGCTCATATGATCTCATTACTTACTTCTTACATACTGTCCAAGGCATTCTTTCTCCCTCCTCCAAACATAGGCAGTGTTACAATGCCAGGTGTGACAAACTTACAGTTACCATTTTTAATTAAACATATATCGTCCATGTAGCCAGATGCAACTTTCTTTGCTTTATATCCTGAGCCTTGTTATAATAGTGTGGAAAGCTTGTATTAAATGGTCAGAAAAAGAGTAACTGTTGTGTGTCTGTGTCAGATACACACTGGTTGTCATTTATTTGACACAAACAATAGCCCTGTCCTCAATGGGTTTAGAAAGGTGCACATCTCTAATCCTTTCTTTGTCTTCTCTTTTTTCTTACCAGTGAGAGATTGGGAGATCGAGAAGCCAGAACGTGGCTTCCCTTGGCCCACTGGACCAGGCCACTGCTTTTGATGAAATAAACACAAGTCCTGCCTTTCCAAAGCAGGAAAAGAGTGAAAAGTTTTTACTCTTAGAGTCACTCAGCATTTTTTCTTTGTTTTCTACATAGGCCCCTCTTATAGGTGACATTAATGGACATTGAGGTGTCTTCTTGGATGGGACTCCTTGTTCTATTGCTGTGGACCCCTAAGGAGGCAAGGAGAGCAGTGTCTGGCCAGACCAGAGCATGGCTATTTCTGCTGCCCAGAGGGAAAGGAAGGCTCAGATATCTGAAGAAAGGAATGGATGTGGAAACACGCATCTGTTCTGTTCATTCATTCATCCATTCATTAACCATTTGAGAGGTGTTTTTAAAGGATGCTATGAGGTTAGCCTGTGCAGTGAAGAGGAAAGAGATCTGCTATATAGAACTTTTCAGCCTTTTGGTTTAGTAGTATATATGAACATCTGATAGCCTGGTAGCAATTTTGGTCATGCTCTTTCCTTCTGTATATTCTTAGCCTTTTCCTGTCTGGGAGAAAAGCATCTGCCTAATTTTAGAACACATCCAGTTATTTGATTTAAATGTTATATTAAACCCCAAAATCAAGTGTTCAAACTGTAACAATGTTAGAAATGTCATTTCCATAACTTCTTCAGGCAACATGTAAACTTTTCTCCAGTGAATGCCCTATATGAGGTCTTTGACTTAGGGGAACAGTTCTTTATTTCTAATGACCTCACCCAATGAAAAAAAATAATACATAAACACACCCTAAAAAGAAGACGCATCCAGAGCTAACTGCTTATCTGAGGGCCCAGGAGGTCAACTCTCACAGACCTGTGGAAGTTATTTTATATTCTCATTGGCATGACAGTTGGGCAGTATTTTGGTGGGTTATATAATATATATCCATTTCTCTTCCTATAGTTTAGTATTTACCTTAGGATCTTACTGTGCACCCTGACAAAAATGAAGGCCAAACAAGGGCCATGTGGGAATTTTAAAGGCATCATGGGGGCTTTTTCTTTCCAAAATAATATTCATACAGATTTTGCAGTTAAATATATAATTATGAGGCATGTAATACAAGAGTCCACTGTCCCATTCTTCCTTATTCCTGAACTTGTTCCCAGAGGAGGCCATTTCTAGCTCTTGTAGCTAGAGAATTCTGGTACGTACTTCTGTGTTTATAAACCACATGTTTTACTGCTACTTTTTGAGCTTTTAAAGAGTATTGTGCTATATAAGATAGAAATTAGTTCTTTCACCTTCATGGCTTTGCTACACACAACACACACGTGTACATATGTGCAGGCACATGCATATTCTCCCGTCTTCTCTCACCCTTCCTCCTCCTACTAATATAATTAAATTAAATATTAGGGTTAAATCAATAGTGTTTAAATTATTGTGACAATGTAGAAAGTGTGCACATTCAAGCCATGTAGTACAAACCATAATTATATTTCTTTTTGCATTTGGTTTGTCTTACAGTTAATAATCGCCTCCTAGCCTCCTTCATTTTTTGTCTATTTAACTAACCTTACTTGAACTCTTAACTTTCTGACAGAACTGTAAATCTCCTCTTAGTGTGGGCAGGTACCTAGTGCAATGACTCATTTTTTTCATGGTAATATCCCTCATGGAGCCTTCTATCCTCTTGTTCCAGCTGGACTGGCTCTTCTCCAGGCCTGCTGCATAGCTCTTGAACTGGAATTTGCCTTCCATCACCCTGAGAATTCCCTTCCTCCTTCTCCTATGTGTCTTAGATTGATCTCTTTTTTTTGTGGGGAGGAGGGGTTTATTCTCAAGAGTGAAGCCCTGTTAAAAAGCACATGGGAAGAAAAAGTTTGAGACCTTGCATGTCTGAAAATGCATTTCCTACCCACAGTCTTGATTGGTAGCTGGGCTGGTTATAGAATGTTAGATTGGAAATAATTTTCCCTTAAAATTCTGAAGACATTCTTCTTTGTCTTCCAACCTGCTGTTGAGAAGTTCATTTACTTTTTAATCATTTATAAAAAAATGGAATTTTCTCTCTGAAAACTTTTAGGAATTTCTTACTATCCCGTGAGTTCTAAAATTTCATGAAGCTATGCCTTGCCATTGATTTACTTTCTTTCATTGTGCTAGTACCCTTGTACTTTTCAATGTGGCAAGTTCTATCCATCTGGTCCAGAAAGTTTTCTTGTATTATTTTCCTCTGATAATTTCCTTTGCTTAATTTTCCTAGAACTCCTATTATTTGGCTGTCAGTTATTTTGGAGAGAGTTTCTAATTTTATTGTCTTTGCACATTGCTTTGTCATGCCTGAGATCTCATTAACCTTGTTTTAAACCCTCTGTTTCTTATTCCAGCTATCATATTTTCATATATTTATTCTAATTCTTATGTCAGTGATCCTATTTTTAGCTTCTTAGAGCTTGTTTTTTATCCTCTGTATGCCCCTTTTTATAACATCTTTTTCTTGTTTCATGGAGGTAATACTTTCTCTTTTAATTTTAGTTATTTTGAATATTTGTTGAATGGTGACCCTTGGCTGAGAGCTTGTATGTAAGAATGAGGCTATGTGTGCAGGGTGTATGTGGGGGTATTGACTGGTTGGCTTTGCCTTAGAAGGACAGTCAGGGAACTGGTGACTTTGAGGGGACCCTCAGCCATCCCCAAATACAAATCTTCTCCTGTCCTTTCTAGGGAGATCTATGGACTTAGAGTCAGGGGAACCTCAACTTTCAGGATGCGGACTTTCTTGGAACCTTTTACCTTCTCTCCCCATAGCAGTGCTTGCTGCCCCCTAGTCCTAAGCCTTTCCAGAGACTCACTCCTCTGGTTACTGTTGGCGAGAGCCAGGCCCCTGGGGTCTGACTGCTCTTTGTACAGGCGCTGACCAGTTCTGCTCAGCTTCACTTAATCAGAGATGCCTAGTGCCTCTAGATGCCGAGCTTTCTGGTGTTCCGGGACAGTGTCTACCTGCTTTTCCTCTGGAAGCTTCCTCTGCTCTACCTAGTCACTTTCTATGTATGTAGCTACATCCTACATTCCAAATTTTAATTAATATTTCCACATCTGCTGCTTTCTCCTCTCTAGTTTTTTCAATCTTAAGAATTCATATTTTTAAAAATTCCTTTTTGTTAGGGTTTTAGCAGGAACTTGAACATGCTGCTGTGTATTTGGCAATGTTTAATAGGAGGTTCCCCTCATGCATTTTAGGAATTAGTCTGCACACTGAGGGCATGTGCCCGTTTTCAGTTGCGGGCAAGTCCTTCCTGCCTTCTGTTTCCTCATCCCCCTGTTTCTATGCTGTTGTTCCCCTTCTATTCTCTGTCCTTGTTTTGTCCTGTGGGAGTGAGTCATGTTCCTCTGGGTCTGTATAGCAATTTGTGTGTACTTTGCAGTGGTGGTAGATTATGCATGTGTGTTTGTGAGAGAATGCATGTGTACCTGCCAGGCAATGTATATATTTTCACTTCCTGAATTAAATGTACTGTCCATAATTTGTTTCAATACCTTTTATGAGGAAGAGATTCTTTTACAAATAGTTGAAATTATAGATCCTTCCAGTTGGAACCCAAGGGTTAATAATGACTACCATTCCAAAAAAGGTACAGAGAAACAGTTTATCTAATCTGCTCTGGTGAATAAAACCCTTTACTGATCAGGCCCATTCACCTACTTATACCAACAATAAGACCCTTGTTGTCATGGACCAGGCAGGTTCTGCAGCTGATACTCTGGCTGCCTTGAGAAATACCATCAGGGAGATCTGTAGCTCAAGCTTATTTTATCCCAGGGCCACATAGCACTGTCATATTTTTCTTCTTCTCACACCAAATGTTATCTTGATGACTCTCTCTTGGGGACCTTTGAAAACCATGAGAGAGGTTCAATTCATTCACTTGTTGCTTGCTTGCTATGTGCTATGGACAGCCTGGGAGTTGGAAAAATAAAGATGAAAAAGGGTCCTTGCCCTCCAGGATTTAATAGTCTATAGTCAACAAAATGTAGGGGTCAGCCACTACAGGACACATAAGTGCTAAGAGAGAAAGGCAGGGACAGAGAGATACACACACACCCTACCAGCCACAGGAGCCAGGCTGGTAAGAACTCTGGAGCTCTCTGAGGAACAAATTAGGAATAATCTAGAGATGGAGAGGGAAGAGCTTTTAAGTAGAGGAATTGTCTGATGTTGAATGTGGAATCCATTAAAAGCACTGAGGTGGTGGTAGAAGATGAGGCTAAAGAAACAGTGATTTTTCACCCCCTACTGCCAGAAATAAAATATGTTCATGGTAAAAAAAGAAAAGAAAAGAAAAGAAAAAAAGAAATGAAAGAGCATGCAGAAAACAAAGTTGCTGGTTTATCACCCAGAAATAAAATGTGTTAATATTATTGTTTATATATCTCTTATGGTGTTGTATACATATATGAGGCCTGACATTAAGAATTTTAAAAATCTGTTATTTTCAATAGAAATGTTCTATTCAGCAGTTCCCATGTCACTCTTTGAAGCACAGTCTTTAAGAGCTATATACTCTTCCATCAAGTGACTATATTTGATTCATTTACTCTATTCCATACAGTTAGATATTCAAGTTGTTTTCAAGTTTTTTCTTTTTTCACAGTACTTCAGCAAACATTCCAAGAAGTAGAGTCACTGGGTCTACAGTGTGTACATTTTTGAGGCAGTTCATAGTTATTGCCAGATTGTGTTCCAGAAATGCTGCACTCCATCATCAGCAGTAGAAAGTGTCCAGGGTAGCTTACTCTCTTCTCCATCTTTCTTTTCTCCAAGTCCTACAACCTGATTTGTGTAGCTGTTTTGGAGGTTGTGGAGAGATGCTTCTTGAGTGAGGTACCCCACAGACGTTTAAGACCGTGTTTGTGATCTTAAAGAACTGAGGTAGCCTGACTCATTGGAAGCCTGCAGATAATTGAAAATTTTTTTATTTTAGGTCATGTTTGATCTTTCACTGTCAACCAGAATCAGCAGCAAAGGGAGCTGGGGTGACTGGCACCTCAGCCTGGCCCCTTGTTACATCCTGCACTTTTGTTGAGAGTTGGGAGGGCTGAGAGCAGGAAGCTTAGGACTGACCCTGCAAGGGGCTGCACCCATGGTCTTGGTCTTACTTGGTGCCACCCAACACTGCTGTGAAGTTGTGATATTTCCCCAGCTTTTATAAATGTGGAAATTGACCAGACAGAAAAGACAGTGAAGTGCCTGCAGTGATCTCAGCTCTCATATTTTTTCTCCTTTTCTCTCTAGCCTTATCCTGCCCCTTCCATACTCCAGGCCCCTTACACTCTGAACCACCCATTTGGCCTTTCAGAATTGAGATTGAAACAAAGTCATTTTAGGCCCCAGAAGGTCCCTACTTGCTTAATTCCCATGTTTCTAAAAATATCTGTGAATCTCTCCCTGCCCAGTCTCCTCTCTACAGAATCTGCTTCTCTCCCCACCCCTTAACTTGAGGGAAGGAATAAGATCTCCCTCTCATTGCTCTCTTCAGGCTCAGAATGGGATAAATAAATGCTGAGTTTCTACAGTTAAAAGGGAGAAACTGCCTTTGTTCCATCCGGAGGACTGCCGCTGTGCTTAGGTCCAGGTCCACAATTGAGGGTTCTGCCTCCTGCTCTGGGAAGGGGATAAGGAGGAAGAAAGAGGAGGACAAGAGCAAGGACCACTCACTGCCTTCTGTGTGTGGGGTGTTGGAGGAAGACCAGACCCTTCTGCAGCAGGCAGGCAGCCTGAAGTGAGTCTTAGTGTGGGAATGAAGCCGAGCTCCCAGGCCCTTGGTGGTGGCTGTTCAGCACAGACCGAAAAGGAGTCTGTGGGAAGCCTCCGATTTCTGAGCTGCTGCCTGAGGCTCCCTGAGCTTTCTCAGGCATTCCTGGATTGGGACAGAGCCTTAGACCCCTGCCCTGCCCCACCCCCAGTCCTTGGATGCCTGCCTGATTGAGGCTTTATTTATTTCCACATTTTCCCAGCTCTGTATAAAGAGACAAGCAAGTGTATGAGGCCTACAGATACACTTAGAGCATGGGGGTGGGGTAAAGGGGATGGTTGGGGGAGAGGAATACTCTCCGATCTTTCTTCCTCTGGGAGGGGCTGTGGAGGGGAGGGGCCGGGAGGGGGAGCTAAGGCAAAGGAGCTGCCAAGCAGGGTGGCTGTGGGAAGAATTCCTCCCCCCCCCCACGCACCACCCACACACACATGCACACTTAGAAACCCAAAAATAGCCATGTCAAAGGCACAAACCTTGCAAATAGAGAGCCAGCTGAAAGCCATTTGCTTCTCAGTCTCCTCCCTCTTCCTCTCCAGGCTCCTTCTTTCCAAACTCTTGCCCAGTCACAGAAGGAATGAGCTGCCCTGTACTATTCCTCACTGGTTCCAGCAGAGAACTTACAGTGTAACTGAGTCACATCTGAGTGCATTGATGGTACCATATCCTAATATGAAAACCCATCTTTTTCTTTGCTTTTCTTATAACTGAATTTTCCTATTCAGATTTCTTAAAGTGATACAAATCTGTAGCTAAAATGTAGACAATTAAAAACACAAACATTGGGTCAGATCTTGAAACCAAATGGAGCACTAGTATGCAAGAGAGCAAATGCCATGAAAACTTCTGTTTACAATGTTTTTCTCATTTATAAAATTAACAATTATTGTAAATATTTTATAAAACCAGGAAAGCATAAAGATGAAAAGATAAGCCTACTATCAAGAGAAATCCTCTGACGTGAACATTTTGTAGTTTAAATGATGGCAGGCCCTTTTTGGTTTACTTGTTCAGAGTTATTCCCAAAGGAGAAATCCTTTCAAGCATCACATCTCTGACGTCAGCCTTTCACAAAGGCAGTAAGCAGAGGGTGTGCCTGAGTGGCCTGTCCTTCTGGAGGGACATTGTCTGTTCTTTGGGTAGTGCTGGGGTCAGAGGCTGACTCTTGGAAGCTGTCCTAGTTCATTTTGGGCTGCTATAATAAGTGCCATAGACTGAGTGGCTTATAAACAATAGCAATTTACTTCTCACAGTTCTGGAGACTAGAAGTCCCGGATAAGGTTGTAGCATGGTCAGTTTCTGGCGAGGACCCTCTTCCAGGTTGCAGATTGCCCACTAATGTCTTCTGCAAGCTCTCGCATGCAAGCTCTCTCATGACTCCTAGAAGGGCATTAATCTCATTCATATGGGTTCCACCCTCTTGATCTCATCGAACCTTAATCAGCTTCCCAAAGGTCCCACTTCTAATACCATCCCATTTGAGGGTAGAGTTTCAACATGAATTTTGGGGAGATGCAAACATTCAGTTCATAACAAAGGCCCTTTGGTGACTCTGGCAAGGCTCTACCTCTGCACAGCAGCTGTCCTGGGAACAGGGTTACATAGATGGACACAGGTGTGGGGTAGTGACAAGTTACCCTGAAAACTTAACAGCTCACCATCCCAAAGGGATTCCCACTTGAGATCTAGATATTCCAGGTTGCCTTGCTGCTGCTCCTGAAGATCCCAGATTAGTCTGGCCGGAGTTGGAACCAGCGTGCACAAACTGACAGTACAGATGCTCAGGGAGTCCAGGTGCACAGGTTGTTTCAGGCTGGGCTTTTCCCCTCAGTGGAGCCAGTCAAAATGAAACTAACTGAAATAACTCTGTCCTCAAGCAGTCTATACAAAATACACAGATTGACATGTGTGAGTTTGATTCCAGCTCCACCATCTTCTAGCTAAACTTGAATACTTTTTGTAACCTTTGCAAACCTAAATTTTCTCATCTGTGGAATGGGGAGAGTAATAACAGCTTTTTAGGATGATAGTGGATATTAAATGAAAACTCAGGGGAGTTATATTTTCTGTCCTCTCTGCCACGCCGCGCCCCCCCCCCCCCCCGTTTTGTTGGAGAATTCATCTGAGACACTAGGGAGAGGGGAGCGAATCTTCCAGCCACCTCCTGCTCTGTTCATCTTGGCCCTCCAAGCTGCAAAGGCATGCTTCGTCCTGAAGGTAGACCCTTCCTCTCAGGTCCAGGAATGCCTGCCTACTAGTTAACAAGTAGACTGTGACATTTTGGTACTATTATATTCAGGCGCGTGCGCGTGCTTTCTCTCTCTCTCTCTCTCTCTCTCTATATATATATATATATATATATATATACATACATACATACATACATACATACATACATATGTATATACATATATATGTATGTGTATATATGTGTGTATGTATATATATGTGTATATATTTTTAAAATATATATATATTTTTTAAAAAAAACATTTTTGGCAATAATGTAGATAATAGCAAGGACTCCAATTGTGCATATTTTTGGAATTATTTCTTCAGGGTAGAGTTCTACAAATAGAACTTAAAAGGCCAAAGGCTGTGGATACTTATGAATTTTGTTGCATGTTTGCAAATTGCTAAGGCAGCAGCAGTCCTTGTTCCTCTGGGAGGGCCCTTCCAGGCCATGAGATTCCCACAGCTCTGCCTGGACAGCCTATGGCCGTGTCTCCCCCTGCTTATCCCCAGCAGGTTGGGAGCCTGCCCTGAATGAGGCTTGGCTTACCTGTGATTCAAATGACAGTCCTAGAGAGATGAGGGCTGCAAAGGAGGGAACTTCTGGTTGGAGATAATCTTCTGAGAGGTATTTCTAGGTTTCTTCTCCCTATTCTTAAGGGCTGTTGCTGTTCAAGGTGGCCCTTTAGTCGAGGCCAGGCCTCAGGGTAGGATAGTGGATGTGCATTAGTTCTGCTGAGTTCACCAGGGGCCCCTCTGTCCTTTGGCCTTCACGAGGACCTGCTTTGTGTTTCATTCTGTGCCAGACATTACAGGAGACCCCAAAGAAATAAATCTGATGCTTCTCACTGCCTGGCCACCAAGAAACCTGGGCCTCCAGAGGGGACTATCTCGCTTTGCTTCATTTCTAGGTGTTTATGATGGAGCCAGTGATAAGCCCAGAGTTGAGGCCTCACATATCAGCCCTATGGTAAGGAGAAAGGGCTTGTGAGAGGTTGTGAGTGGTTTTCCGAGTCACTCACTCCTCATCTGTACACTAATGACAGCCACCACCTCAGGGTCTTAAGGAGTCAATGAGACAACTGGGTCGAGTGTCCAAAATGCTTTATGGCTGAGGTGACATCTTTGGATAGTGACACACCCATTTTCCCTGTCTTCTGCATTCGAGTTGGGTAGGTGTGTACCGACCCAGCGGTACACCTAGGTCTTTATGAGAAGCTTCTCTAGGGTGTGGGCCTGCTGGGCAGCACAGAGGTGGACATTCTGTGCCCTTGGTTCTAGGCTTACTTCTGTAAAAGCAGTTGGATGGGATTCTTCTTCCTACCCTTACCCCACTAAACTCCATGTCTTTCTGTGGCTTGACCTAATTTATTTATGCCTTTCATAACCATTCTATCTAGCATGGACCCCTAGAGTCGATACCATTTGTGGGATTCATACACTTTAAGCAGCAGGTGTCTGTAACGTGTGTTTGGATGTTCACAGGGCAACAGCAGCATTATCTGTATTCAGTTGCCCTGGCTGTTTTGGAAGCAGTGGCATCTATGTTTAGCAAGCTACCTAATTAGAGGCCTTCATGGAGCATAACCAACTCACCTTGTGCTTTGATCCATCTGTCTGGCCTTCTCTTTTTATATGGAAAGAGTTGATGTTCATGCCCTGACCAAAACAAATCTGTTTTTGCTGGAGACAAAGGCTCTCACTGTTCAAACCCTGCCCCTTCTACAGCCCCTGCTGTGGAAGTAATTTTCAGTGGGCTGTCAGCATTGATACTAGTTCCTTCCTGATATGATCCCTGTTGGTAAAGGAACGCCTCTCTCTCTTATCTGCTGTATCAGGACATCACGGGAGTGAAATGAGTATTGAAAAGGATGGAAGCATAATTCTCTTCAGGAAAACAGATTGATTTCAAATATGCTCTCCTTACATCCTGTCTCAGACAATGGCCCTTTGCACACCATCTCCCTGAGTTCTGATGCCCTCATTTCATTTTAAGCTGAAAGAATCAAATCTTTGAGTAAAGCTTCTTTGTTTCTTTTTAGCAACAGGACATCTCAAAGGACATGAGACAGGGTGTTTTCTTGGAAACAGTCGTCATTTAGCTTTTCTTCCAAAGAAAGGAACTTATTGTGACTCTAGCAGCTATAATAGCATGTAGCATATATTCACAACCTGAGCGAGGGGTCTCATTGACCCCTAACACCATCTGGAATTGTGGGCCAACATTTCAGAGATAATTGAGGTCATCCAGTAAATTCCTTCAGTTTCTTGGCTCAATTACAGAAATCCTGAGACTAAAGTTAAGTCAAGGCATTTAATTAGCTTCAGATAGGAGGTAGGTAACACATGTGTCCTGATGTGTAGGCCTAAGAGGGTTGTTAGAGGGCAAGTAAGACTTTGGTGGCAGCAAGATAGGAGAGGGTTTCCTCTGGATGCCTCTGAAGATTCAGCCTATCCTGATTGCTTGTTGGACAGCCGTTGCTGAGTTTCAAGTAAGACCAGGGCTTTCTAATTTGCTCAACCCCCAGCTTTTTAGCAGAACTGACGTAGGATTCGTGCCCACTTTGTTTGGTTTTTGTGAGGAATGAATTTGAAAAAGCATCTGGGTGTAGCGTCCTCTCTGGGGAGTGCTGGAATACGTGTTCCATCACATTGGCAAGGACCTGCTCCTTTTTGTGCCAAGATGTTCTAGAAGGTTGAAACAAATGCCAGCTGAATCCTGTGAGGTGGTGGACCTAACACTCTGACCTGGGTCTTAGCTCTCGGCCTCTGTGCTGGAAAGTGACGCTCCCTGTTTATTCCATTAGGTGCCTTGTTTTTTGACGACTGCCTTGATCCATACTGCATAATAGACCCATGAGCTGAGCACTCAGGGCCTTAACTTTTCTGTTGGAAAGGAGCTACTCTGCTGTTTGCTCATTTATTCTTTTATTCGGTGATCTCTAAGCATCTATTTTGTTTCTGCTGTTGAGCTAAGATATTGTAGGGGCCCTTCTTTCCAACCTCAGGGAGCTCAAGGCCTTGCTGGGGGGGAGGGAAGGCACGTAGACACATTTAGAGGGAAATGCTGCAGCCAACTCACAGATGCCAGGTGGGGATGAGGGGAGAGCTGGAGACAGCCAGTGGGGCTCCTTGGAGTAGGTAAGTTCAGAGAGGCATGCATGGAAGAAGGAATGATCCTCAGAAGGAGAGGCAGGAGCTTTCACATCCACAGGGCGAATAGGGGACCCTTGAGATCACATAGTCTGTGTGAGGGAGGGAAGAGATGGAGACTCCTTCTGGCCCCTGCCATCCACATCGCAGGCATTCCTTGTTTAGCCCATTGGGGAGTGAGTAAGTGTGTGTGTTACATCTTCCCTTCTAGAGAGCCTGGTTGTACTTGTATGGAGAGGACCTGGTGCAAGGCCTCATGTGTGGAGAGTGGTTCTGCTGAAGCCTTCTTGAGCTTTAAGTAATAAAATTATAGACAGATTAGTTGAGGTCAGGATGGTAGTAGGTTTGGTTGTTAATATAAAATCTCCCCATGGCAGACATAGCAATTTTTACTTTCTCTTTGGCATTGGCTGCATGCATTCTTATAAGTTCTGATACATGGAGATATCAGAGAAGTGAAGGCCTGTGAAAGTGTGGACAGTACACCCAGGAATGAGGCCTATGACAGGCCACAGAGGGGTGGCCAAGAGCTATGAGGTAAGCAGAGTATTTCACTTCTAAACCTGACTTGGCAACTTGTTAACTGTATAACTTCAAGTAAAAAATTTCTTTTGGTAACAGTTTTATTGAGATATAATTTATATACTATACAAGGCACCCATTTAAAGCAAACAAGTCAATGGTTTATAGTGTATTGACAGTTATGCAACCATCACCACAGTCAATTTTAGAACATTTTCATCACTCCAAAGAGAAACCTTATACTCTTTAATATATATATTTTTATTTTTCAATTACACTTGGCATACAATATTAGTTTCAGGTGTACAACACGGTGATTAGACATTTATATAACTTACAGAGTGATCACACTAATAAATCTAGTACCCATCTGACATCATACATAGTTATTACATATTATTGATTATTTTCCTTATGCTATACTTTACATCCCCATAACTATTTTGTAACTGCCAATTTGTGCTTCTTAATTCCTTACCCTTTTTTCACCCACTCCCCAATCTGGCAACTATTAGTTTGTTCTCTGTATCTATGAGTTTGTTTATGTTTTGTTTGTTTGTTTATTTTGGTCTTTATATTCCACATATAAGTGAAATCATATGGCATTTGTCTTTCTCTGTCTGACTTACTTCACTCAGCACAATGCCATCTTTGTTGTTGCAGATGGCAAGATTTCATTCTTTTCTTTATGACTGAGTAATATTCCATTGTGTGTATGTACCACTTCTTCTATATCCATTCATGCATTGATGGACAGCCATGTTGCCTCCATTTCTTGGCTATTGTACGTAATGCTACAATGAACGTATGGATTGACATGTCCCTTCGAAGTAGTGTTTTGGATTTTTTTTAGATAAACACCCAGAAGTAGAATTACTGGGTCCTTTTTTGTCTTTTATTATATGCTTTGTTTTAAAGTCTATTTTGTCTGGTATAAGTATTGCTACCCCAGCTTTTTTACTTGTTTCCATTTTCATGAAACAACTTTTTCCATCCCTTTACTTTCAGTCTGTGTGCATCTTTTAGTCTGAAGTAAGTCTCTTGTAGGCAGCATACGTAAGGGTCTTGTGTTCTTATTCATTCAGCCACCCTATCTTTTGGTTAGAGCACCTAATCCATTTATATTCAGAGTAATTATTGATAGATATGTAGTTATTGCCATTTTATTATTCATATTTTTTATCTTTTTCCTTTTTATTCTTTAAGACTTACATCCCTTCAACATTTCCTGTAATACTGGCTTGACAGTGATGAACTCATTTAGCTTTTTCTTGTCTGGGAAGCTCTTTATCTGTCCTTTGATTCTAAATGATAGCTTTGCTGGGTAGAGTAATCTTAGTTGTGGGTCGTTGCTTTTCATCACTTTGAATATTTCATGCCATTGCCTTCTGGCCTGCAAAGTTTCCATTGAGAAATCAGCTGACAGTCTTATAGGAGCTCCGTTGTAGGTAACTAACTTCTTTTCTCTTGATGCTTTTAAGATTCTCTCTTTAACCTTTGGTATTTTAATTATATGTGTCTTGGTATGGACCTGTTTGGGTTCGTCTTGTTTGGAACTCTCTCTACTTCCTGGACTTGCACATGTTTCCTTCACCAGGAAGTTTTCTATCATTATTTCTTCAAACGGGTTTTCAATTTCTTGCTCTCTTTCTACTCCTTCTGGTATCCCTATGATATAAGTGTTGGTACACTTGATGTTGTCCCAGAGGCCCCTTAAATTATCCTCAATTTTTTAAATTTTTTTTTCTTGTTGCTGTTCTAATTGGGTGTTTTCTGCTCCATTATCTTCTAAATCACAGATTCAGTCCTCTATTTCATCTAATCTACTATTGATTTCTCCTAAGGTACTCTTCATTTAAGTTATTGTAGAAATCCCCTCATCCCCTTTAATAACCACTCCCCATTTTCATTCAGTGCCCTCTAGCCTAAGGCAACTTTCTGCTCTGTGGATTTGCTTATTTTGTACATTTCATATAAATGAAATCTTGTAATATGTGGCATTTTGTGTCTGACTTCTTTCACTAAGTAAAATGTTTTCAAGGTTCACCCATGTTGTAGCATGTATCAGAATTTCATTCCTTTTTAAGGCTGAATAGTATTTTGTCGAATGGATATATCACATTTTGTTTATCCATTCTCCTGTTGGTGGACATCTGATTTGTTTCCACTTTTTGGCCATTATGAATAGTGCTGCTATGAACTCTTTGTACGTTTTATGAGGACATTTGTGTTTGCAGTTCTCTTGGATATATATCTGAGTGGAATTGCTGAATCATATGGTAACTCTGTTTAACATTTCAAGGCACTCCCACACTGTCTTCCAAAGTGGCTATACCATTTTGCATTTCCTCCAGCAATGTATGGTTATAATTTCTCCACATCCTTCCCGAAACTTGTCACTGTCTGTCTTTTACATTATACTCATGTAAAAGTGAGTTTGAAGTGGTATCTTGTGATTTAGGTTTGCATTTCCTTGATGACTGAACAGATTTTTTAATCTCTCTGAATGTGTTTTTCATGAGTAAAACTACTATGATAATAAAGAATGTTTATTTTATTTATTTGCCTTATAGTCTAATGGCACTTATTGTGTGCCAGATGCTATTACATGCTCTATAAACATTAATTTTAATCCTTGTAACAGCCTTTATGACATAGGCACCTCCATTTTATAGATGAGAAAAACTGAAGTCCAGAGAGTTTAAGTAGGTTGCCCAAGGTTACACTGCTAGGCCACCTCCATTTGAAGAATGGGCAAACACAATATCTGGCGTTTCTTGGCATATTAGTGGTTTTTCTTGAATGTGCATAGTGAGATATGCCAGGCATGATCCTGTTTGGGCCACATGTTCTTAGGTTTTGTTGTTGTTTATGTGCCTTTGATTGTATGAACTAGTTGGTAATGAACTGTCAGACTTTATTTTTCCTTATCTAATAGAGAATTACTTTTGTGTCCTGGTAGAGGAGATATACCATGAAGGTTGTTTTCTGCCTGCTATTGGCTGTGTCTTTCATCCTCCCTTTCTGTTAAACAGGTAGTCCAAGGCTGTAGTCAGGTCTGGCAGGGAAGTCATTATAAGGCAGAACTGTTTCTCCATTCTTCCTTTGTCCCCATCATCTTCCTCTCTGCTGCTGGCATATTGCCTGTTCTGCATCACAGAGACAGAGACAGAGACCTGATTGTTTTCTTTCAGCTTTGTCATCTCTGAGCCTCTCCCCCATGGTCATCCATGAGGGCTCCATGATGCTGGGCCAGTGAGCTTGCTTCAAGGAGCTGCCCCCTCCGTTCTGAATGTGGACTTATCCAGTCTCGCCTTCAGTCTTTCTTTCAAAAAAAGAACTTGAGGCCCAGCATCGTGGGCCATCAACTCTGTTCTTAAGCCCCCATTCTCTGTCCTGAGACACTCTGGGGCCCCACTGTGGGGCACTTAGTAAAGTTTTATGTCTCGAGAGAAGCTTGCTTTGTTGAGGTTCTGACTGGTTTGGGGAGTAGTCGGAATATGCAGTTGAGAGGGGCCTTGTTACTTTTAAGTACATCTGTGGAACAGCCCCAGATTTCCACTGTGTGTGTTGGTGTTTTCTCCTATATTTCCTCTCATATCATGGTTTCCCCACTGTAGAGTTATATAAGCCTTACACAGAAGCCTAGAAATAGACTTTAGCTGTTTATCTTCAGTTAAGGAAAAATAAAGTCTGACATTTCGTTACTAACTAGTTTATACAGCCAAAGGCACATAAACAACAACAAAACCTATGAACATGTGGCCCAAACAGGATCATGCCTGGCATATCTCACTATGCACATTCAAGAAAAACCACTAATATGCCAAGAAACGCCAGATATTGTGTTTGCCCATTCTTCAGTAATCTTATTCTATGTAACCTGAGATGGGCATAGTTTTCTTCCCAGTGTCAAGGAGTACTGCCTTCTGTCCAGCAGTATGGGTTTAACTGCCCTCATGTCAGCAGATGGCTGAGATGGGGGTAGGGTGATATTTTCACATTTCAGCTGCAGATTCCAGGCCAGCTCCCCAGTGGCCTCTGCTCCATTTCCTAGCCAGCCATCTTCTAAGCCCAGGGTTGCCCATTACTGTCTGTGACAGATATAGGTAGGCAGGGTTACTTTTGAAATTGCATGGGAGCTCCCTGCCCCAGTGCTACTTTTACTGGGGCAGGACTGCTCTGGCCCTCTGAAAACCAGGGCAGAAGATGGAGGTCTTTATTGAGACGAGAAAGCCTATACCTCCAGGACTGGCTGGCACGTTGCCTCCAAGTCACATCCATTGAGAAAGAGGTGGGTGAGTTGCTTACTTGGTGGTTCTGTTGGAGGTTCTGGCACGAGAGAGGCTGTTTCTGACTATTTGAAGTCCTATAAGGAGGAGATAGATGCCTTAAAGCCAAGGTCTTTTCCTCTGGAAACCATGCAGCTCCACAGAAGGAGAAATGCTCTGTGACCTGGGCAGGGCCTTTTTAAAACACTTTAGTTTTTTGATCTTTAAAATGATGATTCCTGCCCCATACAGGACATCTCCCACCCAAAAGGAAGCTTTTAAAAAACGTTTTATTGAAGTAAACCATACATGCAGAAAAGTGTATATATCACAAAAGTACAGCTTGATGAATTTTCACACACTGAGTGAACCTGTGTAGCTAGCACCTAGATCAGGAAGCACAGCATCTCCTGGTGGGTTTGGAGTGGCTCACCTGAGGTAAATGTCTGTGGAATGCTGTAGTAATGCAGGGTGCTCTTTTGGGCCGCCGTGTCTCCTTTAGCTCGACCAAAAGAGTTGATGCCCAACACAACAGAGTTGCTGAGTATAGTCGTCCCTTGGTATCTATGGGGGATTGGTTTCAGGACCCCTCAGATAACAAAATCTGCGAATGCTCAAGTTCTTTATATAAAATGGCATAGTGGTTGCGTATAATCTGCGCATGTCCTGTATACTTTAAATCATCTCTAGGTTACTTATAGTACCTAATACAATGTAAATGCTATATACATAGTTGATATACTATATTGTTTTAGGAGATACTGACCAGAAAAAAGACTGTACATCTGCAATACATTCGCAACCATTGTAAGCCTAACTACATAGTACATGTTAGCAGCAACACAACTTATTTTTCAAATATTTTCAATGCTGGTTGAATCCACAGATATGGAATCCATGGATAAGAAGGGTCAACTATACATATTAGTCCAATAACTGGCTGGATGAGTGAAAGGAAAGTTGACTCTCAATCTCTGGGTCTTTCCCAGTGAGGCTGTGGTTGCTTCTGGGTGTTTCTGTTTCTTGGCCCTTTGTGATTCACTTGCAGAAGTGCCTCTGTTCAGAGGACTTGATGATGGCTAGCAACATTGGGAACCACCGGTATGAGCAAAGCCTGTAATCTCAAGAGTTGAGATGTGACCATTTCTGAGAGAGGGTGCCAAAGACACTTTTAGAGACCACCTCCCCAATATCCCCACTGCCTGGGCCTGTTACAATGCCCCACCACCCCACCTCCCATGTAGTGCATGGTGCTCTGGAGCTGGACATGGCCTACCAGAGGATTGGTGCTTAACTAGAGCTGGGTCTTTCTGAGTGCTTCAGTTCCTCTGACCCAGTCGAAGGCTTTGGCCAGTCCAGTTGGAGAGATTCGGGATGGAGAGCTGTTTTAAGGGAGGCAGGTCAGCTTCTGCTGTGAGCAAGACTTGTTTATTTCAGAGGCTGGTTTTTGTTAAGGTGGAGGAGCATTATGAAAAAAGAACCTGTGCACAAAAGTTGCTGCTAAGCCTCCATAACTAACTAATCTGTAGGTTTCCTCGTCTGTGGAAGAACACGTTGGGAGTGGCAAATTATAAAGATGGATCTCAGAACATCTCTGTGTCAGTGCAGAGCCTCAGGAAGTATAAATTTCTGAGGAATTGGTTGGAAATTTCCAGTAGGAAAGAGACTTGTGAGACTATCCAAGAAAAGGAGTTCTTTTTTAAATGCAGGCCTTCCTGTAATGCTTGCAGAGAACCCGGGATCTGAATAAATCCTTTTATTGGGGTGGTAAAGTCTTTAGAAGCAGTGAAACTCAACATCAAGTTCCCTTCTCTCTGAAGGTTTTATATCTTCCACACATTTTGGTTATTTCTTCGCTCCTGCTCCTGCCATTTGGAAGTTTAATGGAGAGGGCATCAAGCTTTGATGTGCTCCAGACTCCCTGCCCGTAGAAGGAGGGTGTCAGTGTTTATGAGTTTTTCTGTGAATTGAGGAGAAGCAGTTGGGTCTGGGAAGATTGAGGTGCTTCTTTCAGAGTTCTGGACTTAAACCAGCTGACTTCAGCTCCTCCCAGGGACAAACCCTGAGGTTCCTTGGGAAGGAGTTTAGGAGCCTGTGTAGGATTGGGACTTCGGTCCCGCTGCCAGGTTTGGGTAGCATAGTGAGTGGAATTCAGACAGTCTGGACACTGTTTGGGTTGCTTCTGTCTCCCTGACATTTGGGCGCAGAGCCTGTCGTTACAGGGATTTAAGGGCTCTCAGTCCCAGGCTAGTTTCCTTCTCCAGGCATACACCGGGAGCAAGGGCCTAGCAAGTACACCCTTAGCCTAGCACTGCTGGTGAAGATAGATGCCTGGGTCCCACAGGGCAAGCTTCCTCTCTCTGCCCTTTGTCCAGGTGCTCTTGTCTCCCTGAAGTCAGGTGTCCCCAGGGGCAAAGGGAAGGGCTTGAGGGCCACAGCACTAGCCTGGCCTGACTCAATACACGGGCCTCAGGCCCAGGTTATCCTTAGGGTCCCCTGCTGGAGGGCTCTCCCTGTCCCCTCTTCCCCACTCAAAGTTCCTAAACCTGAATAGCTGGGAAGCCCAGTGGTTCCTGATACTCGCAAGCTCAGTCTCAAGTTTTCCTCTATCTAGCTTGTTTGGATTCTTGGAATAAATTTGAGTTTCTCCCCAAAGAGCTATTTGAGGTCCTTTGGGCTTCCAGCTTGTGTGGGACCTTCTAAGCCAAGCTCTGTGGTAGCCCCAGTGAGGCTCAACATGCTTCTCTCTGGGTCTGAACGTGATTGACAGGAAGGGAGTTTGTGTGTGAGAACCACCGCTGTGCTTTGTGGTTCAGCACTGCTCCTGTATTGGAAAGGAGCTCTCCCACACAAGCTGTGCTCCATCCACGTGCTTGCACTGAACAGAAGCCAAAGAAGCGGGACCCGGAGGTCAGGGCAGGGGCTGCGAAGGTGGGAGTCTGCTTCCTGTATTTCTAGGGCTTTACCCCCTCTCATTACACAGAAATGCAGCAGCCCTGGCCACAATCCCTCACCTCTCACATATCTCTTGTATAAGAGGTACAGTTGCCTGACATGGTCTCTATCTTCCTATTCTCCCAAGGTTCTCACAGTGTCACTGGAGGAGAGATGACTGCCTTCCTCTCAGGCTGCCCAGGGTTTAATTTTCTTCACTTATTGTGGCTAGCAGGACCTTTTGGGGTGCTAGGCCAAGCACTGGGTACTGAGGCGCCTTATGAAATCACATCTCTAGTTATATCCACACTCCCTATACCTCCCTTGCCCCCCCCCCCCCGCCACCCCCGTCACCCTCTAAAAGCAGGCTCTTTACAGATGTGTTTTGTCTCTACTCTCCCTCTCTGTTGTTGCTTCCATTGGGTCCTCTTTGGCCCAGCCAAAAGCTGTTAGTGACTCAATACAGCTGGATGGCCAGCCAGGGATGGACAGTCAGCTATCAGAGATGCCTTCCGTAGCATCAAAGATTAGGGTCTCCCTTTGAGGCATTTGTTCCCAACCTTGGCTGGACATTAGAAGCACTTTTAATAATTCCAGTGCCCAAGCCCCATCCCAGAAAATTAAAATCATAGTCTCTGGGAATGGAACCTCTAGTTAAAAATCTTCCCAAGTGATTCCATTATTGGCTGAAAATTGAAAATCATTGTTTTAAGTTCTAAAACCTTCCAGTTTAAGACTGCTCACCTTTCAGCCTCTCTGATGAGGCTCTCATCTCCCTGGAGCCTCTTCTCTCTGCTTCAGACCCCAGTACTGGAGGGCGAGCAGAAGGGTACTGCAGATGGGGCGTGATGAATGTTATGGCCTCCCAGCAGCTACATTTCTTTCAGTCTCACTGTGGCAAACAGCAGCTTGTTTTCTCTACATCTACCTGGCTGGCCTTTGGGCCAAAAAGCAGGAGAACCTTGTGGAACAGCAACACTCCCTACCTCCCAGACTAAGGCAGATTCAGAGGGGTGGCAGCAGCTGAAGGCCTGGTGAGCTGGCCTGTGGAAATCTCCATATAAGGCTGAGACTGATTCAGCCTGCCTGCGTGCCAGCTGCTGCCTCCTCTCCAAAACAGTTCTCCTCCCACCTGCTCTAGTCTGCAAAGAGATAGCTATGACAAGGCTGGGAGGGCAGCTTCTGACAAGAAATGGGAGGGCATCTTTTGCCAAGAAATGCCTTGAGTCCCCATCTCTTTCCTTTCCCTGTATCCTCTCCATACTGTCTCCAGTTTTCTCACTTCCCTCCTAACCCAATGTGCCCTGGAAAAGAGGACTAAAAAATTCATGCTGAAAGTATAAAATATTCAGTTAATATCTGCTCCACCCACTTGTAAGCTCTTGGGTACATGGAGAACTGTGACAGCTCCTTCTTCTCCAGAAGTTCACTGGAACAGATTCCAGGCAGTGGTATAAAAAGGAAGTACGTACCTTTGGAAATGAGTGGAGTCTGCAAGACTAAGGGCAAAAGAGACTATACATAAGCACTGTGTTCTAATTGATAAAATTCTTTCTCGTGGGGTGCTAGTTAACAATTCTGAAACCATTATGCATGTGTATTGGCATTGGACAATTAAATAAATGGATGGCATTGGAGTGGGAGTTTATAGGCAAGCAAGGGAGAGGCTAGAATTATCCATGTGATACTAGATTAGAGTTGGAGACATCAGTATGTTAAGCTTAATAGAGACACATAAAAAGATATAGATCAAGGGAGATATGTGTATATGTAGGTATATATGTGCACCTGTATTTCCTTGTTCTATCAGCCAAGAAGTTCTAGAGGCAGCAAACCCCAACTGCAATGAGCATACTTAGCATCCGGATCTTGGTTTCTAATTCCATTCTCCAATAAAAGGAACGAGGGCTCCTTGGAGAAATTGTCTGCTCTAGGACTGGAAAATGAGGTGTCACTAGAGTTGCCCTTGAAGGATGGGAAGGACCCGGGAAGCCTGGGCTGGTGTCCAGCTGCAGGACAAGGGGAACTGGAATCATGGGAGTGAAAATAGAAAGTGGATGGACTCAGATCATGATCACAACATTACCAAGGGATTTCTCTTCATCTCCCCACAGCACTGAGCACTCTACTGTTATGGCCTGTTATCTTGGAGACTCCATCTTAAACCTCTACAGTGGGAAGCCTGGTGACAGGCAGCAAGTGAGTGATCGAGCAGGTGAATGACTGTTGAGGCTTAAAACTAGCATTCTCATTAAGACTAGTTGTATTTTAGTTATAAAACTCACTTTCAGACTTTTCTGTCTTATTAAACCAAAGCAGCAGAACCAAAATGAGAATTGAGGAATAACTCATCCATTGGCAATTCCATCGGCAGCTCAAGGACTGGCAGCCTTCCCACTCTCCCGATTTCCCATCATGTCCCGAGCAAGCTTGGACATGGGGTTAGATCCTTGCTCCAGTCTCCCTCTGTCAGGGTTGCCCTCTCCCCTTACATGTGCTTCACTCCCTTACCTCTGGCTTACCTGGTCTTGGGGTAGCCTTTCCCACCTAGCCTACTCAAAATGATCTCCCACCCCAAACTCTTCCTTTCCCACTCCTGCTTCATTTTTCAATGTGGCCCATAACCACCACCAAACACACTGTATACTTTATTTATTTAACTTGTCTGACCATAGACTGGAAGGTCAGCTTCTTGAAGTCAGAGATTTTTGTCAGTTTTGTTTATTACTATATTCCTATTACCCAGAATAGTGCCTGGCACATAGTAGGTGTTCAGTAAATATCTGCTAAATAGATAAATGTTGTTGATAGCAGCTGCTTTGCTTTCCTGAGTGTTTTTCATATATCTACCATGGAAATGCTGCCAGCCTCAGATTTATGGAGACAAAATGTTTATTTATTGAGAGACCGTCAGTAAATGCTCTGCCTTATCTCCCATGGAATTCAGTCTTCCCATCAGATCTCACCAGATGAATCTGATCCTTGTGCCACAAGGAACCTTTCAATTACTTGACTTCTCTGTTCCTGGCTTCTGTGCACAATGCTGTCCACAGGCTATGTTCATACCTGCATTTCAGTGCTGATCTCATTGAGGCAGGTGCCATGTCTTACTCATCATTGTGTCCCTGGGGCCTGCCATCCAGTGTCTGTTTGTTGAATTAATAATTTTTGGATACAGTGGCCCTGTCTTGTATCCCCAGCCCCTCTTCAGTTAACTCATCCTCTAGATTAAATGGCCCCAGCTCCTTCAGTCTACTCCAGCAGGACTCAGTTTGGGACCTTTGTCACCACAGCCCGTTGCTCCTCTGAACAAAGTTCTGTTTATTTCTGGCCTGTTGAGTTCTGACTTGTGAACACCATTCTCAAGCCATGTTCTCTGTGCTCCTATGTGGGAAGCCTAGCTCTGCAGGAGGAAGGCAGCCTCCTTGGGCTGGGGTTGAGGCTGGCTGTAGAGGCATTTCAGAACAGCAGATAGGGACTGGGAAGAAACAAGGGAGGACAGAGGCAGCCCCCAGGCTGTGTGTAAGCTGCCAGTACTCTGCCCCATTCCCACCCAGAGGGACACAGGCCCCCCCAAAAAGCTGGGCTTTTCTATCAGCGCTCCCCTTTTGCTCCCAACTCACCGTATCCTTACTCCACTGACTCTAGGAAAGCTGCCTGGTGGCCCTGGACCCATGGATGCTGAAGTCAGCTTTGACTGGCTGCCTGTGTACTGGCTGACCCCTCTGGATTCTGTTTCCTTGCTTGCTGGGTACCTGATAGTATTTCAGGCGCTCCAGCTGTGATGGACATGATTCTCTGCCAAAAGGAAGCTGTTGCTGTTGAAAAAGTGACGTAAGACTGTCGACACAAAAACACCAGTTCCATATGGTTCCATGCTCCTTTGCATCCGAGAAGAAACCTGAGTTCAAGTCCTTTTCTTGATCTCCTTCTTTTTCATCCTACCTCATTCCTCATGCCTTGTCCTGTGGAACTGCTCCTGTACTGTCCTTCTCTCCTGGACTCTTCCTTTTCCCTTGCCTGCCACACCCTTCCCCCAGTGAGTCTGTCCTCCCAGCCCTTAGCCATCTCCAGGAGGCCTTTTTAGCTCCGTCAGTCACAGGGATCTGTCTCTTTAGTTCCTGTGATCCCGGGGACTTCCCAGAGTTGCTGCTGGAACTGTTTTGTGTCCTGGGAGTGGTTGCAGCAAAGACTCGAGGGTGATGGCTTGCATTCTTCACAGAGCTGGCTTGTGATCTTGCCTACCAGATGTCCATTGACTTCTGTCTCTCTGTCCCCTTTTTGCCTTCTCTCTGCCTCTACTTCCCTTCTTGTCCTGTCTGAGTCCCATTACTTGTGGTGTCAGCCTAAAAGGGTCTGTTTTCTATGAAGCAAAGGCATAGAAATGCCAGAGAAAGGTAGCTGGAATATAGCCCGAGTACAGACAAAAAGAAAGGAAACTTAGTTCTTTAGTTGAGCACCTGTTCTAGCCCTGAGTCACTGAGGCCCAAATCCTAGGAGTTATCCCTGGCTGCTCTTTTTTCTCACCCACCACCCACCTCAAGTCCATTTGGCTCTACCTTCAATATTTCCCAAATCCAACTACCCTTTATCCCACGTGTCATTAGCATTTCAATCCAACCCCAGTTCCTCTGCCTGCCTCATCTGTCAGGGTCAGAGTACTCTTGTGAGCTACAAACAGGCTGCCTCCCTTTCTCACCTCCACCACAGATCACATCCTCCAGCCCGGCAGGCTATGGCCACTGAGGGCTCCTTTTGTTCCAGTCCTACCAGTAGGCCTATTGGTCAGCTTCCTCAGGCCAGACCCAGCTCATCCCTGCCCCAGTGGCCTCAGAGCTTTCTCTTCCACTCAGCCTCTGCTTGGACTCTGCATATTTGTACCTCCCCAGATATTTCCTAGTCCTGTACCTGTTTTCCTTTCATTCCTATCACTTATCACTACCTGAAATCAAATGGTTCTTTGTTTTCCTCTTATTTCCCTCATAACCACAAGAGTAAAATTATTTTTTCTAAGGGCAGCCCTTTGTTCCTTTTTCACCTCTATTCCCAGCACCAACCAAGAACAGTGCCTGGCACAAGGTAGATACTCAGTAAATGGCTGTCAGTTAACATGAGCCCATGAATAAATGTATCAGTCTGTACCTAAACATGTGTCTAGTGAGTCTTAAGATGATTACATGGTTTTCTGGGCAGGGCTGTGAAAACTTCTTCTTTTGCTATCAGTGGATGTGATAACAAATGTGAACTGGAACTTGAGTCAGAGCTGAGAACTTAGGTAAGCTCACAGGTTCAGATACGAGTCAGCCAGATACAATATACTTCCTCCACGAGTCTTCTTGGTTGGCCCCCAAACTTTGTGACTCACCAGGAGCAGAGGCTGAGACAAGAGAAATTTGTGCAGGCAGAAGAGCCAGGGAGGAAGAAAGGGCCCAGGTGCCAAGTGGAAACCAGGACAGGGTTTAGTGGTTTGGCTGAGGGGGAAAGAGATTGATTTACTTCAGGGACTGAAGCTAAGGAAATAAGCTTCCTGGTTCTGGGGTAAACCAGGCCAGTGTTCTAAACTGGCAGTCCCCAGCATTTTTGGTACCAGTGACCAGTTTCATGGAAGACAATTTTTCCATTGACTGGGGGTGAGGAGGGAAGGTTTCAGGATGATTCAAGTACATTATTGTACACATTATTATTATTACATTGTAGCATATAATGAAATAATTATACAACTCACCATAATGCAGAATCAGTGGGAGCCCTGAGCTAGTTTTCCTGCAACTAGATGGTCCCTCCCATCTGGGGATAATGGGAGACAGTGATACCCAAAGTGTGTTGCTTATGTCCAGTTTACTCCATAAACTGAAGAAAACTCTGCTTCACAAAGGTAAGATGTTAGAAATGGAAGCAGGTCTTTCAATACTTTGGTGGCAATCTCAGGATATTCTGCCTTGACTTCAATCCAGAACGTTTGGAGATTTGAAGTTGTCTCAAACATACTTTTAAGGTCTGCATCATTTGTGATCTCAGGCAGTGAGTGGATTCTTTTCTAGCACGGACAAAGTCAGTTCACCTGGCTTATTCACAAATAGATTGTGGATCCATTCCTTCACAGTTTTGGGGCCTTTTGTGATTGGGAAGTAATGCTCAAACTTTTGAAAGCTGAGATAAGTGATCATGCACTAGCTGGGAGAAAGAAGGCCTGGCTCAGTCTCTTTTCAAAATCTCTGCTCATGTTTGAAACGTCAAAAATAACAATGTTCACTCGTCGCCCCATAATTCCAGTTTAACTTTGAATGCAGCCACTTTATCTCCAACTTGAACACAGTTGTCGTGCTCCCCTAAAGTGACAGATTGAGTTGGTTAAGCATGTTGAATATGTCATAATTAAGCAAGTTTTGCATCCCTTTCTGTGTCACCAAAATGTGCTGCCACTGGTGACTGTTCATATTAAAGAAATCTCTGGAGTGGCTCTCATAACTCAAAAAGTCTGGCCAGTGATCTACCTTTAGAAAGCCATCTCACATTTGTGTATGAGAGAAGATGTGTGTGCTCTGTGTCCATCTCCTCACAGAGCTGCACAAACAGACATGAATTAAGGGCATATACTTTGATGTGGTTTATAATATTAATCACACCCTGAAAAACGTTAAGTTCAGGGGACATTTTCCAACTAGCCAGCATTTATCTATGGATGACATAGTTTATAGACTCACATTCAGAAACGACCTCTTTGAACCAAGTAGTGAAACCAGAAAGTCATCCAGTCATGCAGCTACTCCATCCATGCATATACTGACACAGTGACCAATTCAGTTTCCTAATATGTGGTCATTCAAAGACTTGAATAGTTCTGCAGCTGTGGTGTTGGTTGGCAACAGAAGTGCACATAACATATCCTCATGCACATCCTCCTGAAAAATATATCACACAAAAACAAGCCTTGTTGTCAGCATCGGTAGACTTGTCAACCTGGATTGCAACCATGGCAACTCATTAATCCTAACAATTGTGCCTCAGTATCCTATGCTATTTCATCAATTCGTCTAGTTATGGTACTAGTGAAAAGAGGAACATGTGCCACTTTTTGAACTGCAGCCTCTCCTAAAAGTTCACGACAGATGTCCTTAGTGGCAGGCAGGATCAACTCTTCACCAATAGTAAAAGGCCTCTTAGCTTTAGCAATGTGGTTAGCCACTGAGAATGATGCTCTCAGTGCAGACACATTTAATGAAGTGGTGGCCTTCAATAATTTCTTCTGTTCTTTATGTTGACATTTTTTTTCCTTTCGAAAAACTCCAAAGGCTTGTCTTTTAATGCAGGGTGCTTGGTCTCCGTGTGGCAGTTTTGCAGGTTTCATGGCTTCATTGGATAACTGGTCATAACATATTATACAAAGTAGGCTTGGAGAATGTGAATCACCTGTTACAATGAACCCATAATTTAAGTCAAACTCTTGGTATTTTCTTTTAAATGCAGCTTTCTTTTTGTTGACAGTCTTAGAGTCTTCTGCTGTCTATCACTGGGTCTTTCCCCTTTTTCAAAGATGCTCTCTAGTGACATTTGTTTTTTACTCCTTTTGGCTAGGGTTAGCTTGTGGGCTTACTAAAACTGTGACTGAGACATGTATGCAGTGCGAGAAAGAGGCACGTGGATAGAAGTGGTAAATTAAATAATGGGCAAGCCACATGTGGATTAAAATAAGTGTTGGATTCTGACTTAAAGCCTATCACCAGATCCAGCTTAATTGTCACTTGCCACACCCACTGATAGTGTTTTGATATGTGTGCAAGCAGTTGATTTATTATGATCTCTGTGTAGTCAAACCTCTCTGCTAATGTTAATCTATTTGCAGCCACTCCTCAGCACTAGCGTCACCGCCTCAGCTCCACCTCAGATCATTAGGGATTAGATTGTCATAAGGAGTGCGCAGCTTAGATCCACCGCATCGTGGTTCGGAATAGGGTTCATGCTTCTATGAGAATCTAATGCCTGATCATCTGAGGTGAAGCTGAGGCAGTGATGCTAGCGCTGGGGCGCGGCTGCAAATACAAGTAAAGCTTCGCTTGCTTGCCTGCTACTCACCTCCTGTTGTGCGGCCCAGTTCCTGACAGGCCATGGACTGGTACTGGTCTGCGGCCTGGGACCCCTGTGCTAAACCATACCAGTCCTGTTTAAGGCAGAAGGCTCATTCCTATAATGGATGCCCGTTTGTATGCAGCATGTATCTGAGATCATTACACCTTCTAGGAAAATAATTCTTTCATCATCCAGGTATGATTCTGGTGTGAGGTATTGATAGCCTGTAGCAGAGGAGAACAGCAGGATTCTGGGGGCCCATACTAAGGGGGCCCATGCATTTAGGGGGTTGTTGCTCCCACCTTTGCGCTGAGGATTGGAGATGGGGAGAGGTCGGAGGCTTGATATGAGAGGTCGAGGTCTACTCACTGAGGCCTCTGTTCTATGCCCACTGGGGAGGACCTCATATGACTCCATGGTGAGTTGGCCCATAGTTGGCCAGGCTCCATCTATACAATGACCACTTCACACAAGGAGCATGTTGGCTTAAATGAGGCACTTCTTTCTGTCTAGATTTCCACCTTGGCCTGGATACTTGGTTGTGTGTGTGTGTGTATGTGTGTGTGTTCATGTTCGTTTAAATATACATATCGTAAAATTTACCATCCTGACTATTTTTAAGTTGTAGTTCAGTGACATTAAGTACATTCACATTGTTTTGTTGCCATCACAACCATCTATCTTCAGAAATTTTTCATGTTCTCAAACTGAAACTCCATACCAATTAAACACATATTTGATTTTTTGTGTCTGAAGTATTTCACTTAACACAATATTTTCAGAGTTCATGCATGTTGTAGCATGTGTCAGAATTTCGTTTCTTTTTATGGGTCATAGTCCATTGTATATATACGCCACATTTTATTTATCCGTTCATCCATCTATGGACACTTGTGTTGCTTCTACCTTTTCGCTATTGTGAATAATGCTATTATGAACATGGTGTACAAATATCTGTTTGAGACCCTGATTTCAGTTCTTCTGGATGTATACCTAGAAGTAAAATTGCTAGATAATATGGTAATTCTATATTTAATTTTTTGAGGAACTGCCAAACCGTTTTCCATAGCAGCTATACCGTTTTGTCTTCCCACCAGCAACATACAAAGGTTCAAATTTTTCCACATCCTCATCAATAATACTAACAGCATTTTTATTACAACCAACCTAGTAGATATCAAGTGGTATCTCATTGTGGTTTTAGTTTGCATTTCCCTAATAATTAATGACGTTGAGCATCTTTTCATGTATTTATCGGTCATTTGTATGTATACATCCTTTGGAAAAATGTTTATTGCTGTCTTTTGCCCTTTTTTAAATTGCTTGCTTTTTTTTTTTTTTTTTTTTTTTGGCTGTTGAGTTGTAGGAGAGTTCTTTATATATTCTGGATATTAATTCTTTATTAGATACATAATTTGCACATGTTTTCTTCCATTCTGTGGATTGCCTTTCCACTCTCTTGGTAGTGTCCTTGGATGCACAAAAGTTTTTAATTTTTAAAATTAATTTATTTTTATGGTGACATTGGTTAAAAAGTTTTTAATTTTGATGAAGTCCAGTTTACCTGATTTTTCTTTTGTTGCTTGTGCTTTCGGTGTCATAGCCATTGTCAAATCCAGTGTTATGAAGCTGTTACCCTTGGTCTTCTATGAGTTTTATAGTTTTTCTCTTACATGTAGGTCTGTGATCTAGATTGAGTTCATTATTATGTATGGTATATTGGGCACTTGGTTCTTGTGGAGTTCTGCTATTGGGTGGGGTGAGGAGGGTGAAAGCTATTCTTCCCTATGTTCTTTGTCCACAGGCTTAGGAGCAAGGTGGTCCTTGGCTGGGTGGTGATGGCTTCCCAAGGAAAGCTCCACCGGCAGAGGGCCCTTGGCCTCTTGGCAGGAGCTGGGACATCTTGCTGCCCAGCTAGCCACCACAGCCAACAGATCATTCTGGCACAGCAGATGCAAGAAGGAACTTCCTGGCTTTGGCAGCAAGTGAAAAGGGTCTTTGTTGTGTTCTTTTCCCCTTTAAAAAACTGAGTTTAGCCAACCCTAACAATGCCCCAGGAATTCATGGAGTTTGGCTGGTCACCAAAGCCCTGAATAGATCATTTCTGCAACACCCCAACTCCCCCAGAGCACTAAAGCATGTACAGTATTGGATTCACTCATCTCCCTTCTCTTCCCACAACTCTGAGGTTGCACACCCAGTGTGGGCACTGCACTGTTGCTGCTTGGGATTAGCAAATGATCCCCTGTCTTGTAGGCCCCATTCTGCTAAATCCATGGAAACCCTGAATGCCTCAGAAAGCTCCCATTGCTCCTGGATGAAATCAGAGCCAATTCTTGAAAGAGGCACCTCCTAGGGATGGGTGCACATGCTCAACATGTATCATCTCCCACAAGGTCCACCTCCCAGCAGGTTGCTCAGCTTTGCCCTCTGTGGAAACACATGTCAGAGCCCAGTAGAGTTAGCTCCTTGGGGATGGTTGGCCTTGCTCCTGTGGTCCTTGCCTTTTGCTGTGGTACAGGCAGTGTCCTCAGGTGGGTTAGGAGTTGTCCAGTCCTCGTGCCTCTCTGGGCCTCTGTTTCTGTGTCTGGAACGTGGGGCAGGAGGAGGGGCACTAAGCACCTTCCAGGCGTGGGTTGGAGGCAGCAGCAGTGAGTGTTCTTCTGGCAGGAGCCTGAGTGGCACTATACAGACTTCTCAATGAGTCTGGCCAACTGGCTGCCCCACCCACCTTGGTTATTTTCTATATCTGTGCAAATTTTGTTTTATTTTTAAGTGTACAAGTCATTGTTTTTTAGTGTATTCACAGAGTTGTATAGTCATCACCACAATCCATTTTAGAACATTTTCATCCCCTCTCCCCCAAAGAAATCCTGCACCCCTTAGTTATCACCCTCTAATCATTCCTCAGCCTCTGGCAACCACTAATCTACTTTGTTTCTATCAATTTGCCCATTCTGGACATTTTGTATAAATGAACTTATGCAGTATCACCACACCCACCTCTTGCCTTTCAACTTTATCATCTACTAGTTACTGTAGTCAGGGCCCCAGGGGTGGTGGCTGCAGCGCAGTATCATGGGCTCCTGGAGGTGGGGTTTCCTTTCTGAGTCCTGAATCTCCTTCAAGCCAGCTCCTCCATCTCATGCCCCTGAAATAGTGGAGGACTTGTTAACTACTGTCAGGCCTTTGTCCATGTATCATCTGCTATTTGCTTAACAAACGTGGGGTTTAGTAAGGTTGGATAATCTTGTTTTATAGATAAAACATTTATAAATAGAATACTTATATGTCATGTATAATAAAATATTTACTTAGAAATAAAGCATAAATATGTATTATAAATGAATCTGCAATATAAACTTAGAGGGGCTGGTTGTTCCATTTATCATTCAGAAATATGCACTGAAGCTCATTCTGGGCAGAGCCTGCATAGGTATATAGATCCCTCAAGTTGGGGGCTGGGAAGGCATAGAGAATGTATGAGAGCTGCTTGGCTCACCCATGGATAAACCCCTCAGTTTGGCTGGTCGCTTTCAAGAGGCTGCTGCTAGCCATCTTAGGACCAGCAGCTGGCCTCCAGTGTCAACCCAGAGACCTGACTTTCCCTCTCCTCTCAGGGAGAGGGTGGTCAATTATGTCTAGAGCATCTTCCAGTTCATCTAGGTAAGTTCTTTTCAACCTGCCAGCCTCCTCACTGTCCTGGGGTAAGGGAAAAATATGCCCAAAACTTTCCTCCGATCTTCCTGTGGCAAGCATTTAGGGAAAGTATGTTGAATAAATTGTCTTCTTACCACTACCCGCTTGCCATGGTGGGGTGTGTGTGTGTGTGCTAAGAAACAGAAGAAGCAGCCTGGGTTGTGTGCCAGCCTTGAGCCCTCATTTCATGTGAACAGTATCATCTCTGGTCTCGGGACAACTCTATGGAGTAAAGGATTTCTTTTATTGTGGTAAAATACAAACACAAAAAAATCAAGTGTCAGAGTAATGAAGGGGCAAATGGGGTGACAATTTTGCCAGCCTCAGAAGGTTGTGGGAGTAGTCAGTGAGAGGACACATGGGACCAGGGACAGTGTGCCGTTGGTAGACTAAGAAGGTGCTATTTTCATAGTGGTTGTCAGTGTGTACCTGGACCAGTTTTCCCTTCTTTTGTGATCACTGCTTACTCTCTGATCCCTTTTCTACATATTTAATAGGATTAGATAATGCTTGCCTCAACATAATATTTAAGGAGGAATGAAAGAGGTCGTAATTGTGAGATCCTGACACATAGGTAGTAAATAAATGTTCATTTCCTTCAGCTCTAGCTTGTTATGTTTTTGCCTTTTATTGACACTTCTGGAAGGAGATAGAGGCTTCATTTTGTACACAAAGAAACTTAGACCTGGAGAAGTCTTACAGTGCAGTTGGTGATAGAGTCTTGTGGCCATGTTCAGCTGCAGAGTGGGCTAGGAAATCTTGTTTGCAGCTGGTGACCATGTGACCAGTGAAAACAATTACTGTGCAAGAGGAGACAGTGAGCAGTTTGGTGACTTTGAGCCCTGGAACACTAGTATCCAAAGAGGAGTGTTTGACTCAAGGGGGCCCACTAAGTGGTCCAGGAAGAAGAAAATATTAGAATTTCTGTTGATGTGTTTTATTGTCCCCACTTAACTTACATACGTGTGTGTGTGTGTGTGTGTGTGTGTGTGTGTGTGTGTGTGTGTGTGTGTGTGTTATGTTACAGTTTATAAGGTGTCAGTGCCATGGCACAGATCGATAACTTATCTAGCCTGTGCATATGTATGTCACAGGTGGCATATGCTGGCAGCATTGTGAGACTATAGATCCAGGAATTGGGGTGGGCATCGAGGCTAAGCAAGGAAAAGTCACCTTGGAAAAGCCCCTCTGCCATCCCCCCTCTCTCCACTCTGTGATCCTAGTCTAGGCTCACTCTGGAAACAAGTTGGTTAGGCATGCCCACACTTAACAGCTCATAGCCTTAATCCTCACAGAAGTCCACCTCATTAGTTTCCTCTTTTCACACACAAGAGGACCTGCCTCAAAGAAACCATGTATCTTGTCAGTGCTAGCAAGGAGTGTGTGCTTCTGTGTGGGGGAGGCTGAACTCCCAGAGGGCAGAGATTGCCACCCTTAGTATGCTCAAAGAGGGTTCAGATGGGGCACTAGCTTGATGCTGGAAGAAGGCCCAAGATTAAAACTTGTGAAGAGTGAAGGGGCTGGGGCTGGAGCTGGAGCTGGAGCAAGGAGGCTGGGAAGGTTGGAAGGACCAGATAGTCCCTGCCTTGAGCTGGAGGATGTGTTCTTGTGGCTGTGGAACAGCTCTTACCTGGGGAGGGGTACCCAGGCCCTAGGTGCATATGGGCCTTTCTAGACAAAAGGCAGGCAGGTGGATCCCAGGCCACCTCTTTTGCCCACTGCTCCTAAGGAACCTCCTCTGTTTGGTTTCAGAAAAACCCACCAAGCTCCCTTTCCCAGCTCAAGAACCCTCCAGGAGTGCCTGGGAGAGATACTGCAAGGCTGCTTCACTCATGGAGAGCACTAGGCTTAGTGTGAGTGTGGCCTACCCTCAGAAAAGACACTCTCACCCCTCCTTGTTTCCCCACCTCAGGGTCAGTTCTGAGGCAGGCCATACTTTGAACACATAGCTGAGGGTGCAGGCTCTTACCCCACCTAAAGTTGGAGGGCCCCCCATGAGCTCATGGGCAGTCCTCCAGCCCTGCCCCCTCCATTCTGACTTGGGCCCAAGGATAATGGACTGAGTCCATGGGCCCTATAAGGAAAGGCTTCTTGGAACTGGGAAACTAACTCCTTCTACCTTCTGTGGACTAGAGAACCTGTGGTTGTGTTGGAGTAAAGGCTCTGGGAAACCAGCACCCCTCAGGTCTGGCTTCTGTAGTTGGGCCCTGGGGATGAGGAAGAAGGTGGTGATGTGTCGGAAGAGCTCATAGTTCAGCCTGGAAAGTTACCAGGAAGATCACATGAGCTCAAGCTGGAGGGCCTGGGAGGTTCCACCTTCCTTTCATTGGAGACATAAAGTAGGTTTTCCAATAGTGGGGAGTAGTAGTTCCTCTGAGCTTGGCACCCACACCAGACCCAGCATTCTGATTACAGACCAGACCCCTTCTCTCTTCTGCTGGCAACAGGCAGCTCACAGCCAGGTGGATATAGGACCTACTCAGAGCTCTAGGAGGAAGGTACCTGATGAGGCAATCCCCAGATGGCTGCTATTGCCATTTCTCCCACTGCTGCCTCTCTAGAAACAGGACTGAGGATATGCTGGGCTCTCAGGGGCAACTCAGTGGAGAAGCTGGAGCTGCCCTTAAGCCCTTTACTACAACAGCTGCCCCTGTTTTAGAGCCATGGCAACCTGTTGGCTTTCCAAAAGCATCCTCACGTTGAGGGGAAGTGAGAAGCCAGAGGGTACAGGGCTAACAAATCATCTTTAGGACAGTCCTCTCAGCTAACCCTTCACCTCAAGTAGGAATTTCTTAAAGCTGTCTTTCTTAGTTTCAGTTTTCTATCCCTAATTTCTGTGTCTTTAACAGATTTGCTACCAGAATTTGCTGTTCCAGCATGGGCCAAGCAGCCTTGTAGCACTCCTCACAGACAGTACTGGAAGGTGGCAATAGGTCGTTCGCCTCAGGCGGGCTTGGCCTCCCAACCCCACAGCCTACCTTCAAGGATGTGGCTTCTCTCTAGCCCCATCCTTGCCTCTAAAAATAACCTTGCTATTTCAAAACCACCTCCTCTGGAGCTTTTTCTCTAAGACCAGGCTTTTAGCTGCCTCTGTCATCCCAGCTGTTCTCACAGAGTGGTCTTCCTGTCTCTCCTCCTTCCCCCAGTACTAGCTGGGATATAGTTTTCCAACGAGAAATGAATATCCAGCTGGGTGTCCTCTGAGAAGAACAGGCCTGTCACCCTCCTCTCTAGGAGGAGGAGGAGGAAGTGATAGGAAGCAGGGCTATGAAGGCCCGGGTAGGCAGAGCAACCCTGTTCCTCTGTTGTAATTGGGGGTCCACACAGCTGTGAGAGGTTCAGGTGCCTGTTGAGAAGCCACAAGGGTTAGAAAGGGCCTGGGAATGTGGGGATGGTCCATGCTGCCTTATTATGCCTCCTTAGAGCTGGTCTCTGAGTGACTCCTTGCCTCGTCTTCTTCTTGCAGCCCACAACCCTCCCTCAGGGCACCATTAACATGAACCAGTGCACAGATGTGGTGGATGGGGAGGGCCGGTCAGGCCAGAAGTTCTCCTTGTGCATTCTAACCCCTGAGAAGGAGCATTTCATCCGGGCTGAGACCAAGGAGATCATCAGTGGGTGAGTCTGCTCCATGCGTTTTGGGAATTGGTGCTCCCTGCCCACCAGCAGGTTCTTGGACCAGGTTCTTTGGCACAAATTGAGCAGCATTGCCATTACTTTCTTCCCGAAGTACATCTGCTCTTTTGAGTCCCCTCTCTCCATTCACAGCACAACTGTGTATTCAGTCACCACACCAGAAACTGGCCTCATCCTTCATTGCCTTTGCTTCATCCCTGGGTCCACACATTCGCCAAGGTTACCCCCACCTTGCATCCTGCTTTCTTGGATGCCTTCCTCTTCTGGCACTGCCCTGGTTCTGGGGCTGCTACATCTTCCTTAGGCTTCTCACTGGTCTCCCTACTCTGTTCACACCCAACCACAAGGGGCTCAGTCCCCAAAACACTATGACCTTGCCACCCTTCTATCTAAAACCCCATTACCTGTGGGTCAAGTCCAAGTTCTTTGGCTGCCCTGCGGGGCCCCTTCCCAGCCCTCCAGCCTCACTCCCACCACCCTAAGCACTGAGCTGCTTGTCGCCATATATCCCCCAGCTGCCTTTACCTCTGTACCTTCTCTCCTACCCTTCTCTCAGTCTGGAATAAACCCTGGACTTCCAGGCTGTTAGAGTCAGCCTAAGTGTTTACTGTTGCAGTAAGCCTTCCCTCATGAGGTGCTTGGCTCCATCTGCTTGCTCTTATAAAAGATGAAGATTGTGTTCACTTCTGGTTTCCTCAGCCAGCGGAAGGCCCTTGACAGTGGAGGCCATGTCTCATTCATTGTGCTCGGTGTCCACACACAGGAATCAGTCCAGTGCTGCTGTACGCACTGGCTTCATTAGCCAAGTAGAAAAAAAAAAAAAAGAAAGTCTTTGGGTCATCCTACTCCCTTGAGCACACCCTATGCAGAGGCTTAGGAGAAGCCCTGGAAAGTGGAAGGCGGGCCCAGGTTTTCAGGTAGCTGACAGTCCATAGGGGCTGAGCTTGTATTCCTGAGCCCATGCAGCATCTGCCTTCCAGGAGTCCCTGCTCATGGGGCATCTGCTGCCAGTTCTGTGCAGCCTAGCCACACGTGGCATATGCACAGTGAGTAGACACAGCAGGAGCTTGGACACTGGGTCTTAGAGAATTCCACTTGTCCTTTAAGGCTAAGAAGGAGGCAGATGAGGCTAAGATGGCTTTGGGAAGATTAAATCCAGGGTTGAGGGGGACCAGACTGATTATCACAGTGCAGAGTAGAGGTGATTAGAACATGAAGTCCTTTGTTTCAAAAAACTGAAAGACTCCTATGAGCAGTGGCCTGTGCTTCAGTATCTCACCTGCAGCCCTGGCCAAGGCTGCTGCATGAGGAAGCGAGAGCACTGGCCAGAAAGCCCCTGGTTTTTGCCAAGTTCAAATTCATACCATGGTAGGGGTAGAGCGTAGGGACAGAACTGTGCTGTTAAGAGGGGTTGAGTGGCCCTCTGCTAGGGATGCCAGGAGAGAGGCAGGTTTGCATTTCTAACAAGGCAAATTGGAGAACACTTTGACTCTGCCCCTCTCTGATCTTAATCCTAAAACCTTACATTTAAGGGTATAAAGAGCTTTCACCAAGCCCTCGTTCTACAATTGGGAGACTGAGGCTCCGGAAAGAAGAGGAGTCTGACTGAGGGCACCCTCCAGGCATGAGTGACGTCATGGAACTGGTTGCACTTACTTTCTGGTTCACTCTTGCTGCCTTGGTCCCATCTGGCAAGCACACCTGACTCAAGGTTCCACTGCTCAAATAAGATTCCTTGGAGAGACCTAGCTCTCCCCTTAAGATCTAGTTCCAGGGACAGGTGGAATGGGAAAGACTTGTCCAAGGTTCCCAGGGCTGAGGGACCAGGTCAGTGATGTAGTGGTGTGCCACATTGCGTTAGGAGAGTGATGATGATGTCTAACATTTGACAGTGTCTCTGGCAGGCTGCCTCAATCCTGCTGTCAGACACTAGCACAGGCTAGGGGGTCCTTAACTCTGTCCTGGGCCACTCTCTTGCGGTCACTTCTGTGTACATGTATGAGGCCTGCCATTCTATGCAGCTTGGGTAGGCAAGGTAAATTGGGTTCCTGGGTCCAATTAGAACATGGGGTGGGGAGTGGTCCCCACACCAAAAAATAATTCCCAGACACCAACAGGGTGTTCAAGAATTCAACTCAGTTCTGCAACTTAACACAGGGATAGCATCAGATCCTGCTGGTTAAGGGCTCAGTCCCACGAAACTGCTCCCCCCACCCTGCACACTCTGACCAACCAGCTATAGATTGAAAGTTCCCACGACCCCTCCTTGTGTTCAGTTAATGTGCTAGAATGGCTTACGGATTTCAGGAAAACCAGTTTACTCAATAGATTACTGACAAAGGATATTAAAGGATACAAACTGTTGACGTAAGAAACATACAAAGCTGTAGAGAATTTTAATGAGTTTATTTGAGTCAAACTGACAGCAACTGGGAAGCAAAATCTCAATGGATTAAGAAAATGCTCCAGAGAATAGCAATTTTGCAGCCTATTTTATACATTAGAATCAAAAGGGGAGACATAAGGAGGGTTCATTGGTGTTAGATTAAAGTGGCAGGAGAAAGCAAAGCAGGGAAATATTTGGGATTGGATAAAAAGTAAAACAGAGAGACACATCTTTTACATTGGTGGGTAAAGGAAAGTTAATAATTAACATTTACAGCACATAGAGATGGTATGCTGAACACAAGATAACCATGAGAGGTTCAGTGGTCTCTTGCTCTGGTATAGTGGGTTATGCCCTGGGGGGTCTGGAAAAAAGGGGTTTCTCTGACATTCCAAGGGTTTGTTATCTTAGATGCAAAAAGACAATAGACAGGCTCACTTCAGGTAAAGGTTGACCTTCATCAAGAAAGCTACAGGCCCAGGATGTGACTACCCACCATGACCTGCTTTGGTTAGAAATTTTTATGTTCATACCATCCTATGTGGTTACTTTCAGTCTCTGAGTTTGTAGGGTTCTGCCATGCTGGCCTCCCCTGAGCTGGTCAGGTTAGTATGTGGCCTTTTTTTGTTTGTTTGTTTCACAAAATCAACAGCCAGATTAAGATATGCATAGGACGAGGTCCCAAAGGAGTTTCTGTCCTCTTAGAGCTTGGGGCCCAGCATGGTGGCATGTGGAAACATTATGGTTCCCCAACCTAGAAGCTCTCTGAACCCTGTCCTTTTGGGTTTTTATAAAGGCTTCATTATATAGGCCTGTTCTAGTTATTGATTCAACCTCGAGGCCATCTCCTTTCCCTGGAGGTCAGTGGGTGGGACTGAAACTTCCAACCCTCTAACCACTTGGTTGGTTCTAACAACCAGCCGCCATCCTTAAATGCTTCCAAAATCCAACTCGTTAACATAAGGAAAGACATTTTTTTAGCTCTTAACACTTAGGAAATTCCAAGGGTTTTGGGATCTGTGAGCCAGGAATTACCCAAATATAAGAAATATATTTTGGTCATCCAAATGACTAAATCTCTATTTCTTATACATCACAATATTGTACAGTCATTAGGTGGCCTAGACACCAGCTGCATATGCTCTCAGGGTCCCACATGTAGACTGGGCAATACTGAGAGTGGGAGGCTTATTAGGCTCAGTTGCATACCCAGAGCCAGAATAAGTCACCTGTTATTCCTGTCCTAGGTCTGGACCTTTCTCCTTCCTGTCCAACAGGCAGGCTCTCTCAAAGGCAGCCTGCTCCCAGGCCTCTACAAGTCCCTCAGAGACCCTGCAGTTCCTCTTGTGACCAGCAGCTTCCTCATTTTTCTCACTTGCTTGGACACTCAGATTTCTTTTAGGGAGTCAGATGGCACAATATGCCTAAGGACTGACTTCTTACTCTACTCTCCCTCTGCCTCTTTCCTCAGACAGATCCCCTTCCCTTGGCTTCCTCCCTGGCCTCCTGGTTCTCACTGCCTGTCATGGCTTCTTGGCTGGGGAACCTCTTCTGTGGGCTCAGGGGCCCTGCGATTGGTCTAAGTGCTCGGGTCCCTAAAGAGGTACAGACACTTTCTCTTTGCTAACTTAAAGCTGGACGGCCCAGTCTTCCCTCCTGGCTCTTCTCTGAAATGGACACCTGAATGACTTTCCTAGGGTTGGATAGAAGGAGTTGGCAGTTCTTTCCCAGTTCCCTTCTGCTGGGAGGGGCCCTCCAGGATGTTTGGGGCACAGGTTCACGCAGTTATTTTAGAGGAGATGGGAGTTGGCAAAGTGAGGGGGCCTCTTCTGTGCCCTCCAGCTGGGCTTGGTCAGGGCTTTATCCCGGTGTCTTATCTTGGCTCTGCGTTGAAAGTTGGGGAGCCTTTTCGACCACATCCCTGGCACCCACATTCACTACCAATCCCATGTCCACATTCACACCTCACCTCTCTTCCATGAGGGTATTTTAACATTTGTAACATATCTGGAAAATGTTAGACACTTCTATTGGACTTGCATCCAATAGAAATCTAAGTGTAGAGGACATATCCCATCACTTGTTCCTGAGCTAGGCATCTCTCAGCCTCCAACCAGAGCATCACTGAAACAGGTAAGAACTGAGGTATCTAGGAACCCTGGCTGCCCTTGTTCCATGCTCTGCCCTTGAGTCTCCAGCCTTGTTTAAATTGGCAGGAGCTTCAGAAGCTCCATTTAGTCAGCAGTGCAACTGCAATGCAGATCTCTCCTGTTCCCTCAGGACCATGTCCTACAAGGCTCGCAGAATTGCCCAGCTCCATAGCGTTGCCAGTTGATAACAACTGGGCCAGTGTGCAGGGGCTCAGGGCACTCCAAAGGGTCTGCACCTCCCTGCCACGTTCCCTGTACTCTAGGTGACTTTGCTGAGCAGTCTATTCCCCTCTTCTAGGTATAGCTTTAAGAAGGGCCATCTGTAGGCATGGTTCCCTAAAGTGCCCAAAAGAAATTTCAGGTCCTATAGCAGGGTAGAAAGCAAGTTTTCAACCCCATAAGTGTGTGAACTACTCAGATGACAGGAGTGAGGCCCTTGTAAAGTCTGCTCATCTGCTGGCTTTGCAGATACAGTTGTGGCCTCCTTTTCTGCTTTGGGGCCCACAGAGAAATAACCTATAGGACCTGTGCCTCAGGTCTCTGTGGCACAGGTGACTGTTCATTCTCTCAGCAAGTCGAATATTACATGCTCTGGGCTGGGCTGAGGGAAGCCCCTCTGCTCAAATGCTGTAATTCCCCATACCCAAGCCTACTCCCCTGGCCACCAGCTGTCAAAACTACACAACCAGCACACCCTCTTGAAGCTATCCCAGAAGGCCATTGACTATGACCAACCTCCCACCCTCACTCACTCCCCACCCCAAATTAAAGAAGCACCTTTGAGTGCTAAAGTTACCATTCCTTCTCTCTGTACCAGTTTTGGGATGCTGGTGGTCACTGCAGCCTCTAGCCAGGGTGTTGCCAGTGTTGACTCTGCCTCTCATTGCAGCTTAGCCACTGCCAATCCAGCCCTTGGCACAGACTGGCAGCAGGCCCAACACAGACCCTAGTGTTCTGGAAAGAAGTGGACCAGCGTTTCCTGTGGTACCTTCCCCTCTGGAGAGAGCACTGGGGCTGCCCTTCACCACCAGACTCACTCCTAACCTCTGCTCTTCCTATTCCCCTTCCTCCAACCCTCCCAGATGTTTCAAAGTTCCAGTGAGGCAAGCTGTGTCTTGTCCTGGCCTAATCTAGCTCCTGGTTTCAGAGACGATAGAGGGGCTGGGAACCACACAAGGTCATGATTAGAGGGTAACAGATCCCAATCTGGATCTGAGTCCTCTGTTCTTCCTTATGCTCCCCTGCTGCCTTTCCTGATGCTGGTCCGAAGTGGACTTTTCAGCATCCAGGCTGGTGTAGATTCTTGGGCAATGTCCCTGGGCAGCTCTGCCAGACTTCCCAAAGCTAAGGTACCCAGTGCCCTCACTGTATAGGTGGGGCCCATGGGTGAGTGAATGGGTATGGGAGATCAGCACTCAGCCCCTAAAGTGACCTGCTGTGGAGAACTTTAGTAGCATGATTTCTGGTTTCCTGCCGTGAGTGCACTGAATAGCCCCCAGTTGCAGCCCATCTGTGTGCTTGCCAAATCCACTCTGGAAGACAGTTTTAGAGCTGAGTCTAAGCCCTGATGGTAGGGACAGTGATAGAAACAAGTGTGCCCTTCACTCCAAATCCAGTGCTCAGGGTGGAGCCCATGTTATTATCCCTAAGCTGCAGGGCCCTCCCCACTTGCACTGTGGTCATTGCAGGGTCAGTATCCAAGCCTGATCCCGGCAGGCTGTGCTTGTCCGGGACTACATTGCTGGCACTTCCTGCCCTGTCAGTTACAGGCTCTAATCTAGGCTGATTCTAGGCTGCTGGTTGAATGCCTCCAGGCAGGAAGCATAGGGTTTGGTGCTTGGACTACTCAACAAGACGGCGTCCTAATCCTTGGGAGCAGGGGTCTAACCTGCTGTCTCTTCTCTTCCCAGTTGGCTAGAGATGCTCATGGTCTATCCCAGGACTAACAAGCAGAACCAGAAAAAGAAGCGGAAAGTAGAGCCTCCCACGCCACAGGTAGGTGATGGGTTTGCCAAGTGGTCACCCTTCGGTGGAGCTGGGGAGAAGTGAGAGAACTGAGAGCATCCTGGGAGGTTAGAGGGCTTCAGGACCCAGCCTAAAATTGGGAGTGGGGTAAGATATCAGTTCAGGGCTCAGGCGGTCATCAGCCCTGCGTGTTCCCCCTCCTTCTTTCCAATGGTTCATGGGCTGCATTCTATACACTACTCTCTGAGCCACAGGGCAAGACCCATTACAGGTACAGGGTGGCCTGCTCCTGTGCTCTTCAGTGGCCTGCTTGTGTGTTCTGAGGCTTTCTCAGGTGGTTTCCTGCCAGCAGGCAGGTGCTGAGCAGCAATAACACAGCATGTATCCTTTCTCCTGGCTGTCCTGTCTCCTGCTGGGGAGCAAAGAGCATGCTGGGAGGAGCTTCTTGCTGTATACATATTCCTTGTATGCCTCAGCTCAGCTCCATTTTCCACACAGATTGACCCTGCAGACAGAAAGCTGTGAAAGGGAGCTGGGCAAAGAGGTCCTAGAGTGAGGGGCTCTCAAGGGTCCCTAGCCCTGCTCTGGGCTTTCACTATAAATGGAAAAAACTGTCACTGGCCTTGAATTTTGTGCCCTTGCCTTGACTTCCTTGTGACCAGAGTGGGAAGTGGCTGGGGTCATCCCTCCAGGTCCAATCCTTCCCCAAAGGCCACTTTTCTCCTCTTTCCCTCCCCTACCATTGTGCAGGGGCTCAGGGCACCCAGAAGTGTTCTATAGCTCCCCGCTATGCTCCTCACACTCCTGGGGCCCTGGTGCAGCAAATTAATTTTTCTGAGCTTCAGTGAACTGATTTGCAAAGTGGACCTGTTGAAATCTAGTTAGATAATTATTGTAAGCATGAAAGGAAGTACTGAGCCCAATATAGGTGCTCAGTAAATGTTATTTTTCTTCCCTCTGCTCCAGACTTGATTGTTCGCAGGTATTCTTGCCTTGTCTAGTCAGGTCTTACAGTGACCCTGAGAGTGAGAAGGATGGAGATTGGGTCCCTTAGGCATCTTGCAAGGCCCAGAGCCTAGCAGAGAGCCAGCCTATGGCAGAACCTGGTTACCCTGAGGCTCAGCAGTCCTCACTAACTGTTCTCTGCTTCACCAAGTGGCAGAAGTCGCCCTGGGCAGGCCTGGATCCCAGGTGTGTGCTGGTCTGGGTCCCTTTCTCCTCCACATACCCCCATCCCCTGTTGCTCCCCTGAGCATGTATACCCTGAATGGCCTCCTGCTGATGGAATACAGCTCTGGGCCTGCCCTCTATCCACCCTACCCAAAAGTTCCAGGCTGGCATCCCCTGGAAGGTAGTGTCCCTGGCAAGAAATTGGCAAAAGACCATCGGAGTCCTTCCTGGGGACTAAAAGTGGAGCTTCCTGTCAGGAGATAGCAGATTCAAATCCCCCAAAGTTGCTTGATTGGAGAGAAAATATCCCAGGCAGAATAACAGTATTTAGGATTCTGAGACATTTCCAAATTATGCCTTGGAAACAATACTGGAGCAGAGCTCCTGCCTCCAAATAAGGCAATTACATATGCAGAAGACATACTCAGCCCAGTCCAGGGAATTTGATTATGTCCTTGCTTCCTGGCTGTCTCTTCCCCTATGACGTCTCTTCCTCCTTAATACTTCCAAGCTTCACCTTTTCATTTGGTGCAGGAGCCACATGATTGCAGAGTAGGGCAATCACCCATTTTCCTGATGGTCTCTTAGAGCCTGGATCTCCTGGGATCCCAGCCACCTCCACTCAGCCCCTCCCAAGCACTGGCAGAAGCCAGCCTGGACCGGGTTTTTTCCTTCCTCCTCTTGCTTTCCAGAGCATCACATTTGAGGCCACTGGTTTCTGGAAGTTGTGAACTTTCACCAGGGACCACGCCCCTGTGAGTCAGTCTTGTGTGGTGATGTGGGGTATCCCCAGAGGAGAGTTGAGGGCTCTCTGGTCAGGCTTCCCCTCTGCAGCCTGATGCTGAAGGTGTTCTAGGGTCCCCTGTAGAGACAAGAACCCAAGACCCCATACCCGGCCTCTTTCTCAGTGGCCCAGGAGAGTTTCAGATCAACGAGGAGCTGGAAGCATTGCTATGCTGCACTCTGTCCTCTCAGAACTTAGGCAGGAAAGCCCAGGGTTCCCCTTCAAGAAGGGTGTCTAAGGCAGTTGGTAGCTGGGGACATGGAGAATACAGAACACAGTGGTTTGCTGAGGGCATCAGAGAGAGGCCTAAGCCAGGCCCTGAGGAAGGATGAGGATAAGGATTCAGGGATAGCAGATAACCTTCTCAGGCAGGACAGGGTGTCCCAGCAAAGATCAAGGCAAGAGGAGGAGACAAGCTTGCCTTGATCAGAGCCTCTGAAGCCTGGAGCCTTAGAGGCATGGGCTCCTGGGAATTGCTTCTTACTTGGCTGCTATTTACTCCAAGAGAAAAGATTTTTCCTACTTTTCCTGGTGCTGAGATGCCTAGAAAAGGAACAGTAATTCACTCTGCGTATGAACAAGGCAGAAAGGATGGAGCTCTTACTTCCCTTCCTCCAAATCCCAGAACTGGGAGGCCAGGGTCTGTGTGTCTTCCCCATCCAGGTATACAGGCCCCGGGGTCCAATTCTTCAGGTGGAGCTCTGGGAAGCCAGCTCCTCCAGCCCTCCAGACTCATGATCCTTGCTCTTGCCTTTCTTCAGAGAACATAAAACAGCAGACATCTGTTAGAACATCCCTGCTGGTCCAGTGCTCTGGCCCATCTCAGCCACACGTGTGTTGTGAGTGGCCACTTCTCCTTCTTAGGCATCTCATTTTCTATTTTGGTGCCTGCTGCTACTCCAGGTCAGAACGCTTCCTCCCATTGGGTCCATGCTTGGTTTCTGTGCCAAGTAAAAGGAAGTAAAAGGAAGGCTTTCTATGAAACCCCCTCTAGACAGGGAACCTGCTTATTAGCACATGAAAGCTACAGAGGCCCATTGACCAGGGCTAGACTTCCTGCCCTTTTTCATCTTTCCTCCCTACTATGAAAACTCTTTCTGAGCAGCTAGATAAACAGCACAGACTATTATAGTATTGACAGCCCTGAACAATGAAGCTGTCCCAGCCACACAGGGACTAGCACATAGAAAACCTAATGTTTCCACTCCTTCCTCTTGCACAGGAAGCCAGGGTCTGGGTCAGCATGAGTGTCAGCACCCTCTTCACAACAGCAACTGTGGAGAGCAGAGGTGGTGCCACGTGATCCTGAACTGGCTCATGCAGAGGCTTATTCCCCATATATCTGCTTTGGAGAAGAGAAGCAACTTTACCCTGAGACCAGGCTTCCCAGCATCACCCATCTAGCCCCCTCTTCCAGAAGCCAGCATGGCTTTGTTCCTGCTGTCTCAACATAGAGGCAGGAGAAAGCAGAGCTACCAAAGGAGAGAAAAAGAACTCCTTGTGGACCTTGACCATTATTCATGCTCTGGGATAGTCCTCCAGAAGTAGGGAATATGGGTAGGGATCTGTGGTTTCAACCAGCCCTGCACAGATTGGGAGGCCCAGGGCCAGGAGGTGGGTCTGTAGCTGCTTGGTGCTGGGAAATGTGTGTATTCCCCAAGCTCCGAGTCATAACTCCTTGAATCTGGGACCTGAAATTTTTTTCTACCTCTTGGATATTCCTGCACCCCACCCCCTTCTCAGTGCTAGGGTCCCCCTAGCATCAGAGATGTGTGCATGTGCCATGGGCTTTTCAGCCACAGGGTGGGGCTGAGGGCACTGACAGCCAGGGCCACTCCCCTCATGGGCACTGTCACCTGTTCCTTCCTTTTTGGCAACCTCTGCCTACCCTGGTCCAATCTCCTCCACAGAGGGGACCAATTCACCAAGGATGGTCTTTATGTCACCCCCACTCAGCTCTGCAAGAGGAATCCAACTCTACCCTGAGCCCAGCAGAGCTGTGCAAGGCCTCTGGCCTCTGGCTTTGAGAAGAAGGCCCTGGGTTGTTGGGAGGGGGGATAGCAGGGGGACTTAGAGTGGCTTCTACTTTAGAGAAGCATTGCTGCTGGGACATGGAGTGAGGGTAGTATGCTGACTGGAAGGACAGGTTGCCCTGGTGCTGGATCTCCTTAGGTCAGTGGTTCTGTTGGAGCCCTCAGGAAACTGTCAGAAACCATCATTGTTTTCTTCTGAGAAGTCCACTTCATCTGAGGGGGTCAAAGTTCTTGGGACTCTCCAGCCTCGGAGTTGGGTCAGCTGAAGGCTTTGACACAATAGGAGGTTATATGTGTCTTGGGTCTGTGGGAAGAGCCATATTGGTTTTACCCTTTGCATGAGGTCTAGAATCTTTAGAAAGCTAAGGGAACCTTTGGACCCAAACAAATGCCCATCTTCTCACTTTAGTATCTGGGCTTATCTGGAGGCCCATCTAAGGCAAAGCCTTCTCCTACCCCATCCTGGGCCTTTCTCCTGCTCATACAGGTGTCTAGGGGTGGAGAATACTTGGAGCCCTACTTTTTTTCTTTCTGGCTATGCGAGTGTGACACCTCCTCTCTCTTCCCTGCAAAGTGGGTTGATGAGGACTAGATGGTATGGTGCCCAGCCAGAGCCCCAGCATATAGCTGACACCAGTGGCTGTAATAAATAACCCACTGATGGTTATATTGGGTCTTCATGTGCGCACATACACATAATCTGTGTCGTCTATAAACCTTGCAAGGGCCCAAGTCACAGATGGATTAAGGTAGGTTTCTAAAAATAAGGCTTGGCCACCAGGATGGAAGTGGGAGGGTGAGCATTTGTACATTATCCCCCATGTTTTAGGGAAAACAGATGAGATGTACCTCACTTTTGAAAAGGCCTAAAGCCATGTAGCACCCTCAGCAACTGGCACCTAGGACCTTGGGCTGGACAGGAGACTGATTTGTGCCCAGGGTGTAAGCTGGTGCTGCAGGGCAGCTGGGTTTCCTGGCCCCACCCTTGTCTGGGCTCTAGTTTGTAGTTTTGAGTGAAGGTTCACTACATACTCTGGAATTGGACTCCCTATGTCTGACTAAGCGCTTTTTGCATGAGCAGCCCCATTTCTGACCTGATGGAGAGTTAGAATTGAGACTGTTCCCTTCTTGGCTACAGGCATGCATCTAGCTTGTGGGGGGCGGAGGGGCGGGCAGGCAGGAAGGTGGGTGTAGATTTGAGTGGTATGTTTGCTTTGTATCTGATGACTCTTTACATAGTATCCCAGGTATTCTCTTTTAGCATTCTAGGACAAAAATGAGAGCATAGATAAGGCCAACAGCTGGCCCTAGCATGGATGCTGAGTGAACACATGCGTATCATTCATCCCAGTGGGCCCATCTTGATGATGTGTTCTTTCCTCACTGTGTACTCATGTCCTAAACACCCAGAAGTCTAGGAATGACAAACTCTGAGCCAACCACTTTTGGTCTCATCTTTAATACCTAGTTCACTGCTCTGGACTCTGTCTGGTTTTGTGGGCAGGGAGAACTTGCATGTATTTGGTGCTGGGGCTCTAAGCATTAACCCTAAGTCTTTGCTCCATGCATTTGCCAAATATGGCCTGAGGCCCATGGGACCAGGTACTCTGGGGGTGCTGGCTAGAGCTACAAAGGGGAAAAGGCCACAGTGCCATTCTGAGTCTTCTCTCCTGGGAATTCTGGGCCCCCGATACTGCATAGTTGATCTTGCTTTTCCCCCATAGCCAAACAGCCAGGCACCCAAGACCTATACACCAGTTTGGGCTGTGTCCTTTTGTGCCTACATCTCAGACACCACTCTCTCCCCCAGGAGCCAGGGCCAGCCAAAATGGCCGTCACCAGCAGCAGCAGCAGCAGCAGCAGCAGCAGCATCCCCAGTGCTGAGAAAGTCCCCACCACCAAATCTACACTCTGGCAGGAAGAAATGAGGGCCAAGGGCCAGCCAGATGGCATCAGCCTGAGTCCAGCTCAGAGCCCCAGCCAGAGCCAGCCTCCTACTGCCAGCACCCTGAGGGAACCTGGGCTTGAGAGCAAAGATGGTAAGTGGTGGCCAGATTGGCTCAAGTGCCCACCTGTCCTGATGCCCCTCCTCATAACACTGGAACAGACCTCTATCCCTCCAGAGCTTGCACTGAGGGCTCACTCAGGGGCCTGTACAGTCCAGTTGTGAGCCCCAGGCCTCAGGTCTCCTCACCTTCTGTGTCCATCAGCCCTAGGCAGAGCGTGGCCTGGTGTGGGACTGGGATCCCTGGGCTCCAGCCTTGGCCTTGCCCCTCCTGCTCTTGAGTCTTATCTGTAAAGAAGGACAGCACCTGCTCTGTTAGCCCCAGGCAGGTGCTGTGAGAGTCAAGGTGCTCTGTAAAGAGGTCTGTGTATAAGGAAGCCTCTGCTTCCTGTCCATTGTGGCCACTTTGTGTTTGTGGCCTAGTTAACCCTGGAAGTCCACTGAGAACAGCAGTAGTTAGGGTGGTCTTGTCTTTCTCCTCACAGTCCCATCCTGCAGGTCCCTGGGTGAAGTAAGGGAAGAGGGTGCCAGAGAGGAAACAGCTGGCATCAACCATGCTTTCTCCGCTTAGCACTTGGGAGTTGTTTGAGCAGAAGGGCAGTCGTCTCTGCTTCCCTCATCCAAGCCCTTGAAGGCTCTGCAAAACACAGGCTGTTAAAGATGAGTGGACAATTGGGACTGACCCAGCTCATTCAGGCCAAAGTGCATTTGGCATTAGCTCTGGGCATAAGTTGCCTTAATCCTCATTTGGTAGCACATACCCATCCATATCTAAAGTCTGTTCACTCTTGGTTTCTATACAAGTCCTCTGCCCTTTTCTCCTCAAAAATGTCCTTAAAGACTGAATGGCTAGTTGGCTGTTGGTTCCTCCTTGATGTTTAGTAAGAAGTAGTTGTTGGCCCCCCACCCATATGGATGTTTGGTAAGAAGTATCTTTTGTTGTGGTATGGGGGTGGATCCTGTTCTCCCAACTGAGCCTCCAGACTAGAAGTGTAGACCCCTCTGACAGTCTGACCAAAAGGCAGCCAAGTTAAAGGAGAGAAAGATGAGGCACAGTGGGAAGGAAATTTTTTTTCCCCATCCTGTGTCTGCCCTTGGGGAACCACATTGACCTTTAAAGATGAAGTTAGAGAGAAGCCCCCCATTTGCATCTGCATGAGCTTTTAAAAGCATCCTCAGAAAGCAAAGATGGCTAATTGTGTCTCTTGCCTCCCACTCTCTCTTCCAGAGGAGAGCACCATGAGCAGTGACCGCATGGACTGTGGCAGAAAAGTCCGGGTGGAGAGCGGCTACTTCTCGTTGGAGAAGACCAAACAGGACTTGAAGGCTGAGGAGCAGCACCTGCCCCCGCCAGCCTCCCCTCCCAGTCCCAGCACCCCCAACAACAGGTATAGTGGCCCCGGACCGCCCTCCCAGGAGCTTGGTCATCCCCTTCCTTCCTCAGGTCCTCGACCCCCCAGCCAAATGGTCTGTAGCAGCTACCTCGGCTCCCTGGATGTGGCCAGCCGGCCCCCCACCCATATGGACTCCAGCAGCGATGGGGGGCGGGAAGCAGAGAGACTGGGGCGCACCTTTGCATTTAAAGCCAGCAGGCAGTATGCCACCCTGGCCGACATCCCTAAGGCCATCAGGATCAGCCACCAAGAAGCCTTCCAGGTGGAGAAAAGGCGGCTGGAGCGTAGGACTCGGGCCCGGAGTCCTGGCAGGGAAGAGGTGGCCCGTCTGTTTGGCAACGAGCGGAGGTAAGGAAGGAATTAGAGGGCTGAATGCATGTGCACACACGTGCACACAGGCTCTCTCCCCACACCCTTAACACAGTCTCTTCTGCATATACTCTCAGTTTCTCTCTTACACATGTACTCACACATAGTCTCATATACTCATATATTCTGTTACATACTCCTACATGCTCTTCTCATATATTTTCTTATGCACATATTCCCTCTTCCCACCCCACCACACACACACACGTGTCCCCTAAGCCTTCCTTAGGGAGCATGTTCATTCTCCCTGTCTGGACTCTGGTTCCAGAACTCAGCTCCTGATGGTCAGAATATAGAATCTCTGGGTACCCAGAAGCCTAGGCAAGGGGCCACCTGCTCCCTATGAGTTCCTCCTAGTACCAGGACCCTGGATGGGTTCTCAGCTGCCTGGGCCATGTGTGACTGGATCTTTTCCTTCCTGGCTCAATTCTGTTCTCCAAGGAGACAGCAGAGGCAGTAAGACCCCCAGAGATGCAAGTGATGGTAGAAGCTCTGCTTGCCCTTACCAGTCTCATGTATGGGTGAAGGGCATGGAAGGAGATACAAGGAAGGTAGCCATGCCTGAGAAGGCAAGGTAGCAGCATAGTTCCTCCCTTGAGCCCTTTCTCCACAGAAAGCCACAGAGCAGCCAAAGCAGCCTGTGAAGCTGCCGGGTACCCGGCAGAATCACTCTTTGTCCATGCTTGGCTGAAATGTGAAATGGGGAGGCTTCCTGGGGAGAGAAGGGGTTTGGACGATGGGCCTAGGACAAAGGCCAGGGGCAGAGGTGTAGAACTCGACTGTGGTCTGAGGAGAGGAGGGCTCTGCCCTTCCCTTCCCTTGTTCCACTGTCCCCATGCTTCTCAGAGAGCTGAGGAAAGATCTTGGTTCCATCTCAGCCTCTAAGCCCAGGTCTGGACCAGAGAACCTCCTCTAATAGGAGCTTGCGCCCTGAGTCTGTAAACAGAGCCTTTGTCTTTCTTTGTTTACCTGCCTGACAACAGGGTTCTTACCCAGATGACCTCTAGGTTGCTGGAGGCTCACAGACCCCTCTGAACCACTTGAGAGTCTATGTGTACATTTTGTCGGGGGAAAAATATTCATAGTTTCATTAGGTTCCCAAAGAAGTTCCCTTTCTGAAAAAGAAGTTCAAGCCTAAGTTCCAGAAGAATTCACAGTGTTCTCATTGCTCCACCAAAGCCTAAGTAAAGCTCATAGTTGGGACATGTTGTGGGGACAGGCCAGGGCAGCAATGGATTCTTCTCAAGGTGCTCCCTTCTCTTCTTAATACTCACCCACTCTCCCACATGTCCCAGATAAAAAGGACCTGTGGACCTGTGGGTTAACCACCAGGATAAAGAAAAGACGCGTAGAGAAGACAACAGAATATACCTAATTCTGAGGAAGAGGGAAGCTGAACTCTTGCCTTGGAAGTTCCCTGCCAAGCAGTTGGCTGGCTTCTTGTTTCATTAGTACTCTCTTGAGATGCCTGCATCATCATCCCTAGTGTGTAGATACAGACATAGGGGCCCAGAATCAGGGTGGCTCCTCGCAGGAACAGCCTGGAGCAGTGGAGCCAGGACACACATCTAGCTGGGCCCTTAACTGAGAAGGCTCTGCTCCCATGATGTGACCCAGGACTAGTCTAAGGCCGTTCTTTAAGCAGTTAAGGAAATATATAAATAAGGGACTTGCCAGAGATTTAGGAAGCCAGCAGCTGTGGTTGGGGAGGCTTCGCACTGGCTTGTGGGCAGGCTGCGTGTCATGAAGGCTTCTGTGTGGGCAGCCATGCCCTGGTTTAGCAGCAGATCAGAGAATTAACATTTAGCACACCTGCTTGGCTTTGAACTCATTCTTATCTGGTGGCCTGGGATAGATGGCATCTCTGGGGCTTTGCTCTCTGCATGTTCTTTGCCACCATAGGGATGGGTTTTCACCTGGTATTGGCACCCCTGGGACCCACTGGCTCTGCATCCTAACACTGTAACGTCACTTTCTTACTGCCCTTGATAACATCTGGCTGGCTGCTGTCACTTTGTGAGGTCTGCTCTTTTGTCCTGAGTAGCTGTGCTTAACTGGATTCCTGTCTCTGGGTTGAATAGAGCAGAACCCCACATTGGCAAGTTGTTGGCCACAGCTACCCAGAACAAACTAGGCCTTCCCAGGAGCCAGGCCAGGGGATGACAGGGCTTAGTTTCCTGAGAAGCCATGGCCCTGAAGCAGTCCTCTGTGGGCCAACCAGCTCTGCTTTTCAGACTTGCTCCAGAGCCTTTAAAACATTTCTTGGATGGTGAGTTGCTGCTGAGCAAGCTTGGGGAGGCCATGGCCCTAGTTGAACTATGGGTAATGATACCACAGCCAGCTCCTGTGATCCTACCTGCCCCTGGGCTAGGAACCTGGAAAGGTCAGCCGAGCAGAGGTACAGTGCCTCCTTTCTGTGCTGTCAGCTAGCCCAGGGAGGCATTTGTGGCCACACCTGTAGTACTTCAAGGGAACCAAATTAAAAACTTCCCACTTTGCAAAGTAAATGTAGCTGGCCTCACTGGAGCCCCCTCTGTGTGTAGAGGCTGCAGCAAGTGCCGCTTTCCTCTTCTCTTGTCTGACTCCTCTCTTCACAGCCTTGGCAGTCCTGCAGCATGCAATTCGCATGTGACTTGGCCAGGAACTGACTGTTCCTCACAGCTTTCCTGGGGCTTTCTAGGCCCTGGGCTCAGTTGGAGGGCTCTTTCAGCAAGTGGTAGCACCGAGACTTGTGAGTAGGCCTGGAATCTTATCCAGACCTCACCAGGACAGTCGGGCATGGGAGATGCCTCACTGCCTGACCAGGCTGAGTGAGCACTTGCAAGAGCTTCCTGTGGTTCCAGGAACTCCTGCCTCTGCCGTAGCTTCCTGCGCTCAGACACATGCCCTCTCCTACTGCCCTCCCTCAGCCACCCTGCACTGCTGGTTCTGCAGGCTGGCCTGGGAACAAGTTCTGTTCCTGGAGAAGACTCCGTAGAAGCTTAGTGCATGGGGTGCCCACATTTCTTGTGGAAGCACAGGGAGAAGCAGAGAGCTCAGGTGCCCCGAGAGTTCTGCCCCTGGTATTAAGCCTTCCTTGAAGAAGAATCCCTCAGAGATCAATTTTTATTGGTAATCCTCCCTAAAAAAAAAAAAAAAAAGCTAGCCTCTGAGGGAGAAGTGTTTCAGGTTTTGAGCTCGTTTCCTCTTTTTTTTCCTTAGAGTTAGATTTTAGTTCGTTTTCTGGGCTCAGAGGCCCTTCACTCGCTTCCCCTCAACTATCCACCACTTGTCCAAAATGCAAGTAAACCCCTCCCTGAGAGGTGACTTCAGGACACTTGCCTGGGTGTCCCTGTGGGAGGACAGGCCTCTGGTCCTGCAACATGTCAATGTCCAAGACCCAAGCACCCAGTGTGCCCCAGCTGGCCTCCCATGCTCATACTCTTCTCATCAACTCCTCGTGACTCAGACAAGGATGATCTCTCCTCCTCAGTGATCACCTCGGGTTTTTTTTTTCTTTAATTCTTTGGATAGTTTTGATGTACCATTATTTGATTTTAAAAAGCCATCTTTTTCTGTTTATTCATTTTCCAGCCTTATTTTCTTTCAGGTCTTGCCCCTCTCCACCTTCTCCTGCTGTGTCGCTGTGTGACGTTACTCGCCCTTCCTCCGCCTGCTTCGCTCCCATCTCAGCTCCGTCTCCAACCGTAGATGGCCTGATGATGCCACCAGCTCTTTCACACGAAATCAACTTGCTTTGTTTTTGTTTTAATTTATTTTTGATTCCTTTTACTGTTGGCAGAAACAATGTTAATTCATGGCCCTTTTTCTTGCTAAATTTTGACCGCCTTGGGGTAGGGGCTGCATCATGATCTGCTAGGAATTTAATGAGGACGGGGTCATCCCCCTCCAAGGTGGTGGTTGCCTTATGATTATGTCTGTGGCTCAGGAGAGGATGCCTGGTGATGAGCTATGTGATTGCCAAGTGTGTCAACACAACAGACTATGCAGGGACCTCCAGTAGTAGGTTTGGGAGGGCAGAAGTCAAGGACAGGCTTGGCAGAAGGGAAGGCCCTTGCACATGAGCTTTTGCTAGCCCCTGCACAGCTCTACCTTCCACGGTAGGGGGAAAGAGAGCTCAGGGAGGGGTGTCAAAGGTGAACTAGTCAAGTACTGTATGCACAGCCTATACTCCCTATGGAAGAGAAGGTCCAGGGATGGCTGGGATGGGCCAAGTGTGGGGGTGTTGGCTGAATGAGTCCCTCTGCAATGAGACCAAGCCTGTCTTGGGCTGTGGGGGAACCCTTTCTCTCCCAGCAGGGTTCATGTCCTCTCTTGTAGGAGGTCTCAAGTAATTGAGAAATTTGAGTCCTTGGACATTGAGAAGGCAACAGAACACATGGAGACCAACTTGTCAGCTGGGCCTTCACCATCAAGTGACACTCGCCAGGGCCGCAGTGAGAAGAGGGCATTCCCCAGGAAGCGGGTGAGCACTGAGGCCTGAACAGTGCCTTGTGGGCCCAACATGGCCCCACACTTCCCTTCGAGGCCCCCAGCACACACTTGGCTGTACTTTTGCTAGGCTTTCCACTCTCCTTTCATAGTCATTTGCTTGGGTCTCTCATCTCCTTCTCCAATTAGTGAACTTCTTAAGGACAAGTCTTGTCCTCTGCATCTTTTTTTCAGAATTTCATCTCTGCTAAAGGCTGTTCTGATAAGCCTTAGATCCTAGGTACTAACTAGAGCCTCTCTCTTCCTCTCTGAGGTAGCCCAGCCACAAGCCTGAACACCTTCTTTTCTCTTTCTTCCAAGTGGTGACCACAGCCCTTATTTCCCTACTTAGTCCACAAAATAGACTCCGCTTCCCATCCTCCTCCTCTTCCTCCCAGGCAGCCTGCCCACCTCTTGTGGCCCTGCTGTGTCCAATCTTCATCTTCCTTCCCAGTTTCTCTGTGAGCTTCTGAGGTGCCCTCCTGCTCTGCTCGCAGCCACAGAACTAAGGGCTCTTCCTTCTGTGACCCCAAGGAACAAGGGGGCAGGGCAGGATCAAGAGAGTAACAGTGACTGTACAGGTGCATCTGAAAGACAGGGCTGCTCTAACAGCCAGGGTAGCTCAGAACCCACATTGTGAAGCAAAGTGGAAGGCACTGGATGAGGAATCTGGGATGCAGGCCCCTGTCCCCGCCCCAGCAAAGACAGAGCACTCCTGTCACTTGAGAACAAGGCTCCTACAATCCCAATCCTCCCACTGCTCTGGCTGCTGGACTCCCTATTCCCTGCCTGAGTTGACGCTTGTACTGACTGGCGGCTACTCTCTGCCACAGGACCTCCCCAGCGAAGCCCCCACAGCTCCTCTCCCGGATGCCTCAGCTTCCCCTCTGTCTCCACACCGAAGAGCCAAGTCACTGGACAGGAGGTCCACGGAGTCCTCCCTGACGGTGAGCCCAGGCGCCTGTGCACCAAGGCCTGGAGACACTACTCCTGCTGCTTGTATCACTTGAGGTCAATGTCTGCTTCTGTCCGTGCATCAGCGCTGGCTGTCCCTTCTATGCACAGGCCCTCATGTCTGTGCATTGGAAGCAGCTGCTCTGTTACTTACTTTTTCTGGGCTACATGAGCATCCTGAGCTCTGAGGTCCCCAGTGGAAGAGGCCACCTGGCCAGGCAGCAGAATCCTGACTCCAGAAAATCAGGACCATAGCAGAGAACCTCATCTTATTTTGGGTATTTGTTTCTATGACATTTTGGAGACAGGAGGGCCCTCCTTTGCTGGGAGCACTTGCCTTGTTTGTAGGGTTTTCACTGCAGAGGGAAAACAGACATTTGCTCCAGATCATTTGAGCTACAGCAGGGAGGATACAGGTAGGGAGTGGTTGGAGGGAGTCCAGGCAGCACCATCACCCCTGCCAGCAGTGACACGCCAGAGGCCCTGGGATTGAAAGACAGCTGCTCACATGGTGACCTGAGGCTCCTTTATGCATTTGTTCTTAGACTTCTGAGGAGCCCAGGGCTGATGCAGTGAGCCACCAACCAAATTTACACAAAACTGGAGCAAGGACAGGAGGTTTCTTACCTGGAGGAAGTTTAATTTTTCCTTGAGTTCTGGGTTTTGCTCAAGGGTTTGGAGCAGAAGCTGGTCATTGTCTTGCCACTTCACAGCTACTTTAACTCCCTCCCAGTCCCTGGAATACAAAAAGATGTCACAGACCATTTCTGGTCGAGATGGCTGTAGAAAAGTAGAGGGCAGATGGGGTGAGGAGAAGAATGATCCAGTCTCTTTGAGGCAGCAGCCTTACAGGTATCCAGATATAAAATGCAAGCAGGATCCAGGTGGGCTGCAGGTGGTCTTAAGGAGTCTGAATGGCACAAATATAGGAGGGACCAGCAGGGAAAGCACCTTGTTCAAACCCTGCAGGCAGGCCTGCACCCCTGCTTTTCTATCTGTTGGCCTGGTTTTTCTCATTGTAGAGATACAGAGACTGAGATTCATCCTGGTACAGATAAATGGCCTGAAGGTTTTGTCAAAGTTGGTCCCGCATCTGACTCAGTACCAGACATGGTCTCTGCTTCTTGGTCTTTTGCTCTGTCTTTCTCTCTTAGACTTCCTGTGGCTTCTGCAAGAATTTCTGAGTTCTCTTTTTAGCTGTCACTGCAGACCTTCCCCTTCACATAAAACACTCAGTGACTCTCCATCTGGATCCTTCTTCCCTGCCTCCCAGGCAGATGGAGCAAGAGCTTGTCTCAGAGCACCAGGCAGCCCAGCTGCTGCTGCTCACAGGGCAGTGAGTCTAAGCCCTCCCCTTCCCAATGCCTGCACAGCCCAGCATCTCCTTCCTCAAAGATGTGCATGCCTGTTTAGAGGCTGTGTGCAGCACCCACTGGGACAAAGAGGGCCCATACGGGCTTTTCTGGCAGGTGAAGAAACCCTTTTCCTGGTGCCCACTTCATCTGGACAACAATGTCTGCTCTATCAGTCACCCTTTGCCCACTACTGGAATACCATAGTGCTTTCCTCTGAACTGTTCCTTTTTTTCCCTTTCTCAGCCTGACCTGCTGAATTTCAAGAAAGGCTGGCTGACCAAGCAGTACGAGGATGGCCAGGTTAGTGTACAGAGCTGTTGTGGCTTCTGAGAGGCTGGGGAACAGATATGAGGCTGAGCTGGCCTTATCCCCTGCAGGTCTGTGAGCACTGGCTCCATCCCCCACCTCCGGCACACCCCCTGGTCTCATGGACAAGAACTGTGGCCAAGACCCCCATCTCCTTAAAGAATTAGAAGTTTGCAGCCCCACCCTTATTTCTGCAGTTGGTACGGGGGCTTCTGGAAAGGCACCAGCTAAACCTAGCTACTGCCAGTGCTATAGATTACTCTCCTACATCTAGAGCAGTCTTGGCCTCAGGCTGCAGGGATATTCTCCAACATCAGCTCCCTACCTGCTGATCTTTCCTAAGTTTCCTGAGAGCCCAGGATTCCCAGGGACAAGAAAAGCCTCTGATTTGTAGGGCTGGCTTGTGCTTGCATACAAGGCAGCCAAGTAGATAGCAGCTAAGGGCACCAAGACTCTTTTGGAGACACCAACTCAGCTGCAGTCCTGGGAGGGCCAGAGTGATACATTCTCGCCATCAGATTCAAGCAGGAAGAGTCATTTGCAGCAGGACCTGCCAGCCCCACCTTGATCCTGGTTGGGGCTGAAAGGCCAGACCTCCAAGGAGGTATGAAGAGGAGCCTACTGGGTCATATGGAGAGACCCCCTAAACCCAACCCCTTCATTCTCCCCCACCTGCTTTCTGAGCAGCTGTACTGAAACACCATCTTTTTCTCTCTCCTCTGTATCAATCCTCTTGGCCTTGTCTGAAGACTCAAGTCTCCCTCCTTGCTATTCACAGTGAAGACTTGGGAATCTGGCTGGTTGGTTTGTTCCTGCTAGCTGCAGGTGGGCATGCCCCTCTGGTTAACCAGCCAGTGGCTACAGTTCACAGGTGGCCTCCTTAGGATTGAGATGCCGTTTTTATAGCCACCTTTCAGCTCTGAGGGTCCAGCCCCCTGTCTGCAACCTCTGGAGTTGAGATTGAGGACTTCAGAGTGCTTTTCACCAGCCACACCACTGTGGGTTACAGAGAGCCCATGGCCCACCCCAGCATTCCCTGCTGCCTTATCACTGGGGAGGCAAGGCTTAACAAGCACCCTGAGATCATGTATGCATGGCTGCCTACAGCCTGAGCAGAATCCTCTTTGTTTGTCCGCCACTTGTGGGAGGGACTGCCTGCCCTCTGCTTTACCTGTGCTCTGGGAGGTGCCCGCAGAAGTCTGGTGTGCTGCATGGTAGTTGAGTCTCTTTTCCCTTCCATTTTAGTGGAAGAAACACTGGTTTGTCCTTGCTGATCAAAGCCTGAGATACTACAGGGACTCAGTGGCTGAGGAGGTGAGTGTCTTGGCTTTGGTCCCATTGTGTAGACAGCTGAAGGTGTTCAGGTGTCATCTGAGAGCCTGAGGCTCCTTAACACTACTGCTTCTGTCTGTTGATGGGTATCCACATTGCCATCTTGGGTTACCAGTCCAAATCTCGAGGGAAATCTGAACGCATCGCAATCAGCTTTTGATGGTCTCTTGACTGGTTCCTGCCTTGAGCGTTGGGGTCTTTTGAGGCCCTGCTTTAGGCATCTAGGTTCAGTGGGTTTGAGCGACATTTTTTTTTTATCTGTTCTTTAAAAAACACTGAAAGACATATTATTTTAAAACTCAGCATGAGCAATTTTGGTATTCTACAGAGATTTTGTGATGAATTGAGATTTTTGAACTAAATCTTGTCCCTTATCTCCTGGATAAGGATGGGATATGGCAGATGAACTTGGTTGGCCCAGCTGACAGTCTTGATTCCATGATGAAAGACAAACCAGAAGGGGCTCTTTTTCCTCACCAACAAAAAATCATCTCTTTTGAGCAATTTAACAAGTCTTTGTTCCTAACCTTTCCCTTGCAACTCCAGGAATCCTTCAGATATATCCATATGTAGAAAAAGATATATATCCCAGGTTAGTCATTCTGTACTTTTGTAATAGCAGGAGATTAAGAAGACCCTAAATATCTGTCATTAAGGGGTCTTGTTAAATTTACATACCCAGACCTAAAAAATACTAAGTTATTTGTGGGCTGCAGTGGAAAGGTATTAGTGATACAGGTAAGTATAGACTAGTGTGGATGGTAGCCTCTGGTGGTGCCTAATATCAGGGAATACAGGAGCATGTGTAAGTGACTGTATATGTGTAGACCAGCAGTTCTCAGAGTCTGGGCTACAGACTCCTGGAGACACTTTCAGGGAGGCTGGGATACAAAACCGTTGTTATAAAACTAAGATACTGCTTGCTTTTTTCATTGTATTCACATTTGCACTAATGGCAAAAGCAGTAGTAAGTGAAACTGTTGGTGCTTTAGCCCAGTCACAGATTGCAACAGCAGGTCGCTAGCAGTGACATGTTCTTCACTACCACACACTCACAATGTTAAAGAAAGTGCCTCTCTATAACAGTAAAAGTTACTTAATTTTATTAAGTCTCAATCCTTGAATATCCATTTTTTTAATATTCTGTGATTCAAAATGGGAAGTAAGCTGTCCTGTGGGGAAACACTTGTGCCCTCTCTGCACTGCAGGTTAACTAGCAGTTTCTCCTGGTAGAACAGTCTTTACTTGAAAGAATAACTGACAATTCTCATTCAGTTTGGGTGTTTAGCAGACATTTTCTTGAAAATGAACCAAGTGAGCCTATTTCTTTTAGGAAAAAACAATTGACAGGATATGTTGCCAGTGATGATGAGATGAACTCCTAAGCAAAAATTAGAACTTTGTAAAACTTGTATTCACCATCATGAACATAACAGCTTCCTTTTACTTATAGACTCTCCTGACAAAATTAGTGGTGATACTAACAGATATGATAGTTGATCTTGTTTAATGACATGTATCGTTTGGAAGACGTGTATAAGTCACTATCTTCCAAATGATCAATACATAATGTTACACAATTGTGCATAGGTAGAAGACCCATTCAAAGGGCAGGGTGTAAAACCATGGATTTTAATGTAGCCGATTACAGAAAGTTCCTTCATATGATTCAGGTTGCACTTTGTAGTTAACCTTTAAGAAACTACCACTTATCAAAGAAAAATAGCCATAATTATCTGAAAAGATTATTAAAATATGTCTGCCTTTTCTTTCCAATTCCATATTCTTATATGGCCAGACTATCTTCATATGCTTCAACCAAAACAACATATTTATTGACTGAATGCAGAAACAGATATGAGAAACCAGACATTAAAGAGATGTGTATAAGTTTGAACAATACTCTTATCACTAATTCTTTAAATAATATTTTTATTAAAAAATGAAATAGGATTATTCATTTAATGTTTTCAACTTAATTTCTAGTATAGTAAATAGATAAAGCTCACATGAAACTCTTTGAGGTCCTCAGTTTTTAAGTGTAAAGGAGTTCCAACATTAGCACATTTGAGAACTACCCGCATGGGGATCTATTTAGCAGGATACGCATTGGAAAATGGTGGCATCAGTGTTTCCAGGTAGTGTAGAATAGGTAGTGTCCTCACTTGTGAGAGTATACGCCCATTAAAAATAAGGCCAACACACAAAGTGATGGTCATTTGTTCATCTGGTATTGACTTTTATTTCTAAATCTCTAAGGTCTTCTCATTTCTCTCTGCAGGCAGCCGACTTGGATGGGGAAATTGACTTGTCTACGTGTTGTAATGTCACGGAATATCCAGTCCAGAGAAATTATGGCTTTCAGATACATGTGAGCACAGGGGTGGAGTTTGGAGACAGGCTTGATACAGAGGTGGGGGACACGGGCTTGAATGGCTGGGATGTTTTTCTGAGAACCTGATGGTGTAGTCCAGGGACACTTGTGGGCAGACCTGACTTCCTGTGCTTGGCTCTTTCTCATCAGTGTTGGTACCTTGTCATTTTCCTTCCTCTGTCCCGTGGCACCTGACCCCTACCCCTAATTTGTGATCTGAGCAAAAAATTAGACATTAGCATCTTTTAAGACTGTTCAGAAGCTTTTTGTTACTGAAGATTCTTCTTCTTTTTAAAAAAATACTGGAGTTTGGAACAGTTGGAAGGATGTGTGGGATATGAGGAATAAGAATGAAAGTGTTAATTATTTAAATCTCATAGTACTGGGTTTTTATTTACTTAATTCTTTCATTTGTTCATTCAATTGCGAATTTGAAAATTCATGAAAGTCTTTTTCCCTCCCACAGTCTTAGGGGCTTAGACAAGCCCTCCAAAAAAATCTGGTTAGATAAATAAGACAGTTCTCATTGGCCATTTAATTAAAGTTGGTGGCTTGAGACTACGCAGAGTTAACCAGGCTCAAGGTTAGGGCATGTCTGCCCTCTGACACCAACTGCAAATTCTGGGGTACCCAAAACCATCCTCAGATTCAAGAATTAGTCAGAACAACTCACAGAGCACTATACTTACCAACTGTAGTTTATTATCACAGAAAGATATAAATCAAAACCAGCCAAAGGAAGAGATGCCTGGAGAATCGACTAGGAGGACCTTAAACATAGGCTTCCATGTCCTAAGAGACATGTTACTCTACGGTGTTGCTGTGTAGTGATACACAGAGCTTCCAACCCAGGAAGCTTCCACAAGCCCAGTGTTCAGAATTTTTATTGAGGTTTCATAACTGTCCTGATGGTTTGAGTCATGTCCATATGGTCACACTTAATCTCCAGCCCTCCCCTGAGAGGTCGGCTGATTTCACATGGTCCAAAGCCCCAGCCATTCCACATCATGGCTGGTCTTTTTGCGTGGCCAGCCCCTACCCAGAATGACAAGGGTTCAGAGGTTACTTCCCAGGAATCAGGACAAAGACCAGAACTTGCTTTGAGCAAAGTTAATTATTTGCTCACAAGAGCCTTATGAATGTGATAGGTAGAGAACCACCTGAAAGAGCTGCTACTACAGAGACTGGCTGCTGGGACTTGGTTTCTCACAGGGGGCCAGAAACTCCAGTGGGGAGTTTGACAGGGTCTTACCTTCAGATCTTTGGGCACAAAAATTCAGTTGTGTCACTGGATTGAGAGTAGATCAGGCACATTGAGACTGACTCATATTAACCAAACCTAGAGGAGACCAAAGTTCAGACCCAAAAGCCAGTTTGTTCATTATAAAGAGAAATCCAGCCACCAGCCCACTAGGCTGCTAGTCATGGCATTTTTTCCATGTGGGGTACATGGCCCTGGCATCAAGGCCAGGGTGCGAGTTTATGGATCTTAGGGCCCCACCTGCCTTGCTGTCATGCTTTTCTGCCCCTGGTCCCTCCAGAAGGAACAAACATTCAGTGAGCTAGGCCTGAGGCTCCTCTCTCTGGACAGCATAGGAGACAAAAGCAAGTTCTGGCTTCCTGGGCCCCACACTCAATCCTCTTCCCTTATCCTTACTTCCCCATCTTAAAGAGCAGGTTTCCCTGGGCAGGGTGTCTTAAAATAAGAGGTGGCTTGTCACTTAAGTCAGCTCCCATCACTTAGCAAGTTATGACTTAGTTATTCTAGTGTCTGAACTATGCAGTTTGCTCTCCTTGTCATCTCACCCATCAGTCTGCCCTTCTTCACTTTACCCTGGAGAAGGGAGCTTATCCCAAGTTCTGATGCTTTTTCATGAGCCCCATGGATCAAGGGGTCTAGGGCAGGAGAGATTGCTCTCAGTGTGTGTGTGTGTGTGTGGGTGGGTGGGATCTAAGCCCAGGTCACTAGGCAGCTTTAGTATCTTGTGAAGCAAGGCTGGAAGAATGTGCTATGTCCCCAGCCCAGCCACAAAACCTAGTGACACCTATGAGGGAGCTTAGTGCTGGGTCAGAAGTCAGTCTTGTCCTGAGGTTATGGAAAGCACTGGAATGTGTTGGAAGACACGAGAAGGTTGTACATTAGTAAGACACATCCAGCAGGTCATGTGGGCGGTTAGAAAGGAAGGCGAAGGTGGAGGCAGGAGGCCAAGCAGGCTGGCACAGTGGTGGTAGACAGAACAAAAAAGGGGCATCTGAGATGCACTGTGGAGGAAGTACATGTGGGCCATGGCTCTGGCCAGGTCAGGGAGGAGGCAGGTATGAGGTCTTGTGCCCCACAGCATGGCAAGCCTTGTGCAGAATTTGGGCAACAGAGGTGACTTCACAGAAGGGTAAGAGCTTCTGGAATTCTGGCTGGTGGTATGTTTCAGGCCATGATGGGCTCTCTAGAACATGACAGACTGCCATGAAGTGTGGACCTATACAGTTGGGAAAGAGCCTACTAGAGGTGAGAGATGAGGTCATGGGAGAGAACATGGAGATTGCTGAGATCAGACTGCAGTAACACCCACATCTGGGAGTGGGAGGAGGCAGAGGACCCCAAGATGAGTGTGAGCAGGTCTTGGGGACACAAGGAGGGCTGGGGCATGACAGGCCAGCACTTCAGAAAGCTCGAAGTCCATGCCCCCACCCTCGGTGTACAGTGAGGGAAAACCAAAGGAGAGATGAACCATAGGCTGTGGGCATGCTCGTGGGGGCCCAAGGTGGGAGATGAGGTCAAGTCCAAGTTGTAGTTTGCAGCACTCAGTCTAACATGTGGTCTCTTGTGTTTTGGTCCCTGACCATGCCAGTACCTATCCCAAGACTTTCTTGGTAATTTCATTTCTCGAAAGCTAATTTCCTGACATGTCTCAGGGATTCGTTTCTGAGTAGCCTGAGCAGCTTAAAGCAAGGATCCCCAGCCCCCGGGCCATGGACCAGTACCAGTCCATGGCCTGTTAGAAACCAGGCCTCACAGCAGGAGGTGAGCAGCAGCCAAGTGAGCAAAGCTACATCTGTATTTCCAGCCACTCCCTAGCGCTAGCATCACTGCCTCAACTCCACCTCAGACCATCAGGCCTTTGATTCTCATAGGAGCACCGATCCCTTGTGCCAGAAAGGTTGGGGACTACTAGCTTAAAGAACTGGACTGACACCCTCACTTCTGTGAGACAGGATCCTATAGGTTCAGAAGCAGGGAAATGTACTCCGTGCAGACTGCCACCCGTGTTTTCCACTCTTCCCCTTTTCAGGTGGTATGGGGCAGGGGCCTTTAGGGATGCAGGAATCTTGTCCCAGAGGCCACTCTTTACTCCACAACCTTGCTGGCCATGCTGCCTCCTCCCTCTGACTCTCCTTCCCTCCTATCTACACACTGGCCCCCACTGCAAAGTGCTTCTGTCTGATATCCCATCAGCTCATCCAAGTTAAGGGGTCTAGAAATTGTCCTACAGTGTGCCCCTCCCTCTTCTCTATCACCACCACCTTAATTCTAATCACCTGGATGACTGCCCTAGCCACAACAGCAGGTCTCCCTGCTTCTTCTCAGCCCAACAGACAGGCTTCTGTCAGGCCCCAGCTTCATGCTTGTCACTGTCCTCTCCCTGGTCTCCATGTGCCTGATGAACATTGCTACATGGTACTGGCCTTAGGCTTGCACTGTTCCCCACTCCTAGGTCATGCACCCCTTCTCCGTCCACCTGCCAACCCTCCTTACCTCATAAAGCCCAGCTCAGCCCCATTGTGCTATGGGCACTTCCTTTCCCACTGTTCCCCATGCTCTCACTCTTTCCTTCCCTTCCATCGGTGAGTTCCTTAAAAAGCAGAGAAAGTCTCAGTGCCCAGAGGTTGTAGGTACTTAGTAAATGCCTGCTAGATCTGACAGGGAGGGAGATACCTAAGTTAGCCATTTCCATGAAAGCAAATTAGTGTCCATAGCTTGGCTATTTCTTTTGCTCTCCAGGTCTTGTTTATCACAAGAGGGGGCACACATAGTGCTTCTAAGATGGCCACTTGGTCACAGTCCTCCTTCCAGGATTTCCTTTGGGGGCGAAGAGGTGACAGTGGTCACTGATAACGCCTTGTCTTTTGTGTAGACGAAAGAGGGCGAGTTCACTCTCTCTGCTATGACATCTGGAATCCGGCGGAATTGGATACAGACAATCATGAAGCATGTCCACCCAACCTCTGCCCCAGATGTGACGAGGTAAGGCATTTGGGGTAACCAAAAAAACTGCCTTCCCCAGTGGTCACTGCCTCACTCTTTTTTCGATTAGTCCTTCTTCTGGGACCTGAGTTTTGTGCCTGGCCCAGCATAGCCTTCCTTCCCTCCTTTGTTCCACTGCTGGCTGGCCCCTGCTCATTCGTCTTTTAACTTCCTTGTTTTTCTGCCTCCAGATACCTTTCCTCCTTTAAGCCTAGTCAGTGTAGCCACAAAAGTAACATCTGTGCCACTGTTAGAACTAAACTTAGTGGGAGAATCTCTCTCTGGTATGGGAGCCTCCCTGGCGGCTATTCTCTGGTTGGGTGAAGGCAGCCCTGGAGGCTGTATTCATATGCCATCATAGCATTTCTTTTTCTTGGTCTTTTCACCTCACTCCTACATCTGTTGGATTTCTGTGCAATCGGGAAAAACAGAAACTCATTGCTGGAGCCTAAGTTGGAAAACTATTCTCCCCAACATTTACATTCTTTGGTTCATATATCTTGTGATTCACTCACTGCATACCTTCCTTCTCTGATCCTAAAGGTTAGAAACCTGTTGGTTTTCATTTTAAAAGACAATGCTTTCAGTGTGTGGAGCTGATTCCATGATGCCCAGAATTTTGCTGCCCTCACCTCCAGGCTTCAGACCCTTCACCTGATCTGAGAACCTCTCATTGACACTTTTCAGGATGTGTAGTTTGACTTCTCAAGTGTATTTCTTGCATTGGAGGTCACATTCAGGTGCTCACCATACGCCCTTTGGCGGCCTGGGGCAGCTGTGTCCATACCAAATTTTCATCATGTCCTTGCCTCCTTCCTAGTGATTCTGCACCTCTTTGAACAAGAAGGAAGGAAAGTAACCCAAAATAACTTTCTTTAGTTCTTTCCTGTGTTTTTTGGCATTGATTGTTCATTACTTTATTTATTAAAAGAATAGACTAGTTAGTTATTCCTGAGTTGGTAAGACCAGGAAGTAGTGACTGGGACATGCTTTCAGGTGTCCTGTTAGCAGAGATGGCTTGTTTGTTGCTAGAGAGCCTCCTATATCTGGTGATGGAGGAAGAGCTCCCACCCTTTTGTGGCTGTGTCCCACTGCATCCTCAGCAGCTGCCCCCCATCTTTTCCCCATGCAGGAATAGAGACCAAAGCCTTATAAGCCCAACACTTTCTGAGCATGTGAGGAATCCCCCACAGCAAAGCAAGAAAGGTAGCTCAGGCTTCTCTGCCAGAGGCTTCTGCATGCCCTCCAGAGGCAGGATAGCACTAGCACTGGACACAGGAGAGCCAGGTGGCCTCAGGGCTTCTCCTGGTTATTGGTACCCACCTGGCTGTTGTGTCCCAGCCAACCCTGGCTGCTCATCTGAGGCCTGGCCCTGTGCATCAGATTAAGGATCCAAAGCTGGAGGAAGTCAGCTTTGGGATGTCTCAGGGCAGGCTTGTGGCTTTGACCTCAGAACAGGTGTAAAGGATGCACTCTAGTACACTTGTGTGCCCACACAGACCAGGAGTGGCACCTCCCAGGCTGGCGTGCACGCTTCCCTTCTGTACTCAGGTGTCAGCTCCAAGTGGGAACTGGGGGTTCATAGAGACCAGGCATTTTGTTTCTATGGGAAGGTTGATAAGACAGTTTTGTTTTGTTTTTGTTTTTGTTTTATTTGACTAGAACGTACTTTGGAATTAGTGGAGTCATTTGTTTCCCCAGTTTGTTTTTAGCCTTTGTGCTTATTCAATGTGGGCTTTTATAATTTGAGAAAAATATGGATTTTTTTTTTTTAGTGCTACAAGGCTAAGTCCCAAGAACATATTAGAAACACATAATAAACATCAGAGGTGCCAGGTCAAGCTGGGTACTGTAGGCCCCCTGAGCCTGGTGGGGAGTTGCAGGGGCTTCCTATCTAGGAGCTGGAGGAGCCCCAGGAGGAGCTTCCTCCCCTGGAGATACTGATGGGTACTGGCATGGCTGCCAATTCCAGCTTTCCATGTCATCCTAATTTCCTACATGGCTGTAACCCTAATCTTGCTCTCAGTTCAGCTGCACTGAAAGGTCCATTCTGGAGAATTTTTATTCATATGCACATTGGATCTTAAATTGGAAACTTGTAGGTCCTGCTGTTATGAATCACTTTGTTTTTTATTAGTTAGCTGCCAGGATAGGTGGCCCCACGGAGTGCTGGTGACCCTGTTCTCTTTTCCTTAGGTGCCTCTTTCTCTGGCTCCTTTATCTTTGGCCCCCATTTAAATGCAGGTGCTACCTGGAGTCCCTTGCCAAGCCCTTGCAATTTCAGATGGTTTCCTACTCTGTGCTGAGGACTCTGTGCTTGGGTGGGACCAGAGGTCACTCTGCTCAGGCTGAGGGTCCCAAAGAGCCTGGAGACCTCTGCCTAACACTGCTAACACTGCCATGATTGATGCCCCCTACTGCACCCCTGCCAGGCTGGGTTCTTCAGGAATCTTTGCTTTGGGGCAAATTACAAAAAGGCATGGACCACGCTGGGTAAGCAGAAGTGCCCTTGAGTGCCCTGCTCTCCACCTGTCAAGTGGGCCACTGCCTGGGGCAGGCTCATGGGTGCCACCGAGGCCATTCGTCTCACTTGTCCACAGGTGGTCTTTGGCCTGTCACTCTGATTCATCTGTCACACCAGCCACCAGGGTAGTTTTCTTAAAACACAGACCATATTTGTTCTCTGCTTATTAAAAACCCTTGATCCCTTCAAGGGATGCGGTTCATCTCATTCTGTCATTACTGCCCAGTACATGCATGCCACAGGTATGGCCTCCCTCAAGAAGGGTTTGGACAGTGGCTGTGTCCATTGCAGCCTCACAGGGCTCTTGGCCTTGGCTCTAAGTTGGGCAGGGCTCCCTATGCTCCATCATCCTGGTGACAGGGCCATTGTGACACTCCACTATAGCATCTTTGTAAGGGGACCCTCCTGGTATCTTCTTGCTGGAAACTTCTAGGCCATCTGTGGCTCTTGCCCACCCACCTCCGCTCAGAACCCAGCTTGGGTTCCCTCCAAGAAAATGACAGCAGAGTGTCCTTTCTTCCCCTGCCCTGAGGGAGCTGCAGCAGAGGTAGAAGAATGTGGGGAAAGTAGTAGGGCTGGGGCCCTCTGCGGGGGTGAATACTTGTCATCAGAACCACACCTGACAGATTGTTTGCCCCCTGCCCTCAGCTCATTGCCAGAGGAGAAGAACCGGAGCAGCTCCTCTCTCGAATCTTACCAGAGGCCGAGTGAGAAGCAAGAGGTGGAACCCGGGGAGCCGGACCCCGAGCAGAAGAGGAGCCGGGCTCGGGAGCGGAGGCGGGAGGGGCGCTCCAAGACCTTTGACTGGGCTGAGTTTCGCCCCCTGCAGCAGGCCCTGGCACAAGAGAGGGCCAGCACCACAGGGCCCTCCGACGCCCACCCCGAAGTGGAGCCAGGTGAGCTGGAGCGGGAGCGTGCGCGGAGGCGGGAAGAACGCCGCAAGCGCTTTGGGATGCTCGACACTGTGGACGGGCCAGGCACTGACGACATGGCCCTACGGATGGAGGTCGACCGGAGCCCGGGGCTGCCCATGACCCCTGACCTCAAGACACAGAACGTCCATGTTGAAATCGAGCAGCGGTGGCATCAGGTGGAGACCACCCCTCTCCGAGAAGAAAAGCAGGTGCCTATTGCCCCTCTGCACCTGTCCTCCTCTGAGGACGGAAGTGACCGACTCTCCACTCATGAGCTCACCTCTCTGCTGGAGAAGGAGGTAACAGCCAGGGTTGACCACGGGCAGACGGGTGAGTGGGTTCCATGCAGCAACCTTCCCTGAGCACCCCCTGTGCCCAGCAGTGGCTTGAGTGGTTCTGCTGTATAGCACTCAGGGAGATGTGGTCCCTCCCCTCAGGGACTTGCAGACCACTCAGGGAGATAACACAACGAACAGACAAATCCTTAGAGTACAGTGTCGGCACTGATAGATAAAAGGAGTGCCAGTTTATGCAGGGTGGCAGTGAAGGGGCACCAGGCCTTTCCAAAAGGACAGAGAAGTTTGTTATGTGGCAAGGGCACTGTCATTAGAGCCAGGGATGGCAGAGAAGAGGTTTGAAGAGTTGCAGGGCCCAGATGGGGGCTTTGTCTACCCTGTTTCTGTCATGAACTAGATATTTTAGGTAGGAGACGCAGTTAGGTTTCAATCTGTACTAGGCAGCTCTGGGTCAGACAGGCCAAAGCTGAAGGCAGAGATGAGCCCCCGTGCTTTCACAGCAGGCTGATGACTGTTGATGAGACCTAAGGGGGAATAGGGCAGGTGGAAGGTAGACTCTAGATATTTGGAATGTAAAACAGGCCCTTGGTGAGTAAGCAAGTGAAAGGTGCCCTATAACTCATTCAGCCCAGGCTGAGCTACAGAGGCTTTTTCTGGAGCACGTCCCTCAGGGCATCCAGATGCAGAGACAAGTAAGCCAGCCCCTGTGTTTGTAGCATACATAATCTGTTAATATGTTCCTTCATGAAAATGTATCCAGAAATCAAATCTGGGGGACTTCAACAGTGGATTTATAAGTCTGAACAGGGAGTTCTATGGCCAAAGAGGTACAGCGTTATAGTTTCTTGTTTTAAATATTTTCTTTTATAAAGTAGCTGATTAAAGTTAGATTTGTCATTTTGGTCTGCCTTCACTTCTCCTTTTTCCTGGTTAATAAATTCATGAGACTGATATTTATTATTAGCATGAACACTTGGATTTTTTTCATTTTTTGTGTCTATTAATAAGATAATAAAGGCAAGACGTAAAAAAAATAACAATTTAAACTCATAAGCTGCCTAAATGGGCCTGCTGGCCAGCAGGCCAAACACATCCATAAATTTGTTTGAAACAGCAATGTCTGAAAATCAAGGGTCTCTATACCTTTTACAGCACAGCCTAGCAATGCCCTGCCCATTGGCTGCACTTTAGCTCCCCTCGTACCATAACCTCTGGGGGCAGGGCAGCATGGCCCACATGGCCCGGCATCCAGTAGGCATGTAGGGAATGTTTGAAGAAGAGTGAGTAGATGAATAACCGAATTCAGAGCCATTGAAAACTAGAAGAGTGTGAAATAGCTTGCTTGCTATCCACATCTTGTGGAACCATTTGTGCAGAATCCACTGTATAAAAGTGGAGTTGTTGGAGTGGAAGTCTAGGTAAGGCCTGGAATGAAGCTTGCCCAGGGCAGCACTGACCTATTTAACCATCATGAGGAAACTGAAAGGAACCAGCAGGGTGATCTTCCTGGTGCAGGCACAAAACTTCATTTCCTGGTGGGGTCTGTGTGTCGGAACCTTGAACAGGTGTAGAAATTACATGGGTATCCTTGTCTGCCTTGTTATTTATGGCTTAAACTGGAGCCTTTAGTTCCAGATGCTGCAGATAAGAGCAGACCAGCTCATCCCTGACCTGTGGGTATGTAGAAAGCCAGGAAGGAGCCCATGTGCTCAGCCCAGCTAATATCAGAAGTCTGTCTTGGGTCACTGCTGTGTTTTGTTTCTGTTTTTTTACACCATTTTGCTTAAAAATGTATGCCTTTTTGCCATCAGTTGGAGCAGAGCCAGAAGGAAGCCTCGGACCTTCTGGAGCAGAACCGTCTCCTGCAGGACCAGCTGAGGGTGGCTCTGGGCCGGGAGCAGAGTGCCCGAGAGGGCTACGTGCTGCAGGTAGGGCTGCCTTGGCCCTCAAGATGCACTCAGAGGTTTCAGTGTGAAGGGCCCAGGCAGGCTAGAAATGTGCAAAACCTGCCTGAGCAGGGGCAGCTTCTCCCAAATGCCACACCTCTGGGCTCCTGCACCACAAGATCGAAGGTCTCAGTGCAGTGGGCCATGTGTATTTTTCCTCCTAGTATTACATCTAAGGGAATCCGTAACTTGTACATCTAAGGGTTTTTGTGTGTGTGTTTGTTTTTTAATAAAATAATTTTGATAGTCCATCCTTTTGGCTCTCAAAGTAACCCAATACATATTTATTATAAATACCTTATTATATTTGCATGTTATTTCTAATTGTTTTCACAAAAGCAGTATTAGGCCTGTTTTACATATTGAAGAAATTGAGTAACATAGCCAGCCAAGTACCTCCTTGACAACCAAGTTATTGGCAGAGCTAGCACTGGATCCCCTGTTCTCTCTCTGTGTCTATACCATACCTATAAGGTAGACCTGGCTATTACCACTAGTCTAGCGACCCCGTTTTTTTCTTTCTACCTAGACTAAAGTTTCAGGGGGGAAACGTGGCAACCCACCCATCAAGCCCAAAAGGGGGGATGAGAGGGCAATAGCCTGGGTCTTCATCTGAGAGTCCAAACCCAGTGTCCACCAGAGATCTTCATTTCAGAGTCCTGGCTAGCAAGCAGATTCACAGAAAGCAGTGGGCACTGCCGAGGGTGTCTCACCAGCTGGACAACTTTCCATTTCTGGGGTACAGAATAACACACTCCTGTTCCGTAGAGCTGACATTGCTAATGGGGAGAGGCAACTGACGAATGAGTACTGGGGAAAAGCAAAATGGGATAATGGAACAGAGTTCTCTGCCAAGGCTGAGGACCCAGCATTTGAGTCAGGGTCCCAGGTTCAAGTGCAGACCCTACCACTAACCTGCAAAACCCAGAACCTTCTCCCTCACAGTGTTGGCCACTCCTTGCCTGTGTAGACTTAGATCTTGTCCTAAGGGCCCTTCCAGTTCTCAGTGACCCTGAGTCTCTGTGAAGACTTGCTGCGTCAGCATTCCCAGACCACCATACCTTGGCTGCCTCAGTCCAAGTTGGCACATAAACCCTCTGAGCAGTCTGCCTTCCTGCCTCTCTCCATACCCTCCATACCGTTTTGTTGCATGTTCCCTCTGCCTTCTTTTTCTTTCTCCCATTTCCCTTTTCCCCTCAGCTTTGACTATAGCCCTGGGTGCCCCACATTCCCTGTAGCCTCCTCAGCCCCTTCAGCTGTAGTAATTGCATTTCAAACTCTCAGGTACCGGGAACTGGTGATGGTGGGCACCCCTCTTTCCTACACATCTCACTCTGGGCTTTTTGTGTCGTTCGTGCAAATCCTCCAGATTTGAGGAGCATCTTGTTAAACCTTGGTTGGTCCCACATACTACACAAATTTACTTCACATTAGGTGGTAAAGATACTAGCAGCAGATTTTGCACATTGCTAACCTAAGAACCTATCTCAACTGTATCTAACTTGGATGATTGCATGAGCCTGCACCTAAGCCCCTGTCAGTTGATACTGGGCAGAACTGGCCTCTGAACACCTTTCCGCTAGGTCTAATAACAGGTTGTTTTTAACCTTCCTTTACACTTTGGGAATGCTTGTAAGCAAAAGTCCGAGTGAGCAAGGGCAGCTGGGATTAAAGGTCAAAAGGAGTCGGCCACTTGGGGTGGGTACTACGCTAACCATGCTAGGAGGAGGAGCTTGCATGGTTTGGACGTGCCTGTGGAGTATAACTTAATAACAGTGTAACTGAGTGTCACATCTGTGGCCTCCCCACCAACAGACTAAGAGGGGTACACAGGCCAAATTCTTAGGCTGGGCTGTTCTCATTCTTATTCATGTTCTTGTTTTTTTCCTACATTATTAGTTCTGTCTATTCTGCATGTCTTTCCATTTGGGGGTTTTTGTTTTATTTGTATTTTGTTTGCATGCTTTACTTTCTTATTTTAAATCTCTCGAAGGGTTTGTTTGTTTTGTTGATTATTGTATTTTACTCCATTGTTTCCGTTTTTCCCTTGTTTTGTCTTCTTAAAGGTAGAGATAGTTCTTTCTGTTACTGTAGAGGATAGGCTCCACGTCCTAAAGGAAAATGTTTGGATGTCACCTTACCGACATCCCTTAGGAGTTGCCTCCCTTCCTTCTCTCCCTAGCCTAGAAGGAAGTGACATCATCACCCACATCCTGCATCCTTTTTTAGGATTTATTGTTTAGACTTGTGTACCTTTTGTTTTCTAAAACAGATCCCTATGCTCTGCTGCCCTCCCTGTCCTTCCTGCAGGTTTCTTGTCCTTCAGTCTTCGTTTTGCTTACCCATGTGTTCCATTATTCAGTTTCATTTGGTTTATTTCTCCTAGAAGCTGTTTTGATGTTACTGTCCATGTTCTGTTTACCTGGATGCAGCACTTAACCAAAAAAATTAAGACAATTTGTTCGATTTTTTTTTTTTTAACGAAAAAAAAAATTGTGCAAAGGATAAAAGGCAAACTCACCAAGGAACTTTTCTATGGTTGACCCTGGCCAGAGGTGTGACACTCAGAACTGGGAAACCCGAGTGTTACTAACCAGTGTTTAATCGGTTTTTTTAAGACTGAAGTGGCCACCTCCCCATCCGGTGCCTGGCAGAGGCTCCACAGAGTCAGCCAAGATCTGCAAAAGGAGCTGGAGGCCCAGTGCCGGCGCCAGGGGCTGACCACGCAGCAGACCCAGGCCCTGAAGCGCAGCTATGGGGAGGCCAAGGATGTGGTCCGGCACCATGAGGCCGAGATCCATAGCCTCCAGGCAAGGCTCAGCAACGCTGCCGCTGAGCTCACCATCAAGGAACAGGCACTGGCCAAGCTCAAAGGTGACCTGAAGCTGGAAAAGGACAAGGTTCGTGAGCAGCTAGAGGAGTGGCAGCACAGCGAGGCCACACTGAGCGGTCAGCTGCAGGCCAGTGAGCAGAAGCTCAAGAGTGCAGAGGCCCTGCTGCTGGAGAAGACGCAGGAGCTGCGAGACCTGGGGATGCAGCAGGCACTGCAGAAGGACCGGCAGAAGGAGGTACAAAGGCTACAGGAGCGCATCGCTGACCTCAGCCAGCAGCTCAGTGCCAGTGAGCAGTCTCAAAGGCTGATGGAGGAGAAGCTGCAGAGGAACTACGAGCTGCTGCTAGAGAGCTGCGAGAAGGAGAAGCAGGTATTGTTACAGAACCTGAAGGAGGTGGAAGACAAAGCCAGTGCCTATGAGGACCAGCTCCAGGACCATGAACAACAGATGGAGGTCCTCCAGAAGGAGAAGCTGAGTGCCAAGTTTGAGGGCAGCGAGATAGTTCACCAGCTAGAGGAGCAGCTGGAGATGAAAGAGGCCAACATCCAGAAGCTGGCCAAGCATGTCCAAAGCCTCAGAGATGAGCGGGACCTGATAAAGCAGCGGTTCCAGGAGCTGATGGAGCGCATCACTGTATCTGATGGGGACATTGTTGAGCTTCAAGAGAAGCTGAGGGGAAGAGAGGCAGACTACCAGAGCCTAGAGCACTCCTATAGGAGGGTGGCCAGCCAGCTCCAGGACATGCATACTCTGCTGAAAGAGAAGGAGGAAGAGCTGAAGCACATCAAGGAAATGCATGAGAAAGTTCTGGAAAAGAAAGATCAGGACCTCAACGAGGCTTTGGTTAAAATGGTTGTCTTGGGGAGCAGCTTAGAGGAAACAGAAATGAAGCTCCAGGCAAAGGAAGACATTTTAAAAAAATTTGCAAAGGCATCTTCAGAGGAGGTGGAGGAGCCGCAGGGCTCCCTGGAAGAAGCAGAAGAAGATAGCATTGTGCTCTCAGGCCCACAGCTCCAAGTCACTGGCGTACCTCTAGGCTTCCCACACTTGAGACTCGAAGATGAGGACCCAGGAGCTGCCCTTGGGGAGGAATGCGGGGACAGCAGCCCCAGGAAGGAAGCAAGTATAGTGCTCCCAAAGTCAGAAGTGCCTGACAGGGAACGGCACCTGCAGAGCGCAGCAAAACCTGAGCAGGGGGTACCCGGCATTAAAAGGCAAAGAATCCGATTCTCCACAATCCAGTGCCAGAAATACACCCACCCTGACGGGTCCGAGAAGACCTGGACCAGCAGCACGTCTTCAGACACCAGTCAGGACCAGTCACCCTCAGAGGAAAGTATGTCATCAGAGGCCACCCCCAGCTCACTTCCTGCGACTAGTGACTCTGACACCTACCTCTCCATCATACACTCCCTGGAGACCAAGCTCTACATCACAGAAGAGAAGCTTAAAGATGTGACACTGAAGCTGGAGAGCCAGCAGGGCCAGAGCCAGGAGGCCCTGCTCACGCTGCACCAGCAGTGGGCCAGCACCGAGGCACGGCTCCATGAGCAACTCCGCGCCAGCCTGTTCCAGGTCAGAGCACTGGCCTCCCAGCTAGATCAGGAAAGACAAGCCAGGGTAAAGGTAGTCGAAAATCACGTCGGGGAGCTTGGCAACTTCCAGGTTAAAAATAGTCAGGCCCTGGCTTGCTTAGAAAACTGCCAAGAACAACTAAGATCTCTGCCACGGGCCAGCCAGGAGGAAGCACAGGATGCAGGAGCGGGTCCTCTGGCCAGCGTGGAAAGCGCGCTAGTCAGCGCCATCCAGGCCCTGCACCACTGGCCAGCCCTCGCAGATAATGGGGCCCAAGCTCAACTAGAGGAAGGGAGTTTCTTGGAGAAAGGGAAAGCAACTTTGCAGCAGCCAATTCACCGGCCCGAACTGACTGAGCAGGAGCAGCTGAAGCTCCTTTCTGATCAAATAGCTCTGGAAGCCTCACTGATAAACCAAATAGCAGACTCTTTAAAAAACACAACATCAGATATCTCGCGTGTTCTCCACGAGATTTCTCAGTCAGAAAAGTTGCCCCTGGATTCTGGAAGTGCAGCAGTCTGTCCTGGGACCCCAGCAGACACCTGGGCTAGGAAGGTACTGGTAGATGGTGAATTCTGGAGCCAGGTTGAGTCTCTGAGTGAGCACCTAGGGACACTAGGAAGAGAGGCAACTGTCACATCAGGAAGTGGGCAGCAGACTGTCCCACAAGCCCTGGTCCCTGCCCTGGCAAATGCCACATGGGTCAGGGCAGAGCTCAGCTTTGCTGTGCAGTCAGTAAGGGAGTCGTTCCACCGTCGATTGCAGAGCATTCAGGAGACACTCCGGGGGACCCAGGCAGCCCTGCAGCAGCATAAGCATGTGCTGGGGGAGATCTTGGGAGCCTACCAAACCCCCAACTTTGAGAGAGTGATGCAGCAAGTTTCAGAAGCCCTAAAGTTTCCAGCAGGTTTTGCAGATGGTGTACAGGCATCCTGGAACTTGAGTCCATTAGGAGAAGAACTGAGCCATCAAAATGTAGCTGGCTCCCAGGAGCCCTTTCACTTATCCGACGAGAGCCCTGGGGCCCTTGTTGCTATTCAGGAAGAACTTGCCCTACAGCTTAAAGATAAGGCCAGCCTCTTAGGGGAGATATCTGCTGCTTTAACATCTCTTCCCCCTGTGGAATCAGTAAAAGATTGTCAGAAGCTACTTCAAGCATCCCAAAATCTCTCCTATAACACTTGTTTGGGAGGCCTCGGTCAGTATTCATCATTATTAGTTAAAGATGCAATTATTCAGGCTCAGGTGTGTTATGCGGCCTGCAAAATTCGACTGGAGTATGAAAAGGAGCTCCAGTGCTACAAGGAGTCCTGGCAGAGCAGGGGGGCCTCCTGCCAAGAACACAGGCAAGCTGTTGGAGCACTAAGTGAGGAGTATGAGGAACTTCTCCGGAAACAGAAAAGGGAGTACCTAGAAGTGATTGCCATTGTTGAAAGGGAAAACGCAGAGCTCAAGGCCAAGGTCACCCAGCTAGACCATCAACAGAGATATTTGGAAGAAGTAGAAAGCAAGCACAGTGAGAACATGTTTGCCCTGCAAGGGAGGTACGAGGAGGAGATCAGGTGTGTAGTGGAACAGTTGAACAGAGCAGAAAACACACTGCAAGCTGAGCACAGCAGAGTCCTGAGTCAGCTGGATGCCTCAGTCAGAGACAGGCAGGACATGGAGAGGCACCATGTGGAGCAGATGCAGACCCTGGAGGACAAGTTCCAGCTCAAGGTCAAAGAGCTGCAGACAATTCACGAGGAGGAGCTGAGGACCTTGCAGGAGCACTACTCCCAGAACCTGCAGTGCCTGCAGGAGACACTCCACCACTACGAGGGGCAGCACCCTGAAGCCTCGCTCACACCCAGCCCCCTAAGCAGCCCCCACCAGCCGCTCTCATCCAGCTGGCTAGCCGACCAGCCTAGGGATGCTCTGCAGGCAGCCAAGGGGGAGGCTGATTCCATGACGGGGCTGAGAGAGCGTATCCAGGAGCTGGAGGCCCAGATGGACATCATGCGGGAGGAGCTGGAGCACAAGGACCTTGAGGGCAATGCAGCCACACTGCGGGAGAAGTACCAGAAAGACTTTGAGAACCTTAAGGTTTTGAAGCATCGTTTAATTTGCAAAGCAGTCAAGGAGCAGGCATTTTCCTGCTTGTTGGGGGCGGGGGTGGTATCTGGTGCATCAGACTCTCAGGGCGGAGCTGGGAGATGGTTCTTGGCTCTGAGTTACTGTATAAACAGAATCAAGTCAACCTTTTCTTTCTCCCTTGACTCCTCACTGGCCATGGTATGGCCTTATAGCAGGGCCCAGGCAAAAGTCCTATTCAACACCCCCTACTGGGAAAGAGGACTACCAGAACATGGTCACTGGTGAGAGAGGGAGTGTAGTCTCCCCATTGCTTTTCTACCTGCTTCTAGTGGCCTCTGCATTCCCTCAGCAAGTGAAGCCCCTGCCCTCCAGCTCCTAGCCTCGTCCTTTCTCCTGCCCCCACAGAGCACACCTTCAGGCTGGTGCAGACCCAAACTTGAGCCCAGGAAAGACAGGCACCCTTGGAGGGTCAGCTTCTAACTGTCCTAAGAGAGCAGTTGGGATATCCAAAAGATAGGAATATTTGCAAGGCAGTGTCAAGGATCACGCTCCCATTTCAACTCGGAAACCAACATTTAATGGACATTCTATGTAAGAAGGAAGGGCTTTTCTACTGAACACAGCTTTCAGATGCTGGTATTCCTTCTCAGGAGCTTTGAGAAATTACCTTTTCCTTTCACTCCCCCATACCCCCACCCCACTTCACACTTTGCTTCATTAGGCAGAGTACCCAGGCCCTGGCACAAAAAGGTAACATTCCCAGGCCCATGGGCATTGGGCTGTGTGAAGTAATCCAGCTTTTCATCCACCTCCTTCATAACCAGAGACACCTGTGTGCAGTCCTGGGGCTGCCCGGAATTTCCTCTAAGCTTCTCAGCATTATCCTCTTGAGCTTCTTGCCATCCCTTAGAGCTACAGCTAGTTAATACCCAGACCCCTTGCAAGCCCTTAGTCCTCAGTTAGGCTTCTGGTGAGATGACTCCTCCCTCCGTACAGCACAGAGCTGGCCCTCAGGCTGCAGTGGCTGCTTTGCTGCTGCTGCCAAATGTCCTGTTCCCAGCAGCTCATTCCTCTAGTACTGGGGGCGGGGGGGAGTAATGTTCTGTGTTAGCAGTGTATTCTTTACCTTTGTATGACAACACAGTCCACTGACCAAAAATAAGCATGTGTGGTTGTCAGCAAGCACTCAGGTGACTAAGAGGCCATCTTCACTGTTCTAGTTCCAAGTCAGTCAAAACCTTTTGAAAACTTATGAATTATGAGAAAGCTTCAAGGGCTGTTTTGTGAAAGTACTCAAATGACCCCCTCCTGTGACAGTACATGTGAGCACAGCATTCAGGTGGGCCATGTGTACCTTTAAAAGTAACAAACACTGTTTTCCAGTGCCTGCCCTACCCACAGGGCATCCAGCAGCTTTCCATGACACTTAGCAGGTCTGTGTGAGCAGATGCTTGGGCTCATACACACCCATCATTCACAGGGGCCCGAGTGTTCCCTCCCCACTATAGTGAACTGCCACCTGTTGGCTCTATCAGAACCTCCTGTACAGTGAGGCAATTTCAGCCCCCACATCAGTCAGCTGGGCATTTTTAAGGCTTTGGCCAGAGTGGTGACATCATACCACCAGTTAGCAAGACATCAGAAAGGAGACAAACTAGCCACAGATAGTGCTGGGACCCAGTGTACTCCAGCGGTGACATAGGTCTGTGATGTTGACTCCCTTGAGACACACACAAACTAAAACCAAATAGCACTCTTGAGGGGACCCAGCTATGCTGTTAATTTGTACAGATTTTTGCCTGGGTTGGGGAGACTGAGCTCTGTGTCTGATGGCCCCTCTGTTACAGTCCCAGGCTGATGCCTTCCCTCATGACTCTGCCAAGTAGTAATTGAGAAACTTTTTTTGGTCCCAAGGATTATTGGCTTAAAATTTTAAAATTTATTTACAGATTATTTTTAACACCCATGCTCTCCAAGGAAGCTGCTAGTTTTTAAAGATATCTCAAAGTTTCTGTAAGAAGATTTTTGACCCTTTATTCTAAAGCACTCAAGTCAAACTAATACTTATAAGAACTACTGTGTTAACCAAGAAGACATAAGTGAACAAAAGCATGAAGGAAGGAAAATGAGGGGCTCAGAGCTAGCCAGAGGCCAGGAGCCAAAGCTCTAGCCTCCAGCTGTCCTGTGGTGTGATGGTGGTGAAAGGAGACCACTGGCTTCTTGATGGAGTCTCTGGGAGAAGGAATGCCCAATTAATGGTGGACGACAATTAAGACCATTTGCCCACTGCAGCATATCAGTTGCAGTGAAGTCCAGACTATGGCCATGAGTTTGGAAACACTAAATAGAAGACCTCAGAAAGGCCTCAATTACTGTGGGGGCTCAAAGACACCCAAGCACGATGATCTGATTTCTTGGTATTCTTTCTCAAATCCATGTGCAAGATTGACTCGATAGTATAGGATTGGAAAGGGGAGCCTCTGCTATACTTGCATTTGGAATGTAACATAACCACATTCTTTCAGTTCTTAAAAATCTCTGAAAGGCCTGATCCCTATTTAGAAACATATTATAAGGGATTTAGACAGAGAATGTGCCTCTGTGCACAAAGTAACTGTACATGCCACACTCTTGCATCTGAGTGGCACATTCACATACCCTGTTCATAAGAGCAACTGCGATAAGCCAGTCTTAGGTTTCCCACGTTTGATTCCTTCTTAAGGCATACCTGTCTTTCCCCTGCACTCATGTCCAGGTAATAAACCAACCCAGCTTGTATATAAGTTTGGAGAGCAGTCCTGTTATATATCTCTATACAGTTACTGGAGTCACTAGTTAGTTCCCCTCTTTGTACTTTAAAAGAAAAAGGAAGATGCAGACTGGAAAAGAAGAGATCACATAGCCTAATGTAAATCCCTCAGTGGGCAGTGGAAAGGTTAAATGACCAGATAAGGGCAGCTAGCTGGTTAGGGGCAGAGCCAGGGCCCTTGGCTTCCTCCAGCTGATAAAGAGCCATGACTGTTAAGGACTGTGAAATGCCAAATTTATGACTGCCACTGAGAGCTGCTTGCTGTATAACTCAAACCAGACATGGCCAGGCTCTGCATGTGCACTCTCTTCTCCCTCCCTCTTATCAGTCCTACCTGCCAGTAATTCTATCAGGATACAAGATTGGCTATTTTAAATTCCACTGCAACTATTTCCCAGCTGCGACACCAACTCCTTCCACAGGATTCAGAACAATCACAGAAATAAGACAATATATAAATATAAACACCTTTTTCTAAATCCCCTAATAGCATAAAATGCTCTGTAGCATCAGTGAGTCTCCAGACAGCCATCAGGTGGCCCCACTGGCTCAGTGCTCACCTTCAGAGAGCATATTCTCTATACCATGGAGCCTGGAGCAGGCAGGGCTACTGGCATATTAAATAGGATGCCCAACTTAAGGTAAAGAAACAAATTGATAAGTTCCCTTTGCATCTTGCAGGCCACATGTGAGCGAGGTTTTGCAGCAATGGAAGAAACACACCAGAAAAAGATTGAAGATCTGCAGAGGCAGCACCAGCGGGAACTGGAGAAACTGAGGGAGGAGAAAGACCGCCTTCTGGCCGAGGAGACGGCGGCCACCATCTCAGGTGGGAGCTGGGCATGGTGGCTGGTTTAGCATGGAGGGCAGAACAGGTAGCATACTTTACCTGAACTGAATGTACAGCTCAGAGTAATGACTGGCCTTTGTGCTGCCTTTTGGCTGAGATTTAAGCTTTATTATTCAAGAGAATTCTGTGACAATTCTAAGGAAAAAGCTGGTTTTCAGAGCCCTTTGAGAGCTTGTAAGCCTAGAGCCAGCATTTCAAGCTCCCCACGACCACCAGGATACCCAGCTACACGTGAGGGACTATCCCCAGCCTTGTAAGTCCCATCAATTGCATTTCCTTGTGACAGACATCTGTCAGAATGAGACCTCTGCCCAGAGTGCCCCATGACTTCAGAGCACAAAGTTGTACCTTGGTACAACTTTGTTACAGAGTTGACAGTGCTTTTCCTGAGAAAGCACAGTGCCATAGGTTTTGTGTTGCCTTCCCTTTATGTAATTATACTTTATGGTGGTTTATTGTTTTAGTACCCAGGAAGAAAATATAGTAGTCTGAAAGCTTTCTCATTTTATAAACTTATGCTTGAATTTAACATTGACACTATTTAATCAATTTGGTTTTCATCTAACATCAATAGAACAAACACAAGCATCCCTTTTGTGGGAAGTTTCCTGAGAATTCTCCTAGCCTGCATCCACCTCAGAGAACGGGTTTGGGAGAGGCCAGCCTGACTGCAGATGTATTAAGCATTAACACTGGGGAGCCGTCCTATCGTTCTGTCAGTCTGGCTTCCCAGCCTTTTGGTGGTAATGGCCATGTCCTTGCCTGCAGCCATTGAAGCTATGAAGAACGCCCACCGAGAGGAGATGGAGCGCGAGTTGGAGAAGAGCCAGCGGTCCCAGATCAGCAGCATCAACTCAGACATTGAGGCCCTGCGGCGACAGTATCTGTGAGTCAGCTTCCTGCTCTCAGAAGGGGCCAGAGGGTGGCCCTTTGGTGGAGAGCAGTGCCTTTGTAGGAATCTTTCCTGTGTCTTTGAGGGAGCCACACAGAAAGTGATTCTGAGGATGGCACTGGGTGGAGGCCCATGTGCACTGAGAGCAGCTCAGAACCTTTCCCGAGAGGCTGAGTGCCACCAGAGGGTCAGCAAGCCACTGGCTTTCATGGTCCAAGTGGGCTTCTTGTTACTAAAACAAATAGAAACTAATCACCAAAATCTAAAGAATAAGATGCAGCAAAGGAAATTTTATAACTACTGGCCGTTCTTTGGGGCTGATCTCAGGCCATCCCTGGAATTTGTTCTCTCCATCAGCTGCCACTGCCTCAGTAGCTTGCAAGAGGAAATCTGGTCTAGGGCCTAATGCCTAGTGCTTTATGGCTGTGCATGGCAGAGGTGACCATAAACCCTACATTTTTTAAAAAGTATGCTGATTTACCTTTGCATAGGCAAGAGACTGAAAGGCATACAGCAGCACAGCTACTCGTTTTTTTCTTTTAGTAGAGCTGACACCACTGGGAGCTCTTGAATTGGCTGCTGCGAGAGCCATGCAGAGCTAGCCATTATCAGGGTCTTTGCAACATAAAAGAATGCAGGTCCCTGCCTCTTCCAGGGCACCCATTCAGTGCAGTCAGGACCAGAGCCAGATAGTTTTGTGAACTGCAATCATATTCATCTCGGCTGGAGGGGGTGCAGATGCATAGGGCATGGTCAGCTTGCCTTAAAGCCCTTCGTCTTTAGCTACACCAGTGGGAGAAACAGCCCTGATCAAGGAGTCCAGGGTGATGGAGAACAATGTTGCAAGGCTTTGATTTTCTGTGTTTGAATAGGTCCTGGTACTGGGTTATCAAACACAGATCACCTCAAAAGTTAGTGCTGAAAACAATTTGCAAATATGATTTCTCTCAGAAACAGGACATTTGTTTCAACACAAGTGAATGAATTCTCTCCTGACTTCAAGAGAGAAGTTTTGTCCATGGGACTATTAAGCTACTTGAGAGAGGACCAGGGAAGGACACAGAATAGATTTCTATAAACCTGTAGTACTTTTTTAAGTTTTCCCTTATTTAATTGGGTACAAACTTTTTGAGACAACAAAATGCATAGGGATTCCTCTCTTGCTCAGTTCTTTCTGTTGTCTCATTGCCCCTCAAGTTACACAGTGGGGACACAGAACCTTTTGGAGGCCTTGGCCCTGGGGGAAGGGCAAAGGAGTAAGCAGTGCCCTCTTCCCAGGGAGGAGCTGCAGTCAGTGCAGCGGGAGCTGGAGGTCCTCTCAGAGCAGTACTCACAGAAGTGCCTGGAAAACGCCCACCTGGCCCAGGCACTGGAGGCAGAGCGGCAAGCCCTGCGGCAGTGTCAGCGTGAGAACCAGGAGCTCAACGCCCACAATCAGGTAAATCCTCAGCCAGGTGAGCTAGAAGTCAGGTGAGCCCATGCTGGAGTTGGGAACCAGTCCTCACCTTCAAGGTATCCCTTAGAGTCTTTGAGCCACAGAGTGGCCACCTGATCTGCAGCCACCTCCCTAACATCTAGCATCTCCCAGTGTATTGACAGAAACTTACTACAGATGGTAGAGCTGTGGCCATCCTGCTACATGAACCAGCTATTTGCATTTGGAGTCACTTTGGCTCCAACCCTTTTGGAGACTCTAAGATGTCTCAGTTTCCCTCCAGAACATCTGAATTTCCGCTTCACTGTTTCTGGGCAGTGTCATCACACCTGGTCTGAGTCTCCATTCGCCACGGCTAGGACCATGTATAAATGTCTCCCAGTCAAGACCATATACAGCTCACATTTATTTTTGTCAGATTATTCTCAAGATTTGTCCACTCCTTAGAAAATTGGAGTACATTTATAATCCTGGCTAATGGACAGGCTCAAGATAGGTTTAGTTCGATAAAAGCTTCTCTGTGGGCACCAAATTGGACTACTGTCCTCATGACCTACCTGCTCATCCTTCCCAGACACTGAGCAGATAGATGCATTGGATTGGTTCAAGCTCAAGGCCTTCAGTGTGTTGACAGAAACTCACTGCAGATGGTGATGCTGTGGCCATCCTGCTACATGAGGATGAGGCTGCCTCATATGAGGGCACTCCGGCAGGACTGGTTCTGCTTAGTCACTGCAGTGGCTTAAGATGACCATTTGTCATTTGGAAAGAAGATACAGAATGTGAGTGGGGAGGGCAGCAAGAAGGCCAAAACCTACAGAGAAACCAAATGAGAAAACCATGAAACAGAGTAACATTAGTTATGGTGACAAAAAGATATTAAGGATATGTAATCTTGTATGCACAACTCTACAAATACTTACAGAACCCACATAAATGGCTTTACAAGGGATATAAATCGCAGGCATTGACACCTGCACACATTAAATCTAAAATGCTATGGTGTACATAAGTACTTCTCATGGCCACCTATTCCTGTTCATCTCTGCCTCATGATGTGAGCAGACAACCTCTCCTGGTTATGTTGTATGATTACAGCCCCCAGGCAGCTCTGTTGAGTGTCCCTATTTTGTTGTTGCTGTCCCCCAGGAGCTGAACAACCGCCTGGCTGCAGAGATTGCACGGTTACGGACACTGCTGACTGGGGACGCCGGTGGGGAGGCCACTAACTCGCCTCTCACGCAGGGCAAGGATGCCTATGAGTTAGAGGTACCGCTCAGAGCCAGGCCCCTTCTTCACCCAGCTCTGTACCTCACAAACCCCAAGTGGGGACCAAGGGTGGCCATTAGATTACGGAGATCATTATAGAGATGAGACCTGGAGACAGCAAGAGGGAAAGAACATGGAAAGATCCTAATCACCCCAGGACAGCAAAGAGAACAGTTACCTGCCAGGCATGGGACCCACAGCAGAAGTGTGGATCCCTCAAGAGGCCACAGGGACCTTTAACTCCATCCTCACTTGCCTACCCTCTTCCCCCCTGTTTCTGCCATGCCACAAATACTGACCACCTAAAATAAAACATTAATAATTATTTAGACACTGCAGCTACTTGAGATTCTGTAATACCCTATTATTACTCAGGATCAGGGATGTTCATCTTAAGTCAAAATAATTTATTTTTATGTATAAGATATCCTCTTATGAAAGCATTTAGATTTCTTCCCATTCAATTAAAATTTCATCATGAAAATATCTCCTACTAAATGATGTGGGAATGGCAGAGTGAGTTCAAAAGTTTCAACAGGACACCTTTATAGGGACAGTCATGGGCTCAGTCCCAGGAACTTGCTGTGGCCCCCAGACTGAGAAAAAGGGTACTCAGGTCTAGAAGGAATCACAAAAATTCATTTCTTCTATTTCTATATGTGATGTTTAAGCTGTGTTCCAATTTTCATTGCTGATATTTTAAATTACACATTGGTAAGGATGAGAAGAAAGTTGTCTGCTCATCATTGTGTGGATGGGAGTTCTCTGCTCAACTCTGTCTTTGCTTTCAAAACTCTGGAAGTCCCTTTGCACCTGAGTATCAATCCCTAATTGCTCTCTCATTCTAGGTCTTATTGCGAGTCAAGGAATCGGAAATACAGTACTTAAAACAGGAGATCAGCTCTCTAAAGGATGAGCTACAGACGGCATTGCGGGTAAGGACATGTCACTATGGATGGATCTTCAAAATGGGCTCAGGGTGGAGTAAGGACACGTCTCCAGAACTTAACAGAGGTCTCTGTGTGCGGCAAGTATCATAGGCTGTTCTAGAGTAGATTTCATTTTCATGAGAAATGTGGTTTCAAAATCAAGTTTTTTTAAAACACCAGCCTATAAGCAGAAAAATGAGCCCACTTGGTCTTACATGTCTTTCTCGTTCTCTATGCCTCCTATGTGCTTCGTCAGGATGATGAGGCCCAAGAGAAATGTCATCCTGGGAAGTGAGAGCTCAGTGAGCTGCCAGTCTCCTCAAGGACATTCTTGGAATCAGAGAGGAGATGCCAGGATCCCTTAAGAAATCCAAAACAGAAAGGTGTTTTTCCAGGCTGAAGCCATAGGGAAGTCCTCAGGAGTCAGGACTGTGCTATGCCTGCACTTGCTGGAGCCCCCAGGGATCCTATACCATGTCCAGATGGAGACTCTTGGCTCTGCCTGTTTTACTTTCTGCCCAGTTTCTGTCTTTGAAAGACCAGGGTCAACCTGCCTCCACTGCTGCCGATGGCACACCCCAGTCATTCCCTAGGAAGACAGACCGCCTAGCCTGTCTATAACCACTGTTTATTCTGTCCTTTTATCCCCAAGGACAAAAAGTACGCTAGTGACAAGTACAAAGACATCTACACAGAGCTCAGCATCGTGAAGGCAAAGGCTGACTGCGATATCAGCAGATTGAAAGAGCAGCTGAAAGCAGCCACAGAAGCACTGGGTGAAAAATCTCCCGAAAATACCCCTGTGTCCGGATATGGTGAGCTCTTCAGGCTCTGGCTTGTGACTCAGTAACTCTTGGTGATTTGGTCATAGAGTTATTTGGGCTTGAATCAAAGGAGAGGAATTCCTTTTCTATTTTTTAGACTTCTGTTTCCTTGCAGAGAACAGCCAGCAGGTCACTGGGCCACAGGGCCGCAAGCGCCCTGGGGTGGGAATCCATTTCCCTGTAGCTGGTGGCAGACATTGTGCGGATTGCTTTGAAGGGAAATCACATCATCAACTTTATTTTCATAGTAATGACAAGTTGTGTTTTTACATTTTCCAAAAGAAGTCAATAGTTTGATGGAAACAGCTTTCATTAGTTGCTTGATCCTTGAGTTTTACTGTGAAATCTGCAGAAGGTCATTGGTGGGCGGGGGAGCAGGGGAGGATGCTTCCTACTGAAAAGATATCCTGACTCACTGATATCCAGAAATTTACAACTTTTTTCTCCACTAGCCAAGGATTAGTAATAATGGCACTACTGATGGATGGGTGGAGTGGAGAGAAAATCATTTGCATTGCTGCTGGGAGGATAAGGTAGCAGTCTCTCTGGAAGGCAGTGAGGCAATATATAGCAAAATTTAAAATCAAACTGTAGACTAACTCTGGGTGGGTAAAGAAATAACAGTGGCTGCTTATGAGGGGAACCCAAGGTAGCCAGGAGACAGAGAGGAAGACTTAGAATTAGGGGGAGAATGCATACATCCTGTGACTTGTTTAACTTCTGAAAAAAAAAAACAAAACAAGTGCATAGGAATGTGCAAACAAGGATATTTAGCACTGCATACAGGAGCAAGACTGATTCCACCCAAACAGTCCTCTCTTTGCATCATACAGAGAGAGGATTGTTTAAGACATTGCTACACAGTGAAATACTATGCAGTTCTTAAGAGATCAGGTAGATATTTTTGTTTTGACATGGACAAAGATAAATAAATATTTTAACTTTAAAAAAAAAAAAAACCCACGCACAGGACAGATGGTATGATCCAATGTATATTTGTTTAGTCATATTCAAGAAGTCTGAAAGAATGAATACACACCAAACTATTAATGGTTGTTGTCTCAGTAAGGGTGGATTCTGAGAAGGACTCTGTCTTCCTCTTTTGTTTTTTAAGTCTTGGAGGAAGGATAGTATAAATGAATAATGGGGACGGTTAGTCTGCTCAGCAAATGAGATGCAGCTCCAGAGTAAGGTGCCACAGGCCCTCCCCGCAGAGAGTTTGGCTTCACCTGTGGTCAGTCCTAGGCTGGGAGAGCATGGCCGAGTGCCTCACACACAAACATCTTCCAGTTCCTCCATGCTTTGAGTTGTTCTGAATAAGATTTAGTATGTTTTATGGTTATTGGCTTTGAATTCTCTTAAAATTGTTTAAGGAAATGTCAGTAAATGTGTGGCAATGACAGTCAGCTTCAGAAATTTTTAAACATTCAGTCTGGTTCCAGAGGGTTTTAGAAATGGGTCTCTTTGTTCCTTCAGATATAATGAAATCTAAAAGCAACCCTGACTTCTTGAAGAAAGACAGGACCTGTGTCAGCCGGCAACTCAGAAACATCAGGTCCAAGGTGATTCTGGGTCCAATCCTGGGTGTGGGGGGCTGGCACACATTGGAGAGAGGAGCAGGAATCAAAGCCCACTACAAGCAGCAGCATGGGGTTCCCAGGGTCCCAGAACTCACCCACCCCCACACACTTACCCTGCTGGTGGATTTGTGTCCCCTTCATGCAACAGTGGAACCACTGCCTGACAATGACAGTTGAAGGGCCAGGCCTATGAGAAGCAGGGCATGGAGTGAATTCTACCTTGGACCTCCAAGGCCAGATTTCAACTAAGTCCCCCGCTGGGTCAGCCCCACTCTGTTTGTATTGTTTCTTGCACATCCTTAGTTTAATACTGAGGCTGTCTGCCTTCAAGAGAGGAAGCTACCTGCACCCCTTCCCACCAACCTCATAGAAGCAAATTCCCAGCCTGCATCCCCTGTCCCTTGTGTGCCTCTCCCTGGGAAAGACAGGCTGAGGGTGGGGAGTGACAGGCATGTTGCATTTAGGATTTATTTTGTGTGTGTCTTATTTTTTGCTCTTTCCTCTGACAGTCCGTAATTGAGCAGGTCTCATGGGATAACTGAAACCAGCCCGCTTCCAGGTCCCCTGTCACGTAGGTAAACCACCTCTCACCACTCACCCACCTGCCACCCTCAAAGGGGTGCTATCTTGCATGCACCTCTCACACCTCCATAGCAAGCTCCTTGTTTTATTGTGACTTTAATTCATGCTACTCCAGCAAGCACATACACAATCCAAGTGGTTTCTTTAACCTGTTCTGGGTAGTTAACTGGCAGTATAACCTCTTAACAGAGTTGACCCGTGGCAGAGGGGAGCTCCCCTCCCACTTTGGCAGGCCAACCCACAGAGCCAGTATCTCAGGTGGGCACAGGCCCCGGCCAGCATGCATGTCAAGTGCTCTGCACACTCCATGTTCTCTGGGGGAAACCCTCTTTCCCTCTGTCAAGATGCAGGCTTGATTTGACAAACACCCAGCAGTCACTGACAAGCAAAGTCTCCCATCGCTACAGAACCACCGCCACACACACTGAGTTCACAAACAGGGTGAGCTGAGATGTTCAGGGAAGTTATCCCTTATGGACATAGCTCGAGAGGAAGACTTTACAAGAGAAGCCTTGTCTATGGGAGCTAATGTAGAAAAAGAAAATAGTCAGGTACACCCAGGGAGGGTCTGAGTCCACGTGTGGCTTGGCCATGTTTCCAGTGTAAGAAAAAGCCCTGGTGTTCGGGGACAGTCCTGCGGGCCCAAGTAGAAAGACAGGGAACTTGCAGATATCCTCAGGAATACCTGCTGTGATGCTGAATGGACTTGGGCGTATAAAGTGATGAACAGGCATTCCCTCAAGGGTGTATATTGTCCTTATCCCTGTTTATATTTGGAGACAACCCCACCCACCATGGGAAGACAGAGGAATGAAGCTGACTAGATACTGAACCTGTTGTTGGTACTTTTTGATATGGGATTTGATATGTAAGGATTTATATCTTTATGTTCTGTTTCTACATCATCCCCCACTCAAAAGGATAGTCTCAGCACCATAAAGTCAAAGCAAATTCATTGCGTAAGAGCAGTGCAGCCACCAGAGAGTGTTACCCCCAGAGGTCCCTGTCAGTATGAGGGTGGGGTCATGGAGGTGCTTGATGGAGAGACTGGCCCTGTGGGAGAAATGAGCCCCAAGGGAGCCGCTATACCAAAGGCCCTTCTCCAGGTGCCTGAAGTAGGGGTGGGGCAGGGGTTTACAGCATGCGTGGCACCAAGCACACAGCCTTGGGCCTGTTGTAGCCTTGGGCTGCCCCTCATTTGCCCTGTTCCCTGGCTGCCTGTCCCTGAGCACAATAGGTACTGTCATTCAGGGGTGTATGACAGTGCACAGAGGGTGCACACACAAAGACAAGACACTCGCTGTCCCTCAGGTCTCAGGTGTGGTGATGCACTGCTATCATGGGAAAGTCCCCAGCTAGACTAGAACAGTGTGGCATATGACAGGGCCTGCCTGTGAGCCAGGCACTTAGGTTCAGGGCCTTCTGCAGCATGGCCACATGTGTGCCAGCACCTGTACGAAACTGACTACTGTTCAGACAGCAGCCCTTGACATGAAGCACTTAGGAGAAGTGACCCAAAAGCATGTGAGACCATTGTGCGCATTAAGAGAAGTTCAGGTTTGAAGTGTGATGTGGATTTGTCCCCATCCTTTGACCTACTTAGTGGCAAGCTTCAAAAGTGACCCTAACCAACTGCTTACATGGAGATCCAGATAAGTTCCAAAAAAGTTAACAGTAGAACCCTTTATTTAAAAAAAGAAAAAGTTACTTCATTTATTCATTTATTCATTTATACATTATAAAAAGCAAGCAGAACTATTCTGGAGGAATAGCTCACAGACTCACAAATGCCCACTCTGAAGCGTCAGGCTGGGCTCTCTGCACCCAGGACTAGCATGCGCTGATTTTAGGCTGAAACTGGTGTAATCATCTGGAACCTGCACTGGGGCCAGCCTTGAGTTTCATGTGTCTTAGTCAAGCCTGTACCTTTGTCATCTCTAGCATGTGCAAGCTGGGGAAACTGGCAACTCTGAGTCTGATGTTGAGACTTGCCATGAAGATCAGATGGCAACTAAGGAGTAAGGCCCATCCCTTTTCTGCTTTGAAGTGTTCCTTTTCTCATCCAGAAATTAAATCTTTGAGAAAAGCCTCCCAGAGTGAAGCAGGAAATAATCTGTCCCCAAATTAGTAAAGTGTCACTCATCTCAAGACACAATTTAAACTTTCCCAGGGTCCCATAAGAACAGAGTACTGGTTTTAAATTCTGAAAATCTTAGTAGGTATGTTGACATTTTCCCAAATCCCCTTAACAGTAAAATCCAACAGGATTTCTCATCAGGGAGGACCAAGATCAGGTCAAAAGGAAGCAGGTGCTGCCAGGGCGCATCCAAAGAGCAAGGAGGCTGGTCCCTGGCCCACAATCTGCCAGCAGTGCCCTGGGAGCTCTCGGGGCCTCACACGAGGCCTCAGGGTAACAAGTGCAAGGGAACCAATCACAGACCGGTCCACACTTGGGAGAAGAACGAAAATGGGTGATTTACTAGTTCTCAGCACAATCTTCTTTTCCTGGCTGGTTCGATCTGATTCCTGCTTGTCTAAAGAACCCTAAGCTCAGAATTCAGTTCTTACACACATGGTCTCATTTCTCTGATTTTTTTCTTTTTTTTTTCATCCAGATAACACCATTTCACAAGAGATGGCTCTCTCCTTAGCATGCCCAACTAATATCTGAGGATCCCTTCCCATCCCCACCCTCCACCCTTCCTGCCTCTGACTGCAGCCTTTGCCCCTGAGTTAGGCCTGATCCTTAACCGTTTGTTTTTCTCCTCCTCTTCACCCAGAGTCTGAAGGAAGGCCTGACCGTGCAAGAACGCTTGAAGCTCTTTGAATGCAGGGATTTGAAGAAAGACTAGCTGTGTCCCATTCAACTTGAACACACCCTTTCCGGCTTGCAGCAGCACAACCCAAATGCTCCTTTTTGTCTGTACCCTTTTATTATTATTATTATTGTTGTTGTTATCGTTAACTGTGGGTATGGATGCATGAGAGACTGGTTTATGGATTGTTCACACCATTCCCTGCAATGTTGATTCCGACTTCCTGTTGTCTTTTTCCAAGCTTTTTTTCCATGGTATTCTAAAGTAAGCCAAGCAGTGGGGGCTGAGAGGGCCATCTGCTCCCACTGGGTCTATGATGGAATCCCCACTGGAGTCCACCGCATTCACTCACTCACTGTCAGTATTAAGGCTTTGTAGCCTGTTGATAAGCTAGCTCTGCACTGTGTGGAATCAGGCCCGGGTAGCTGGAGCTCTGTTGCATGTTGCTTCATTAGGAGAGAGAACAAGCCAATGGGGATGTGGTTTTGCCTGGATCACAGCACTGATAACTCACTAGCCTATAGGAGGAGCTAGGGAAGCAGGTCAGGGGGTATGGCTTATAACCTTTTGACTTCGGAGAAGGTCAACATTTTGTATATGTTCCACTGATGCATCTTAGAACCATACCCCAGGTAATTGTGGTAAACTTTTCACAACCTGAAGAATTTTGAAAGCAGCCATTCCTATTTTTGTTTGTTTTTTATTAAATCTTGCACAAAACCCCTCCCCTCTCGTTCCTTCCTATGCTCGCTCTTTTCTTGGCCACCAGTAACTCTGGTCTTTTCATAACTACTTGGTTTGTTGACCTGTGGCCTGGAGTTTCAGACTGTAACTTCAAGTAATGATGAATTCCCTTGGGAAATCATTTAAGGGGAAAAATGATTCATTTCTGTAACCTCACATTGAAAAGAAACCACATTGCTTTTGAAAAGGTCAAGAGAAGGCCCCTATGTTAAGTCAAGAAGAAAGTATAGAGGATGTCAGAATGAGACAAAAATTGCCTATTATTTTGTGTTCTTAACCGAATTTAATCTGAGATCTGAAGAGTTCTCACAGCATTTAGAGAACCTAAAGTAAACCTATACTAACAATTTTGCTTTTCTAACAGTTTAAGTAAGACCTTTTCAACTGCCACAAAACACTCTACAGGACTTCTTGAAAATATCTCAAATCAGAGTTTTTTCTATTATGGCTCATGAAAACTATTAATCTTTTTAAGACAAGAAATATAAACAAACCCTAGCCAAGTATGAGAACCGCCTCTGCTACCTTAAGAGCAAGGCAGAGACACTGAAGTAAAACATTGGAGGAATTTATTCTGGTCCTGCTGCATCTATTGGTCCATTGATATTATTGCCAAGAGCATGCTTTCACTCTGTATTAATGCTTGATTTAGTTGATGGTCTCTGGGTGCTTGGATACTTTGAGGGTAAAAATGTACAAATCTCTTACTCAGTTTCTAGGTTAAGTTAGTGAAGAGGTCATCTGGGAAGAGTCCTGGAAGGCCAAACAGAAGGCCCTGGGGTTGTGTTTAAGACTTAATACCCGTGTGCTGTCTTCTCACTGGAATAAACTCAGAGCTCTCCACTGGCATGAGCCTTCCCTGTTCATAAACTTTAAAAGTCAACCCACACCTGCCACTCCCTTGCTACTGTTCTTTTTTAAAAGCAAGAAAATATTAGCTCTTTCTTACTTACCAGACACTCTTTTTTGCAACGTAGATTGACAGCATCCTTATAAGGGACCATGACCTTTTTGTGTCATGCTCAGAATGGGAATATACAAAAGGAACACTCGGGACCCTGTGGTCCATGGTATCCCCAGAACACTGTTTCAGCACGTGTCCTCTAGGGCAGAGTGATCTGATATTCAGCAGGATCTGACAGGACAGGGGCCTTGTTGCTCAGTCTCTGTGCAGGCTGCCTGGGCACTATGATTTCATGTCATGCCTTTGAAGAACTCTCCTTATCTACCATGGTTTCCTTTGTGACTGCGCCTGCTACCTCTGGGGACTCTCCTCCAAGCAGCTCCCTGCTTCCAGCCTTGCCACAGGTTTCTGTGCAATCAGCCTCCATCTGCCTTTAGACTGTGCTATGAGGGTTTGAAATCTGTATTGCTCTTGAATAGGCCAAAAGAGCAGTCATTTTATTCACTTGTCCCTTGTGGTTAGACCTCAGGAATCCTGGGAAATAAATGTGTTGAACACAGCATTTGGAGATTGAAGGCAGAGACTAGGGAAGACCTCCGGTCACCGCAGCCTCTGTAAAGCGCTTCCCACCCCCACTCACCCAAGAAACAACAGTACTCACTCTCCTGGGACTGGCTCAGCCTGGGGGTTACCAGGAAGTGGACTGCGAATGCTAAGCCAGCTGAGAAATGGCACCCTGGCTCCTCTCTGACAAAAGGCTGTTCCTGCCACAGCCTCTTTCAGGGTGCACCAAGCCTGCCTTGGCCTTGTTGAGTGTCATCCCATAGTGACAGCTACTGTTGAAGCTCAGAACCAGGTCTGAACTCCCTGCTGCTGAGTCCCACCCTCCAGCTGGAGTGAGCAGGCAGGACAGAACAAAGAGGGTCTTCACTTACCACCTGTGTGTCCTACTACAGTCCCAGTGTACACAGAGTCCTATGCACCCTGCAGGCACCAAACCCCCAGGGAGAAATTTAGCCAGTTCACTACTGAGAAAAGAATGTGGAAGTAGAGTTGGTTTCTGTGTTGGTACAAAAAGATCCTCAGGGGGCTGGGCTGCCAGCGTGGACTGTGGAATGGGTAGTGTGGGGAACTGGGAGCCCACGGTGCCCCAGGCTCACTGCTCCCAGCACAAAGCAAGCAATGGGAGCACTCCCACTTCACAGAGAGGAGACTGTTAACATGGACTGACCCTTCACAGTTGTAATTATTTTCCTGTAAATGTTTATTAACTCATTTGTAATCTACTAGCACCTGCAAACAGGCTGTGACAAACATATTAATGGGAAAACTAAACAGTTTGACTTCATTTGACAGTTGTGAACATATGCATAATTACAGTCTGTGCATACCAGCACACATGCAGCAAATAGCCACATTCTGTTGGTCAAGTTCTTTTATCATGTGTGATGCCAGCACCTGAGCAGATTGGATGACCATGGCTGTCTGCAGCCTCCTTGGGAAAGGTATGGCAGCAGGTGGGGTGAGGTGGCTTTGCCACTAGAAATAGAAGCTTGTGCAATAAGGCATCAAAATGAGTCTGAACTTGTGGAAGTGATGGCCATCTTGGGTTGACTGGTGGAGGCCATGGTGGGAATGTGTGGGTTTGTCAAGAGCTAAGATCAGAGGCCCCTCCCTACAAGGCCAAGAAGTAGAAAGGCAGAGAACAGGGGAAGGCCCCCAGCTCTGGCTAGTTAAGTGGAATCTGTCATGTTACAGTGTCCAGATCCAGTTGACTTGCTCACTGACCCAACAGCTAGGCATTGGGGGCCTTGCACAGGCCAGACTCAGAGAGAAAGGAAATTGCAGTTTTAAAAAAATATAGTTATGACTCTTAGAGATCTGCCTGAAAGGAAGTCTGACAAATAGTGCCAGGAAACAAAATTGATGGCCTAAAACACATTTTTGTAGAGAAGTATTTATAATACTATTTCACCACAGAGGTAGATAGATAGAACACTAACTTCTGGCCTGAGAATGGAACGCAGTCCTTTTATCACTGCTGCCTGGTTTGCCCCTGTATCAAGTCTATGATTTTAAACTTATCTTGGCTGAGCACCAACCCTGTGACCTCTTTTCTCCAAGTATAAACTTTTGGGGGTGTGCTGGGGTCCCTGCCAGCTCTAGCCAATAAAACACTGCAGGCACTCCACAGTGTGTTCCCTACATGGATGAGGAGGCAGGCAGTGTATTTTTCCTTAACATTGGTTTCTTCCCTTCCACACTTGCTTGTAACTTCCCTGGCTCCTGAGGCCCAGGGCTGTAATGAGCAGAAGGTGGGGGGCTTTTCTACTCCCTACTTCCTGTTGTCTTTGTGATGTCATCATGGCTAACCACATACCAGTTCTCTCTCCACCATTTACTCACTAACCTGTCTAAGACTAAAACAGTTATTCTCCAGGGAGTCGATACTTTTTCCAGTTAAGAGTGAAAAGAATGCAGCCTATTAATATTTATTTTTCCTGAAAATAAAGGTTTGTTCATCATTGTCTTAAGGAAGCTTGGAATTTAACATCTTCCTTTATAGACACAAACCAATTCAGTGACCCCTTTATCACCAAAAAAGGGGGGATATTTAAGTATTTTCAAAGTTATACAAAGGACAGGGAAGTACATAGCATTACACTTAAAAGGAATTAAATACTTTAAAAAATTGGGCACGTGGTTAGCTTCACTTCTCTGGTAACATCAATCACTCAGAATATTTCACACCCTGCAAATCCTGGACAATTGAGTTACTGGTGTTTTTTGTTGAATAGAAATTTGCTTTTTAAATAAATTTTAACTCTTTCCCTAAAATTTTCTCCACTCAGTTGAGATTAGCAAACAGTTCTCAGTGCCCTGGTACAATAGCCTCCACTGGACCTTTATGAAAGGACTTGGGAAGAATGCTGCTGAAAACTAATTCTGAAGGTTCTTAAAATTAAGGTATTTGCATACCATTTTGGTTTTTTTTTTCCATCTTTCATCATAGGCTCTTCTACCTTGTCATTCTTGAGAAAGAAATTACTAGACTGCTTAGCTAAAGCATTACTTTCTCAATTGGTGAATACTGAGGAACCTCCAGTGAGTTTTCCACAAATATCACGCTTAGAAGTTTACCAGTATACGAACTCCTCTCCTCTGGCTTTCCCATACCACCAAAATCCCTAAAAGGTCTGAACACGAACCTTAGATTTCCAGTCCTAGGAAAGGTCTTTTTACTCACATGAGATCAAGTCAAAAGGTCAAGTCCTTCACTGTTTTCAACACCAAGTAGCAGGATGCTGGGACACTTTTTTTCCACTGCAGGCCAAGTCCAATCAGTCCTCAAACTTGCTCTTAGGAGATAGGGACCGTTGTACTTATGTACAGTTTTGTATATTCTCACACACATAGAAACACTTTTGGTATGGTCATAATTTCCACAGTTGAAAACTTAAATAAGGATCAGCCTAAAGGTCTAGTGAACCTGAGGTCTAGTAAAAACACTTGGGTTCTTTGAAGATTTAACATAAGCCCAATATGGAAATGCACATTGTCGATTTCTCTCAAGTTTTGTCTGCTAGAAAAGACCTGGCCTCATTCTTTTGCCCTTTTGAGAACAATAAGTTTCAAGTATTCTTGTTGCTCTCTAAAGGGCAGAGGTCTAACTTCTCTGAAGTCTTTCGAAGACTCACAGAGTAGAAGTAATAGCTCAACACTAAACCACCACCGTGTATGGCGCAAGTGACTAGCTGCTTAAACCATCTCTGGTCCCATTCCTCTCGGTGTACATACAAGACTGTGTGACAACTTAAGCTACAACATGCTCAGTGTGGCTTCCAATTTCTCTTATTTAAAAGCAGCTGTGTTTCTCAAAATAACCTGTATATTATTCAGAGCAAGTAGTGTAAATATTATTCAGAAGTTACTATAGGGATTTTTGTGACAAAGTGTGTGGGTTTTTTTAATTGTATAAAGACATCCCTTTTTAAGGTAGGAAGAACAGCTTTGGGTACTACATTGAACCCCACCCAACATAAGGAAATGTTTTTAATGACTTTCTAAAAGCTTTGGTCATTGAACAGATGGTTTTAGAGACTGTAGACAGTCTCTATAACAATAACCCTGCACCCATACATTGTCTTTCATTGAAAGAACTCTATCATACTGTTCTTGGTAGAGCCATTTAAATTCCTGGAGGAAAATCAAGAAAATGAAGAACATGGTAGTTACATCTTAACTAGATCCTTTACAAAGTAATTTAAGACTAGTAGGGAGACTTTAGAAGTTCTGTCATCAGGGGTCTACGTCCTGGGCAGGGCTACATGCCAAGTGCAGCTGATTATCTGTGTTCCCCAGCTCTTGGATTATATTGTGTAATAATAGCATGAAAGTCACAAAACTCATAATGCTGTTATTTTACAATACATATCTATGTCAAATAGGTAAGGAAACATTTAGTCACAAAATACTTAAGAATTGGATGGTTCAATACAAGAGGGCACTGAAGTCTTGGGTAAAACACGACAGTTGGTCTCAAGTTGCAGCATTGTAGGTGGCCTTCCCAGGATGGAGTTCGAATTCGCAGTGAAAGAATTCTCAGATATGGACAGCTCACTTGCTGTCTTCTCATTTCCCATGCCCTTTGCTCTTTTCCCCACCTTACTTGTTATCATATTTTTCAGTTTTTTTTATAGAAAGGTAGAAATAGATTATGAAGAACACTAAATTAATAATTGTATTACGTTTATATCACAAAACTTCAATTAAAATGAATTTTAGGGTTTATCTTTAGTATTAACGACATATCTACTGACTTATTTTTAGGATTCAAACCAGTTAAATGATAAGAGTTAATTCATGTGGTTTTCCTAAGTAATATTTATAAAATGTAAAGTTTCTAAGTGGTTCCTCAACAACTATAATTCTTAGTGATTTTTCTCACAGATACTCTTCTGTCAGGGTGAATGTCTCAATCCAGTACTAAAGACAAAAACATACTATGCCAAACTGCTGGGAGAGCTGATATATGAACAAAGTGAAAAATGTAGATAATTTTTCTGCTGAAACGAATTCAGAAATAATTCACAGCAGCCACTTCTGCCACAGCTAATTATTTCAACAGGTGGTATATGTTAAAAGAATAAGCTTGTATTATTTTAACTAGTGTTTAGTTTCTGTATTAATGCTAAATGATAATGTTCATCAAAAAGTCACATGCAAAAGAAAGCAGAGGCCTAAGGAGCACAGGTGATCTCAGTACACCCCCGCCCCAGTCTCCACCAAAGGCCTCTGAGCTGAGGCAATTCCCAGAAGCAGAGGTCACCAGGGCAGGTCATCTTCTGTCAGGATACCAGGTTCCACCTGATGAGAAGAGGCTGGTCAATGAAGCTACTCTCTGTTTTTGGCAATTCAAGAATTTTATGGTTTAATTAGAGGCTTTTTTAAAATAAAGTTTCTGATCAACTGTTCACTACAACTGAAGTATTACTTTGTCAAAATATTTATTCCTTTGTGTAACATGCTAGATTCCCATGGATGTAGCTGATCATTTCTATTTTGTAAATATTACCTAACTTTACATAAAACTAAATCATAATAAACTATTTTTGCATCACCCTTTGCAGGCTGTGAAAGAGGTTTTGTTTAATGGAGACATATTTGCATTTAGGTCAAAGGTCAGAAACTGGTGTGTAGCCTAGGGATTTATAATAGAGATTTTGTTTGTTTTTACTTTTATTATTTGCCTTTTTTTTTTACAGTGATTTTAAAGTTTTGGGTTGTAAGCATTTTAAAATCAAGTTTCATATAAAAATCGACTGTCACGTGTTCACCTGCAAGGCAGAGTAAAAGTTTACAGCCAGAATCTACAGTACATTGGCTTCAGTTATAGAAATCTTCAGGGGGCCAAAAGGACACTAAGAGATGCTAATGAGTGGAAGGAACTATAACTCTCCTGTACCTACCTATTTATTAATAGGTTTATTTACAATAAAGTTTTACTTTTGTTTAAAAAAGAAAATGCATCTTACATTATGACCTAATATATACACACGCATACAAACACACACACACACACACACACACCAACCAGAACCCAAAATTCCACAAATAATGCTATTTTACTAGGGTATACTCAGATGTCTCCATTCTACTTCATTTTTAAAAATTCTAGTTGTGACCTAAATAAATTGAAAATAAGAAACTGCATTTTTTTTCCCAATCTTGCCACAACTTTTGGAATGAAATTTTTGAAAATGACTGTGGGAATCCAAACTTTTATTCAGATAAACAGAAAAAATAAAGGCTGTTAGAAATCAATCTATAGAATTTATAAAACTTAACAAAAACAAAGTTGAGTACAGACATATAAAGGATACATATTTTCAGTGTGCTATTCAAGTTGTTTAAAGATATTCCAATTTTCTGCCCATTAAAAAAATTATTCTAGTCAAATGTACACAAAGTTTTTGGACACTGGTCTAATATGGTGTTCTAATAGCTTTAACACAGTTTTTAAGTCTACGTTAAGTGCAATTTAAAAAATCAGTTGGATTTGGAAAATCCAACCCCCTTTCATGTTAAAAATACTTAACAAACTAGGAATAGAAGGGAACTTCCTCCGTACAATAAAGGCCTTCTATGAAAACCTACAGCAACATGCTCAGTGATGAAAGGCTGACAGGCTCCTCACCCCCACTCCTTCCAAGATCAGGAACAAGACGAAGATATCTGTTCTTGCCATAAAAATTCAACACTTGGAGATTCTTACCAGAAATTTGGCAAGAAAACAGGGATCCATATTGAAAAGGAAGAAGTAAAACTATTTGCAGATGACATGATCTTGTATGTGGGAAATCCTAAGAAATCCACCAAAAATCTATTCAAAATAATAAATGAGTTTAGCAAGCTTGCAAGGTACAAGATTCATATACAAATATCAGTTGTATTTCTATACACTAGTAATAAACAAACTGAAGAAAGCAATCCTATTTGCAATAACATTAAAAAGAATTTTTTAAAAGTGTAAGACTTGTACACTGAAAACTAAAAAACATCATATAAAGAAATTATTTAAATAAATGCAAAGTCATCCCATGTTAATGGATTGGGAGACATTGCTAGAGGGGCAATACTCCCTAACTTGATCTACAGATTCAACATAATCCGTATCAAAATCCCTACTGCTTTTACAGAAGTTAATCAGAAGTTATCCTAAGTTATGGAAATGTAAGGGGACCCATAACAGTCAAAACAATGTTGGAAAAGAACAAAGAGGATTCATCCTACTGGGTTTCAAAACTTACTACAATGCTTCAGTAATTGAGATAGTGTGGTACTGGCACATGGATTGGCATATAGATCAATGGAGAAGAATTGAGTATCCAGAAATACATTTACATTTATGATCAATTGATTTTCAATGAGGGTACCAGGACCATTCAGTGGGAAAGAATTTTTTCAACAAATGGTATGGGGCAACTAACAATCTACATACAAAAGAATCAAGTTGGACCCCCTACCTCACATTATACACAAAAATTAGCTCAAAATGTTTCATAGACCTGAATATAGGAGCTGAGAGTGTAAGACTCTTAGAGAAAAAAAAGAGGGGCAAATTTTTGTGATCTTGCATTGGGCAATGGTTTCTTAGATGTGACACCAAAGCACAAGCAGCAAAAGTAAAAACAGATGAATTATAACAAAATAACATGCTGCAAATGATACCACCAAGAAAGTGAAAAGACTACCCAAATAATGGGAGAAAATATTTGCAAATCACATTTCTGATAAGGGGCTTGTATCCAGAATATACAAAGCACTCTTATAACTCAACAATAACCCAATGGAGAAATGGGCAAAGGATACGAACAGACATTTCTCCAAAGACGATATATAAATGACCAGCAAGTATGGGAAAAGATGTTCAATATCATTGGTCATCAGGAAATGCAAGTCAAAACCACAATGAGACACCACCCAATAGTTGACTATAATTAAAAATTCAGGTAACTGTTGGTGAGGATGTGGAGAAAAAGGAATCCTCATACAGTGCAGACAGAAATGTAAAGTAGTACAGTCACTTTGGAAAATAGTCTGGCAGCTTCTCAAGTGGTTAAACAGACTCATATGACCCAATTCTATTCCTAGGCATTTACTCAACAGAAATGAAAATGATGCCCATAAAAACACATGTACATGAATGTTCATAGCATCAGTATAATAATATACTATATAATAGCCAAAAGGTGTAAACAACCCAAATGTCCATCTACTGACAAATGGGCAAACAAAATGCAGTAGTACATCCGTACAATGGAATATTATTCAGCTATAAAAAGAAGTGAAATACTCATACATGCTACATGAATGCCCTTGAAAATATGCTAAGTGAAGGTAAAAAATGCCACATATTGTTGTATTCCACTTACATGAAATTTCCACAGCCGGTAAATCCATACAGACAGGAAGCAGATCAGTGGTTGCCAGGGGCTGGGGTTGGAAGAAATAGGGAGTGGCCGCTAATGGGAGAGGGTTTCTTTCCGGTGTGATGAAAATACTCTGGAATCAGTGGTAATGGCTATACAACTCTGCTAATATACTAAAAACCACTGAACTGCATACTTTAAAAGGGTGAATTTTGTGGTATATGAATCTCAATGACGTGTTACTTTAAAAATAATCAGTTGCTTTAAAAACCAATTAAATAGAACCAATATAGTGCTTTAAAATACAAAGCAGTCACGTTGGTTTATTCAGACGCACTCTTGGTATGATAGTTGTTGGCAGACCATTAAGGCCACATGCTACGACCATAACAATTTGTTTTTTAATCAAGTTTTACAAGAGTTTACAATATTTTAAACTTAATTGTACCAGTGTTTAATCCACTTTGCACAACATCAGTTTTGTTGTTAAGCTGTATCACTGCCCCATAGTTCAAATGACAACCTTGAACTGAAACCACAAGGCAGACAGAGCCTATGGGGGGAAGACAGTGGGGAGTGGGGATCCTAGACTCTTCATGAAGTAACTGCCCAGCCTTACTACTTCTTTTAAAGTTTCCCTAGGGAGAGCCATGACAGAACCTTGTATGCAAAGAAAGCTTCAGAGGACACAAGTCCCCTCCCAGCTTTCTTTCATTCTGTGCTCAGGCCATTCCTAAGGATGTCAAACAGACCCACAGTTCTAGGGGTCTCTTCAGTGTAACTGCTCATCACTGGACTAGCCCCCAAATAACTGTCACTCAATACAAAGCCACTTAGCCCAAAGTATCTTCTGAATCAACTAAAGGTCAACTGTTTAGTTCATTTGTTTTTATGGACTCTGAAACCTGGGACTTAACCACAGCCTCTGATGTGAATGCTATGGCAAACAAAACACACCAGCCAGCTCCAATACCTTGGTCCTAGCCTGGCTACTCCTCCCTACACTTTTCCTGTCAGAGTTGGGTACTGCCAGTCTGAAGGTCAGGGGCTCCAGTCACTTTGTGCAAATGCCTAATCTAAATGAGTACAAAACAACCTCCAGTTTGGAGGTAGATTTTAGTACTGTCCTTCCTCAGCCTCCGTACCCCCAGAGGAAGTTTTCTTTCCTTGCAAGTTCTTTTCAGAAAAATTAACTATTATCTGAAACTTTCCCCATCTCTGCTAAGGTGATGAAAACACCTTAAGGTAAACAATATAAAGTTATATCAAAAATTATGAGATAATTTCACAATTCTTAAAACATCTAGACAGTTTGGCTAGATTACTTTATATGCCCACTGTTACTGATGCATTTGATGCCATGGTCTATGTGCTGCCCTGCCTCTGGAAGAAAGGGATGTAGCCACAGCTGAGACCCAGGCACTACGGGAGAAGTGGGCTGCACATGTGCCCACCTTCACAGGTCAGGCAGATAGGCTGGAAATCATACCAGAAGCAGCATGTATGTCTTGAAAACACATCTCCAAGTAACACCTTCAGGTCTTACTCTCTTTAAGAAACTCCTATGTTCACCAATAGTTTCTAAATAGCTGTATGTTGCCCCCACCCTCCCCCAAAAAGTTTTACTTGTTTAATAAAGAGGAGCCACAATTTAAATAACTAAGTGAAAGGCAAAGACACACAGTACTACCATTCCAGAATAAGAACATGTTTATTCAGATGTGTGGGAGGTCCAGACAGCATGGCTTCATCACTCAAGAGACATGCTACAACGTCTCTTCTTTTCAGAACATAAACTGCTGCAGAACAGACTCAGGTGAAAAACATGTTTAAGGTAAAACTATTTCTTGTGATTTCTGATGCATAAATTATACTTTATAGCTTCAATTAAAGAAGAAAAATTAACTTTGAGTTTACTTGCCTAACATAAGTCAAAGATAACTTTAAAAAGGGAAAACATGCAACGCTGAATGGTCTCTCCAGGTGGCTATGTGAGCGTGATGGGAAAGAAGAAATGCACATATGCACCAGACAGACCTCAAGACAGGTCACACAGCATAGTACATGTGGAAATATGACAGGATGGTAAAATAATCATTTAGATGTTATTTGAGCTATCTATATATAAAGATACATGTTCTGAAGAAAATAATTTGAAACATTTCACAAATATATGTAAGATAACTGTTCTCCTAATTACCTGTGGATGCAAAACCCTGAGCTGAGAATAAAAATAGATCTGTAATGTACCACAACCTGAAATCAGTCTCTCCTCAAGTTTATTCCTCCAGATGGTCGGGTAACTCATGACTGATTATATCGGGTAACTCATGACTGATTACACTGAGCCAAAAAAAATGCAAATTAGCAAAGTTCACAGTTGTTAAAGTGAAGGCTACTTCTAAACACACAACAAAACTACCTTGGATGTGAGAACGTTAAAAATTAAAAGCATAACATATGGAAACAGAAGCAACTTCAGCCTGCTTACAGTCGTTCCTGACAGACCACACACTTGACCACATGAAAATAGAAGAGAAGCTGCCACGGATGAACAATTTCATGTGTACTTGTTTTAAAGAGTAATTTTGCAAGGAAACTTGGATAAGAAAATGACCTGCCTGCTGCAGTGGCAACTAATGCTCATGAGGGGCCCTGGAAGACAGCCCCCTGCTCCTGCTGTGCCCAGCACTCCTCTTTCCTTTCCATCTTCTGACAGACCTGCCAATAAACCACCAAGGAGCTAGTGATAACAGGGATGAAGAAACTGTCAACCTCTAGCCAATCCCAGGGTTCAGCTATGCTGAATAGGGACTGGGCCAACCCAAAGAAAGAAGAGGGAACATTTCAGGAGGTAACTAAAGGCTGAAATGATGAGGGTCAGCGAGATCAGGAGATTCCCTAGAATCAGGAAAGGAAATCAGATTTTCAACCCTAAAAGGCATTGCACCTTTTCCGTGCAGCAGGAGAAACCCTTCCATTGTGAACAAGGTACTAGGCAAAGGCAAGGCTCCTAAAGCTATAACTGCTTTTACTTTTGGTGGAAGGGGAAAAAAATACCCAAAGGCTCGATCCATAACAACTGACCTGACGTTCCAAGAGTCTTTCTTTTTTAACACTAAACACTCTGTAGTTCACTTTAGTATTTAATGAACAAGAATTTAGTTTGAATGATTTTTTTTCTAATGTTGAGGTTTCTCTCAAGCAGAATGCAGACTCTGGCACCATAACTCACAGTGGCTCTGGGGAGGACACAGGTGGGTCTTCAGTCCCATTCCTTTAAGGTTTGAAGGTGTGGCCTGGTTTCAACAACATTAAATACCTCTCTCCCCTCCAACTCTGAAGACAGAGGTGAAAGCACAGCTTCAGTGACTTCTCTTCTTTTGTGGGAAAAAAGTATACTTTGTAGGGTTAAACTCTTCCCAAATACGCTCAAATTCTTCCAGAAAAAGCCTCACATAGTCTTCATCCTCCATAATCAAAACATTTTCTCTATTGTTTTGAATGGCTTGTGTGGTCCAGTTGAGGGAGCCGGTGATCAGCACCTTCTTGTCCACTATTGCAAACTTGTGGTGCATGTAACCCAGGTCCTGATCATGTCGAACCTGAATACCTGCAAAAAGGGCAAGTCAGCCTCCACCACCTCTACAGCATTCATTCACTCAAACATCTCAGCTCCTCCTCAAGCAGGGGACCATTTGCTAGCAGCTACTAACTTTGCTGTTTGTCTCTGATTTGGTGGTAAAGGGGAAGCTTGTCACTTGGGCAGATGGTGGAGGCTGAGCTGTACAGTGACCAACCACAACCAGCTCACAGGAAGGAATAAGGAGCATTCTGGCACAGGAAGGGACAAAGACAGTCCTAAGGGCAGAACCATGGCAGATACTCAGATACTGCTCTCTTAATATTAGTTTCCTCTGGGAACAACCCACCTTGCACCCATCCACACCTCTGGAGTCTATACCAATCAGGATAACCTTCAGAGTTCGTTCATCCTGCCAGAAGTGATCAGAGCAAACATCATTTGCTGGGGTTTCCTTGTCTTTTAGCTCTCACTTCCATCCAGCACCAGACAGCCCAGTAAACATGCCAGGCCAGGAGCTACACCCCACTCCGCAAGGGCAGGAGCCAAGCCTGAGGAGGAAGGAGCGTAGGAGAAACCAGGCCTAGGGTGAGTGGCAGTAAGGGAATTAAGGGTCAAAGAAAGTCAGGTGGCTCTGGCTCAGTGAAGCCCCCAGCTTACACTCAGCCTTTCTGACTGCTAAAGAAGAAAGCACCCTAACTGATATGATACAGAAACAAATTATTCTCCTTCACATTGCCTGTTTCCTTGACCAAAGAGCATGTAATTGTACCTTTTCATTTCATTTTTTCTCTCTCTCCCACTGCTTTCAAATTCCTAGGGCAGGACCCTGTCTGACCTGTCCACTCTTCATCAACTCTGGAATAATGTCTAATTATCCACTCAGTGAATGAAACCATTACAAATGTGATTTAAAATAACAGTTTAAAATAGGCTGCTTTGTAATAGGGTTGCCAGACCTGGCAAATAAATAGAGTTTGTCCAAATTAAGTTGGGATTTAAGATAAACAACAAATAATTTTTTAAGGTATGTCCTATGCAATATTGGGACACACACTAAAAATCATTCGTTGCTTACCTGAAGTTCACCGCTTACCCAGGCACCTGTATTCTGCCTAGCAACACTGCCTTCAAAGTGGTGACTTCCTTACCCCAGGGGATGCCACCACTGCTGCTCCACACATTGTGTCAGCCCTCCAGCAAATCCTGTCAGCTCCACCTTCAAAACAGATCTTAAATCCAACCATTTCTGATCCCTCCAACACTGCCACAAAGCTCTCCCATCCACCACCCACCCCTGCCCAAAGCCCATTCTCCTCAGAGCAGCCTGGACAACCTCTGTGAGGCCTTCTGTCCCTTTTGCCATGTGGACCATCCTATAAAGGCTTCCCAAATGCCCCCTGCATGAAACCAGCCCTCTGCATCTATGTGCCTTCCACACCTGTGTGCCCCCCATATATATGTGCCTTACACACTTGTGTGGCCTCCAGCCTCACCTCATTACGACCTCTACCTTTGGCCACAGGGAATTTCTTGCTATAAAGTTAGCATTTGTACTTGCTGTTCCTCAAGCCAGAAGGCTCTCCCTCAGATATCCCCTCTGCTGGCATGTCACACCTCTTACATTTATTGACCCTTCTTACTACCTTAAATATTCATGTTTCAATCAGTTTCTCCACTGGGTCTTCATCTTGTTCATCGCTGTGTCCCTGGGGCCTGGAATTATTCAAGGCAAATACTGGCACACAGATATATTTGTTGAACAGATGAATGATGAATGATGGCTGGGACGCCATCAGAGGGGAATCAATCTTAGAGGGAGTCTAGTTGCAGTGCCCTTTAAGGTTCTTTTCGAACGTGATATTTTACCATTCTCTCAAAGCTAACTAAATAAAATGGTCCATGCCTAAAGATATCCAAGTTTCCCCATTAAAAGGACCAACAGATTTAGGGCAACTCATGATTGTTTCAGGAAGAGTGGAAGTGAACATCCTCATTATTTGAACTAAGTTTCCGACTCTGCCCACATAGGATGCAACAAGCACCAAAGGATTAAAGTGCTTTGCCATCTAGAGAGCCCCAAGCAGAGTCAGGAAACAGAATCTGACTCCTGGAAAGGCTTCTCTGCCTCCCTGGTCAGCAAAAGGCCATACTTGTGCTTGTGTAACTCAGCGCAAAACCACTGCACAACCAGTTCTCAAGAGTTCTTTGCATCTTTCTGTCACTGGGGCTACTAGAATTGACAGGTGGGACGGATTCTGGTGCAGGAATGACTTTTCTGGGTGCCTGAGAGACACGTTCTGACTCCATGCAGCCCACGAACAAAACACAAGGACCAGAGCTTGCTTGCAGAACATGCCATTACACTAAGGTGGAAGGATAAAACAATGAATTCACAGGTAAGACCAGGATCTGAATTTAGAACAAAATGATTCATACTTCCTGTTTATCTGTTCCCCATCCCAGTAAAAGAGGTAGGCTGGCCAGAGATATCTGCCTTCCCAGGCATTTTTCCAGCTGGAGAAACTAACCACTCACCAGCTAAACATTTTAGGGCCCCTTTCCTTCTTTTGCCCTTCAATCTTGAAGCCCTACAGTTGCAATCTTTGCACACCTGCTCCTATGAGCACAGTCACTTACAGCCTGCTAGTGGGTGGACTTGCAGCTTTGTTCTTAGACCTCCCCTTCCTTTCCTGAGTGCTGTCAGGCCAAGCCATCCTCACTTCAGGCTGCCACTGTCAAAAACTCAGCTGGGCGGACTACACCCCCAGCACTGTCTAGACACAGGCTTTCCCTACCGGGCCCCAAGGCCAACGCAGATCATGGGAATGAGGGGAATGAGGCAAACTGCAGGAGCTCTACTTCCTGGGTGTCCGCGGGCAGACCCCCGCCTCTGGGAGTCCCCTAGCCTTTCCTCCACTAGATGAGAACAAGCCAGCTCACACTCATAATGGGCATGAAAACCCTCTGCACAGAACCTCACCAGCCGCGTGAGGACAGGGGGCCCCTTATAGAAGGCCCTAGAGTTTCTCCAGGGTAAAATTGTCCTGACCTTACAAGGTCACCATGAGAAATAAATGGGGTCTCACCTGCACTCAGACCCCAGACTCAAGTATCCGCCTTTGACATTCTCCCTTCTGTCTACAGTCTCGGAGGGTTAGAGCGATCTCCGGGCCTGGCCCTCTCTATCCGGCTCCTCGGACTTGCGCCCCTGACCTGGGAATCCCGGCCTACCTACCTGCCTTGCGGAGCAGGCCGATCTGCGAGCCGTTGAGGGCCATGTAGTCGCAGTCGGTGATGACCCGGACACGTACCCCGCGCTGGTGCAGCAGCTGCACTGCCCGGCCCAGCTGCGGGCTGGAGAAGGCGAAGAGGCAGAGCTCGAGGCTGGCTCGGGCGGCCAGCAGGGCGCGAAGCAGGCGGCTCAACGAGCTTTCGCCGTGGGGCAGGCTGCACCCGCAGCCCGCGGAGGGGGCCAACGGCGCAGCGTCCGGGGCCTGCAGCAGGACCTCGGTGCAAGTCACCTGCGACGGAAAAAAAAGCACCTCGCGCCGCGGCGGTCTCCGCCGCCGCCGTCCGACCCGCAACCAGCGCAGCGCGGAAGGCAGCGCTTCCAGGGCCAGCGCGAGGCCCACGGCCGCCACCGCCACCACCTGCCAGCGTAACCGCCCCATGCCACCGATTCCGCCCGCCAGGGCCCCACCACGCGCACCGCGCCTGCGCACTGGCTGGCCGCTGGCACTAGTTGCCGCACCGCTTGCCGCCCCACCGCGCCTGCGTTCTCAGCCCGCCACCGCCTCAGGCTGGACCCATCCCGCCCTGACTCGGGTAAATGCACACACAGCCCATCAACCACCATGGCCAGAGACTGCCCTCCGTGCTCGCCACCCGCGGCCGTCCATGAAGCGTTCGATAGCCCAGCCCCTCCTAGGGCAGCAGAGTAGTGCCTAGCTCTCAGTTCATACCTTTCCTTTTGCCTTTGGGGAGGCGCTGGGCAGGGCTGGGAGAAGGGTTTGGAAACACAGAATATCAAGTAACACTTAGCTGGAGGCAATAGTGTGATATGGGGACAGGCCCCGAGTCCAGCGTTAGAGCCTTGTGTTTCTTCCAACCCTCCCAATGTAATCTTCCGTTATTTGAAGATAACTATTCTGCTTTAAGCATAAACAGAGTGGAGAATAAGAAGTCTTCGGTCCTGATTTAGCAAGCACTGGGCCCACTGTACCACTTGGGAGGGGCTGTTACTTTTCACAGGGAGGAAAAACAGAAGAAAGGGTAAGAATTTTTCCTATTTCATCTTTCCTGAATCTTAGGAAAATTTCACGGTTAAATCAAAATATCTCTGGAGTCGATTGTCAGGTAGGGTAGTCACATAGCAGGAATCTGCAGCTGGGGAAAACCACTGTACATGTGCGTTGGGGTTAACTGGGTTAGTAAATTCCTGCAGATAGCAGGAGCCAGGTTCTCTCTGTTGAATGGGGAAAGTTAGAAATAAGTATGGGGGAAGGCTAGAATGATCCCTATGGTACTGGGATGGAGTCAAAGATACCAGTGTGAACTCCTATATTAGTATGTATATTAATATAGATAATACATCACTTTTGACATACATATATCACTGGCTTCAGTCCCGTTGGAGAAATGACCAATTTTAGGAATAGACAAGAGAAATATAAGTTGAACTTGAAGTACCTTGTACTTCTAGAAAGTAAGGAAGTGCTCCAAAAACATAAATAAAGGATAGCGGTATGTCCAAAGGACATAGGAGCCAACTGAAAAGAACCCCCAAGGCCAAAACTGGTACAATTTGAGGAACAAAATAAATAATACAGCACTGGATTATAACCCAAGTATGAAATAAGTATATATTAGTCTATACTGATATAAATAAATGACTAAAGAAATGAAAGTGAAGAAACAAGTGTTGCTTACAGAAGAATTTCAAATAATCTATGTAGATACTACCCCATTCCCTACAAAGGTAGAATTAAATCTCCCTGCCCCTTTGAATGTGGGCAAAACTTAAAGACTACAGCAGAGAAAGCAGAAAAATAAACTTTACATGGAGAAAACTGGTAAACACCACTTTAACCAATTGACGGCTAACATCACCAGAGATATCTTGTAGATGTCATGTACCCCTGATACAATATGATGAGAAGTGCACTTTACTTCTACCAGTAGCCTTTCTCATAGCCCATAACCCCAGTTCAGTCATCAGGAGAAAATATCAGAAATCCAGATTGGAGGACATGCTATCACATTCTACAGTATTTTCCAAGACTGCCAATGTCATGAAAAAAGGAACAACTTACAAACGGTCACAGACCAGAGGAAACTGGGGATATATAACAATTAAATACAATGTGGTGCCCTGGACTGGATTCTGGAATAGAAAGATGACACTAGTGGAAAAACTGCCGAAATCCAAATAAAATCTGGTGTTTAATTAATTGTATGTACCAATGTCAGTTTCTTCACTTTAACAAATGTATGATAGTAATGTAAGGTGCTAACAATGAGGGAAACTGGGTGATAGGTAAGTGGGAACACTCTGTGTTATCTTTGAAACTTTGGGGTAAATCTAAAATTATTCCAAATTAAAAGTTGATTTAAAATGTTAAACACCCACCTTCCATATGATCTAGCTGTCCCACTTCATGGTATAATCCAAGAGAAATGAAAACATATGTCCACACAAAAATACGTACACAAATGTTCACAGCAGTTTTATTTGTAATAACCCAAACCTAGAAACAACACAAATGTCCATCAGACAACTATATATACAAACTTTTGCATATCTATACAATGGAATATTATTCAAGCTATGAATAGATACTACATGGATAAATTTCAATTACATTGAGTGTAAAAAGCCAGACAAAAGGAGTACTGTATGATTCCATTTATATAAAATTCTAGGAAATGCAAACTATAGTGACAGAAATCAGATCAGTGGTTGCCTCGGGATGGGAGAAAGGGAAGGAGAGATACAAAGAGAGGTGAAGTGATGGATATATTTTTTTTTTTCTAAACGAAAGGGTTTATTGAGCCACATGCTAGCCAGAAAAGGACCGGGTCCTGAGGCCTGCAGTCTAAGCCACCAGCAGCAGGGGTAGGTGGAAAAGGCAACATGTCCACATCCTGGAGTTGATGGGGCTCTATTATACATCAAGTTTGTGGGAAGAAAAGTGAAACTTGTTTTAAAAGAATTAACATTGGCTACAGATAAACCAGGAGAAAGAGGGTGAGGTGGACCTAGTTCTGGGATAGTTGCAGAGTCCATAAGGTAGAAGTGTTTGCTCCTTTAGATTGGTTGTGGGAACAGTCTGGAAAGTTCATGTTTAAGCAAGACCTAGAGGCTTCTGGTGTTTGGTGGCACCTGGCTATTCTCTTAGATAATTATGGAAATAGCCACTTGGAAATTAATTCAAAGTTCCTACATGCACTCAGGAATGTAAGCAGTCTCTTGTTAGTTTTTCCTGCAATTATTGACTGGTTAACCTCTCTTGTCTCTTCTTTCCACACTCTGGCCTGAGGCAACACCTTTTGAAGGCCTACTTTTCCAAGCATGCCCCCTAAGTCAAGACACCTTGGGGCTCCATCATGACAAAACCCAAATGGAATAGGGAACATCAAATATTAGCATTGCCCTCGCTAAGAAGTGGCAGGCAGCTTCGGTGGAGGTGGCTCCTGGAGGGTAAGAGGTGGCTGAGAGAGCAGTAGATGGCATGAGGTCATAGGGACTGGGGAGCAGAAATTCGTACCAGTAGGGAGCCATCAGTGAGCTAGGGGAGAGTCTAGTAAATAACAGTTATTTCTCTGTATCCGAGAGTCTGTTTTCATTTAGTTTGTTCGTTTCTTTTGTTCCTTAGATTCCACATATAAGTGAAATCATATGGTATTTATCTTTCTCTGCCTGACTTATTTCAATCAGCATAATACCCTCTAGGTCCATCCATGTCGTTGCAAATGGTAAGATTTCATTTTTTTAATGGCTGAGTAATATTCCATTGTATATATATACCATAACTTCTTTATCCAATCGTCTGTTGATG